>OZ014525.1:197815400-198537632 GCA_963966055.1 Lathyrus aphaca | reverse complement strand
GATGGAGGATTTGAGCGGAGGTTGTTGCGGTGTGAAGGTGAGCTGCGGTTTTGCCGAAACAGGGGTAGTGGTTTCTGGTTTGTTGATGCTTGGAGGGGGTTCAGGTGATCATGAAGGTTTGCGTGGTAAATGTTAGAGGGTTTATGGAGGTGGATTAACAGGTTTTTTTTGCTGTGTGGTGGTGTGTTGAGGGTTATTGCTAGTGTTGTTTGAAGAAGGTTTTACTGAGTGTGAGAAACGAAATGGCGAGTAGAGAGTTTGGTTGCAGGTTGTCCTTGTGCTTATGGTGGGAGCAATGAAAAAAATGGAACGCCTTGTGCTGCGGTTGTGTGGTCTGTGTATTGAAATCGTGGCTGTAGTGCGTGAGTGATTTCTTTGTTGGTTGTGAGTGTACGAGATTTGTGTGAGAATGAGAGTGTACCAATTGAGTGGTGTGTGGGTGGGGCCATGAAATGGTTTTGTGCGTATGGGGTTGTAACGATTTGGCTGTTGTGAAAATTGTGATGGTTTGAGTGAAAAAAGAATGAGAGTGAGGAGAGTTGAATGTTGTGAGTGGTAACAAAATGGTTGTGCTGTCAATAGATCACGTATGGGCTAAAAAAAAGGTTTCAATGGACAAATGATAATTGGAATGTGGATCAATGGTCTTGAATATGGAAATAAGATAAAAAAAGAAAAGGATTAATGATATTAATGTGAATATTGGATATGAAATTGAATTAAGAATATTTGGATAAAATAAGTGAAATACTACAATGAACACTATCATGGATTAAAAAAAATGGTTAGAAAATGAATTGGTATATAATGGATATTAACATGGAATAGTTTATGAAAATGGATAATAAAATGGGAAATAAAATGGTTTATGATAAATGAAAAGTGATTCGGGATTTTTTTAGGAAATGGTCATGGAAAAGAAAAATTGGTTAGGAACATGGACAATGAGTAAACGATGGATGTGATAAACGATGGATAATGGTTTAAGAAGTGGATATTCAGATAATCGACAATATGGATATGGCTCTCACCCACACACACGACCATAACCCACGATTTCAATTCAACACCAACTTGTCCATTTCTCCAAACACCTCCAGTAAAAGCAATGAAGCACACCAACAACTGAACAATTCGTAACCAAAGCAAACAAACTATCTGAGTTAGTCATCTTCTGAATCCGTGGCCCGAATAAGTCTTGAATCACCTTAAATCTGTCAGAATCAACCTTTTGGAAAATAAATCCATAGACGGACCACTGATGAACAAACGAAAAGACAAGCTGGCCCAAAACTTCTCGTAAATCACAACTTGATGACTTGACGAACTCATCACACCACCACTTGACTTTGAGTACTCATTGCCTGAGAAATAGCCCTGATGAAGAAGAAACCCATGGTGACGAGCCAAATGAATCAGTGAATAGTTTTCAGACTTGAAATTCTTATCAGGGAAATAAACCCTAATTCCTCAGAAGATACGATCCCATGTCTCGAGAGCATATGCAGATGATATGACCTAATGATCTAATGGAAATGCAAATGAGATGCAAATGAAAGACAGACAGGGATAGGAAACCAGAGGGAAAATTTAGGGTGTCTACAGCATCTTGTTGACATTATGATTGTGGATGGTTCGTTGGAGGACAATATCCTCGGAGATAAGAAGAGGAAACAAGGTTATGGTGGGCAAGAAGCTTTAACTTTACCAGAGGTGGTGTTGGACGTCTAACATCGCCTACCCTAATGAAGATTCTAAGCTGGAACTGCAGGGGTTTGGGGAGCCCTCATGCAGTTCGAGCCTTGTCAAGGCTCATAAGATCCGAAAATCCTCAGGTGGTGTTTTTAATGGAAACAAAACTTAAAGCTGCCAAAATGGTAAAGTTAAGTAAGAAGTGTAGATTCAATACTGAGTTTGCTGTGGATTGTAGAGGGGAGGGGAGATCGAGAGTGAGGGGACTGATTTTATGGTGAAATGATAGTGTTGATGTCACGGTTCTTGACTTCTCTGAGAATTTTATTGTTGGTACTTGTCAACTTGATGATGAAGATGAAGAATGGTCATTTGCAGGGGTGTATGGTTATCCCGAGGAGGGAAGGAAAAGAGATACTTGGGATATGGTTTCAAAACTGAAGGAAAAAGCGGGTACTCACTTTATTTTGGTAGGGGACTTCAATGACACTCTTCTTGAGTCTGACAAGTTGGGAGGTGTGGCAAGATCTTTGGCTCAGGTTCAATGGGGAAGACAGGCTATGGAACTTTGTGGGTTGGCGAAAGCTAATTTTGAGGGCTACAATTTCATTTGGACTAATGGAAGGCAATGGGAGGAAAACATCCAATGTAGATTGGATAACATTTTATGTTCCTATGAGTTTCTGAATAGATTCCCTCTTACTAAAGTCTATCACCTGGACAGGTTCGGATCTGGTCACGCAGTGCTTCGTTTAGTTATTCGTAAGGATAGTTTTCAGGAGAAGCGAGTTTCATTATTCAGGTTTGAAGATGTATGGGCGAAGCAACCGGATTGTGAAGATCGTGTGAGACATCTTTGGAATTCTAAACAGGACAATTTTATTATTAAGTCCAAAGCTATCCAAGAGTTACAACATATCTATAAGGAGCTTAGAAAGAACAATATCTGGAAGGAAATTTGTAGACTTTAAGAGATGTTGAAAGAGGATAGAAGTTGGTCTGCAGACAGGGGTGAGATTCAACAATACAAAGCTATCGATCGTCAAAAAGATAGGTTAATAAAAGAGGAGGAGTTGATGTGGAGGAAATGGAGTAGGGTAGTGTGGCTTAAGGAGGGTGACCGAAACATGAAGTTCTTTCATGGAAAAGCGGATCAGCGGAGGCGCACAAACCAGATTAAAAGAATTAAGGATGAGGAATGGGTGTGGAAGAGGGGGCAAATCCAATGTGGGAAAGTTTTGATTAAGTACTTTCGGGACATCTTTACTTCATCTAACCCTTCTAATGTGACAGGTCTTTGTAACAGGGTCCAAGGAAGGCTATCTGAAGAGCACATAAGAAGTTGTAACATGATTTATTCAGCTGAATAAGTGAGAATGGCCATTTTCCAAATGCACCCAAACAAGGCGCCTCGACCCGATGGTTTACCGACTTCTTCTTTTTTCCAGAATTATTGGCCTACGGTGGGGAGAGAGGTAGTGTCTGAGATCTTGGATATTTTAAATAATCTTAAGGACCCATATGAGTTTAACAAAACCTTTATTTGCTTCATTCCTAATAACAAGAACCCAGCCAGCCCTAAGGATTTTAGACCGATTAGCTTGTGCAATGTGATCATGAAAGTTGTGACGAAAGCGATTGTGAACAAATTTAAAGAGCTTCTGCCCCAAGTCATTAGTGAGGAGAAAAGTGATTTTGTTCGTGGGAGGTTGATTACGGACAATGCACTTATAGCTATGAAGTTCTTTCACTGGATGAAACGGAAAAAGAAGGGTCAGAAAGGTACCATGGCCTTGAAACTGGATATGTCAAAAGCATATGACAGGCTAGAGTGGAACTTTATTGGTGAAACAATGAGGCAGATGGGCTTCCCAGAAAAAACAATCTCATTGGTCATGTTGTATGTGTCTTTGATATCCTACCAATTCCTTATTAATGGACAACCTACCACTGATTTGCTCCAGAATAGGGTCTCCTTTAAGGAGACCCATTCTCACCTTATTTGTTTGTTATTTGTGAAGATGTCTTGTCTGGGATGCTGAAGAGGGAGGTGGTGGATAAAAATATTCATGGGATCAAGGTGGTGAGAAGGTCTCCTATTATTTCTCACTTGTTTTTCGCCGATGATTACTTTCTTTTTGTAAGGGCCTGTGATGTGGAGGCAGGTAGAATATAGGATGTCTTAAGAGCCTATCAACAAGCGTCGGGGCAGATGGATAATGTGGAGAAGTCTGAGGTTTCGTTCAGTAGCAATGTTATGAAAGAGGTACGTGGTTGTATTATGCAGAAGTTGGGATATTGTGGAGTTCAAAATCACTCTCGGTACCTTGGGCTGCCAGTTGTTTTTGGGAGGTCTAAGAAGGAGGTTTTAAAACTAATGGTGGATAGGATTTGGAAGAAAGTTAAGGGTGGAAGGAGAACTTTCTCTCGAGAGTCGGCAAAGAGGTGTTGATAAAAGCGGTTGCGCAGGCAATTCCCACTTACATAATGAGCTGCTATAGGATTCCCGAAAGTGTCTGCAAGGAGATTGAACAAATACTTGCGAGATTTTGGTGGGGATCAAAGGAGGGAGACCGTAAAATCCACTGGATGAATTGGGATAAGCTGGCTATTTCAAAAGGTGACGGAGGTATAGGCTTTAAAGGGATTCACGATTTCAACACTAGTTTGTTGTGCAAACAATTCTGGAGGTTGTTACAAGCGGGCAAATCATTAACGAAGAGGTTTTTCAAGGGCCGATATTATCCTAGATGTTCTATAGAGTTTGCTCATATTAGTTTTAAGTCTAGCTATGCTTGAAGGAGTTTAATGAGTTCTAAGGAGGTGATTTTAAAAGGAGTCAGGTGGAGGGTTGGAAACGGGGACAAGATCAACATCATGGCTGCGAATTGGATTCCCACAATTGCCAACTTTAGGCCTCCTGCACAGGTTTCGGGTTCTCTTGAAGGGATGTTTGTGAGTTCTCTCATTTATCAAGACATGGCCTGTTTGAATTCAGAAGTGATTCAAAGACATTTTGATTCCAAAACAGCATCGCATATATGCAGTATATCGCTCGCTCTTAGTCTTTCAGAGGACAGATTATTGTGGCATCATTAAGAAAATGGAGAGTACTTGGTAAAAACAGCTTATAACTGGCTTCGGGATAGAAGAAGAGAGCTTCAACCAGGTCCGTCTTCGAAGGATTCTCAATTTCCATGGAGAGCTTTTTGGAAGATGAAGGTTATCCCAAGAATCAAGAACTGTGTGTGGCAGATTCTTAAGAACATTATGCCGACCAAGTCTAATCTGATCTGGAAAGGTACGCTTATGGACAATTGTTGCTCTTTATGTTTCCAAAGTTCTGAAAATTCTCTTCATCTTTTTCTTCACTGTGAATTCATGAGACGAATTCTTTTTGCGTCTCCTTTGGGAATTCGAGTCTCGGAAGAGGGAGATATTGTGGATTGGATGGCGATGCTTCTTGTTTCTTAGGAAACTGTCATGGCCCAGATGGTAGCAATAACTTTGTGAAAAATTTGGCAAGTCATAAATAGTATAATTTTCAAAGGTTTGGAACCTGATCCGCGGGTAGTGGCTTTGGAAATTTGGGATTTGGTGGTTGATTGTAATGATCATGATCATTTGAAGAGTCGGAATACGTGTAAAAGTGGTGACGATTGGATCATTCAATCTGATGCAGGCTGTTTTGTGGATGGAGTTGTGTCCTTTGGGTGTGTGATCAAAGACCCGACGGCGAATATTTTCCTGGCTGCTTCCAAGCGGATTTTTAGTAGAACTGACCCTTCCAGTGCTGAATTGTTGGCGATTAGGCGGGGATTGCAATTGGCCAAAGAGCTCAATTTATCTAATTTCATTGTCCAATCGGATGCGCTTGGGGTGGTTGACTGTATAAATGGGGTTTCCTTTATTGCTGATCTTTCTCATATGAGGATTGTAGGGTGTTACTTTCTTCGTTTTCTAGTGCATCTGTTATGTTTATCAGTCGTAATTGTAATCAGAATGTGCATCATCTTGATGGTGTTGGTAAGACTTTAGAGAAAGAATCTGGTATGGGCATAATCCTAATTTTGAAGCCCATATTTGTAAGGTTGTTTTCCTGTTTTAATGGAAGTCTTTTATTATAAAAAAAAACTTTACATAAAAATATTTAAACATATAACATAAATCTCTGTTTTAGTGAAAGAACAAAAATGAATACATTATTACACAAATCCAAATAGACTATCCATTTAATATTCATGTTATTCAAACTGAAACCAAACTAATTCTATATTCAAATAACACTCCAACACTCCGTTCATTTAAATAAAACACCACTAACTTATAACATCCCTTTATCCACTAACAAAAATATCACTTAAATTTGAAAATATGTAATACAAATTGCTTAATCAAGAAGGACTTTCATTTTATCTTATTTCAAATCATACCCTTTAAAAATGAATTAATCTAATGGTTGAATAAATAAAAATATTAATTAACCATTATAGTAAATTTAATTTAAAGACAATTATTTAGAATAAATTGATGTCCACTTATATATATATATATATATATATATATATATATATATATATATATATATATATATATATATATATATATATATATATATATATATATATATATATATATATATATATATATATATATAATTTAAATTAATTTTTTTTATATATTTTTTGATAAATAAAATAGAATGCTATAAAAGGAAAACATGATTTAACTCTAATTTAATTTATTTATTTCATATATTCTTAATATCTATGTAATTTTAATTTAACAAAACTTTAATTTTAAAATTGAATGAAAAATAAATTTATTATTAAATATTTTTTATCAATAAATAAGATAGAATCTATTCGCCAAATCACATTGACCATGTGTAGAAAGTAGGTTATTTTGATTTTTTTTTTTAAAATAAGTTATTTTGGAATTTTTTTATGTAACTATGTTATTCTAAAAAAAGTTCCCAAAATTGGACAGTAACGATTTTTATTCAAGACAAAATTTATCATTTTAATTACATGAATATTTTATTTTATTTTAGGAAGAAATCTATAAAAATAAATTCATATATATTTGAAAACCTAATTAACTTTAAAATAAATTACTAAAATAAAAGTTTGACTTTCCACATGATTGAATCACCTTGTTATTGTTATCATGAATTTTGACACAAATAAATTGATTAAAATACAATAATTTTTTTTTATATTTTTAATCATTCTCTTTTCTAACTTCTTGCTTATAAAATAATACTGAGACAATGTGTTACAACATTATCCAACACCAATAATTTTTTTTATAGTTTTCTTTTTAAATAGATCAAACACTAATTTAAATCATAAAATATTTTATTCACTTCAAATTTTCTAATTAATCTATATTTTATAGAAAAAAATATTGTAAAAGAAAATTTAACAAAAAAAGTCAAATAGGAAACGTTATATGTGGAAAATATTTATATAACAAATACTTTTCCTTATCGGTATGAGTACAATAATTTATACCTTTATTACACAACCTCATAGTTAATACATGCAATCACATTTAATATACATAGTTTGCATGATATTTATGCTCGACACGATTTTATTTATTTTCATGTGGTTATACCACATAGTATTTATGAGCCAATTTTAATGGTTATACATGATTATTTTACGTAAAAAAATAAAATCATACAATAGATTATTCAACTAAATATTTACATGTTTTCCATGACAAATATACAACAACAAAAAATTAGTTTAAATTAAAAAAAAATAATACTTACTTATATTTACAATTGAAAGCAGTGTGCTTAAAAAGTATTATCAAAATGTGTTTTACACAACTATTAAATTAAAAAATTTAATTAACATTTAAACACTGTGGTAGCCATTTCAGTAATATTTTCTTTTTGTTTTGTCTCCCTTGTCCTATTTATTGTTTTGGACTTTAAAAATGGGTCTTTTATTTTGGGTGAGGCATAAAGCCCTTGGATCGGCAGAGTATCTTACCAGTCAATTTTACTATTTTCAACGTAGAATGAAGAATGAGATCAAAGAAATGCTCTCTCCGTCGTATAAAAAATGTCATATTTGAACAATGCGTGTTTCTTAAAAGAATGATTGAATGTGTTGATTTTAATGAAAAAACTAATATCATTTACTAGAATATTCCTATTAAAAATGAGTAATAAAATAGTTGAAAAACATAAAAATTAATAAATAGGGATATAATAGTGAAAAAAATACTAAATATTTTATTAAAATTCTAAATAGAAATTTATTTTAAAACATAGAAAAACTACAAATAAAACATAATTTACGAGACTGAGAGAAAAAAAAAAATGAACTTTAAGAACTTGATACGAAAGAAAAGTACTCCTAAAAATTCATAGAATTATATTGAAAAAAGAAAGTAAATGATTACAAGTGTTGCTTTATATATAAAGCTTATTAAAATTAATAAACTAATCACTAATAACAAACAAGCAACCTAATAAAAAACTTTAACTAACCAATCAATTAATTAACAAACTTATGTATTCTATTAATCTCCCACAAATTCATAGTAAGAATATTCTTTAAACGAGTTTAAAGTATAAAACTAAACTAACTACCTAATCACAAACTTTAACTAACTAATCTACCAAATGGACTCAAGCCCATCAATCGAAGCAAATGCATCTCTAGGTTCATTGAATTTTATTTTGAAAATTTTACTTTGTACCCATCCTATATTTAATCTCATCCCTTTACATATTTTTGAAAATTTCAATTTTATCATTTTTACTTTACCTTTATTTTTAATTTTTATTTATTTATTTTATTTTTAAATTTTTTTTAAAATACAAAATATTTCAAACGAAAAATAACACCTTATTTCTTTCAGAGTATTTTTTTCCTCAACCGGAAGTAACATTCTTGTTATTTATAAAGTGTCTTTTATTTTTATTTATTATTTCAATCGAAAGTAACACCCTTGTTACTTTTGGAGTCTATTTTTTTATTTTTTTCTCAATCGGAAGTAACATCCTTGTTACTTTCGGAGTGTATTTTTTTCATTTTTTTCTCATCCGGAAGTAATACCCTTATTATTTTCGTAATGTATTTTTTTTCGTTTTTTTCTCAACCAGAAGTAACACTCATGTTATTTTCGGAATATATTTTTTGTTTTTTTTCTCAACCGGAAGTAACACCCCTGTTACTTCCAGAGTGTATTTTTTTTTTCAACCCTTCCGGAGTGTGTTTTTTATTTTATTTTTTTCTCAACAGGAAGTAACACTCTTGTTACTTCCGGAGAGTAGTTTTTTTTCTTTTTTTTTCAACCGGAAATAACACTCTTGTTATTTTCGGAGTGTATTTTTTCTCAACCGGAAGTAACGGAGTGTATTTTTTATTTATTTATTTATTTTTATTTTTCACTCTAGTTAAAAAAATCTGGATGTTCCTTTGATGCTATACGGCAAAGAACAAACAAATGTAAATACAACAGAGATATTCTCAACTATAGAAAAAATATGAATGTTTCTTGTTTCTTCCTCTCTTATTAATCTTTGTGTCCGAACGAATTATTATAACAGTGATTCTATTTATGAGTCAAACATCCCTAATCCATCTAATCGACCTCTTTTCTTATAGGAGTATGAAGTTAAATATAGAGATATAAAATAAAATTTTCTCTAATTTTTTATTCTATAAATTTTGACCAACAATGATCACAATCATCCATTGAAGAGTTCAAAAAACAATCCGAACAATATCAATGTGCATGGTGAAATAGTGCCTTCCATGTAAAATCTCGAACTAAGAAACAAATTTAGAAAATCATCACACTTCTTTGCATTACATCTTAGGACCACTAATCCAAATTATAAAAAAAAACTCATTGCATGGTGATGTTATGAACATGGTTTTTGTTATTAAGAGAACTAAAAAAACATTTACTTAGATAAATATAAAACTAACTTTTCCATTCATTTTCTTTTGATGATAATTACATTCAACAATCATCTATTTATAATATTGGTATCAAACAATTACTCACTATCTAGATCCTTCTAAAAGGTAATATGTAACACCCTGTTTTAATTTATTAATCGTCAGTGTTATTTGTGTTGAATTTACTTTGTTTAAGACATTATATGATTGGTTTGTATTAGAAGTAATGAGCGAGTAGGGTGATAGTGAGATGTAGAGGTGTGTTTAATAAGAAGGGTATAAGAGGTGTTATTATTTATATTATTCTTATTATTATTATTAACATTATTATTATGATTATTATTCGTATTATTATTAATATTATAATTATTAAATAAAAATCTAAATTTAATTAGTAATTGGGTAAAGGTGAGTAAAATAAGGGAGACTAAGTGATTAATCCAATTTAGGGGCAAAATTAGTCATAACTGTAACTTTTATGTGGAGAACATTGGAGAGGGAAGACGATAGGAGAACTAGGGCAATCTCAAGGGAAGATTTTCGCGGGATTTTTCATCAGATTTTCGAGGTAAGAGGGAGAATGGATTCATAATGGGTGTTTATACCATGTAAGGGTAGTGAGGTGTCCTTACCCTCATAGGAATTTGTATGAATGTTTTATGTGTTCTTGTAAATCTGTTGTATGTATGATTTGTGGTGAAAATTGCATGATTCGAATTTCTATTGTCATTAATTCTAAGAATAATTGGTGTAATTTTGTTATGAGAACCTTGGTGCTTGCAGATCTGTTTTTGGTGCAGGTGTAGGATGACGAATTTCGATTTAAGACCCATAAATTGGTTAGTAATGATAGGTATAAGATTAAGATAAAAAGTAGGTTCTAAAATAGATGTAGAAACATGTTTAGGACTGAATTGGAGTGAAAGAGTGAGAATCCCGTAGTAGAACTTGGACAGGTGTGGAAATTATATTTTGCATAGCTTCTGTACATACGCGTAAAAGGAGGTGGTTACGCGTAAGAGAGTTAACATTACGCATATGGGAAGCCATTACGCGTAATGGATGGCCAAAAAGGAGGATTTGATACGGTCTTCTGGTGAAATACGTAGGATATGCGTAGGACTCCAAGGCATTACGCGTAATAAGTGAGGCATTACGCGTAATGGAGCAGGCAGTGGGACGTTACGCGTTTGGGGCATAATGGTTGGTAGGAGAACTGAGCAATACGCGTATGACCATAAAAGGTGAAAAATTTATTGGTTTTGCGGTTTCTTTCCCGTTTTCGCATCCGACACAATTTCTTTTGGACGAAGAGGTTTGGATGGATGTTATGACTTGTTAAAACTAATAATGGTGGTGAAAATAAAGGAAAATAGAATTTAGGGGATTAATCGATTACTTAATGAATTAACCTTGTTGGATTATTTGTGGTGTGTATTGGTGTTGGTGCATATTATGGTGATTATGCATTTCTTATGTGATCAGGAGGATCATGTGCATGTATGTTGTAACACCCCAATTCTACCCGATGATTAATAACGAAATCAGAGTATAAAACTTCAACTAAATAAATTGAGATGATACATTTCAACTTTTAACACATCAATCAACACTTGATAAATCTTTAAAACAACTACTTTATAACTACGCAATGGATTCATGAATAATTCAACTTAAAACAACTTTAATTGTATTCAACTTCAAAACAACTCAAAATGCAACAATTCTTTAATTAAACAACTTAAAATTCAGCAACTATAATAAAAGGCAACATCAACATAAAACAAACGTTATCCCCCCGAGTGCTACGTATCAGAGCGACGACACCGACTCGGATCTACTAAAGTACTCTGTCCTACTCTGGATCACCTGCACGTTACCAATAGAGGGCAACATTCAAACATAAGGGGTGATATATCTAAAAATATAATCAAGCATATGATAAATTAACATATCAAATTAGATTACAAAAATCACCACTTCACAACTTCGCAAACAACTTAAAACCAACACAAGGTACAACAGGACAACTTAATATCCAACTTGATATGCGACTTAGGCAAATGCGATGCATGTGGTACCATTCGGAGCAAAACTCTCAACTTATAATCATGTCAATTAATAGAGGCGTAAATACAAGTCATAAGGCTTAAACTTTATATTGCTAAATACAGACCAACTTACCGAGCAATCAGCTCCAACTTGAATTATGATATGTTATGCAACTCAACATGTTTATCAACCAACAACAATTATAACCACATAACAACATAACAACATAACAACATTCAACTTTGGCCAAAAGCCTACAACGCATAATCTTTTTCAATTATAAGTCATTGCAACATGAACAACAAATAACAACTTTACAACTTATAACAAAGCAACACAACAAAACAACCAAATCTACTACATCCCTACCTACACAAGTTCCGACTAAAACCAATTAATTAAATTAATTAAGGTACTCTATTGTTACTAATTATTATTAAGTTATTAATATGCTTCTGTTAACTCTGTCACAACAACCAATACACCAACTTGTTGCTCTTCTCATACCATTGTTAACTAATTTCCTTCTATTAATCCCTTCTTGTATCACTTATTAATTCTCTGTCAATTAATTACTAGAACCTATGATATTTCATCTAATACCCTTCAACTTAATTATTCTACTGAGATTGGTTAATGACAGTACAGGTTTAGCAGACAACACATAATTTCAACACAGAAACCAGAACAACAAACCCTCCCAGACCCGTGTGACCATCGTCACAACTGGGTGACCATCGTCACATACGTGATGGTTGTCCTAGGGATGTGGCAGTCGTCAGCAATCCCATACAGTCGTCTGGCTTAAGGGAAGGTCGTCCCACAACCAAATTGCACGCTCTCTGTTTCTCTCTGTCCTCCTCCGTTTCTGTAACTTCTTCATGTTTACACTCCATGTCAATTTCCTAATTTACTCAGCACGCCAGTTTAACAACAACTCGACATCCTCATACACAATCATCGAATATTCTATTTACGGCTATTTCATCAATACAAATTAACATTCGTAATCAAGTAAAACAACTTATACACCAAAACTACTTTTCCACACAAAACAACAATTAACAACAATGGATTTTGTACCTAATCCTAATACGAATTCACCATATATTTCCGATTATAAGGTTAGAACCCCACCCTTATCTTTGGATTGAAGGTGCTCTAACACGTTTTGATCGGACCCTAGCTTTTGCCTCTCCTATGCACTTCACTAGCCACACATTTTTCCAACTTCTTGTTCTTCTTACTGCTAACCTAATATCCACTAATTCCACTTAACTTATAGTTTTATTTTAATTAGACTTAACCATTCTAATGGGCCTAAACCATACACCCCCACTATTACTACTTCTAAATACCAATAAGCCCATTCATCAGGCTACCACAATTCCACTAATTAACCCACAACTTAATTAATTTCAACTTAGTCCAAATAACAATAATGCAACTTAAATCGACTTATTCAACATAATTCAAACCAACTTAGCAACTCAACACAAAACAAAATCGAACACACGCCAATATTTAATTAAATAGATAATTAAATAATCAAGGCGTTACATATGTCATTATTATACATGTGTTGTATGCATAATATTGTCATGCATTTTATAGTGTTTTGGTGAAGAAGAATCATGTCTCGGGAGGAGCGTAAGTGATTCGTGGTGTGGATAAATTATGTCTCGGGAGGAGCATAAGTGATTTATATGGATTCTAATATGAATCAGGTTCGATTGAATGAACCATGGTGAATTGGTACCACATGCATTGTGTCAGTTATTGAGTCACATTGCATTATTTGGTGATTGGTGATTGTGTGTAATTTGTGTGAGTACTACTCTTAACATGTATGATATGTCGTTAATTATTGAATGTAGTTCTCACCCCTTTGCTATTTTGTTGCGTTTGTGTTTCCTTGGAAGTACAGATAATCCAGGTACTTAAGTGTGTATGAAGTTCGTGTTGTTTGTTCGAGTCTTATGAGTCACTCTGATACATAGCACGGGACTTGGAGATAATTTTAATGTTTTACTTATTTACCTTATTTTGTTACGTATCGTTTACTTGGTTGAAAAATTGTAAACTATGAGATGTTGGCGAATTTTATTGGTGTAGGAAAATTTCCATGAGTTGAATAACTAAAGTTTTCTACTGTTTTAATAAAGGAGTTTTATTGTTATTTTTGTCGATGTAGCATTCCACTTCTGGTGAAAACTCTGATTTTGCATGTTTATTTTATTATTTTCTAAAATGGGAAAGTGGGGTGTTACATAATAACTCACCAATTTTAATCTTAATGGACTTATCAAAGTTGGGCTTAATTCATTACATTCCACCACTCTTGGAAATCCACCTTGTCCTCAAGGTGTAATCCAAAACACTGCAACTTCAAATTAAATCAAAGTCCAAAACTAATAAACACTTTTTATTTAAGTCATTCCATGCAAATTGTTATCCCATACAAAATATTTCTAAGCCAAAATGTAGGCCTACCTAGTACCTCCCTAAGAGCTGAGACATAATTTATTTTCCTCTATCCCATGGAATCTTCAAAGGTGATTGCGAATAGTTGGACAAAACATCCATAACGGACCCAAAATAAGCCTTAGCCTGCATTGGTGGATTGGCAAATCGGAAAGCTAAATCCTTGATATTCTTTGAATGGTAATCAATTTTGGATTCCATGTGCAATGCTCACCACAATAGTCCAACCAATAAGCTTAATAACACCATTATTCTTGAGTTTAAACAAAGCAGTCAAAGCAACACAAGTGTGTGGACAAGTAAACATTATGATCTAGGGGTGTTCAGATCCAAACCAACCCAATAAAAAAAACCACAAACCGAACCTAACGAAACCGAAAACCGCAAAAACCGCATTTTTTCTGATCAGTTTGGGCCATTTTATGACAGAACCGCGCGGTTCGGTTCGATTTGCGGTTTACATGTTGAAACCGGCCCAAACCAAACCAAACCGCCGAAATTACATAATACCCCATATTTTAAGTTTTTAAATTTTAATTATATACCATGAGCCCATTGTTTCAAGGCCCAAACCCGATTGCTTACTTGCATTGCATCGTTCCAAAGACCAAAACTAGGTTACACCGTTACAAGTTACAACAAACAACATCCAAATCGCACAACATCGTTCCAACTTCAAATTTGTTCCAGAATCGTTTTGAAAGCTTTATCATCTTAATCAACCAGTATCAAAACAAGTACCTTTAATTCCTTCATCATCTCGCCGCCCTATTGTTGTTTATAGTGTTTTTCTTCTTCTTCTTCTTACTATTTAGGTTTTGTTGATTTATGAAATCTTTGAATAATCTATGTTACATTCAGATATGGTTTTAATTGTTTTGGTTTGGATTAGATGATTTGAATTCCTTACTATCTATTGTTACATTCATATATGGCTTCTGACAAAGTAGTAAATGGTTCTGATCCATCCTTTTCAATTTCTATTACCGAAAATCAGGTAACATTTGTTACTGTTATAGTTTTGATTTTTGAATGTCCCTTAATTACATAAGTTTGGTGTAATTGATTGGTATCCATTATAAGTGAAATTGCATTATAAGTTGGTGTATTCGACTGTCTCAACAGTTTATCCTTTGGTGATATATTAGTGAAATTGCTTTTGATATGATCATTATATACAAGTTATTCTTCTTATTATAATTTACTAATATAATTATATATTAGTGAAATTGCATCCTCAAAATCCTTTTGGTATGTAAAAATTGTTGAGACAGTTAATCCTTCGGTAAAAGCATTTGGTGTAATTGATTGATACAGTAAATCAAAGAAAAATAGTTTTTACTTATAGTTTTGGCTTTGATTTATAGTATTTGGTTGCTATTATTTATTTATAGTTTTGGCTGCTATTATTTATTTATAGTTATAATATAAATAAATTATATAGTATATGTTACTTATAGTTATAATATAAATAATTTATTTATAGTTATTGTTCTGGACTGGGCCGCAAGAATGTATAGGGCCACGACCCAGTACATGTCGAGCAAGGGCCCATGTGCTCGAGTAGAAGAACCTCTTGGACAAATCATCTGCCTATGCGACGCGCACACACTAAGGACGGGCAGAGAGTATGTCTTCCAGCTCATCCACCACGTCACCCAACTGCCCTTTATTGTCTCCTGAAAGATAGGGGCAGTTGGACCAGGGGGCAGACCTTTTGTCTAGGTCTTCACGCTTCTTACGCGTCCCTTGGCAGTTCCTCCATGGGCCTAGCCGAATTAAGCCAATTGAGGGACCTTGGCCCAGCGCTGGGGGCACATTATAAATACCCTTTCTTAACAAAGGGTCAGGTATT
Source organism: Lathyrus aphaca (assembly GCA_963966055.1). NCBI lineage: Eukaryota > Viridiplantae > Streptophyta > Magnoliopsida > Fabales > Fabaceae > Lathyrus > Lathyrus aphaca. The sequence continues at coordinate 198,521,615 of OZ014525.1, read as the reverse complement.
CTCACTCACTCTGAATTAACCATACCATTTTGTACCTCTTCTGACTTAAGCATTGGAGTGCTTTGCAGGTACACCCCCCTTTCTCACTTCATTCTCTGGCCCACACATCAAGTCACTGGAAGGCACTTCTGATCAGGTCAGATCAGTGGCGCCGTCTGTGGGAAACTAGCTCCCCCTTCTTCCACAACAGAAGATCAAAGCTCAAACACCGTCCTTCCAGCATGTCCGGAGAACAACCTAACGAGCGCAGTCGTCCCCTCGTCGACTACACAATGGACGACAGCCTGTAGTACCATGAAGCAGACGCCCAAGATGGCCGTCCGGCCACCCCGTCTCCTGAACCCCAGAATAACGGGGATCCCCCTCAAGTTCAAAACCAGGGGACTGAGGCGTTTCAACCCATCCCCGTTCTCGTCAAAGGAGACGCCACCATGATTGCTATGGTGAACGCCCTCAACCAGGCCAGCTCTATGCTCTACCAGCAGCATGAGAGAATCATGGCCCTAGAAGCTGACCGACAGGAGGTCCGACCTCAATAAGAGAGGAGGACACAACAACGTCCAGAAGCAACAAAGAAACGAGGACGTCGCTCCCCAGAGCCTAACGTCAGCAGGGCACGCGCCCGTCGTGACACCGGTCGATGGAGAACCTCACCGAGGCACGATCGTAGCCCTGACCGCAATGAACTCTCTCCACCAAGGAGCGACGAAGAAGACCTGCATTGTCCCCTGTCACAGGCAATAATGGAAGCTCCGCTCCCCAAAGGCATGGAGAAATCTCCTAACCTGGCCGTGTACGACGGGACTACCGACCCCGACGACCATGTCGACAACGTTAACATGATGCTCGACTACCGTAATGACATCACCGGGCATCTCAAATGCAGGCTGTTCTCGACGACCCTCAGGAAAGGGGCCATGGCCTGGTACAAAAGCTTGACCCCCGAGTCCATCACGTCTTGGAGAGTCATGAGATCCATGTTCATGAGGCATTTCACAGCCTCCCGGCACCATCCCAATACAGAGGCGACCCTTGAAGCCATAGTACAAAAGAAAAATGAAACATTACGCTCGTACATCGAGCGATTCAACCAAGAGGCCGTCGAGGTGGACACGACGGAACACATGAAGAAATATCTCCTCGAGAGGGGGCTCCTGCCCGACAGCGAACTCAGCAGAGCTGTCAGGATCGAACCTCCCCGCACCCTGAATGAACTTCTGCACAAGGCCCAGGCCTACATCAGATACAAGGAGAAGCAGGTAGCCCACAATGCTTGCAGCGGCCGTAATATTGGGGATACCGATCACCCCAAGCGTGAAGATCCGAATATTCCCCGTCGCAACGGGGATAAGCGAAGGGAAGAAAGGCCCCGCGAGCCTCGAGAAGGAAGAGGTCCCGCGGGCCGATACAGCGAGTATACTTTACTGACAGCTCCCTGCGAGCGCATCCTCGCCGAATGCATCAACTCTGAATTCAAACAGGGCAGAGTGAGGTTCCCAAAACCATCTGCACCAAAGCCTCACACCGACAAGTGCAAATACTGCAGGTTCCACAGGAGCCACGGGCATATGACCGAAGACTACGTTCAACTAAAAGATGCAATAGAGATCTTAATCCTAGAAGGGCATCTTAAACAGTATACTAGGAGGAACGAAGCTTCCAAGCACGAAGAGCCGGAGAAGAAGAGACCTCGGGAGGATACCCCCCCCCCCCGACGACTCTCCTTATCAAGTGGCCCTCTGCGTATCACGTCTAGAGGATTTCATCTTCCCCGAGACATTTCCCTAAGGCCGGATCGCTGCACTCAGCCCCTGGGAAGACTTCCCGACCGCCTTTGTCATATCGGGCGGATGGATGAACGGCGAGGCCGCCGCCCTCTCAGTAAAACGCAAGTTCGACGAGCTCCTTCTGACCGCGCCCGAGCAAAAGGCAACGCTGACAAAATACCGGGGCAAATCCAACCCAATATCCTTCTTTTTAGAAGAGCTTCCGGGCGGCTCCTCGAATTTGAGCATCCCACTACTGATTAGGGCCAAGATGGCCCAGTTCGACGCCAGACGCATCCTGGTCGATCAAGGCAGCTCAGTGCACAACGTCGGATCCGATCTCCAAGGATTCAACGGAGCCACAACGAAACCGTGGGGATACGTCGAGCTCCTCGTCACCTTCGGAGAGTAGGAGACGGCCAGGGAAATCAAAATCCAATTCCTGGTCATAGAGTGTCCCTCTCTCTACAATTGCATCCTCGGTCGCCTGACATTAGCCGAACTGACCGCGGTCCCGTCTACTGTCCATATAAAGATGAAGTACTACACCAAACTAGGCCGCGTGGTCACCGTCCAGGGCGATATCGAGGCTGCCTGGCGATGTTACGACGCCGCGGTAAAAGCACAGGCCACGGTCAATACAAAGAGCAACAAAAAACCCAAAACCGAGGATCCTCCCCTCCAGGGAATCAACACCATCGACCTCGACTGCCGCATCTGCTAGGACGAAATTAAAGAATGGAATCCCACCGAGGAATAGACTCCCGAATACCCGTTCCGGCCAATCCCAGACGGAGAGTTCGAACTCATCCCTCTGGGCGACGACCCTGGAAGAACAGTAAGGATAGGCAAAGGATTGCCCGAGGAAACAAGGGAGCAGCTCGCGGCATGCCTCAAGGAGAACTCCGACCTCTTCGCATGGAACGCCGCAGAGATGCCCGGCCTAGATCCTGAGGTCGCGTGCCACCAACTAGCTTTGGATTGGGCAGTCAAACCCATAGCACAGCGTAGGCGCAAGCAGTCCCCCGAGAAGGCGGAGGCTGCCGAGCGAGCTGTAAAAGACCTCTTAGAGGCAAATTTTATTTCTGAAGCCCAGTACACAACCTGGCTCTCTAATGTAGTCCTCGTTAAGAAAAATGGAAAATGGCGCATGTGTGTTGATTATACCGATCTTAATAGGGCTTGCCCCAAAGATGCTTTCCCCCTCCCCAACATAGATAAACTCGTTGACAATTCTGCAGGTTTCAGACTCTTGTCCTTCATGGACGCATATAGCGGATACAATCAAATCCCTATGTCGGACACGGACAAGAGACACACGGCGTTCATGACCCCGACCGGCAACTACTACTACAACGTAATGTCGTTCGGACTCAAGAACGCCGGGCCACATACCAACGCATGATGAACAAAGTCTTCAAGGGAGAGATAGGGGATATGCTCGACGTATACATGGACGACATGATCATCAAGTCACACGAGGAGGTCGACCATGCTCGACACCTATACAAAGTGTTCGAACAGGCGAGACAGTGTAAAATGAGGTTTAACCCTGAAAAATGCACGTTCGGCGTCCGGGCAGGAAAATTCCTGGGTTTCTACCTCACCGAGAGGGGAATCGAGGCCAACCCCGACAAATGCCGGGCGTTCTCGGAATTTCCAACCCCGAAGACCAAAAAATAAATCCAATCCCTCAACGGGGTGCTCGCCTCACTCTCCCGTTTCTTCGCCAAATCTGCCCAGCATGCACTGCCCTTCTTCAGACTCCTTCGTAAGGAGGCTAGCTTCGAATGGACCGACGAATGTGAACGAGCACTATTCCATTTGAAGAATGTCCTCTCCGAGCCCCCGGTCTTATCACGACCGTTGGAAAGAGAGACCTTATACTTGTATCTGTCTGTGGCAACCGAGGCCGTCAATGCCGTCCTAATAAGGGAAACCGACGAAGGACAAAAACCCATCTATTTTACGAGCAAAGCGCTCCAAGGCCCCGAACTCAGGTACCAACAAATCGAAAAGGTCGCCCTGGCTCTCATAAATGCGGCAAGGAGGCTACGCCACTACTTCCTCGCCCACACGGTCAAAGTAAGAACCGACCAGCCGATCAAACAGCTTCTCGGACGACCAGATATGGCCGGCAGAATGCTGAGGTGGTCGCTGGAACTCTCCAAATTCGATATACAATATGAGAACAGAAAAGCCTTAAAAGCTCAAGCACTGGCCGACTTTGTCGCGAAAATGACCCACAGCCCGACACCGACGGACGGTGCCTATAAATGGACGATCTGAAGGAAAATTGCGATCTAAACGCAGCGGAAAACAAAAATTTTCCTTTAGTGATCCTTACGAATGAGCATGGTCAGTGATAGAATCGTTACCTCTTTGTGGAGATTCAGATCTTTGATGCAGCGATCACAAGCGTTGATGAAGTGCAACGCCTCTACTCAGTCCACACGAACAGCTTCCGGTCACAGTGCTAGCTGCTTACGAACGAAATTATTTGAGTGAGAAAAGAGAATCAAAAACGAAATTGCATCAAGTGAAAGCTTCATCCCAAGGGTTCCTTTTTATAGACTCTCTTGTGGGCTGCGGGCTAAAAGCCCAATTCACATGATCCATAATAATATTATATATTATTATAATAACTATTATTATAATAAATATATTTATTTTATTATTATTTTATAACCATTATAAAATAACAATAATTATTATTATATTATCCGAATTTCTATTTTCACTTAAGTGCACCGTACCTTACGGTGTTCCTTTGATTTCTCTATCTCTCATCAAACTGTCCTTATGTGTGTGACCCTGTAGGATTTCGTAACGTTGGTAATTATATTAAATTATATATTTAACATAATAAACAGTGAGCGGTATCTAGCAACACATCACTGCTACCCAAGTCACGAAAATGTCATGTGATCTGACAAAACCTTTTTTTCGTGATAATATATGTTTGTACAATTACCCTTTTGCCCCTATGTCTATATTGAACACAAGGCATACACTGTGTCATCCTTGTCCAGTTCAATATTGGGCCCTTAGACATTTCTCCTGTTATGCAGGATTGACAAATTCCATCTAGGACACTCATGTCCCTCAGCATGCTTCGTGGAGTGCCCATCAACTGTCTTTATGATCATCCAGTTACGGATAATGTTTGATCAGCAATAAAGCACCCGACTCTACATCTAGGGTCCATAGTGGTTTCAGGTCGAAGGGTGGTAATACACCATTATCACCATGAGAATAACTTATGACACTTTGCATAACATACTATGTAGTATTCTCATAGCGGGTCAATCCGGTATAAATATTACTCCTAATATTTATACCTATGTCAAGACTTGATAACTCTTTATCCATGATCCATGAGATGTGATCATCAGTCTATCTTCATAATAGTCTCAATGCTTTAATGTTATCCCACTTTGCAATAAAGCTTGACTACGGATATTTTAAGAATAATGTCTTTATGTTTAATGGGATCTCATGATTAAGTCACACTTAACATTTCATTAAACAGACTAACTATTCTAGGGACTTTATTATTCTGAAAGACAAACATAATAAAGAAATGCCTTTTATTATTAAACGAATAATCCGATACAAGTACCAAAAAGTATTGGCCTCTAGGGCTTACACCAACAATCTCCCACTAGCACTAGAGCCAATTAGGCATACCCTTAATACCCATAGATCTAGTATGACCATCATGCTTCTGTTGCGCAAGAGGCTTTGTTAATGGGTCAGCGATATTGTCAAGTGTAGGTACTCTGCATATCTTCACATCTCCCCGATCGATTATCTCTCGAATGAGGTGATAACGCCTAAGTATGTGTTTGGATCGTTGGTGAGATCTAGGTTCCTTAGCTTGTGCGATAGCACCATTGTTATCACAATATAAACCAATGGGATCCACAATGCTAGGGACTATGCCAAGTTCACTAATGAACTTCTTGATCCAAACAGCTTCCTTTGCTGCATTTGAGGCAGCAATATACTCGGCCTCAGTTGTAGAATCAGCAACTGTTTCTTGCTTTGAACTTTTCCAGCTCACAGCGCCACCATTGAGACAGAACACATAACCAGATTGTGATCTAAAATCATCCTTATCTGTCTGGAAGCTAGCATCAGTGTAACCAATTACATCAAGCTCTTCCTGACCTCCATATATCAAGAATGAATCCTTAGTCCTTCTCAAGTACTTAAGGATATTCTTGACAGCTACCCAGTGAGCATCACCGGGATCAGATTGGTACCTACTCGTTGCACTTAATGCATACGAGACATCTGGTCGAGTACATAACATGGCATACATGATAGATCCTATTGCAGATGCATATGGAATCTTATTCATGCGATCCCTTTCTTCCTTAGTTGAAGGGGATTGTGTTTTTGATAAACACAGACCATGTTGCATAGGTATGAATCCTTTCTTGGAATCATGCATATTAAAGCGTCTCAACACTTTATCTATGTATGTACTCTGACTTAGGCCAAGCAGTTTTTGTGATCTATCTCTATAGATCCTAATTCCTAATATATAGGCTGCTTCACCTAGGTCTTTCATAGAAAAACAATTCCCTAACCAAGTCTTCACTTGTTGCAAGGTAGGGACATCGTTTCCAATGAGTAATATGTCATCTACATATAATACCAGAAACACGATCATGCTCCCACTAACCTTCTTGTAGACACAAGGTTCATCTTCATTTTTGATGAATCCATATTGTTTTACGGTTTCATCAAAACGAAGATTCCAGCTTCTGGAAGCTTGCTTCAATCCATAGATTGATCGCTGTAACTTGCATATCTTTTGGGCATCTTGTGGTATGTCAAATCCTTCAGGTTGTGTCATGTACACATCCTCAAGAAGATTCCCATTAAGGAAAGCAGTTTTGACATCCATCTGCCATATTTCATAATCATGATATGCAGCGATGGCAAGTAAAATCCGAACAGATTTAAGCATTGCAACTGGTGAAAAGGTTTCATCATAGTCAACCCCATGAATTTGTTTATAGCCTTTTGCAACCAGTCTTGCTTTATAGGTATGTACCTTACCATCCATGTCAGTCTTCTTCTTGAAGACCCACTTGCATCCTATAGGGTTAACTCCTATAGGAGGTTCTACCAAGGTCCAAACCTGGTTTGTGTACATGGAATCCATTTCAGATTTCATGGCTTCTAGCCACTTCTCAGACTCAGGACCAATTATGGCCTCTTTGTAGGTCACAGGCTCATCTTGATCCATGAGTAATACATCACCCTGATCACTTATGAGATATCCATATCTCTCAGGTTGGTGACGTATCCTGCTTGACCTACGCTGGTCTTGTTCTACTTGAGCAGGTTGCTCTTCCACAACTACTTGTGTTTCCTGCTCTAGTTCCTCCATAGGTGTTTCAATGTTTTGTGATTCTTGAATTTCTTCAAGCTCTATTTTCCTCCCACTGTTTCCTTTGGAAATAAAATCCCTTTCCAGAAAGACTCCAGTTCGAGCGACAAACACTTTGCCCTCAGAAGGATTGTAGAAGTAATATCCTCTTGTTTCTTTAGGATACCCCACAAATAAGCATTTGTCAGATTTGGGCTCAAGCTTGGTTGAAATTTGTCGTTTGACGTAAACTTCGCAACCCCAAATCTTCATGTAAGACATATGTGGTTTCTTACCACTCCATATCTCATATGGTGTCTTATCAACCTTTTTGGATGGAACACAGTTAAGTGTGTAAGCTGCTGTTAATAATGCATGTCCCCAAAAGGAGTTTGGAAGATCGGCGTGACTCATCATGGATCGGACCATGTCTAACAAGGTTCGATTTCTTCTCTCAGATACACCATTCCATTGTGGTGTTCCAGGAGGAGTAAGTTGGGATAGAATCCCATACTCTTTTAGATGGTCATCAAATTCTAGGCTTAAATATTCACCGCCTCGATCTGATCGAAGAACTTTAATATTCTTACCTAGTTGGTTTTGTACTTCATTCTTGAATTCCTTGAACTTTTCAAAGGACTCAGATTTGTGTTTCATTAAATACGCATATCCGTATCTACTGAAGTCATCAGTAAAAGTGATGAAGTACTGAAAACCTCCTCTGGCTGGTATGTTCAGTGGTCCACATACATCAGTATGTATGAGTGCCAAAAGATAATTAGCCCTTTCACCTTTTCCTGTGAATGGGGACTTTGTCATCTTTCCAATTAAACAAGATCTGCATGTCTCATATGATTCATAATCAAAAGAGTCCAAGAGTCCATCTTTATGGAGTTTGGAAATGCGTTTCTCATTTATGTGGCCTAATCGACAGTGCCAAAGGTAAGTTGGATTCAACTCATTAGGTTTCAACCTTTTAGTATTAATGTTATAAATTGGCATTTCAAGATCAAGGACATATAGTCCATTATTCATTTTTGCAGTAGCATAGAATATATCATTCAAATAAATGGAGCAACAATTGTTCTTTATTATGAATGAAAAACCAAACTTGTCCAAACAAGAAACGGAAATAATATTCCTGCTAATTGCAGGTACATAATAACAGTTCTCTAACTGAATTATTAAACCACTAGGTAAAGTTAAAACATAAGTTCCTACAGCTAAAGCAACAACCTTTGCTCCATTGCCAACTCGTAGGTCAACTTCACCTTTTGCCAAATCTCTACTCCTTTTTAGCCCCTGCACATTAGTACAAATGTGAGAACCGCATCCAGTATCTAATACCCATGATGCAGAAGTAGATAAATTAATTTCAATAACAAAAATACCTGAATTTGAAGTCTCTACTCCATTATTCTTATCTTCCAGGTACTTTGGGCAATTTCTCTTCCAATGTCCGGTCTTACCGCAATGGAAGCAAGTGCCCTCCTTTGCTATTCCTCCACTAGGCTTCAAAACAGGAGGAGTGGGTTTGGGTTTGGCAACTTCCTTGCCTTTCCCTCTACCACCCTGTTTGATGGGCCTTTTGTTCTGTTTCTTTCCATTACTGACCATCAGAATGGATTTCCCTTTTGTCTTCATATTCTGCTCAGCAGTTCTCAACATGCCTAGCAGTTCTGGAAGACTTTTGTCCAAGTCATTCATATTGAAATTCAGGACAAACTGACTGAAGCTCTCTGGCAACGATTGCAAGATCAGATCAATCGCAAGTTCTTTTCCAAGGGGAAACCCTAATCTGTCAAGGTTCTCCACATACCCAATCATCTTGAGTACATGGGGACTTACAGGGGCTCCCTCAACTAACTTGCTGTTAAAAAGGGACTTTGAAACCTGAAACCTCTCATTTCTTGCTTGCTCTTGATAAAGCATTTTCAGATGTCCGATCATATCGAACGCAGACATGTTCTCGTGTTGTTTTTGCAACTCAGAGTTCATGGTAGCAAGCATGAGGCAAGCGGTTTCATTGGCATCATCGAAATGCTTCTTATAAGCATCTCTTTCTGCCTTTGGTGCAGAACTAGGAGGTTCCTCCTCAGGAACTGGTGTCTCCAAGACATACAGCTTCTTATCGTGCTTGAGGACAATCCTCAGATTACGGTGCCAATCCACGAAATTTGTCCCAGACAATTTTTCCTTATCTAGGATGGATCGCAAAATATTGTTCGATGTGTTTGTTGTCATGGTAATCTACAAGAGAAATATGAAAATATAAGTATCATTAAAAACAACATATTTAATTAGGCCTTTAATCAAATATGCTCCCACTATTTTATTCAAAACAAATGACCCTCATCATTTGATTCGGAAAATCCCATTGGAAGACTTTCTAGTGGGTCGAGATCCATGTTTCACTTTGTTTTAAGTCAGCGTTAGGCTGATTACACAAAACTAAGTTATTTAGGTAGGAACTCCTTCCAATTGTATCTCATACAACTCTCGAATATTTTCAATTGGGTGAATAACTCCTTATTCTGATCCATCACATGAATCATTCCCAATTCTTGCTTCTAAACATGTATAATCTTATTATAATTTGTTTAGTTAAGTTTGACCCATTGTTTTAGCAATTGGATATTACAATTATCCCATCACACCTTACTAATATAGAACATGCACCTCGCGTAGGCGAAACCTACAATGCTCGATACTAGTCTTGATGAGTGCTAAAAATTGGAAAGCATAAACTTAATATTTAATTTTGAGGGAATTTGTTATTAGTTTGATCTCACCGGCTTAACATGCAAAACGTCTCTCACATGCATCAACATACAATTACATGCATCAACATACATATAAAAAGATACAATTATGGCCCCTAACGCAATTGTTCTCTCAAGCCAATGAGAGAACCTAAGCTAACCTAATAACGATCTAAGCTTCTCCAAGCATGATCTCCAAGGTTATCCTCCTTTAATATTGAATACTTCTTTTTTTCTTCATAACATAATATTACATTACATATAAGAAAACTCGTTTTACATACGAGGGAGTGAGATGAGAAAAGAAGTTACATAAAGAGATTGAGAGAGAGGCACGACACGCAGGCCGTATTTAAAAATCCCAAAACAATAATAAAGGATAAACTAAGGCCATAACTGATCACCACAAATAAATAATAATAAACACACTTTTATTATTAGTTTAAAATTCCGATAATTAAATAAACTAAATTAAATTTCGGCTGATTGATCACACTTTGCAGACTTAGCCGGGGGTTCCGCTGCCCGGTCAGCGGATGAGGTTTAACCCTGAAAAATGCACGTTCGGCGTCCGGGCAGGAAAATTCCTGGGTTTCTACCTCACCGAGAGGGGAATCGAGGCCAACCCCGACAAATGCCGGGCGTTCTCGGAATTTCCAACCCCGAAGACCAAAAAATAAATCCAATCCCTCAACGGGGTGCTCGCCTCACTCTCCCGTTTCTTCGCCAAATCTGCCCAGCATGCACTGCCCTTCTTCAGACTCCTTCGTAAGGAGGCCAGCTTCGAATGGACCGACGAATGTGAACGAGCACTATTCCATTTGAAGAATGTCCTCTCCGAGCCCCCGGTCTTATCACGACCGTTGGAAAGAGAGACCTTATACTTGTATCTGTCTGTGGCAACCGAGGCCGTCAATGCCGTCCTAATAAGGGAAACCGACGAAGGACAAAAACCCATCTATTTTACGAGCAAAGCGCTCCAAGGCCCCGAACTCAGGTACCAACAAATCGAAAAGGTCGCCCTGGCTCTCATAAATGCGGCAAGGAGGCTATGCCACTACTTCCTCGCCCACACGGTCAAAGTAAGAACCGACCAGCCGATCAAACAGCTTCTCGGACGACCAGATATGGCCGGCAGAATGCTGAGGTGGTCGCTGGAACTCTCCAAATTCGATATACAATATGAGAACAGAAAAGCCTTGAAAGCTCAAGCACTGGCCGACTTTGTCGCGAAAATGACCCACAGCCCGACACCGACGGACGGTGCCTATAAATGGACGATCTGAAGGAAAATTGCGATCTAAACGCAGCGGAAAACAAAAATTTTCCTTTAGTGATCCTTACGAATGAGCATGGTCAGTGATAGAATCGTTACCTCTTTGTGGCGATTCAGATCTTTGATGCAGCGATCACAAGCGTTGATGAAGTGCAACGCCTCTACTCAGTCCACACGAACAGCTTCCGGTCACAGTGCTAGCTGCTTACGAACGGAATTATTTGAGTGAGAAAAGAGAATCAAAAACGAAATTGCATCAAGTGAAAGCTTCATCACAAGGGTTCCTTTTTATAGACTCTCTTGTGGGCTGCGGGCTAAAAGCCCAATTCACATGATCCATAATAATATTATATATTATTATAATAACTATTATTATAATAAATATATTTATTTTATTATTATTTTATAACCATTATAAAATAACAATAATTATTATTATATTATCCGAATTTCTATTTTCACTTAAGTGCACCGTACCTTACGGTGTTCCTTTGATTTCTCTATCTCTCATCAAACTGTCCTTATGTGTGTGACCCTGTAGGATTTCGTAACGTTGGTAATTATATTAAATTATATATTTAACATAATAAACAGTGAGCGGTATCTAGCAACACATCACTGCTACCCAAGTCACGAAAATGTCATGTGATCTGACAAAACATTTTTTTCGTGATAATATATGTTTGTACAATTACCCTTTTGCCCCTATGTCTATATTGAACACAAGGCATACACTGTGTCATCCTTGTCCAGTTCAATATTGGGCCCTTAGACATTTCTCCTGTTATGCAGGATTGGCAAATTCCATCTAGGACACTCATGTCCCTCAGCATGCTTCGTGGAGTGCCCATCAACTGTCTTTATGATCATCCAGTTACGGATAATGTTTGATCAGCAATAAAGCACCCGACTCTACATCTAGGGTCCATAGTGGTTTCAGGTCGAAGGGTGGTGTAGACACCCCAAATTTGCCCTCTGGCTTTTCTATTTTTGTGAGCTTTTCGTTTTGCATTCATACGCATTTCGCATATCATTTGCATACGATCCTAAGACATGGGATCGAGATCATCAGAGAATTAGGGTCTCGCGTCCTATTTGTGGTTATCAGACAAATTCAGAAGTTTCGGTTTTGCAGCCATTAGTGGCATCATCCCCTCTTTTCTCCTGTCACTAATTAGGGTTTATTTCCCTAGTTTGGTAATGTTCAAGGATTGCACGTCTGAAGAATATTCACTGATTCATCTTGCCCATCATCAGTAATTAAGGGTGAATAAAGAGGTCTTCTCTTTGTCAAGTTACAAGGCCACTATGCTCTTCTCAGCATCTCAGGAGTTTGCTTCAATTCGAGTTATTGGTTTCGGTGGATTATTTGTTAGTCAAAGTGTGCCCAATGTCAAGTTGTTGTGAGGAATTTATCAGGGTCTTAAGCAGTGATTCATGATTTGTTTAGTCAGAAATTCAGAAGAACGTTTGATCCAATTTGGTCAAACTATCAAGAGTTTACTTCAGTTACAGGCTATCTGCCTCAGAGGCCCTTTTTCTCAGGGAATGTATGTCCGAAGTCAAGTTGTGGTGTGTTGAATTCGCTAGGTCGTCAAGTTGGTTCACGAGGAGCTTTGGGCCATTCTATTTGTTTAGTTGTTCATTTGTGGATTTATCTTCCAAGAAATTTGATTGTGAAAGATTTGAAGTGATTCGAGACTTATTTGGCCGCGGATTCAGATGGTTGATTAAGTTCAGAGAATTGTTTAGTGGCATTTTGCTTCACGTTCTTATCAAAATTGTTAGTAGAAGTTCTAGTGCGATTGTTGGGTCAAACTCAATCAGTGAGAAGTGTTGGTGGAGTCCATTAAAGTGTATTTCGAATTTTATTCATTGTCCATATATCAAGCCAATTTTCTTTCCCATGTTCATTTCCTATCCATTATCCGATTTTATACATCCCATATCATTTTTTTTAAATCCATTTCTTTTTACTCAAATAACAAATCATTGTCCATTTATTTATAAATCCATCGTCGATCCAATTCTTTTTTTTTCCTATCCAAATTTGAACCATTTCGAACAATAATCCAAAGTTTTATTTCAATATTTTCATTATCAATTTCAGATACCCATTCACTTTCAAGTTCCATTTGTGATTACCATTTTCAATAATAATAGTCATGTCCAATTACCTTCCTTTTTATCAATATTTTTCCAATAAAAAAAAACAAAACCAAGTCATTATACATTTTTTTTTTCTTTCTTTCTTTCTTTGAATTTATAATCATATTGATTCATAAACCATTTTTCTTCTATTTCTATTTTCAAACCATTGTATAGTCCCTACACCATTATTATCACAAGTTTCATCCACACTTTTTGTTACATTTAAGCCCATTTAATCTTATGTTAAACCCAAGATAGAAAAGACAAGTTGACCTAGATGTTTAAAGGAGATGTCATGGTTCCCTAAAAAAGAAACATGTTGGCAAAAGGGAAAACAACTCCAGCACACAAAAAAACACAAAAGCGGCGCCTCTTTCTTTTCATTTCTTTTTTCCACAACTTTTCCTAAAACCATTCCAACTTCACCCATCAAACCACATAACAAATCCCTACGCCAAAATTAAATCACTCTTCTTCATCAACTCTTAACAAACTGACCTGCCATCTTTTCAACTCATTCAACAAAACCTTTTCTTCATCACTCTCCACACACATCTCTTCACGCACATACAGCCTGAAAAGGCACCGCAACAACACACACAGTAACACATTCCTCCTCTTCATTTTCTCTTGCAACAAACAACACAAAAACACTACACTCAACCTCCACCTCAACTCACTGAACCTTTTCTTCACCACATCAACCGCACCAACCATCTACAACTCATTTTTTCTTTCCGCAAGCTCTCAGCAAAAAAAAAACTCAACGACACTTGTCTTCATACACAACTTCCTCACCAAACCATTCATAATTTTTTACTCACTGCCCCCTTCAAAATCACGCCAAACTAAGACGTCCTCTCATCGTTCACCTTCATCCGAACACACCTTTCACCACCTTCTTCCATCATATTCACCTCACACCCTTCACCATCACCTCACCGTCACTCTCTTCAACAACTTGCTTCAGACTTTCTTCAAACCACCGAACAAGACCTTCAATATTCTCCTTCCAATTATTCAACAAATCATTTTCTCTTTCAAATCACTTACCACCGCGACCCTCGCAGAAAAAACAGCATAGCCAACACTCTTCTTCTTTCAATCTTCGAACCGAATCACAACATTAAACCCTCAACACACACAACAACAACAACAACAAAACACCAATAAACTCACCAAACTTCCTTCCTTCACCTTTCACCTAACCCTTCAACAACACATCTCCTGCCTCAATACTCTTCTCCATCACGCAAACAACAGCAACACCACAACAACTACACCAGCCCTCAACTCACCGAACACAATCGGACACCACCACTACCATCTCTCATTTTCGCTCAACAGCACAACACAGAAACCAGAAAAAATAGAAGAAGAATGAGCAGAAAATAGAGAGACCGAGAAGTATTGAGATTGAGACGGCGATGACGACATGCATCTGAGGTTCGAAACTAAATCGCGACCACTCTCTGACGACGAATAATCTTGGCTGTTGCTCCGTCAGATGATGCGCCGTGAAAAGGGAAGGATCCGCGGAGAAGGATCGAAGCAATTCGACATTGGTGACGGAAGAGATGAAGGACCGAAGCGTTCGCGATCTCTGAAATAAGGGTGAGCCGTGCGGTGTAGTGACGGCGGATTTCTTTTTCTGGAGAAGAAGACAGAGGCGATGATGACGCCGACTGAAGAAACGGTGACTTGGAGTACGGCGATTTCGCGGTCTTGGGAGAGATGAAGTGTTCGCCGCCTGGTTTCCGCTTGAAGTGTTCTGTTGATTTCTTTTACCCGTTCCTTCTTTCCTTGTTTTTGTTTCTTTTAAAGTTAATGTTTATTTCTATTTTATGTTAAGCAGATTTTCTTTGGTTGCTATTGTTGGTGAGCATGGGCTCGGACCCTTCATATCTTTCGGATTCACACCGCCACATTTCTGTTCTTGCCCCCCCCTGGAAATCTAGTGCATTGGGCTTGTGAAGAGTGGGCCTACAACAGATCTGCCTTGACCCGATGAATTTCCAGCGATACCTTTCTTTTGTTATTTTGCCTTTCTTGTTTAATTAGTACTAATTATCTTGTTTATTTGTTAAATATTTGATTGGCAATTTTTTAATGTAGTATTATTAATCTTTGGTTTAAGATTTTTAAAAAGAATAGTTTTGTTAATTTAATTGTTAATTTTTGCTAATGTTTTTAATTTAAAGGTTATTAGAATTTAGTTTAATTTTAGTCTTAGTATAGTTTTATTTTTTAGTTTCAATTAATTAATCTGGTTTAATTTAATTGTGTTTAATTTTGATTAATTTTATTTAAGTGAATAGAATTTTAGATATTATTTTGGGCTAACTTCGATTTTTAATACTAACATAGCTTTGATTTTAGTTCTTGTTTCAGTTTATTTGAGTTTAATTGAATATAATTGTGTTCAATTCTGGTCGTAGTTTGCGCTCGTTATTTTGTAGGTCAATTGTTCGAATTCGATGATGAAGGATAAGCGTGGAAATGACTTTGTGACTATTTGCTTTTTCATAATTTTGTTCGGGCAAGTAGAAGCTTCGGACGCAGTTTGAACTTAGACTTCGTTGTTGCGCGCATTGAAAAGGCAACGGACCTTCTCCGTTCGGTAACGCTATGGCACGATTTTAATTACTACATGTTGTTGCATCTGGAAGTCCTACTGGTGTAGGCTCTGTTTGTTCATTATTCATCTTATCTCCATTTCGCATTCTCATCTCCTTATCTTATTCATTGTTCATCTCCATTGCATTTTTCTTCTTATCTTATTCTTCTTCCTCATCTTCTCTCCTTCTTTCTCGACTGGAGGTGTGCTTAGGCCACCATGGAGCTCTTCCTTTCATCTTTCTCTTCTTCTTTCTTTCTTCCTTAGGATAGTGAGCCACACAAACCTTAGGAACAACCAAGCATGGCAATGATTAGGGTTTTGTTTAGTCTCCCCCCTTAGTTTTACCTTTATGTCTCTTTGAGTCTTCTCTTCTCATCTCATAATCAGGGATTAAACCCTAAAGGCTTTAAGGCTTTGTGGTTAAGCTTATGCCTGCATCCTTCTATTAGGATGGAGTGTATAACTTTAATCCTAAGTGTTAAACCCTTAATATGTTTAAATCTCTTAATCAATTCACCTAATAATCACTAAGACATTACACTTGTAACTTGGGCCTTGCATTAGGGTTCTAATTCTTCCTTAATTGGTTAAGAAGGACTAACCCTAGTGTTAATGGACAAGTCCCCCTCAAGTTGTCTTACAAACCATAAAAATCATTTCATCATCATACCATTAAATAGAATCCACTTAATCAAAGGTTTGTTTTGTCATGAGTTTAATCCCTAATCATGGATTAAGTTGAGGAGCTTTCCTCAGCTTAAACATTCTCATCTATCATCCTTCTTTTAGGATGGTGTAATGAGTCTGTTTAATCCCTGATTATGGCTTAACCTCATTACTCAACACTAAACAAAAACCACAAAAACATCTAAATAATCACAAGTAGGTTAAGGATCTTAATCCTACACCAAAGGTGATTAAGTGTGAGAATCTGACTTCACACTTAAGGTATTCTCATTACCCCTAATCAGAGGGAAGATGTGATGAGTTTACTAAATCCATTGGTTTAGGCTTAAGCTCATTAACTTATGACAAACTTTCAAAAGCAATAAAAGACTGAAAACTCAAAAACAAACAATAATCGTCTCCTCCGGGATTCTTTTCTCATCATCTTCACTCACAAACGAGAACTCGCTTCTTCCGTCTAATGCAAGACAGTTTGCATCTGTGCCAGACAGATCATACACTTGAGCATAGGCAAGTAAGCAGTTCACAAGTCAATTCATCTTTCAGTCTCTTTGGGTCGAACTACGGTGTTCTGACTTCCTCATTGCACGAGAGGATACGTAGGCATAACTTAACAGTTATCGAACAAAAGTCTCTGTCCATTCCCCCTCTTTCCAGCTTCATTCTTTAGCCTCATGATCTTGAGCATTTCATTCTGTTCCTACACTGACACTTTCATACTTCACATCACTTATACACTTTGCACTGACACCTGTACATCCCTTTTTCAGCTATTTTACACACAGATTGCACTGACACTACCCCTTTAAAGCACAAATCTTTTAAGCGTGGATCCCGTCGAGTACGGCGGACAATCTGGGTGCTAATACCTTCCCAGGTTGTAACCAACCCCCTTTCTCAGTCTCTCTGGTTCGCAAACCGTCTTATCCATCTCTTTCTAGGTCTATGCAGCATTACCTTTCCTCCGGGATAAAAATGCCTAGCTGGCGACTCTATTCATCTCCAGTGAGTTCACGGCTGTGTGTTCTCACTGTTCCCTTCGCCGACCGTTCGCGTCTGTACCTTTATCTGACCCTGGTGTCACTTATAGGGAGCGACAGCTTGGCGACTCTGCTGGGGATAGCTTATATTGCAACCAGGGCTTCTGGTTCTTTTTGTGGGTTCCTCCTAGCGCTTGATTGATTTGTGTTTACTGGGGTGTTATGTGCTATTTGTGTTTATATATTTCATTTATTGCTTTATGTACAGTTTTGTTTATCGCTTTCTTTATTGCTTTTGTATATATCATACTGTCATGCTGCTGGCTGGATCTGTTTGTTTGCCTTGGTGGGTGGGTGATTCATTGAGAGTTAAGGTCCTATACCTGGGACCTGAGTGACACCTAGGCTAGAGTGAATCATATTCTTTCCCATTCCATTTCGGTCTGGTGCGGGAATATGAAACACGGTTCAGATATGGGTTTCTTCTTGAGAACTCTGTGTTGCAGATTTCCTGCAATGCTAGGGCTATCTGGGAAGCCTGCTAAGTCTGGATGACCTTTAGTATTGACCTTCAGAAACTGAGGTGAATTAGAGGAGGAATTGTTATGGTTATTGTAAACACTGTACCTCCGGGTTGGAAGTGTTTACACTTCCCATAACTGATCCAAGTCTGAGGATCTTTGTTTTAGAACACTACCTGCGAGAGGGTTGGGCTGTTTACAGGTTTGCAGGAACCCTTGACCTCAACATACACTCATTGCCAGTGCAGTATTGTTTGATCCGGTCACTATGATCCTGAAGATATTGACCTCCGGTTCCCAGTTACTATTTTGGTTTATTATTCAGAGATCTTGTGGTTACAGACACTTGATTCTTGGCAGTATTCCAGATTCCAGGCAGTTTCCAGCTGTGATCCCATGTCTTTGCATCTTTTGCATCATCATATTGCATTTTGCATTTGCATCTGCATTGCATTTTCTTCTTCCAGAGAGCTCATCCTTCCTCTTTTGTCCATGACCAGCCAGCTGATTTCCCGGTACTCAGTTTGAACAAGTGTTAACTGTTGGAAGACGACAGTGTTTGAAGGAAGACTGAACAGTGTCAAGAGTTAAGAAGGGTCGGATTGGAAGCTATCAGTAGCTATGTCAGAGAACAACCGTCAGAATGTTGAGTTTCCACCTGGTTTCACTTTGATGACCAATCCTCTGTATGGTCTTTCTCCTGATGATGATTTTCTGCAAGTGAACTACCTTACTCAAGCTCAGCCTGTACAGACCCCGATCGTGAATCAGAATGTACCTGAACCATCTGCTGTCCGAGGTGGACCTTCATCTTCTTCTGATACTACAAACTATCAGAGTTTTGCCTTCCCTATGCCGAACTTCCAAGGGGCAATCCCTCTTGTGAAAATCAAGGATCCACAAGTTATTGATCATGCTGAAAGATTCCGTGTGTTGGACGAGCGACTCAAAGCCTTAGCGGATCCTGATGCCTTCGGTTTTGATGCTCTAACCCTGTGTTTGGTGCCTGGTCTTGTCATTCCCCCGGATTTCAAAACTCCGAAGTTCGAGAAGTACACTGGTGTCAGCTGCCCGAAGCGTCATTTGGTGATGTTCTGTAGAAAAATGACTTCTCATGCCCGCAATGATAAGCTGATGATTCACTGTTTTCAGGACAGTCTAAGTGGGGCATCTTTAAGTTGGTACTTGGATTTGGAAAGCAGTCATATCCGATCTTGGAATGATTTATCCAGAGCTTTCGTAAAGCAATACCAGTACAATATGGACGTGGCGCCCAATCGCACGCACTTGCAGAGCCTGTCCCAGAGGAGTGGTGAATCTTTCAGAGAATATGCACAGCGGTGGAGAGAATTGGCAGCCCAAGTGCAACCACCACTTTCAGACAGAGAATTAATTGACCTGTACGTGGGCACCTTGCAGGGTCTATACTTGGAAAGAATGAGTAGCATTGGGATGACAAGCTTCTCTGATTTGATGATAGTTGGAGTACGCATTGAGAGCCTGCTCAAAAGTGGAAAGATCCGGGACTTTTCGAATATCCCAGCTAGTGAAGGTGAGTCTGTTGTTAGCTCCCAAGAGGAAGAATGGTATGACATCAGTGCAGTCACGGCAAATATCAAATATTCTAGACCAACATCTTCTCAGAGATCATCTGTTCCTGAATCTGATTACTCTTACGGGCATTCGGCAATGCTCAGAACACCGTGTCAGAAACCCTGGGCTCCTCCTCGTCCAAATCTGCAATCTCATGGTCGAAGACCTCAGAATCAACTTCAGAGCCAGCCTAGGCCTCGTAGCAATCTGGAAAGAAGGATTGCTCCTCTTCATCCAGTTCCCATGGCATACAGTGAACTCTTGCCACATCTAATTCAGAGCTCATTGGTGTTTCCCAAGCCTCTCAAGCCGTTACCAGGGCCGTACCCTCCAGGGTACAATCCTCATGAGCAGTGCGGGTATCATGGTGGATCGATTGGGCATTCAACTGAAGATTGCAAAGCTTTTCAAGCCAAAGTACAGCAGTTGATCGACAAGGGTTACATCTCCTTTCCAGAAGGAAGCTTGTTTGTGCACGTCAACCTTTCACCTGATTGAGTTCAAAGACTTCAGAAGAAGCGTCTCCTGATTCAGTGGCTCAGACAACAGTATGTCAGCAGAGTTGGTGATCACTGTATCCTTTTATCATTTGCATTGTAGTTTCTTTCCTGTTAGCAGCTACTTGTCTTTTAAGCATTGTTATTTTAAGTGGTAATGTTAATGTAGTGATCTTGCATTTTTGAATCAATTATGTCGCATTCGCTCATTTTTTCTTTCCTTGCATCCAAAACGAAAAATATAAAAAAATTTGCATCCATATACCTCCCATCTATGTCACTGTTGTTTAGCAGGTTTGAGGGAGGATGATGACAACTGAATACCCATAATTGTTCAAGGTATGCTTTCAGGGTAGAACCTGTTGACGATGTACAGGCATTGCTTCAATTCCCAAACACCGGAGATATAAGGGAGATAGACCCTCGTCAACCCCTTTGAGCCTTGAAGTAGGAGTTTCTTTTCTAAACAGAAAAAACCCTCACATTCAACCCGGGGCAGGGTAGTCATCAGTTAATTTGATCGAGCGTTCAAAATGCCAAAGGAGTGTGCATCCGAGGATCCATTACCTTTATTCATTACACCTCAAGAGGTCAAGGGACGTGAAACCACAATGGTTATCCCTCACCAACGAAGGAATGAGGCAGTCATAACCCTTTCAGCAAGTCATGACAAACCTGTGTCACACGATTTGTTCAACAAAAATCAAAAGGAAAAAAAAAAAGAAATAAAGCCCGCTAAGTCGAAAAATGTGTGAAAACATATGACTTAGGCAAAAGTTAGGGCATCCCGCTGGACTTCAAAATCGAAAGATTCAGTCCAGGCAAAAGTTAGGGAATAAAAAAATCTGAAAAAATATATTCCATGAGAACAAAGTCGTGTGACCAGGCACAAAGTCAGAAGGGGTGACTGTTACTCCAAGAAACCTCATTGGTGCGTAAACCATCAACGTCATTGGTTCCTCAATCATTACAAAACCCTTGTGAGAGGCGAGCGCTTAAGTCAAATTAGCTGAACATAGGACTGGAGAACGTCAAGGAGAACGGGTGGGCACAGATAAACTTTGAGCCATAAATCTTTCCTTCTAAAAACCGTGAACCCGACCACGTCATAACCCTTGAAAGTCCTAATTGAATCAGGTTCAATTCTGAAAGCATATTACGACAAGGTTGCGTAAACTGACTCCTAACGATTTGCTAACTTAACACTACGTTTGGACTAATCGTCCATTCGTCACACACTGTCACAGCATCAAAATAAATAAATTTTCAAAAAAAACTTGCATGTGCACTGCATTAAAATTACCATTTGTGAATGTACAGTTTTAATTGCAAGTTAGTTTGTGACACCAGGGAAGTTCCTACAAAGAGCAATCAGAGGAAAACTTGATTATTCAACAATGATGACCAAAATCAAGAGCATCTTGTTAGCCTATGAATCAGGGGCATGTTATCCAGTGGTTTTGTTGACCAAGGAATCTGTCAGGGTAAAGAGAGTTCCCAAGCATCAGTTGATCGAGGAACGTCATTCGAAGTCAGTTGATCAGAGCTGAATCTGCCAAACAGGGGCAGGCCACCCGAAATTTCTGTTGTCCAAGGATGAAGTCTTCCAATGCTCAGTCAGAATGAGTCAAGTCGCTTACACGCTCATACCGGGGAAGGACACTTCCAGAGTTCACTAGATGCAATTTTCCTCGAGCATCCAAGTCCGCCATGCCAAGAATTGGATAATCAGTGACAGTCTGTTCAGAGACTCGCCCAACAGGGGCAAATTTTAGCTACACAGAGCAATTTGTATCAGTGATCTTCGAGTTCATGACGGGTATCGGGAAATCATGCTACCCACCGTCACCTTTGTCACCCTTCTCAACCAGAAGCCTTGTCACTAAGACCCTTCTTCCCGCCTCAGGAGTTTTTCTGACCTTTCATAATCATGGCATAAATTATTTGCATACGTTATTCATGTCGCATATAGAGCATATGCATCATCATTGCATTGAGCATAACCCCCGTAACATCAGATCTCACCTCCAGGGCCTCGTAACCCCAACTTATCAACCTTTCAAAGTCCAGTTCTCGTCTGGCAAGCCTTTTCAAAGACCAGTTCCCGTCTGGCAAACTTTTCAGAGTCTAGTCCTCGTCCGGAAGACAAACCCAAAGTCCAGTTCTCGTCTGGCAAACCAACTTAAAATACCGGTTCTCGTCTGGTAGGCGAATCTTTTAACCAGTTCCCGTCTGGTCACCTTTTCATTTAGCCCGTTGAACGCCAGTTCCCGTCTGGTAGTCATCCTTTTTCAGAGTCAATTCCCGTTTGACAATGAACCTAAGGAGTCAGTTCTCGTCTGACGACTTATTCTTTGCCCATCAGTTCTCGTCTGTTGGCCTACCTTTAATAAACCAGTTCTCGTCTGGTATTTCACCTTCAAAGTCCAATTGCTTGGCAACCAAAAAAATATATATATATCTATCAACCTGGCCCTAGCGCCCAACCATCCTTGTTTCATATCCTTGGCATTGAGCATACGTCTGCATTGTACATCATTTTCATTGCATCTTCATACCGCATGGTTTCTGTTTTAGCTCTGATGTGGGGCAAGAATCGTTTCAAGACGTAATCTGGGGCAGTTATCTCAAGACTTGTTGAATTTCTGCAAGAGTTTGAAGACACTGAGGCAATCCTGGATGCCAAGTCTTCAGTAAAATCCTCTGAAGACGATCTTTTTATGGATGATGCAGTATGGTATAATTGAGGAGTTAAGGGAATGATAGTTCACTCAGGATGGTCAGTAATGTTTTTGATGAGCTCAGAAGTTTGAAGCACTGTGTTAATTCTCAGGGAATGTCTGGTATTTATTTTACCAGCAGGGCATTGGAAGTTTATTTCTTCCCCGAACATAAAGATCTTCTTTCAACCGACAAGATTCCTTCATGAGGAGTTGGTTATTCGCATACAGTCGAAGCCAATTTTCTTTGGCACATCTTCCCAGCACAGTCATTGTACTATACTTGGGGCATATTCTGATTCTCCAGCAAAGTCTCTCCTCAGCAGAGCATTGCCAAATCTTTTCTCAACCATGCCAGAAGGTTGACATCCCCAGCGGAGTTGGAACAGACGATATCCCCAACAGAACTTCAAGGCTAATTGAGTCGTTCTCATCCCCAAGCGGACTTATCTTTCCACAGTGAAATTTTCCCAACAGGCAGCTGAAGGCCTTGCTTCCCCACAAAGTTAGAATTATCAGAATCCTCTCCTCAGCAGGATTGTGTGATCAAGCATCTTCCCTAGCCGAGTCTAAAGATGATCTTTCCCATAGAGTCATCGGGATTCTCATTTCCAAGGGATTTCCTCAGCAGAGCAAGAAGAAATTCTCCCCAGTGGAGTCAGAGCAGGATGATCAGATCCTCAGCAGATGTTCAAAGCAGTTAAACGAAGTATACCTCACGCAGAGTCGTCTTTCCTCCAGTGAAAACCTCTCCAACAGGCATCAGGTTGCCAACACTTTGTTCCCATCAGAGTTAGAAGCTTTCAACCCATCAGCAGTATACAGAATGCTCCCCAAATTCCCCCAGCGGAGAGTTAAAGCTAAACAGTTGCCTCGCACTCCCAAACATCAGCATATACTCCTTGTGGCACCCGTCCGTGTCATATCCCCAGCAGAAAGCCAAAGACATCCCCTTTGCACTCGCAGATACTTGTATACATATAATTCCTTGACATCCGTCCGTGTCGCTTTCCCCAGCACAGTAATCTAAACACTTTGTATACCATATACTTGTTAATATTATACTCTTCTCCTTTGACACTCGTCCGTGTCACTCTCCCCAGCAGTTAAAACACTCATCTATACAATACAATACTCACTACTCATGGTACGCTTATACGGATACTCGTCCGTATCTTGTATACATCATCACTCATAACCCCACAGATTCGGCAGTAGTCCTTGTTCTTTGTTAACCAGTTGGTACTCGTCCGTACCATCATCTCAGAACATTGCGTCTAGTGTTTGTTTCCACATGATACTCGTCCGTATCATAGTCTTAAGGATGCTCGTCCGCATCTTTAATCCATACACCGTGTCAAACACTTATGTCTTCTTGAGTATAGATACCCGTCCGTGTCTACTATTCCCCAGAAGAATTCTTTCAGATTCAACACTCGTCCGTGTTCTTTGTTAACCAGTTGATACTCGTCCGTATCATCATCTCTGAACATGTGTCAGTTTGTTTCTACATGATACTCGTCCGTATCATAGCCTTAAGGATGCTCGTCCGCATCTTTAATCCATACACGATACCAAACACTTATACCTTTTGTTTCTTGGATGTAAATACTCGTCCGTGTTTACTATTCCCCAGTAGATCACCAACAAAGCAAATTTTCCTTTTTATCTAACACTCGTCCTGTGTTATGATAACCCTGAGAGCAGCCGTACCCTGCTAGGTGGTCGTCCTCCACCTCTTGATGGTCGTCCTCCATCATGCTCATCCGATGGTCGTCCCCATCGTTGATTTTGGCAGCCGTACCCTGCCAGGTGGTCGTCCTCCACCTAAGATGACCGTCCCTCATCTTATACCCAACAGAGCAGCCGTCCCCTGCTAAGTGATCGTCCTCCACCTAAGATGACCGTCCCTCATCTTATACCCAACAGAGCAGCCGTCCCCTGCTAAGTGATCGTCCTTCACCTTTGATGACCGTACCTCATCATCTGTTTTATTTCATTTATTCTTTAACCCGATGGCCGTCCCCTTTGTGGTCCCTTTTCTTTTTAGCCCGATGGCCGTCCCCATCGTTGGTTACTTTACCTTATGAACTTGATGGCCGTCCCCGTCATGTTTCATTAATCCCCAGAGAATCTTACAGCTTTATCTTGATGGCCGTCCCCATCATAATATCTTATTTCTCCCAGCTAGTCGGCCGTCCCCGTCTTGGCTTTACCTTTTATCCCCAGCATGTCGGCCGTCCCCGTCATTGCTCTTTACCCAGCAGTCGTCCTCTGCTCGACGGTCGTCCTCCGTCGCCCACACTTTACAATATACTTTATTTTCCTTTGCGATCTATATCCCTTTTTCTTCCTCGTTCTGTGAGTGCAAATTTCGGGGTCTTTTGGGTATTCAATCACTATTTATCCTGAACGTCTAATAGCCGTTGCTCTCATCCTTTTCAGATTAACAGTTGCTTGAATAGGGGCAGCTGTAGACACCCCAAATTTGCCCTCTGGCTTTTCTATTTTTGTGAGCTTTTCGTTTTGCATTCATACGCATTTCGCATATCATTTGCATACGATCCTAAGACATGGGATCGAGATCATCAGAGAATTAGGGTCTCGCGTCCTATTTGTGGTTATCAGACAAATTCAGAAGTTTCGGTTTTGCAGCCATTAGTGGCATCATCCCCTCTTTTCTCCTGTCACTAATTAGGGTTTATTTCCCTAGTTTGGTAATGTTCAAGGATTGCACGTCTGAAGAATATTCACTGATTCATCTTGCCCATCATCAGTAATTAAGGGTGAATAAAGAGGTCTTCTCTTTGTCAAGTTACAAGGCCACTATGCTCTTCTCAGCATCTCAGGAGTTTGCTTCAATTCGAGTTATTGGTTTCGGTGGATTATTTGTTAGTCAAAGTGTGCCCAATGTCAAGTTGTTGTGAGGAATTTATCAGGGTCTTAAGCAGTGATTCATGATTTGTTTAGTCAGAAATTCAGAAGAACGTTTGATCCAATTTGGTCAAACTATCAAGAGTTTACTTCAGTTACAGGCTATCTGCCTCAGAGGCCCTTTTTCTCAGGGAATGTATGTCCGAAGTCAAGTTGTGGTGTGTTGAATTCGCTAGGTCGTCAAGTTGGTTCACGAGGAGCTTTGGGCCATTCTATTTGTTTAGTTGTTCATTTGTGGATTTATCTTCCAAGAAATTTGATTGTGAAAGATTTGAAGTGATTCGAGACTTATTTGGCCGCGGATTCAGATGGTTGATTAAGTTCAGAGAATTGTTTAGTGGCATTTTGCTTCACGTTCTTATCAAAATTGTTAGTAGAAGTTCTAGTGCGATTGTTGGATCAAACTCAATCAGTGAGAAGTGTTGGTGGAGTCCATTAAAGTGTATTTCGAATTTTATTCATTGTCCATATATCAAGCCAATTTTCTTTCCCATGTTCATTTCCTATCCATTATCCGATTTTATACATCCCATATCATTTTTTTTAAATCCATTTCTTTTTACTCAAATAACAAATCATTGTCCATTTATTTATAAATCCATCGTCGATCCAATTCTTTTTTTTTCCTATCCAAATTTGAACCATTTCGAACAATAATCCAAAGTTTTATTTCAATATTTTCATTATCAATTTCAGATACCCATTCACTTTCAAGTTCCATTTGTGATTACCATTTTCAATAATAATAGTCATGTCCAATTACCTTCCTTTTTATCAATATTTTTCCAATAAAAAAAAAACAAAACCAAGTCATTATACATTTTTTTTTTCTTTCTTTCTTTCTTTGAATTTATAATCATATTGATTCATAAACCATTTTTCTTCTATTTCTATTTTCAAACCATTGTATAGTCCCTACACCATTATTATCACAAGTTTCATCCACACTTTTTGTTACATTTAAGCCCATTTAATCTTATGTTAAACCCAAGATAGAAAAGACAAGTTGACCTAGATGTTTAAAGGAGATGTCATGGTTCCCTAAAAAAGAAACATGTTGGCAAAAGGGAAAACAACTCCAGCACACAAAAAAACACAAAAGCGGCGCCTCTTTCTTTTCATTTCTTTTTTCCACAACTTTTCCTAAAACCATTCCAACTTCACCCATCAAACCACATAACAAATCCCTACGCCAAAATTAAATCACTCTTCTTCATCAACTCTTAACAAACTGACCTGCCATCTTTTCAACTCATTCAACAAAACCTTTTCTTCATCACTCTCCACACACATCTCTTCACGCACATACAGCCTGAAAAGGCACCGCAACAACACACACAGTAACACATTCCTCCTCCTCATTTTCTCTTGCAACAAACAACACAAAAACACTACACTCAACCTCCACCTCAACTCACTGAACCTTTTCTTCACCACATCAACCGCACCAACCATCTACAACTCATTTTTTCTTTCCGCAAGCTCTCAGCAAAAAAAAAACTCAACGACACTTGTCTTCATACACAACTTCCTCACCAAACCATTCATAATTTTTTACTCACTGCCCCCTTCAAAATCACGCCAAACTAAGACGTCCTCTCATCGTTCACCTTCATCCGAACACACCTTTCACCACCTTCTTCCATCATATTCACCTCACACCCTTCACCATCACCTCACCGTCACTCTCTTCAACAACTTGCTTCAGACTTTCTTCAAACCACCGAACAAGACCTTCAATATTCTCCTTCCAATTATTCAACAAATCATTTTCTCTTTCAAATCACTTACCACCGCGACCCTCGCAGAAAAAACAGCATAGCCAACACTCTTCTTCTTTCAATCTTCGAACCGAATCACAACATTAAACCCTCAACACACACAACAACAACAACAACAAAACACCAATAAACTCACCAAACTTCCTTCCTTCACCTTTCACCTAACCCTTCAACAACACATCTCCTGCCTCAATACTCTTCTCCATCACGCAAACAACAGCAACACCACAACAACTACACCAGCCCTCAACTCACCGAACACAATCGGACACCACCACTGCCATCTCTCATTTTCGCTCAACAGCACAACACAGAAACCAGAAAAAATAGAAGAAGAATGAGCAGAAAATAGAGAGACCGAGAAGTATTGAGATTGAGACGGCGATGACGACATGCATCTGAGGTTCGAAACTAAATCGCGACCACTCTCTGACGACGAATAATCTTGGCTGTTGCTCCGTCAGATGATGCGCCGTGAAAAGGGAAGGATCCGCGGAGAAGGATCGAAGCAATTCGACATTGGTGACGGAAGAGATGAAGGACCGAAGCGTTCGCGATCTCTGAAATAAGGGTGAGCCGTGCGGTGTAGTGACGGCGGATTTCTTTTTCTGGAGAAGAAGACAGAGGCGATGATGATGCCGACTGAAGAAACGGTGACTTGGAGTACGGCGATTTCGCGGTCTTGGGAGAGATGAAGTGTTCGCCGCCTGGTTTCCGCTTGAAGTGTTCTGTTGATTTCTTTTACCCGTTCCTTCTTTCCTTGTTTTTGTTTCTTTTAAAGTTAATGTTTATTTCTCTTTTATGTTAAGCAGATTTTCTTTGGTTGCTATTGTTGGTGAGCATGGGCTCGGACCCATCATATCTTTCGGATTCACACCGCCACATTTCTGTTCTTGCCCCCCCTGGAAATCTAGTGCATTGGGCTTGTGAAGAGTGGGCCTACAACAGATCTGCCTTGACCCGATGAATTTCCAGCGATACCTTTCTTTTGTTATTTTGCCTTTCTTGTTTAATTAGTACTAATTATCTTGTTTATTTGTTAAATATTTGATTGGCAATTTTTTAATGTAGTATTATTAATCTTTGGTTTAAGATTTTTAAAAAGAATAGTTTTGTTAATTTAATTGTTAATTTTTGCTAATGTTTTTAATTTAAAGGTTATTAGAATTTAGTTTAATTTTAGTCTTAGTATAGTTTTATTTTTTAGTTTCAATTAATTAATCTGGTTTAATTTAATTGTGTTTAATTTTGATTAATTTTATTTAAGTGAATAGAATTTTAGATATTATTTTGGGCTAACTTCGATTTTTAATACTAACATAGCTTTGATTTTAGTTCTTGTTTCAGTTTATTTGAGTTTAATTGAATATAATTGTGTTCAATTCTGGTCGTAGTTTGCGCTCGTTATTTTGTAGGTCAATTGTTCGAATTCGATGATGAAGGATAAGCGTGGAAATGACTTTGTGACTATTTGCTTTTTCATAATTTTGTTCGGGCAAGTAGAAGCTTCGGACGCAGTTTGAACTTAGACTTCGTTGTTGCGCGCATTGAAAAGGCAACGGACCTTCTCCGTTCGGTAACGCTATGGCACGATTTTAATTACTACATGTTGTTGCATCTGGAAGTCCTACTGGTGTAGGCTCTGTTTGTTCATTATTCATCTTATCTCCATTTCGCATTCTCATCTCCTTATCTTATTCATTGTTCATCTCCATTGCATTTTTCTTCTTATCTTATTCTTCTTCCTCATCTTCTCTCCTTCTTTCTCGACTGGAGGTGTGCTTAGGCCACCATGGAGCTCTTCCTTTCATCTTTCTCTTCTTCTTTCTTTCTTCCTTAGGATAGTGAGCCACACAAACCTTAGGAACAACCAAGCATGGCAATGATTAGGGTTTTGTTTAGTCTCCCCCCTTAGTTTTACCTTTATGTCTCTTTGAGTCTTCTCTTCTCATCTCATAATCAGGGATTAAACCCTAAAGGCTTTAAGGCTTTGTGGTTAAGCTTATGCCTGCATCCTTCTATTAGGATGGAGTGTATAACTTTAATCCTAAGTGTTAAACCCTTAATATGTTTAAATCTCTTAATCAATTCACCTAATAATCACTAAGACATTACACTTGTAACTTGGGCCTTGCATTAGGGTTCTAATTCTTCCTTAATTGGTTAAGAAGGACTAACCCTAGTGTTAATGGACAAGTCCCCCTCAAGTTGTCTTACAAACCATAAAAATCATTTCATCATCATACCATTAAATAGAATCCACTTAATCAAAGGTTTGTTTTGTCATGAGTTTAATCCCTAATCATGGATTAAGTTGAGGAGCTTTCCTCAGCTTAAACATTCTCATCTATCATCCTTCTTTTAGGATGGTGTAATGAGTCTGTTTAATCCCTGATTATGGCTTAACCTCATTACTCAACACTAAACAAAAACCACAAAAACATCTAAATAATCACAAGTAGGTTAAGGATCTTAATCCTACACCAAAGGTGATTAAGTGTGAGAATCTGACTTCACACTTAAGGTATTCTCATTACCCCTAATCAGAGGGAAGATGTGATGAGTTTACTAAATCCATTGGTTTAGGCTTAAGCTCATTAACTTATGACAAACTTTCAAAAGCAATAAAAGACTGAAAACTCAAAAACAAACAATAATCGTCTCCTCCGGGATTCTTTTCTCATCATCTTCACTCACAAACGAGAACTCGCTTCTTCCGTCTAATGCAAGACAGTTTGCATCTGTGCCAGACAGATCATACACTTGAGCATAGGCAAGTAAGCAGTTCACAAGTCAATTCATCTTTCAGTCTCTTTGGGTCGAACTACGGTGTTCTGACTTCCTCATTGCACGAGAGGATACGTAGGCATAACTTAACAGTTATCGAACAAAAGTCTCTGTCCATTCCCCCTCTTTCCAGCTTCATTCTTTAGCCTCATGATCTTGAGCATTTCATTCTGTTCCTACACTGACACTTTCATACTTCACATCACTTATACACTTTGCACTGACACCTGTACATCCCTTTTTCAGCTATTTTACACACAGATTGCACTGACACTACCCCTTTAAAGCACAAATCTTTTAAGCGTGGATCCCGTCGAGTACGGCGGACAATCTGGGTGCTAATACCTTCCCAGGTTGTAACCAACCCCCTTTCTCAGTCTCTCTGGTTCGCAAACCGTCTTATCCATCTCTTTCTAGGTCTATGCAGCATTACCTTTCCTCCGGGATAAAAATGCCTAGCTGGCGACTCTATTCATCTCCAGTGAGTTCACGGCTGTGTGTTCTCACTGTTCCCTTCGCCGACCGTTCGCGTCTGTACCTTTATCTGACCCTGGTGTCACTTATAGGGAGCGACAGCTTGGCGACTCTGCTGGGGATAGCTTATATTGCAACCAGGGCTTCTGGTTCTTTTTGTGGGTTCCTCCTAGCGCTTGATTGATTTGTGTTTACTGGGGTGTTATGTGCTATTTGTGTTTATATATTTCATTTATTGCTTTATGTACAGTTTTGTTTATCGCTTTCTTTATTGCTTTTGTATATATCATACTGTCATGCTGCTGGCTGGATCTGTTTGTTTGCCTTGGTGGGTGGGTGATTCATTGAGAGTTAAGGTCCTATACCTGGGACCTGAGTGACACCTAGGCTAGAGTGAATCATATTCTTTCCCATTCCATTTCGGTCTGGTGCGGGAATATGAAACACGGTTCAGATATGGGTTTCTTCTTGAGAACTCTGTGTTGCAGATTTCCTGCAATGCTAGGGCTATCTGGGAAGCCTGCTAAGTCTGGATGACCTTTAGTATTGACCTTCAGAAACTGAGGTGAATTAGAGGAGGAATTGTTATGGTTATTGTAAACACTGTACCTCCGGGTTGGAAGTGTTTACACTTCCCATAACTGATCCAAGTCTGAGGATCTTTGTTTTAGAACACTACCTGCGAGAGGGTTGGGCTGTTTACAGGTTTGCAGGAACCCTTGACCTCAACATACACTCATTGCCAGTGCAGTATTGTTTGATCCGGTCACTATGATCCTGAAGATATTGACCTCCGGTTCCCAGTTACTATTTTGGTTTATTATTCAGAGATCTTGTGGTTACAGACACTTGATTCTTGGCAGTATTCCAGATTCCAGGCAGTTTCCAGCTGTGATCCCATGTCTTTGCATCTTTTGCATCATCATAT
Organism: Lathyrus aphaca; assembly: GCA_963966055.1. Classification (NCBI taxonomy): domain Eukaryota; kingdom Viridiplantae; phylum Streptophyta; class Magnoliopsida; order Fabales; family Fabaceae; genus Lathyrus; species Lathyrus aphaca. The sequence continues at coordinate 198,489,752 of OZ014525.1, read as the reverse complement.
TGCATTTTGCATTTGCATCTGCATTGCATTTTCTTCTTCCAGAGAGCTCATCCTTCCTCTTTTGTCCATGACCAGCCAGCTGATTTCCCGGTACTCAGTTTGAACAAGTGTTAACTGTTGGAAGACGACAGTGTTTGAAGGAAGACTGAACAGTGTCAAGAGTTAAGAAGGGTCGGATTGGAAGCTATCAGTAGCTATGTCAGAGAACAACCGTCAGAATGTTGAGTTTCCACCTGGTTTCACTTTGATGACCAATCCTCTGTATGGTCTTTCTCCTGATGATGATTTTCTGCAAGTGAACTACCTTACTCAAGCTCAGCCTGTACAGACCCCGATCGTGAATCAGAATGTACCTGAACCATCTGCTGTCCGAGGTGGACCTTCATCTTCTTCTGATACTACAAACTATCAGAGTTTTGCCTTCCCTATGCCGAACTTCCAAGGGGCAATCCCTCTTGTGAAAATCAAGGATCCACAAGTTATTGATCATGCTGAAAGATTCCGTGTGTTGGACGAGCGACTCAAAGCCTTAGCGGATCCTGATGCCTTCGGTTTTGATGCTCTAACCCTGTGTTTGGTGCCTGGTCTTGTCATTCCCCCGGATTTCAAAACTCCGAAGTTCGAGAAGTACACTGGTGTCAGCTGCCCGAAGCGTCATTTGGTGATGTTCTGTAGAAAAATGACTTCTCATGCCCGCAATGATAAGCTGATGATTCACTGTTTTCAGGACAGTCTAAGTGGGGCATCTTTAAGTTGGTACTTGGATTTGGAAAGCAGTCATATCCGATCTTGGAATGATTTATCCAGAGCTTTCGTAAAGCAATACCAGTACAATATGGACGTGGCGCCCAATCGCACGCACTTGCAGAGCCTGTCCCAGAGGAGTGGTGAATCTTTCAGAGAATATGCACAGCGGTGGAGAGAATTGGCAGCCCAAGTGCAACCACCACTTTCAGACAGAGAATTAATTGACCTGTACGTGGGCACCTTGCAGGGTCTATACTTGGAAAGAATGAGTAGCATTGGGATGACAAGCTTCTCTGATTTGATGATAGTTGGAGTACGCATTGAGAGCCTGCTCAAAAGTGGAAAGATCCGGGACTTTTCGAATATCCCAGCTAGTGAAGGTGAGTCTGTTGTTAGCTCCCAAGAGGAAGAATGGTATGACATCAGTGCAGTCACGGCAAATATCAAATATTCTAGACCAACATCTTCTCAGAGATCATCTGTTCCTGAATCTGATTACTCTTACGGGCATTCGGCAATGCTCAGAACACCGTGTCAGAAACCCTGGGCTCCTCCTCGTCCAAATCTGCAATCTCATGGTCGAAGACCTCAGAATCAACTTCAGAGCCAGCCTAGGCCTCGTAGCAATCTGGAAAGAAGGATTGCTCCTCTTCATCCAGTTCCCATGGCATACAGTGAACTCTTGCCACATCTAATTCAGAGCTCATTGGTGTTTCCCAAGCCTCTCAAGCCGTTACCAGGGCCGTACCCTCCAGGGTACAATCCTCATGAGCAGTGCGGGTATCATGGTGGATCGATTGGGCATTCAACTGAAGATTGCAAAGCTTTTCAAGCCAAAGTACAGCAGTTGATCGACAAGGGTTACATCTCCTTTCCAGAAGGAAGCTTGTTTGTGCACGTCAACCTTTCACCTGATTGAGTTCAAAGACTTCAGAAGAAGCGTCTCCTGATTCAGTGGCTCAGACAACAGTATGTCAGCAGAGTTGGTGATCACTGTATCCTTTTATCATTTGCATTGTAGTTTCTTTCCTGTTAGCAGCTACTTGTCTTTTAAGCATTGTTATTTTAAGTGGTAATGTTAATGTAGTGATCTTGCATTTTTGAATCAATTATGTCGCATTCGCTCATTTTTTCTTTCCTTGCATCCAAAACGAAAAATATAAAAAAATTTGCATCCATATACCTCCCATCTATGTCACTGTTGTTTAGCAGGTTTGAGGGAGGATGATGACAACTGAATACCCATAATTGTTCAAGGTATGCTTTCAGGGTAGAACCTGTTGACGATGTACAGGCATTGCTTCAATTCCCAAACACCGGAGATATAAGGGAGATAGACCCTCGTCAACCCCTTTGAGCCTTGAAGTAGGAGTTTCTTTTCTAAACAGAAAAAACCCTCACATTCAACCCGGGGCAGGGTAGTCATCAGTTAATTTGATCGAGCGTTCAAAATGCCAAAGGAGTGTGCATCCGAGGATCCATTACCTTTATTCATTACACCTCAAGAGGTCAAGGGACGTGAAACCACAATGGTTATCCCTCACCAACGAAGGAATGAGGCAGTCATAACCCTTTCAGCAAGTCATGACAAACCTGTGTCACACGATTTGTTCAACAAAAATCAAAAGGAAAAAAAAAAGAAATAAAGCCCGCTAAGTCGAAAAATGTGTGAAAACATATGACTTAGGCAAAAGTTAGGGCATCCCGCTGGACTTCAAAATCGAAAGATTCAGTCCAGGCAAAAGTTAGGGAATAAAAAAATCTGAAAAAATATATTCCATGAGAACAAAGTCGTGTGACCAGGCACAAAGTCAGAAGGGGTGACTGTTACTCCAAGAAACCTCATTGGTGCGTAAACCATCAACGTCATTGGTTCCTCAATCATTACAAAACCCTTGTGAGAGGCGAGCGCTTAAGTCAAATTAGCTGAACATAGGACTGGAGAACGTCAAGGAGAACGGGTGGGCACAGATAAACTTTGAGCCATAAATCTTTCCTTCTAAAAACCGTGAACCCGACCACGTCATAACCCTTGAAAGTCCTAATTGAATCAGGTTCAATTCTGAAAGCATATTACGACAAGGTTGCGTAAACTGACTCCTAACGATTTGCTAACTTAACACTACGTTTGGACTAATCGTCCATTCGTCACACACTGTCACAGCATCAAAATAAATAAATTTTCAAAAAAAACTTGCATGTGCACTGCATTAAAATTACCATTTGTGAATGTACAGTTTTAATTGCAAGTTAGTTTGTGACACCAGGGAAGTTCCTACAAAGAGCAATCAGAGGAAAACTTGATTATTCAACAATGATGACCAAAATCAAGAGCATCTTGTTAGCCTATGAATCAGGGGCATGTTATCCAGTGGTTTTGTTGACCAAGGAATCTGTCAGGGTAAAGAGAGTTCCCAAGCATCAGTTGATCGAGGAACGTCATTCGAAGTCAGTTGATCAGAGCTGAATCTGCCAAACAGGGGCAGGCCACCCGAAATTTCTGTTGTCCAAGGATGAAGTCTTCCAATGCTCAGTCAGAATGAGTCAAGTCGCTTACACGCTCATACCGGGGAAGGACACTTCCAGAGTTCACTAGATGCAATTTTCCTCGAGCATCCAAGTCCGCCATGCCAAGAATTGGATAATCAGTGACAGTCTGTTCAGAGACTCGCCCAACAGGGGCAAATTTTAGCTACACAGAGCAATTTGTATCAGTGATCTTCGAGTTCATGACGGGTATCGGGAAATCATGCTACCCACCGTCACCTTTGTCACCCTTCTCAACCAGAAGCCTTGTCACTAAGACCCTTCTTCCCGCCTCAGGAGTTTTTCTGACCTTTCATAATCATGGCATAAATTATTTGCATACGTTATTCATGTCGCATATAGAGCATATGCATCATCATTGCATTGAGCATAACCCCCGTAACATCAGATCTCACCTCCAGGGCCTCGTAACCCCAACTTATCAACCTTTCAAAGTCCAGTTCTCGTCTGGCAAGCCTTTTCAAAGACCAGTTCCCGTCTGGCAAACTTTTCAGAGTCTAGTCCTCGTCCGGCAGACAAACCCAAAGTCCAGTTCTCGTCTGGCAAACCAACTTCAAATACCGGTTCTCGTCTGGTAGGCGAATCTTTTAACCAGTTCCCGTCTGGTCACCTTTTCATTTAGCCCGTTGAACGCCAGTTCCCGTCTGGTAGTCATCCTTTTTCAGAGTCAATTCCCGTTTGACAATGAACCTAAGGAGTCAGTTCTCGTCTGACGACTTATTCTTTGCCCATCAGTTCTCGTCTGTTGGCCTACCTTTAATAAACCAGTTCTCGTCTGGTATTTCACCTTCAAAGTCCAATTGCTTGGCAACCAAAAAAATATATATATATCTATCAACCTGGCCCTAGCGCCCAACCATCCTTGTTTCATATCCTTGGCATTGAGCATACGTCTGCATTGTACATCATTTGCATTGCATCTTCATACCGCATGGTTTCTGTTTTAGCTCTGATGTGGGGCAAGAATCGTTTCAAGACGTAATCTGGGGCAGTTATCTCAAGACTTGTTGAATTTCTGCAAGAGTTTGAAGACACTGAGGCAATCCTGGATGCCAAGTCTTCAGTAAAATCCTCTGAAGACGATCTTTTTATGGATGATGCAGTATGGTATAATTGAGGAGTTAAGGGAATGATAGTTCACTCAGGATGGTCAGTAATGTTTTTGATGAGCTCAGAAGTTTGAAGCACTGTGTTAATTCTCAGGGAATGTCTGGTATTTATTTTACCAGCAGGGCATTGGAAGTTTATTTCTTCCCCGAACATAAAGATCTTCTTTCAACCGACAAGATTCCTTCATGAGGAGTTGGTTATTCGCATACAGTCGAAGCCAATTTTCTTTGGCACATCTTCCCAGCACAGTCATTGTACTATACTTGGGGCATATTCTGATTCTCCAGCAAAGTCTCTCCTCAGCAGAGCATTGCCAAATCTTTTCTCAACCATGCCAGAAGGTTGACATCCCCAGCGGAGTTGGAACAGACGATATCCCCAACAGAACTTCAAGGCTAATTGAGTCGTTCTCATCCCCAAGCGGACTTATCTTTCCACAGTGAAATTTTCCCAACAGGCAGCTGAAGGCCTTGCTTCCCCACAAAGTTAGAATTATCAGAATCCTCTCCTCAGCAGGATTGTGTGATCAAGCATCTTCCCTAGCCGAGTCTAAAGATGATCTTTCCCATAGAGTCATCGGGATTCTCATTTCCAAGGGATTTCCTCAGCAGAGCAAGAAGAAATTCTCCCCAGTGGAGTCAGAGCAGGATGATCAGATCCTCAGCAGATGTTCAAAGCAGTTAAACGAAGTATACCTCACGCAGAGTCGTCTTTCCTCCAGTGAAAACCTCTCCAACAGGCATCAGGTTGCCAACACTTTGTTCCCATCAGAGTTAGAAGCTTTCAACCCATCAGCAGTATACAGAATGCTCCCCAAATTCCCCCAGCGGAGAGTTAAAGCTAAACAGTTGCCTCGCACTCCCAAACATCAGCATATACTCCTTGTGGCACCCGTCCGTGTCATATCCCCAGCAAAAAGCCAAAGACATCCCCTTTGCACTCGCAGATACTTGTATACATATAATTCCTTGACATCCGTCCGTGTCGCTTTCCCCAGCACAGTAATCTAAACACTTTGTATACCATATACTTGTTAATATTATACTCTTCTCCTTTGACACTCGTCCGTGTCACTCTCCCCAGCAGTTAAAACACTCATCTATACAATACAATACTCACTACTCATGGTACGCTTATACGGATACTCGTCCGTATCTTGTATACATCATCACTCATAACCCCACAGATTCGGCAGTAGTCCTTGTTCTTTGTTAACCAGTTGGTACTCGTCCGTACCATCATCTCAGAACATTGCGTCTAGTGTTTGTTTCCACATGATACTCGTCCGTATCATAGTCTTAAGGATGCTCGTCCGCATCTTTAATCCATACACCGTGTCAAACACTTATGTCTTCTTGAGTATAGATACCCGTCCGTGTCTACTATTCCCCAGAAGAATTCTTTCAGATTCAACACTCGTCCGTGTTCTTTGTTAACCAGTTGATACTCGTCCGTATCATCATCTCTGAACATGTGTCAGTTTGTTTCTACATGATACTCGTCCGTATCATAGCCTTAAGGATGCTCGTCCGCATCTTTAATCCATACACGATACCAAACACTTATACCTTTTGTTTCTTGGATGTAAATACTCGTCCGTGTTTACTATTCCCCAGTAGATCACCAACAAAGCAAATTTTCCTTTTTATCTAACACTCGTCCTGTGTTATGATAACCCTGAGAGCAGCCGTACCCTGCTAGGTGGTCGTCCTCCACCTCTTGATGGTCGTCCTCCATCATGCTCATCCGATGGTCGTCCCCATCGTTGATTTTGGCAGCCGTACCCTGCCAGGTGGTCGTCCTCCACCTAAGATGACCGTCCCTCATCTTATACCCAACAGAGCAGCCGTCCCCTGCTAAGTGATCGTCCTCCACCTAAGATGACCGTCCCTCATCTTATACCCAACAGAGCAGCCGTCCCCTGCTAAGTGATCGTCCTTCACCTTTGATGACCGTACCTCATCATCTGTTTTATTTCATTTATTCTTTAACCCGATGGCCGTCCCCGTTGTGGTCCCTTTTCTTTTTAGCCCGATGGCCGTCCCCATCGTTGGTTACTTTACCTTATGAACTTGATGGCCGTCCCCGTCATGTTTCATTAATCCCCAGAGAATCTTACAGCTTTATCTTGATGGCCGTCCCCATCATAATATCTTATTTCTCCCAGCTAGTCGGCCGTCCCCGTCTTGGCTTTACCTTTTATCCCCAGCATGTCGGCCGTCCCCGTCATTGCTCTTTACCCAGCAGTCGTCCTCTGCTCGACGGTTGTCCTCCGTCGCCCACACTTTACAATATACTTTATTTTCCTTTGCGATCTATATCCCTTTTTCTTCCTCGTTCTGTGAGTGCAAATTTCGGGGTCTTTTGGGTATTCAATCACTATTTATCCTGAACGTCTAATAGCCGTTGCTCTCATCCTTTTCAGATTAACAGTTGCTTGAATAGGGGCAGCTGTAGACACCCCAAATTTGCCCTCTGGCTTTTCTATTTTTGTGAGCTTTTCGTTTTGCATTCATACGCATTTCGCATATCATTTGCATACGATCCTAAGACATGGGATCGAGATCATCAGAGAATTAGGGTCTCGCGTCCTATTTGTGGTTATCAGACAAATTCAGAAGTTTCGGTTTTGCAGCCATTAGTGGCATCATCCCCTCTTTTCTCTTGTCACTAATTAGGGTTTATTTCCCTAGTTTGGTAATGTTCAAGGATTGCACGTCTGAAGAATATTCACTGATTCATCTTGCCCATCATCAGTAATTAAGGGTGAATAAAGAGGTCTTCTCTTTGTCAAGTTACAAGGCCACTATGCTCTTCTCAGCATCTCAGGAGTTTGCTTCAATTCGAGTTATTGGTTTCGGTGGATTATTTTTTAGTCAAAGTGTGCCCAATGTCAAGTTGTTGTGAGGAATTTATCAGGGTCTTAAGCAGTGATTCATGATTTGTTTAGTCAGAAATTCAGAAGAACGTTTGATCCAATTTGGTCAAACTATCAAGAGTTTACTTCAGTTACAGGCTATCTGCCTCAGAGGCCCTTTTTCTCAGGGAATGTATGTCCGAAGTCAAGTTGTGGTGTGTTGAATTCGCTAGGTCGTCAAGTTGGTTCACGAGGAGCTTTGGGCCATTCTATTTGTTTAGTTGTTCATTTGTGGATTTATCTTCCAAGAAATTTGATTGTGAAAGATTTGAAGTGATTCGAGACTTATTTGGCCGCGGATTCAGATGGTTGATTAAGTTCAGAGAATTGTTTAGTGGCATTTTGCTTCACGTTCTTATCAAAATTGTTAGTAGAAGTTCTAGTGCGATTGTTGGATCAAACTCAATCAGTGAGAAGTGTTGGTGGAGTCCATTAAAGTGTATTTCGAATTTTATTCATTGTCCATATATCAAGCCAATTTTCTTTCCCATGTTCATTTCCTATCCATTATCCGATTTTATACATCCCATATCATTTTTTTTAAATCCATTTCTTTTTACTCAAATAACAAATCATTGTCCATTTATTTATAAATCCATCGTCGATCCAATTCTTTTTTTTTCCTATCCAAATTTGAACCATTTCGAACAATAATCCAAAGTTTTATTTCAATATTTTCATTATCAATTTCAGATACCCATTCACTTTCAAGTTCCATTTGTGATTACCATTTTCAATAATAATAGTCATGTCCAATTACCTTCCTTTTTATCAATATTTTTCCAATAAAAAAAAAACAAAACCAAGTCATTATACATTTTTTTTTTCTTTCTTTCTTTCTTTGAATTTATAATCATATTGATTCATAAACCATTTTTCTTCTATTTCTATTTTCAAACCATTGTATAGTCCCTACACCATTATTATCACAAGTTTCATCCACACTTTTTGTTACATTTAAGCCCATTTAATCTTATGTTAAACCCAAGATAGAAAAGACAAGTTGACCTAGATGTTTAAAGGAGATGTCATGGTTCCCTAAAAAAGAAACATGTTGGCAAAAGGGAAAACAACTCCAGCACACAAAAAAACACAAAAGCGGCGCCTCTTTCTTTTCATTTCTTTTTTCCACAACTTTTCCTAAAACCATTCCAACTTCACCCATCAAACCACATAACAAATCCCTACGCCAAAATTAAATCACTCTTCTTCATCAACTCTTAACAAACTGACCTGCCATCTTTTCAACTCATTCAACAAAACCTTTTCTTCATCACTCTCCACACACATCTCTTCACGCACATACAGCCTGAAAAGGCACCGCAACAACACACACAGTAACACATTCCTCCTCCTCATTTTCTCTTGCAACAAACAACACAAAAACACTACACTCAACCTCCACCTCAACTCACTGAACCTTTTCTTCACCACATCAACCGCACCAACCATCTACAACTCATTTTTTCTTTCCGCAAGCTCTCAGCAAAAAAAAAACTCAACGACACTTGTCTTCATACACAACTTCCTCACCAAACCATTCATAATTTTTTACTCACTGCCCCCTTCAAAATCACGCCAAACTAAGACGTCCTCTCATCGTTCACCTTCATCCGAACACACCTTTCACCACCTTCTTCCATCATATTCACCTCACACCCTTCACCATCACCTCACCGTCACTCTCTTCAACAACTTGCTTCAGACTTTCTTCAAACCACCGAACAAGACCTTCAATATTCTCCTTCCAATTATTCAACAAATCATTTTCTCTTTCAAATCACTTACCACCGCGACCCTCGCAGAAAAAACAGCATAGCCAACACTCTTCTTCTTTCAATCTTCGAACCGAATCACAACATTAAACCCTCAACACACACAACAACAACAACAACAAAACACCAATAAACTCACCAAACTTCCTTCCTTCACCTTTCACCTAACCCTTCAACAACACATCTCCTGCCTCAATACTCTTCTCCATCACGCAAACAACAACAACACCACAACAACTACACCAGCCCTCAACTCACCGAACACAATCGGACACCACCACTGCCATCTCTCATTTTCGCTCAACAGCACAACACAGAAACCAGAAAAAATAGAAGAAGAATGAGCAGAAAATAGAGAGACCGAGAAGTATTGAGATTGAGACGGCGATGACGACATGCATCTGAGGTTCGAAACTAAATCGCGACCACTCTCTGACGACGAATAATCTTGGCTGTTGCTCCGTCAGATGATGCGCCGTGAAAAGGGAAGGATCCGCGGAGAAGGATCGAAGCAATTCGACATTGGTGACGGAAGAGATGAAGGACCGAAGCGTTCGCGATCTCTGAAATAAGGGTGAGCTGTGCGGTGTAGTGACGGCGGATTTCTTTTTCTGGAGAAGAAGACAGAGGCGATGATGATGCCGACTGAAGAAACGGTGACTTGGAGTACGGCGATTTCGCGGTCTTGGGAGAGATGAAGTGTTCGCCGCCTGGTTTCCGCTTGAAGTGTTCTGTTGATTTCTTTTACCCGTTCCTTCTTTCCTTGTTTTTGTTTCTTTTAAAGTTAATGTTTATTTCTCTTTTATGTTAAGCAGATTTTCTTTGGTTGCTATTGTTGGTGAGCATGGGCTCGGACCCATCATATCTTTCGGATTCACACCGCCACATTTCTGTTCTTGCCCCCCCTGGAAATCTAGTGCATTGGGCTTGTGAAGAGTGGGCCTACAACAGATCTGCCTTGACCCGATGAATTTCCAGCGATACCTTTCTTTTGTTATTTTGCCTTTCTTGTTTAATTAGTACTAATTATCTTGTTTATTTGTTAAATATTTGATTGGCAATTTTTTAATGTAGTATTATTAATCTTTGGTTTAAGATTTTTAAAAAGAATAGTTTTGTTAATTTAATTGTTAATTTTTGCTAATGTTTTTAATTTAAAGGTTATTAGAATTTAGTTTTATTTTAGTCTTAGTATAGTTTTATTTTTTAGTTTCAATTAATTAATCTGGTTTAATTTAATTGTGTTTAATTTTGATTAATTTTATTTAAGTGAATAGAATTTTAGATATTATTTTGGGCTAACTTCGATTTTTAATACTAACATAGCTTTGATTTTAGTTCTTGTTTCAGTTTATTTGAGTTTAATTGAATATAATTGTGTTCAATTCTGGTCGTAGTTTGCGCTCGTTATTTTGTAGGTCAATTGTTCGAATTCGATGATGAAGGATAAGCGTGGAAATGACTTTGTGACTATTTGCTTTTTCATAATTTTGTTCGGGCAAGTAGAAGCTTCGGACGCAGTTTGAACTTAGACTTCGTTGTTGCGCGCATTGAAAAGGCAACGGACCTTCTCCGTTCGGTAACGCTATGGCACGATTTTAATTACTACATGTTGTTGCATCTGGAAGTCCTACTGGTGTAGGCTCTGTTTGTTCATTATTCATCTTATCTCCATTTCGCATTCTCATCTCCTTATCTTATTCATTGTTCATCTCCATTGCATTTTTCTTCTTATCTTATTCTTCTTCCTCATCTTCTCTCCTTCTTTCTCGACTGGAGGTGTGCTTAGGCCACCATGGAGCTCTTCCTTTCATCTTTCTCTTCTTCTTTCTTTCTTCCTTAGGATAGTGAGCCACACAAACCTTAGGAACAACCAAGCATGGCAATGATTAGGGTTTTGTTTAGTCTCCCCCCTTAGTTTTACCTTTATGTCTCTTTGAGTCTTCTCTTCTCATCTCATAATCAGGGATTAAACCCTAAAGGCTTTAAGGCTTTGTGGTTAAGCTTATGCCTGCATCCTTCTATTAGGATGGAGTGTATAACTTTAATCCTAAGTGTTAAACCCTTAATATGTTTAAATCTCTTAATCAATTCACCTAATAATCACTAAGACATTACACTTGTAACTTGGGCCTTGCATTAGGGTTCTAATTCTTCCTTAATTGGTTAAGAAGGACTAACCCTAGTGTTAATGGACAAGTCCCCCTCAAGTTGTCTTACAAACCATAAAAATCATTTCATCATCATACCATTAAATAGAATCCACTTAATCAAAGGTTTGTTTTGTCATGAGTTTAATCCCTAATCATGGATTAAGTTGAGGAGCTTTCCTCAGCTTAAACATTCTCATCTATCATCCTTCTTTTAGGATGGTGTAATGAGTCTGTTTAATCCCTGATTATGGCTTAACCTCATTACTCAACACTAAACAAAAACCACAAAAACATCTAAATAATCACAAGTAGGTTAAGGATCTTAATCCTACACCAAAGGTGATTAAGTGTGAGAATCTGACTTCACACTTAAGGTATTCTCATTACCCCTAATCAGAGGGAAGATGTGATGAGTTTACTAAATCCATTGGTTTAGGCTTAAGCTCATTAACTTATGACAAACTTTCAAAAGCAATAAAAGACTGAAAACTCAAAAACAAACAATAATCGTCTCCTCCGGGATTCTTTTCTCATCATCTTCACTCACAAACGAGAACTCGCTTCTTCCGTCTAATGCAAGACAGTTTGCATCTGTGCCAGACAGATCATACACTTGAGCATAGGCAAGTAAGCAGTTCACAAGTCAATTCATCTTTCAGTCTCTTTGGGTCGAACTACGGTGTTCTGACTTCCTCATTGCACGAGAGGATACGTAGGCATAACTTAACAGTTATCGAACAAAAGTCTCTGTCCATTCCCCCTCTTTCCAGCTTCATTCTTTAGCCTCATGATCTTGAGCATTTCATTCTGTTCCTACACTGACACTTTCATACTTCACATCACTTATACACTTTGCACTGACACCTGTACATCCCTTTTTCAGCTATTTTACACACAGATTGCACTGACACTACCCCTTTAAAGCACAAATCTTTTAAGCGTGGATCCCGTCGAGTACGGCGGACAATCTGGGTGCTAATACCTTCCCAGGTTGTAACCAACCCCCTTTCTCAGTCTCTCTGGTTCGCAAACCGTCTTATCCATCTCTTTCTAGGTCTATGAAGCATTACCTTTCCTCCGGGATAAAAATGCCTAGCTGGCGACTCTATTCATCTCCAGTGAGTTCACGGCTGTGTGTTCTCACTGTTCCCTTCGCCGACCGTTCGCGTCTGTACCTTTATCTGACCCTGGTGTCACTTATAGGGAGCGACAGGTGGTAATACACCATTATCACCATGAGAATAACTTATGACACTTTGCATAACATACTATGTAGTATTCTCATAGCGGGTCAATCCGGTATAAATATTACTCCTAATATTTATACCTATGTCAAGACTTGATAACTCTTTATCCATGATCCATGAGATGTGATCATCAGTCTATCTTCATAATAGTCTCAATGCTTTAATGTTATCCCACTTTGCAATAAAGCTTGACTACGGATATTTTAAGAATAATGTCTTTATGTTTAATGGGATCTCATGATTAAGTCACACTTAACATTTCATTAAACAGACTAACTATTCTAGGGACTTTATTATTCTGAAAGACAAACATAATAAAGAAATGCCTTTTATTATTAAACGAATAATCCGATACAAGTACCAAAAAGTATTGGCCTCTAGGGCTTACACCAACACGATCTTCGTCGACGGCGCCTCCAGTACAACGGGCAGTGGAGCCGGAATCATCCTCGAAAATGAGGATGGGTTCCTGATCAAGGTCTCACTAGCACTAGCTTTCCCGACGTCAAACAACCAAGCCAAGTATGAGGCTTTCATCGCCGGTCTGAGATTGGCCGAAGACCTAGGAGCAAAGGAGGTAAAAATATCAACAGACTCCCAGCTCGTGGCGTCGCAAGTACGAGGAGAGTACTAGACCAAGAACGACAACCTCGTCGAGTACCTAGCCTTGGTCAAAGAAAGACTCCCAAAATTCGAGAAGTGGGAAGATCAACACGTACCACGCAAGCACAACACACGGGCCGAAATCTTATCAAAGCTAGCTAGCACGAGAAAGAAGAACGGAAACAAATCTGTGATTCAAGAGATCCTTCCTCGACCTAGTATTGAAAAACCACCTCCTCCACTCGAGGTCAACGTGATCGGAGATACTCATTGTTGGATGATGCCCATCTATAATTACCTCACGAAGGGCGACCTCCCCGCCGACCCAAAAGAGGCAGCCACCACCAAACGAAGGGCGTGCTCGTACGTTCTCCTCGAAGGGAAACTTTACCGTAGGGGGTTTTCCATCCCGTTACTCAAATGCATCGAGGAAGACAAAGTTCCCGACATACTGGGGGAAATACACCGAGGAATCAATGCCCAACACCCCGGCGGACGATCACTTGCACGAAAAGCTCTTCGGGCAGGCTACTACTGGCCGACCATGCAACACGACTCCAAGGAACACATCAAAAAATGCAACAAGTGCCAATGGCACGCCGACATGCACCTCGCACCCCCGAACGAACTAAAAACACTCTCCTCTCCATGGCCCTTCGCATGGTGGGGCATGGATATCCTCGGGCCTTTCGTGACCGGATCGTACCAGAATAAATACCTCATCGTAGGGGTAGATTATTTCACCAAATGGATCGAAGCAGAGGTGCTGGCTAAAATAACAGCGCAGAACATTCTTCGATTCTTTAAACGAAATATCTTCGCTCGGTTCAGCGTACCCCAGGTCCTCATTACGGACAACGGAACGCAATTCACAGACGGGGGATTCCAAGACTTCGTGGCGAGCTTAGGTACTAAGCAACACTTCACATCCGTCGAGCACCCTCAAACCAACGGGCAAGTAGAAGCGGCCAACAGGGTAATCCTGCGCGGACTGAAACGCAGGCTCGGCGAGGCGAAAAGGGCGTGGGTCGAGGAGTTACATAGCGTCCTATGGGCTTACCGTACAACACCTCACTCCACAACCGGGGAGACCCCATTCCGACTAACATACGGCACCGAAGCAGTCATCCCAGTATAAATAAGAGAACCGACGAGGCGCATAGAAGAACCCCTTGATGAAGAAATGAACGACGAGACACTCAGAGCCGAGTTGGACCTCGTCGACAAAATCCGCTCCGAGGCAGCCCTTCGAGAAATATCCCTCAAGCAAAAAATAGTCTTGCGCCACGACGCGAAGGTCATAAAAAGAGAGTTTCAGGTGGGTAGCCTGGTCCTCAGAAGAAACCAAAAAAACCCAAGAGAGGGTAAACTGGCCGCCAACTGGGAAGGCCCCTACCGCGTCCGCGACAAGACGAACAACGAGGCCTATTATTTAGAAAACCTACAAGGCGAAGAACTTGCTCGACCATGGAACGCAGATAAACTTAGACAATATTACAACTAAATATGTCACGGGGAGACGTGGGAGGTACGACCACGCTCTTCACCTCCAAAACTACAGGGAGGAACCGCGCGACCCGGGGACGAACACGCCCCTCCAGCGAACACAACCCTCCCCGACGGTTGGGGCCTCGATCGAGCACCAACGTCAAAGTACCAAGACCGGTAGGGCACCCAGCTCGCGATGGGAAAGCCCAAGCCTCGGAACCGGAGTTCCAAACCACGAGCTCGGTTTCGATCTAAACGGGCACAACGCCCGCTACCTCGTTGGTTCCCTAAACCGAGGAGACAAACATGGTCGAGCATAAAATAGTACATAAATACAAGAAACAAACTATAATAAAAGAAAAACCGAGCAAGATGAATAATAAAAAACAAAGCATTCATTCAAAACGGCCGAAACGAAAGATAAGTACGCCCGAAGGCCAATATTCATACAAAATAGGCACGCAGGCCATACAAAATGGGCACGCAGGCCATATAAACAAAACAAATTAAAATTCCTAAAGACTCCGCCCGGAGCTACTCCTCGACATTCTCCTCCTCTCCTTCATCGTCCCCCAGCTCCTCTTCGGCTTCGAACGGGCACACGATCTCCCCCTCCTGGACACAATAATTGTGGGCTGACCCCTCCGTCACCAACTCGGGATTTAAAATCCTCAGCTTCTCGACGACGTTATCAAAACCCTCCTTGAAAACGGCCACGAGGTCCTGGTTGAGAGAGCGAATGTGCCCCACCAACTCACCCCGGGAACCGAGAGCAAGCTCTTCTTCAGTTTCATCAGCCAACGGACGAACCTTGTCCTCAAGCAAAGTTAGACGAGCAAGAAATCCAGCATTCTCCTCAACCACCTTCTGATGCCCAGCTGCTTGTTCCTCCAGACTTGCCTTGGGCGCCTTCAGTAGGTCTCGCTCCTCCTTGACCTCCTCCAACTCTTTCTTCAGCCCCTCCTGAAGCTGGTGCTCCTCCTTGTAATCCGACAAGTACTTGGACAACTTGTCCTTTTCAGACCGGACCTGCAATAGGGCATCTTCCAAAGCGGCAGTGGACACGGAGGTGTTAGTCAGGACCATAGCCGTCTCCATCACCCTGATAACGGCGACCAAGTCTCTGGCCAATTCCTTGCGCCGGGCACCAGCCTCTTGGTTCAGGATAGCCTTCGCCTCGGGCGCTGGCACAACAATGGCATCCTCAGTCTTGAAAAAGGCCCTCTCTACATAGCAGGGGGCAGTAAGTAACTCCCAAGGCCACCCGAACTACCGTTCCCTGCTAAGGTCGACCTAGAGAGTGTCCCATCCGGGCGTTTCCGCTTGTGGAGAGGGGAGGATGATGGAGGCGGGTTGTCGGGTATGTTGATCATAGATGCACGGGGAGGGGAGGAGAGCACTGGACTCGTTCGAAGTCCCGACCCCGGAGTCGCCAGCTATCTCTTGGACACGAGGCGCGAACTTCTTCTTCTTCTTTGAAACCCTGTCCGGGGCACCTGCTTGATTGGCCAGCTTGAGGACCCGATCACGAGCGGTGGGCATAGCACCTACAAAACAGGAACATATACATCAGCGGGCGAAAACATAAACAAAAAAACATAAGAATAAAAGAAACACCTACTCAATAATTCCCTATCTTTCTCCTCGGTTCTACACTCGAGCAAAGCCTTGGAGTTAATAATACGGGGCTCGCAGATCGGCATCCCGGCCTCGTCAAGATAAGGCACGCCCTTTCGATCCGTCCAGACCGCCAGGTTGAAGCTCTGTACGTACTCAACCAGCTTCTTATAAGCGAGCCTATCCTCGACACCTAACATCGAGAACTTGATCCTATAGTGGCCGGTGGTGAGATCGAAATGGTCGCGCTGCCACCTCAACGGTATCTTCGAGATTAATTTCTCCTCCCCATCTGCATCCCGTTTGTAGTAATAAAGGGAATGCAGGGCGGCACAGGTGATCGGTCTCACCACATACCACCGACCCTTGAAATGACAGGCATAATCCACGTATGTCTTGAACAAACGTACGGGCTGTTTGAAGGAAACCCAGCTGTGTCGCCCCCGAAGACCGGACCACTAGAGATGGAAGACATGGAAGAAAAGGGCCCGAGTACACCCAATGCCGAGGAAGTGGTAGACCAACTCAAACGCCCGCATAAAAGCAAGGGCATTGGGGTGTAACTATGACGGCGCCAACCGGAGCCACTTGAAGATAGACATCTGGAAGGAGTTGAAGGGCAGCCTAATCCCCGCCTCTCGGAAAGCGAACTCGTACATGGCGAACTGCTTCCCCGGGAAACGATGGCATATCCGGTCCGCCTCTTTGGGAGCATGGCACTGCCAGTTCTCAGGGTCTTCCCGACTTCTATTTTCCACCACGGCATAAGCGTGGGTCGCCTCGTCACAAAAATAGGATTCCTCGTCCAAGGGTTCGTTCGCAACCCAAGAGAGGTCATTTTTCCCGAACGACGAGACATGCTCAGTACCATCTCTGGCGTTCCCCTCCTCGACAGACAAACGCGTAATGTCCGTATCCGCGGACCGTGGCTCGATTTCTTCTCCTCTCGGTCGTAGACGCCCGGTTGCACCTGAAACGCAGACAGAAAGAGTGAATTCGACGTCATATCAAATCCAGCCTTCCACCGCAGGTCAAGTGAAAGGGCTTAGGGGCGACTTTCATGGGCACCAGTGCGAAACTTCACCCACTGCCACCAGGCCCAGTTGAGAAGTTTCACACGTGTTCGGCGCAGTAATACGCACGTAAACATTCTTGTGCCCCGGGCAAAAATCTCATACATGCTTATGAAAATTTTTCCCGACACATGAAATTCCTACCCGGGACAGTCTAATCCTAACCCTATTTTTCACATCTACAGCCTATTTAACTATTTCTAAGTTAAATCTAATCACTCTTTAACAGACGAAACATGCATTCACATCCATTTAAAGCAAAAAATGGAAAATAGAGGATTAAGAAGGAAAAAATAGTACCTGACATGTTGAGAATCAAAAAGAGACGGTGACGCGCGAGCAACAGCGGTGGTTCAGGCGGCGAGACGGGCGGAGACAAGAAAAATCTTCAGAGCTTCCGGTGAACGTCTGAGCGAAAAAGTATAAATGAAGTCACTCACCCCCTTTATATAGTCCCAGGCGCGTGGATTGACGCGCTAGGCCATCATTGCCTACTGCCTACACCGCTGTTTGCACACTAAACGAAGCGACACCATTAATATTGAAACACGTCAATGCATAGAGAATTTGGAACGACGTCGGGCAACTATACACCTCCCCGACTCTATGGAACGTCCCCGACCCCGTATGGCGTCCTCGGCTTCCACAAAAACATCACGAACTCGTCGGGGACCTTCGTCCTCGACACTCTTGGAGCATCACATGCCCGGGGATAAAAGGATGCTACGGTCAGCTCTGCTGGAACATCACGTGCCCGACCATATGCCCGCTACTTTGTCCTTGGCGCATGTGCCCGACTGCAATACAAGTTATCACTCTGACCCAGAGCCTCGACTTGGGGGGCTCCTGTTCTGGACTGGGCCGCAAGAATGTATAGGGACACGGCCCAGTACATGTCGAGCAAGGGCCCATGTGCTCGAGCAGAAGAACCTCTTGGACAAATCATCTGCCTATGCGACGGGCACACACTAAGGACAGGCAGAGAGTATGTCTGCCAGCTCATTCACCACGTCACCCAACTGCCCTTTATTGTCTCCTGAAAGATAGGGGCAGTTGGACCAGGGGGCAGACCTTTTGTCTAGGTCTTACGCTTCTTACGCGTCCCTTGGCAGTTCCTCCATGGGCCTAGCCGAATTAAGCCCATTGAGGGACCTTGGCCCAGTGCTGGGGGCACATTATAAATACCCTTTCTTAACAAAGGGTCAGGTATTCTCACTCACTCTGAATTAACCATACCATTATGTACCTCTTCTGACTTAAGCATTGGAGTGCTTTGCAGGTACACCCCCTTTCTCACTTTATTCTCTGACCCACACCTCAAGTCACTGGAAGGTACTTCTGATCAGGTCAGATCAGTTATAATATATATAAATAATTTATTTATTTATACTTTAACGGTTATGTGTTCCCTGCTATTATTTATTATAATTATATACAAGTTATTATGCTTCTTATTATAATTTACTAATATAATTATATATTAATGAAATTGTATTACCTTAACGGTTATTGTTTTGTTGATTGGTGTCCATTATGTATTTGCAACCTCAAAATGATCCACCGATGCCAACAACAAATCCACCACAAACTAATGATTTGGACAATGTTCAACAGAAGAAGAAAAAGAAAGTTGGAGAATCCGACGATTCTAATGTCGATGATTATAATGCTCAAGATTCAGGTAAAAAAAACCTTGTAGGCCTAAATCTTGGGTTTGGGATCATTTTACAAGAGATGAATCGGGTACTCGGGCTAAATGTAATTGGTGCATGAAATCTTATGCGACTGATTCACATAAGAATGGAACCTCAAATTTAAATAACCATTAGATGCATCAATGTAAAAAAATTCCCAAAAATGTTCTTAATTCTAGTCAAACCACTTTTATCCTTCAAGAAGCCTCTAAAGGAAATAGTAATGCACTTGTTGGATCCATTTCGATGTTGAATTTTGTAGACAAGCTTTAGCTAGAATGATAATCATGGATGAATTGCCTTTTTCTTTTGTTGAGAACAAAGGATTCTGTCATTTTATGAGTGTTACACAACCTAGGTTCCCACTTCCAGGAAGGATTTCAATTGCTAGGGATTATTTGAGTCTTTATGTGAGTGAGAAACATAAGTTAAGAAGCATGTTTACAAAAACAAATCAAAGTGTTTGTCTAACAACTAATGCTTGGACTTCTGTGCAAAATATTAATTATATGGTTCTTACTGCGCCTTTCATTGATCAAGACTGGAAGTTGCATAAAAGGATTCTCAATTTTTGTCCAATAACTTCTCATAAGGGAGAGTTAATTGGGAAAAAGATTGAAAAGTGTTTGGAGGATTGGATGATAGATAAGGTTTTCACCATCACGGTTGATAATGCTACTTCAAACGATGTTGCTATCGCTTACCTAAAAAATAGAATGGAGGATTGAAATTCACATCCATTAAAAGGGGAAAATTTACATATTGGATGTTGTGCTCACATTCTTAACCTTGTTGTCAATGATGGGTTGAAGTTGAAGCACATGAATTCTTCACTTTCCAAAATTAGGAGTGTGGTTCGGTATGTTCATCATTCACCTGGTCATATGGAAAGGTTTAGGACATATATTAAAGAAGTTAGGATACAAGACAAGTCTACTGTGCAGATTGTCCCACTAGGTGGAACTCCACATACCTTATGCTTGAAAGTGCATTGAAGTTTCAAAAGGCCTTTAAGAGATTAGGTGAGAAATGTGTTGAGTATGCGATGTTGGAATGTGGTGTCCCAAATAATGAGGATAGGGAAAATGCCAAGTGTTTTGTGAAATTCTTGAAGTTGTTTATGTAACATCTTCTACTTATTTCATGGAACGTTGTACGATATTGGGGGAATTAAAGACTTGGAAGGAATGTCATAAAGATGATTCATTACTTACAAATATGGCTAATGTTATGTATGATAAATATAGTAAGTATTGTGGAGAAGTAAAAAAGATGAATATGCTAGTCTTTATTGCTGTAATTTTTTATCCTCGACGTAAGTTTCAATTTATTAGGTGGGGATTGGATAAGTTTTAAGAGAACGAAGTTGCTGATTTTTTGTGTGATAAGGTGAAGCAAACATTAAACAAAATGTTTGAAAGTTATAGTATTTTCTTAAGTAAAGAAAAAACCGAAAGTCATGCTCATGCATAAGAAATAAAGCTCTTAAAAGTTGTTACATCTTCTGATCATATGGATGATCAATTTGAGAAGGACATGGACCAAGTTCAAATTTAATTAAAAATGAAGTGGATTTGTATCTCATGGAGACGAGGGAGAAGAAAAGTCTAGATTTTGACATCTTGAATTGGTGGAAGGTAAATTCCACCAAATACCCTACTCTTGGTTTAATAGCTAGAGATATCTTGGCTATGCCAATAACTACTGTTACTCAGGAGTCAGCTTTTAGCACCGGAGGTAGAGTTTTTAGTTGTTATAGGAGCTCTCTTACACCCCACACTGTTGAAGCTTTAATATGTTCACAAAATTGGTTAAGATCTTCCCCTTTGAAATTTGTAACACCCATATAATATATATCTAGAATAATATCATACAGTGTTAATTTTTGGTACTGACACCATCATAAGTGCGTAATAACATAATTCACATTCTTGACCAACTATAAAAATCTATACAATAATGGTGCAAGACATGGAAATTATACTAAAACAAAAGCTAAGATCCATAAAATATCCATTATTGTACAAAGATAGAGAAATACACAGCGGAAGACTAAAGTAAGCTTCACTTGAAACATCTCGAGCATAGATCCACTTGTAAATCAAACCTGCAAAAGGAACCTGAAAAGCAACAATAATAGTGGGGTGAGATAAAAACATCTCAGTGGGTTCCCTATCTTAGAGTTCTCTCGGCTCTAAGGGTTCTATCAAACCTAACTCAAGTCTTTGGCAAGGAAAAACGACCTTGAGTTCATACCTATCGCACTCCTTGGAACCACGTCCAAGAGTTCTACATATCCTATTATCGCTAGCTAGGATGCTACCTTGTTACTTCCCATGGGACTCGGTGTAACACCCATCTCAAGCCTAAGGTCACTCCTCTATTAGGAAATAGAACAAGATGGAATATCCATATAACATTCTCGACACTTCACGTGGAACTCAATGTAATACCCACCTCAAGCGTAAACCGTGCTTCCTGTGGGACTCAGTGTAATACCCACCTCAAGACTTATCATTGCTTCCCGTGGGACTCAGTGTAATACCCACCTCAAGACTTATCATTGCTTCCCGTGGGACTCAGTGTAATACCCACCTCAAGACTTATCATTGCTTCCCGTGGGACTCAGTGTAATATCCACCTCAAGACTTATCATTGCTTCCCGTGGGACTCAGTGTAATACCCACCTCAAGACTTATCATTGCTTCCCGTGGGACTCAGTGTAATACCCACCTCAAGACTTATCATTGCTTCCCGTGAGACTCAGTGTAATACCCACCTTAAGACTTATCATTGCTTCCCGTGGGACATAGTGTAATACCCACCTCAAGACTTATCATTGCTTCCCGTGGGACTCAGTGTAATACCCACCTCAAGACTTATGGAAGACCCGTGCAATACACACCTCTAGCCGTTACGGATGCTTCGCGTGGGACTCAATGTAACACCCACCTCAAGGCTTACACAAGACTATTACGGAGGCCTAGTGTATAGCACGCTAATGGTTCGCAACCACCTAGGTAAAACTAGGCATTTCAAAAATCATACCATCTAACAATTCTAGTCACGATACTAGGCCACACTATTGGTTTATGGTAAGATTTCCTCACTCTTCCTCCATTCATGATACCTTAAGATATATAGTTCGTAAACATACAACTCTAACATTCTAGTTTAAGTATCTTCTTAAACTTATCCCACAATGATCTCATTGTCTCCATTCTCAATCAATTCTCATGATTTAAATACGTTTTCCTCCCTTAACGCATGTTCCACAATTTGACTAGTACCATTAATCCTTAATTAACATAATTACGGTTAATCGGAAAAGTCGGGTAAAAGTCGGTTCAAAATATTATTTCTCGATATCACATGATATTTTATGTTTTTAGCTTCGAATCGATATGTGGATCACTAAAAACGAATACCCGGATCACAAGTTATGAATTAAAACACGATTCCATAACTCCCAGGTCTCGCTGAGCGAGGCCCAGCGCTGAGCGAAAATCTCACGGGAACTATCACTGAGCGAGCTCCTTCTCGCTAAGCTAGCTATACCAGATCAACAGTGTTCCTCTGCATAATTTCATCTGCTCGCTGAGCGAGGTCTGCGATTTCCAACAAACTCAGGGTTACGGGAAACACCATTATCCACTCTAAACTCATCTTAAACATCCAACAATACATGGAATCAGTACTAAACATGTTAACCATTATATATTAGTGTTTATACTTCCATTTAATCGAGTTTTAACCGTTTAATCTAACAATTCTTAGATTTTCTACAAAACCCTAAAACTCACAATTTCAACCAAACTCAAAGAAAAAGGTTTCTAACTAAGAACCCACCTTGCAATCGACGAGGAGGTTGGTGAAGATGAAGATTTGGCGGAGAAGAGGCGACGATTCCAAGCTTTCCCTCTTCTAGGGTTTTCTTTTTCTTCCTCCCTTTTTCTCTTCTTTTTCTTTCTTCTCTTTTCCTTTCTTTCTCTTTTCTTTCTCTTACTAACTTTCTTCTTTTCTTTTTCCTTCTTATAAAATTTTCTTTCTTTTAAAACAAACAATTCTATTTATCAGTTAGTAGTATTAACGGGTCTAAATTGAGAATATCCAAACTATCTCCGAGTTGAATATTTGTTAAAGCCTCTGCGTCAGATAATATTTAATTTATCCTAATTAATATTATCCCGAGCATTTAATTAAATACGGGGTATTACATCCTCCCCTCCTTGAATTGAAATTCGTCCTCGAATTTCCTTTACTAATCCGCAACGACAGTTCACATAACTGTCTTAGATCCATTTTTATCCTTAATTATCTTACACATCATGACATAACCAAATTCCAATCTGACTTCACGGCTCAAAGTCCTTGTTTCGCAACGAAATCAAACTTCGTGTCCATGTTCACACGCTAGTTTCGAACATCGGGTTAATTTCTAACTTACTATTTCCACAACTTAGCAGTTGCTTCATGCCAAACACCTAGTCTCATTTATCCTTCGGAGAAACATACCACGCTAATTATCTTATTTTATTGTATTGAATCACAACATAAAATATAACACTTCGGCTTCATTCCGGGACATTCAACACTTGACAATCTCTACAAGGTATCTTGGCGAGATCATTTCCTTGTACAATTTCCCAACAAAAGCATCCTATCAAGATCTTCCAATTACTAATGCTATAACAAAAGTTGTCAAAGACTCCCTATCCCCACACTTACAAATAAATCTCTTCAATTTCCCATAATCTGACATAAGTCTTTCATTTGTTTCCCTCCACTATGCTTCAAAAACCTAATAGTGGAGATACCACGAATTCTCAAGCAATACCAAGTATTGATAGTTATTGAAGAAAACACTTTATCCATCGGAATTCTCACCAACCAATAGAATAAGAACTTGCGAACAAGCAACGATAGAACCATTCACTTGTCCAATACATAAATGACAATATTGGTCCAAACTCTCCAATAACAAGGATGCCGGGTTGCACTGCTGCAAACGCAACCAATACAATTCCAATTCCATTCGAAACTTGAAACCATCTATCCAATTAGACTTAACCATTTAGACCATGACCACGATGCATTATATCAATTCTCTTTACAAGATTTCATTCACTCGAGGTTTCTGCTAACACAAGATCTCCATCAGTAGCAATGTAGTCATGTTACAAAACTTACAATAGCCATCGAGTCGCCAATCCCAAACTCAAATCATTTACCGTTTACCAAACACACTGAAAGGAAAATCCAACACTTTTTCCCCATGACGCTTGAAACAAAAACTAAAACGGACTCATAGTTCAGAAAGTAGGATTCTCTAATGTTTCCAAAAAGTCATGTGTCCACCGATTAACTATTTAAGGTTAAACGATCAAACACAACTAAACTTGTTTTTCTTGCTAGCAAACAATCTAGCTCAAAATTACCAATCCAAACCACACTAACTTGCAATATAATCCTCACTCTTGATTTCAAGACATGAGCACAAAGCTCGTTGCTCACCATTTGAGGTAACGCGAATGGGCATAACACACAAATCATAACTATCACAGGTAGTGAAGTATAGCTACCATTCCATTATTGGCACATCACAAATACTCAACGGAGTAGTCCGATTCCACTCTTACGAGGACATTAGCAGGGAAACAACAAGGACAACATATCTCTAGTATGCAACCTTGTCCCCTTTCTCTCTAATCCCTCGCAAGAATCAGTATCAATTATAATAACATCCTTACCCCCACTAGGGATAATTCTAAACATTCCGATTGTTCACAATTACAGGAGTTTTCTCTTACACCTGAAGACTAAGGTGATATCAAACCTCTGAAAGCCTTACTGTCTATGCTTACATATCTATCGGGGTTCTCTAACTCGCTGCTAAAACATTGTATGTTATGTCTCCACAGCTTCCCATCGATACCGAGAACACTTCAATCGGCCACTCGAGTCCAAAAGTATGCATCTTAGAAAAACAAATTTTCCAAAACATAACAACGATAACCGGTCACTACCAGGAGGTAGTTGATCGCTCAATACGATCTTGTGACTCTAGTAGTTAAAAGAGATTTAGAAACACAATTTTGTAATCGGGCACCATCCAGAGGACAATCCGATTACTTAACGCAGAAGCAAACTTCTGGTCTTCATTGTTACCTAAACCTCCCAACTTATTCCAATCACAACCAAAGGTCACAATCATCACCAACGGGTGATTCCAACCGACTGACGCTGAAAGAAAGACATCGGTGAGTTGTGGTTAACGGGTCTCGTCTCCATCAAGCCAGGCAATAGGTTGCTGCAAACCAGATTACAAATTAATCTGATACATAAGCAAAAGTCCAGTGAAAAGTGATGACCATTCAACTCGACCCCACAACTACTTTCTTTACATTTAAATCTTTCTTAACCAAGTCAACAACATCCCTAGGAAATTCCTTCTATCTACCATTCTTGTAGACCAACAAACTCGTTCAGGATGTTCACTTATTCTAAAAATTCATACAATATCGAATTAACAACTGTCCAAAACAAGTCTCTGAATTCGTAGGTTTGGTATATACTTATTCAAGTTCGTTCGTTGGCAATCCTGTCTTCGACGACACGAGTGATGTTCATAGAGGTAACACTGGTCGCAGAGTTCCATTTAGACATGTAGCATATCCAGAAGTACACTTCCATTTCTATTGAACTCAAACTCCCTCCAATGCCTTCTCATACCGTATTAACTTTACGCTCCGCGATAACTTTCTCATTTTCAAACATAATCCATCTTACCAGAGATTCTTCCAAATTCAATGTGTTTATTCTGTCACTTATCACAACTTTATCAAGTCGTACTTCATACGCCTTGCATCACTAATTAGAGCTTATTCTCTCTCTGATACTATACTTTATACCATTCCTTGGGTCACTACACAATTTCCAAGTTAATCTCTTACTAAAATATAACACCTTGATGCATTACTCTAATACATAGTCACAAGCTTCTACCCCTTCGTGAGGCATTATCTGAATACACTCCTTGAGGTATACTCATTCATCCAAGGCATCACTACGACCTTAGAACTGAGTCAATAGTAATCAACTCATTCCCGAACTACCGCCACATGTTCCATAAAGCATCTTCTCTTTTTGGGGAACGAAACTTTTCAACACTTTTGTCCATACCAGTGACCAACATTGATCCACCAGTGACTTTACTCATTCCGTGGGATACTGAACATTCATCCTGTAGACACTCACATCCTTCAACACTATCCATTCCTGGGGATTTCTCAAACAACATACTACTCTGCAACTCCATGTTACAGGAAGTAGAACTCTTATGAAGACTCCAATTGAGCTGACAAAAGCTCTTCTTTGCTAACTCTTGGCTTGAGTCCATTCTCACAGCACAAGTTGCAACAACACTTCAGAATCCTCATGGTCGCACAACCATGATTCTACCTACCACATACATAACACTAGGCTGATCAGACCCATTACTACATAATATGATATTAAGAATCATGCCGACAAGACACACTTAAGGGGCAGGAAAGATTTACTTATAATGTTTCAAGGCTAGGTCGAGGATACGACCTGCTCTGATACCAACTGTAACACCCATATAATATATATCTAGAATAATATCATACAGTGTTAATTTTTGGTACTGACACCATCATAAGTGCCTAATAGCATAATTCACATTCTTGACCAACTATAATAATCTATACAACAATGGTGCAAGACATGGAAATTATACTAAAACAAAAGCTAAGATCCATACAATATCCATTATTGTACAAAGATAGAGAAATACACAGCGGAAGACTAAACTAAGCTTCACTTGAAACATCTCGAGCATAACTCCACTTGTAAATCAAACCTGCAAAAGCAACCTGAAAAGCAACAATAATAGTGGGGTGAGATAACAACATCTCAGTGGGTTTCCTATCTTAGAGTTCTCTCGGCTCTAAGGGTTCTATCAAACCTAACTCAATTCTTTGGCAAGGAAAACGACCTTGAGTTCATACGTATCGCACTCCTTAGAACCACGTCCAAGAGTTCTACAAATCCTATTATCGCTAGCTAGGATGCTACCTTGTTACTTCCCATGGGACTCGGTGTAACACCCATCTCAAGCCTAAGGTCACTCCTCTATTAGGAAATAGAACAAGATGGAATATCCATATAACATTCTCGACACTTCACGTGGGACTTAATGTAATACCCACCTCAAGCGTAAACTGTGCTTCCCGTGGGACTCAGTGTAATATCCACCTCAAGACTTATCATTGCTTCCCGTGGGACTCAGTGTAATACCCACCTCAAGACTTATCATTGCTTCCCGTGGGACTCAGTGTAATACCCACCTCAAGACTTATCATTGCTTCCCGTGGGACTCAGTGTAATACCCACCTCAAGACTTATCATTGCTTCCCGTGGGACTCAGTGTAATACCCACCTCAAGACTTATCATTGCTTCCCGTGGGACTCAGTGTAATACCCACCTCAAGACTTATCATTGCTTCCCGTGGGACTCAGTGTAATACCCACCTCAAGACTTATGGAGGACCCGTGCAATACACACCTCTAGCCGTTACGGATGCTTCGCGTGGGACTCAATGTAACACCCACCTCAAGGCTTACACAAAACTATTACGGAGGCCTAGTGTATAGCACGCTAATGGTTCGCAACCACCTAGGTAAAACTAGGCATTTCACAAATCATACCATCTAACAATTCTAGTCACGATACTAGGCCACACTATTGGTTTATGGTAAGATTTCCCCACTCTTCCTCCATTCATGATACCTTAAGATATATAGTTCGTAAACATACAACTCTAACATTCTAGTTTAAGTATCTTCTTAAACTTATCCCACAATGATCTCATTGTCTCCATTCTCAATCAATTCTCATGATTTAAATACGTTTTCCTTCCTTAACGCATGTTCCACAATTTGACTAGTACCATTAATCCTTAATTAACATAATTACGGTTAATCGAAAAAGTCGGGTAAAAGTCGGTTCAAAATATTATTTCTCGATATCACATGATATTTTATGTTTTTAGCTTCGAATCGATATGTGGATCACTAAAAACGAATACCCGGATCACAAGTTATGAATTAAAACACATTCCATAACTCCCAGGTCTCTCTGGGCGAGGCCCAGCTCGCTGAGCGAAAATCTCACGGGAAATCTCGCTGAGCGAGCTCCTTCTCGCTGAGTGAGCTATAACAGATCAACAGTGTTCCTCTGCAGAATTTCATCTGCTTGCTGAGCGAGCCTAGCTCGCTGAGCGAGGTATGCGATTGCCAGCAAACTCAGGGTTACGGGAAACACCATTTTCCACTCTAAACTCATCTTAAACATCCAACAATACATGGAATCAGTACTAAACATGTTAACCATCATATATTAGTGTTTATACTTCCATTTAATCGAGTTTTAACCGTTTAATCTGACAATTCTTAGATTTTCTACAAAACCCTAAAACTCACAATTTCAACCAAACTCAAAGAAAAAGGTTTCTAACTAAGAACCCACCTTGCAATCGACGAGGAGGTTGGTGAAGACGAAGATTTGGCGAAGAAGAGGCGACGATTCCAAGCTTTCCCTCTTCTATGGTTTTCTTCTTCTTCCTCCCTTTTTCTCTTCTCTTTCTTTCTTCTCTTTTCCTTTCTTTCTCTTTTCTTTCTCTTACTAACTTTCTTCTTTTCTTTTTCCTTCTTATAAACTTTTCTTTCTCTTAAAACAAACAATTCTATTTATCAGTTAGTAGTATTAACGAGTCTAAATTGAGAATATCCAAAATATCTCCGAGTTGAATATTTAGTAAAGCCTCTGCGTCAGGTAATACTTAATTTATCTTAATTAATATTATCCCAAACATTTAATTAAATATGGGGTATTACAAAAGTGGATATTGAAGAGCACTTGGAAGACTTGGAAAAACTTGAACAAGATATATATATATATATATATATATATATATATATATATATATATATATATATATATATATATATATATATATATATATATATATATATATATATATATATATATATATATATATATATGTGTGTGTGTGTGCGTGTGCGTGTGTGTGTGTCTGTGTGTGTGTATGTGTGTTGTAAACTTTGTTCATGAATCTATTTTATTCAATTGTTTGTTCTAACGTTTGATAACTATATTTGATCATTTTTAGAAATGACTCAAATCCCACAAGTAAATAAGGGACTTTCTGATTGTGAATCTGATTAGAGACATGCTTAAAAAAAATGGTATGTTTTTAATATTTGTAATGTTTTTAATAATTGTAGAATTTTTAATATCTTGCAGAATTTTTAATACTTGCAGAATTTATATAGTTGCAAAATTTATAATAGTTGCAGAATTTTTAATGGTTGCAGAATTTGTATAGAATTTTTAATAGTTGTAGAATTTCATTAGTTGCAGAATTTTTATATTGCAACTTGATTTGTGTTTTGAAGGTTATTGTTTGAAGGATACTTGTATTTGTCAATGGCAGCTTAGTCCAAGAAGCAAAAAGAAACAAATTATTAGTGGTTTTGATGGTTAATGTTAATTTATGTATTGAATAGTATTTTTATGTATTGCATACTACTTTGATGATTAATTTATGTATTGAATACTATTTTCATGTCAACTATTTTGAATATTGCATTTGATTGCATACTATTTTAATTATTGTCAAATTATGTGCAAGAAAAAAAACTCAGTGTCGAATTGTGAGAATATATGAAAGATAATTGTTTGTGAGTAATTATGTGTTATGCATTTATACATAATAAAAAAACGAACCAATCGAAACTGCATTGGTTTAGTTTGGTTTGAATTTTTTTTCAATCAACCGAATCAAATTGAACCGTATGTTTTTTTCTATTACGGTTCGGATGATTTTTTTTTTTAAATTGTCCAAACGGCACCGTGAACACCCCTATTCTGATCGGATCAACTTGAATCATAGTATCCATCAATTTTTCCTCGGTAGTTTCCACAACAATACCATTACAGACGTCAAAGCATGAACAACTCTATCAATAGAAACATGATTACCGATCTGAATAGCAGACATAAAAGTGGTATGTTCCCTAACTGGCTTAAACTTTTTCCAACCCAAATTAAAATACAAATACAAAGGATTTGCATTTGCATCTTGAACACAAACAAGCCTTGGAATTCTATCCACAAGACCTAACTCTATACACATATGAAACCCTTTATAAAAAGCATAAATATTACCAAGGTTTCCACAAGATACAATAACCCAATCAGGTACTTGCCAATCAAACTGCTGCAAAATCTCAATAGCAGTAGTTTTCTGTCCCTCAAGCCTCAAACTATAATGAGAATTAGCCAAATAAATAAGCAATTCAGTAGTTATTTTACAAATCCACTGCATACACCCTTCAAAATCAATATCAATGCTAAGAACAAAACCACAATTGGAAATCGGTTGAACACAGTGAACGATGCTGAATTGGCAGACAATTCGCCTTCAATATTGGGTTGTGGTTTTGAAATTTTATTCTTACTATTTGTGATCGGCTCCAAGAATAATGAAGAAGGGTATGATGGGACTGTCCATTGATGGGGAAATGTTTGTTGTATTTTGTTGAGAAAATGGAGTATGTAAATACCATAAGGAATCTGGTGTGGGGTGGTGAGTAATGTATGAACAATGAAAGCACCGTTTGTTATGAATATGGTTTTTGCTACTAAGAGAAATAAAGAACATCTACATTAAAAGATGTTGACAAATATAAAACTAACTTTTCCATTCATTTTCTTTTGATGATTATTACATTCAACAATCATCTATTTATAATAATGATATCAAGCAATTACTCACTATCTAGATCCTTTAGAAGGGGTAATGACTCACCAATATTAATCTTAATGGCTTATCAAACTTAGGCTTAAAGCAATTACTCATTATTTAGATCTTTCTAAGAAGAATCTACTTGTCACCCCTTACTCTTCCTGGCACCCCCAAATTCAATGAAAATATCATATTGACCCTGAAAGAAAATATATTGACATTTCACACACTGTCAGATTTTTCAAAAAATTTGATGATACTGGAAATTTATAGTGAACTACCAGATATTTGAAATTTACAAGTTTTACCAGTTTTTTTTTAAATTACCGGTAAGAAATACCAAAAATTTCAAAAAATCCAGTGATATTTACCGGAAATTCCAAAACTACCCGTAACTATTTCCCGAACATTTGAATATTCTGGTAGTTCAAATTTTACATTTTTTTACCGGTAATTTGAAATTACCGGTACTCTTAATTTTTTTGTTTTTTCGGGAATTTCAAATACCCGGTAGTTTATTTCTTTTTGGTTAATTATTTGTTTAATATGTGTTTTTTTTCCAGTGAGGACTACATATGCTGATGGTATCCCTAGTGGGAGGACGCGTGACTTGACTGCAACTGTTAGGGGAGGGGTACAACCCCTCCTGATCCTGAGTCTACCCATGTACGAGATGGACGGGTTGTCCCAACCGGTTCGCACCGGAAGAGGATGATTGAGCAGCAAGGGAATTTTCAGGTACCTCGCACCGTTATGAGACGTGAATGTCTTTCTTCACAGCATGTCACACCAGAGGTCGTCCCTGATATTCAGCCTCAGCCGGTGGATGCTATTGAGAGAGATGTTCCAGTGGAGGTGTTGTTAGGGATGTCATAGAGGATACTGTCAGAGTGTCAGTTGAGGGCGTGCAGGAGGGACATACTGATGGTGAGGGTGATGACACTGGAGGGGCCACCGATACAGGAGACCTAGAGGAGACTATTCAGACGGATGTGACGGTTCCTTCGGCCGAGCCATCCGTACACACGGAGTCAAGAATCCATGGTGAGCCAATTGATAGGTATGTGCTTATAGAGTATAGTGAGCACGTAGTTTTGCGTCTATGACAGAGGGAGGTATATGATTTTTATGTTTAATTTTAACATTTATTTACTAATGCATAAATTGTTTATGTATTAACAAATTTGGTTATTAGTTGGTGTCACAGGTGCGACATGTACCGAAGGTTCAATTTCATGGCGCGAAGATGAAGGGTTTCCCTCGTATTCTCTTCCCTGATGTTGTGAGGACGATTGTGAGAGACTTTGACTTGCTACTGGTCAGTATCAGGCTGACGCTAGGGCGTACGTGCTGCATGTGGTAGCATGTACTTTCTTTGCGGACAAGCTTGGTACGTAAAATTATGCCTACCGAGAATTTCAAAGGATTTGAAATTATACCAACCGAGAACTTCAAAGGATTTGAAATTCCTGGTATACCACTTTTTTAAAATATCTGATATCAGGTAATATACTGAGAATTTGAAATTACCGGTATACCCGTATTTTCAAATAAACCATCAGAAATTTGGTTTTACACCGGAAATTTTTTTATATCTACCGAGAATTTGTTTTGAAAATTATTTGTTAAAAATTTAAGGGTATTTTTATCATTAGATAAATTGGGGTGGGGGGAGGGGGGTTGCCAGGAATAAGTGGGTTGGAAGGAGATTTCTCTCATTCTAAAAGGTAATGATTCATCAATATTAATCTTAATGGGCTTATCAAACGTTGGCTTAATTCATTACAGGTGATGAAAAAGTGGGGAAAAAAATCAATTTTAGATTTGTCCTTGAAGAGCATATGAATAGTATATCCATTAAAAAAAATTGATTTTGAATTGAGGAAGAAAGATTTTTTTTTAATGAATAGTCCCCTAAGATTAAAAAAAAGGATAACGCATACTCATGAAAACAAAATTAAAAAAAAAAAAAAATATAAATATAAAGTTTATATATATATATATATATATATATATATATATATATATATATATATATATATATATATATATATATATATATATATATTTGCACGTATATATATATATATATATATATATATATATATATATATATATATATATATATATATATATATATATATATATATATATATATATATATATATATATATATATATATATATATATATATATATATATATATATATATATATATATATATATATATATATATATATATATATATATATATATATATATATATATATATATATATATATATATATGCACGTGTTACGTTGGGATCAAAAAGAAATATAGATGTCTCAAGTGATATATTTACCATTTCACTATTGTGCTTAAAGATTTGAATTAATACAACAAAGTATATAATCCTTTATTCATGATTATAACAAACTTGAAATTTACAACTTTCCTAAAAGGGAAAATTCTCAAACTAAAATTCTCAAACCCTCTAAAAAAGGAAAGTTAGTTGTAAGTTGAAACAAATTTTTTCTAACACTTAGATATTTTTATTCTTTTTATTCTTTCAACACCATCCCTCAAACTTAAGCATGATAGACATCTAACATTCCATATTGAAAAAAATCATTGAACTTGGTTATACACAACAGTTTGATAAGAAACTCTGTTAGTTGCTCATTCGAAGAGATAAATAATACCTTCAACATCTTTTGGTGAACAATCTATCTCATGATATTTCATTCTTTCATGAAAGACAAGATTGGATGCTATGTGCAATGCACTCTTATTGTCACAATACAAGAAATGTGATTCTGAACATATTATGTGAAAATCTTCTAAAATGTATAGGAGACAAATCAAGAATCATGTTATGTGAAAATCTTCTAAAATGTATAGGAGACAAATCAAGTCAAATGTAGCTGCACCAAAAGCCTGATACCCCTCTTCTAAGGAGGACCTAGATGATGTTTATTATTATTTTACTTTTTAGTATATTTAGATATTATTTGTTAAAATGAAATAGCCTATTAAATAGGTTTTTAATTTGTTCCAATGAAATAGGATTTTAAATAGGCTAACAATGTAATCAATCATTCAAAAAGGTCAGACTCAAGTCTAAAAGTAAGTTAGTGACAAACTATAATTTCGTTTTAGCAGAGAAAACTTAGACTTAGAAAAACCTAATTCGGTTCAGTCTATTCTCAACCCTACTTTGTAGGAATATAGTGTTGTAAGGCTTTCATATATGTGCAACGGTGGGTACTAATGGTCTTATTGGTGACCAAAGATAAATAGAGTAATTGTCAATGGTGGTATAAATGGTGGTTGGAGGTGGTCAACATGGTGGTTGATGATGGTTAGAGGATATCAATTAAAATGGTGGTTGATTGTTGTCCTAATATTGATTGAAGATGGTCAGAGTGGTAGTTGACAGAGGTGGTCTTAGTGTTAGTCCGTGGTGTTCAGATTGAAATTCATTGCTAGATAAATTGGTGATCATAGTGATGGTTAGACGTGGTTGACGATGGTCGAATGTTGGTTGATGGTAATCATAAGTAGTCGAAACACCAGTTAGTGATGATCATAATGGTTGTTGGAACAATGGTTGACGACTATTATGTTGTGACTTAACATTAAATTAAAAATAGAAATTAAGTGAAAAAAATGATTTAAAACCTTTTTTTATTTAATTTTAGTTTTGGTAGAAAACTATTTTGAACATAAGTGAAAATGAACTAAAAATCAGTTTTGTCTGACATATTTAAGTTTTAAACTTAATTAAAAAAACTCATAATAGTATAAATATTACTTGGTTTGCAAAAATAATTAAAATATTATAAATACTATCGTCCAAACGGGCACTCCTGTGTCGTTTGTCCACTTTTTGTAATATGTGCATGCGTCAAAATATAAACTAATATGTTTTATTTAATTTTGATTTTAATTTAAACTATTTGTGTAAAAAAAACTTTGTAATTCTCTCTCTCTCTCCCTCTCTCTCTCCCATCTCTCTCTCAATCCATCTATCAATCTATCTATCAATCTATCAATCTATCTATCTATTTGTAACGGTAAAAATCGTGAGTGTAAACTATTAATTAACTTAACTCAAAAGAACAAGAGTCACCACAACGATTTTATTTGATCCCACAAAGGAAAATAAAAAAGAGCGAACAAAACCTAATAAAGTCTAAAAGCAAAAAAAACTAATAAAACCAGACAGCGAAAAAGGTAAGGGGGTTGGTTACGAAGAGAAAATGTGTTAGCACCCAAAAAGTCTGTGGTACTCCACGGGAACCTCTTTGATTTATTGAAAAGTTTTGGTTTGAAAAGGTTTGTTAAAACAAGATTGAGGGGATGTGAAGAGAATTCATTTCTTAAGATTCTTGTGTTTGGAGAGACTTATGGCCTCATGCCTACGTACCCACAAAGTGCAATGTAAGATCAAAATCTCGTAGTTCGTGGTAAAAATAATAAAGTTTTTTGGTTTTGGTTTATTTTAATAAAGTATAGATAATTTGTCATTTTAAGTGGATAACTCCACTAATCAACCATGAGAATGGGGGCATGGATTCATACATCACTATAGGGAGGGCTCAAACTCAGATAAAATCAACGAGTATGCCAAATTGAACCCCCACAAGCAATAAGAGATCCAATTACATCAAACTACACCACGATGATTAGGAGACTTAAACCCGACTATGAAAATGACTCATGTCTAAACTTAAAAAGAGACAACGTGCAACACGACACAAAAGCAATTGAGTGAGGTTGATTTCTTTTAAGATTTGAATTAATGTCAATATAGTTAACATTCATTAACAATTATTAAGAAAAGAAGAAAATTTTAAAATCACTTGACAAAGTCAAGGTTTATTTATGAAAGAAGTGATAGTTTTGAAAGTAAGAAGATTTTTGAAATAAGGAGAAATTTTGAAAATTTAAGAATGGGAGGAGATGAAGAGGCTTCCTAAAACTCAAAATAAAAGCTAAAGTAAGAAGGATCAAACTACATGACGAAAACTCTTCGAAACATAAGCAAAATAGAATTTCATCCTCATAAGCAAATAAGTGAGCCGAATAAAGGCTAGAGTACCAACTCCATAATAATACAAGCAAATAAAGATATCCTAGTACTAAGTCCATGAGTCCAAAATGCTCCAAAAAATCCAAGAGGGTAAGATCCATCCACGCAAAATTAGAAGATTCGAGTTTTTAGGGTTTAAGTATTTATTAGTGATTTAAGCAAAGTGTGGTCCAAATGGACAAAAGAAAAAGAGCACAATCACAAATAATATGGTCCAAGTGGACAAAAGAAAAATAGTGGAATCATAAACATGATAATAGATGATGAATATAAAGCATAATAAAGATGAAAATAGATAGGAAACGAGGAAGAATAATAAAGATATAGTAATATAATTGAAAGAGTGGTTTGACTAAATTTTGGTAAAACTTAATGACAAACAGAACATGCCAACATGAAGAATTCTGCCAGAAAACAAAGATGTCTAATGATATGCGCCAACATGAATAATTGACATCCTTGATTGTTTAAAAAGATAATTTAAATATTTTTTTTAAAACCTTTTCAAAGATTCTTTGCATCAATCATCAATGAATCAGAAGATTTAAAACTTATGGATCAGCAGAAGGTTATAATAGAAGACTTAGACCTAGGGCAAACTAACTAATCCTTGTAACACTTTTGTAAAAGTAGAAAATAAGGTTTTAGGGTTTTGAGAGTCGTAGACTTTCTTGTGTTGTAAGTCACCCTTTGTATCGTTTGGATGCACCGAGGTTGACATAGTTATTGAGCATAATTCAGAAGCTCGTAGGTAATGAATTATGTATTGTTCTTGGATAAATCTTTGAAGCATATCCAAAGATGGTTGTTAGTCAAGAGTCTTAACTGAACTTTGTATTGAAAGGTGGGGTTTTCAAGTAGAATGATGCAGTTGCTGGGTTGTAACAGTTAGGAATCAGAGGTGGTGATTAAAGGGAGTGGGATTGGGTTCTCTTATCAATGATGGAGTTTTTGCGATAAAGATTACTTTGGATATCATTAGGTAAAACAAAGGTTGTTTACCTGTACAACAGAGGTTGTGTACAAGCAATAATCTCACTGATAATGTGATCTTCTTCCTCGCTTGGTAGCCCCAAAGTAGGTGTGTTAGACCGATTCGGGTTAATAATTATTGTGTTATCTATCATTATGCATATTTACAATTATGTTCTTGTACTTGCTGTTGAAACATTTCGAAACAGATGTCGGAACATATAACATGATTATGCATTGATATTTTGAATATCAGTTTGTGTTTGTTTTCCCTTGTTTATTATGATGCAGAGATCAATGTCCCGGTATATTGCTAGGACATCAGTGATCTACACACCAGAATTTCAATTGGTATTAGAGAAGACAACATGTTTATTTCTGGATGAGATCTTAGAGAGATACTTTCTGGTGGTTAAAAAAGGAGGAGTTAGTGTGATATCAGATCATTCATTCTGATACACTCAAGTGTATTAATGGATGAGATGGGTGGTCTGGATCAAGGGTGACAACTTTGATGGTTGTTCAATGCTTTTATGGAGTTTCTGCTGATGCTGGTTATTATTGATAATGTCCTATAAGATGTTTTGACATCTTTCTTGAAGGCTGCTGAAGATGTTCTTTGATGTTCCGCTGTATGTGTCTCTAATTGGAAGAACTCGGGTTGTCTTTTAGTTCTGGAGTTAGTGTTGAAGAAAGATCTATTCTTAGGAATAGATTGAGATGATCGCTATCCAAAGAGGATAAATGGTGGAATATATTCCTGATATTGCTTGTTTTCTTGAAGATATCAACATCATAAAATTCGTAAGTCGTTCCAAAGTCGGGAGCAATGTAATGAAGAGGTTTGTTTGTTGTTGGTCACTACTTGATAGGTTGGTTCTATCAGGTTTCTTGAAGACAGATTGGAAGAAGATGAGTTGAGTTATTGTTTATCAATTTTTATAGGCTTTTTAAATAGGCTAATAGGTCAATCAGACCTTCAAAAAGGTCAGACTCAGGTCAAAACATGAGCCTTTGATAGGCTACAGGTCAGTCTTAGGCTTGAAATTTTTTAGCAGACTACGCTCAGGCTTGACAAAACCTAACTCGATTCAGCCTATTCACATCTCTAATTGCATGTGAAACATTGTTTTGCACCTTCGGTGCACTATCTCAGTAACTTTAAACTCTTATTACAATAAACACAATAATCACTGTAATAATTTCAAAATATAATGAACTTAAACAAAGTTAAGTGACAATAATCAACCCCCATAACTATATAGGAATTATTTGTAACAAGTATGAAGAGAATTGGACGAACTAACCCAACTAATTACTAATAATTAACTTAACAACCCTACAACTATTAATACACATACTAATAACGAGTTAGAAAGAGAAGACGTAGACAAAAAATGTGCATGAACGTGTCTAGCAAGCATGCAAATACGTGATGTAATGTATTGTATGAATCTCAATAAACTCCTACATGTTCGCATACTCTAGAATGAGTCTTTGGTTATAATTCTATCATATCATTATCATATGATTCATCATAACAAACAAATGAACACTATCTTAAGAAAAGCATGGCAAAATCAATTAAGCCACATGAACCAAAGACACATTCATTTAATCTCTTGAGTGGACATAGCATACCTGCTATTGGATTGGGTACATGGAAATCTGGTTCACAAGCTAGCAATTCTGTCTTCACTGCCATTGTTGAAGTAACTAGATCATTATATATACATTCTTCATTCATGAATCATGATTATCATTTTATATAATCTTTTTGTGTTGAATATGAAATTTCTGATATCAATTTTGAGTGCAGGCTGGTTATAGACACATTGACACTGCGGCTCAATATGGTGTTCAACAAGAGGTTGGAAATGCACTTCAATCTGCCATGCAAGCTGGAGTGGAAAGGAAGGATCTGTTCATCACCTCCAAGATATGGTAGTTAATTATGTAACATAATAATCATAGTGGTCTCAAGTTTTTGAAAATTCTGTGTTTATTAATCGCAGATTAACCATATTAAAACAAATAGAGGTCCTATTTAACTACATTTTAACTTAGATATTTATCGAGATACTATTTAGCCAAGGTTTAATTATGACAAATTTTGGACTATGTGCGGTAATTCGCCTTATACGCCCCCTTAAAGATGACACATGTTAATGATTATACTCTTTAGGTCATTATGTTTATTCTTGTTGGTGTGAAATTTTGGGTCTTGTGCGGCAGTCTATCTTGTGCACCCTCAAAGAGGCTTCTGATGATAATAGAGATATATGTTAATGCCTATACTCTTTAGGTCTTTATTATGTTGATTCAATTGAATTTGTTGGTGTGAAATTTTATGGCTGATAGGTGCACTGACTTGACACCTGAAAGGGTAAGACCTGCACTCAACAATACTCTTCAAGAACTCCAACTTGACTACCTTGATCTTTACTTGGTAATTAACATGATTTCTTTTTCCACTTGTTTTACTCATGATGGATGTAATTATGATTTCATAAGGAACAATGTATATGTATATGTATATGTATCAGATTCACTGGCCATTTCGGTTGAATGATGGGGCTAGCAGGCCTCCTAAAGCAGGAGATGTGTTAGAGTTTGACATGGAAGGAGTGTGGAGAGAAATGGAAAAGCTTGTTAAGGAAAATCTTGTGAAAGACATTGGAATATGCAACTTCACTCTTGCTAAACTTGACAGGCTACTCAATGTTGCTCAAATAAGGCCTTCTGTATGCCAGGTAAGATCATGTTAATCCGACTCAAGTTCCGAGTTGAAAAAAAGAACAACTCCAATGATTTGTGTTGTGTATATCATGTTTTGTGATAGATGGAGATGCATCCTGGATGGAGAAATAGTAAGATGCTTGAGGCTTGCAAGAATAACGACATCCATGTTACGGTAATTAGCTCCAAGGATTTAAATAACGGTCGCTGTAATATATTTTTGCCACGATTTTTGATATTGTAAACAATTACAGTCAAATGCAGCTAATTCGGCTTTTCGGGACGTTAAACCGTGACTACTATTTAAAAAAAAAAATCATGATTTTTGATTGAGGTTATTGATTGAAATTGTTGGTCTCTAGGCCTATTCACCACTGGGATCATCAGATGGTGGGAGAGATTTGATCCATGATCAAACTGTTGATAGGATAGCCAAGAAACTGAACAAGAGTCCAGGGCAGGTGTTGGTGAAATGGGCAATCCAAAGAGGAACAAGTGTCATCCCTAAATCAACCAACCCAAATAGGATCAAAGAGAATGTTGTTGTTTTCAACTGGGAAGTTCCACCACAAGATTTCAAAAACCTTAGCAACATACCAGATCAGGTAGACAGACACCAAATACGACATTGACACACTGATACATCAATATCAATAATAATTTTAAACAATGAATAAATTAAATGTAATCACAAGTATCAATATTGATTTTAGATACCGACGCAGACATAGATTATTTCAGTATTTTGGATCCTAGAACTGATGATTATTATTATTATTATATGGAACTTTTATTTTTGGTTATTGATACATGCAGAGGAGAGTTTTGGATGGTGAAGATCTCTTTGTGAATAAGAGTGAAGGGCCATTGAAAAGTGTAGAAGATGTTTGGGACCATGAAAATTAACAAATATTGCATCAAATTATGATGTTTTTCTTTTTTGTTTTTAATGTACTAGTAGTTTACTAAAAGGGGTTAAGCTTGTTTTTACACATCAAGGTGCAAGAACTTGTAACCACATATTTCTTATGCATAATTTGATGTAGCTGTTTCATTACATATTAGAATGAAAAAATATTCTGATTTTAAAGAATAAAGTTGATTCTCCACATAAAAATTGGCCTTTTTTTCTATGCTATTTTTTAACTAACATCTAGAGTATCCAATGTTTTCAACCAAAATTTAATGTTTGTCTCTATAATTTTTGTTTGGTTGCTCTAGTGTAAAAAAAAAAGTTTTCTTAAATTGTG
The DNA here is from genome assembly GCA_963966055.1 of Lathyrus aphaca. NCBI lineage: Eukaryota > Viridiplantae > Streptophyta > Magnoliopsida > Fabales > Fabaceae > Lathyrus > Lathyrus aphaca. The sequence continues at coordinate 198,448,888 of OZ014525.1, read as the reverse complement.
TGACACTTATTGTTTAAATAATAATTACATATAATCTACCACATGTGATCTAATTTGAGTGGTCTGAATATCGATATTCTACGAGTGTTAGACAGATAATCAGACATGTATAATTCGAATGTTAGTATCTGACAAATATGTTGGACACGCAAATACATTTTATCTTAGAATTATTTCTTCCAACCAAATAAATCATCGTTATATATAAAACACTATTTATAAATATTGCTATGAATAAGAGTTATAAAGGTAAATAATTAGTTAATGGTGGCACTTCATAGTCTTATAAGAAACCAAACCATTACATAGGTAAAACCAAATTTTTGGCATCCCCTAAAAATTTGAGTGAAAAATGAGATGAGTTTTTAGCCATACATCACCATTAAATGTAATTTTTTTCACTCATTTTTAAAATCTTCAACCTCCTTTTCTTTTCACCTAAATATACAACTTTTGAGCTCCAAAAATATAATCACTTATTAGAGCTTATCACAATTCCTTCAACTTCCATTAAGTCGCTGAGATGATTGTCTTTTACTCATTTTTCTAGCAAGCCTTGGAAGTCTTGATATTGAGTTTGCTCTAGCTAACCCTCCAAGAGCTTTCCATTCTTCATCCAGTTCAACATCAACTTTTCCTGCCACAGTTTCATTGTCTTCATTTCTCTGCGATTTCGAGCGCTTGCTGCGATGATGTCGATTTTTTCTACTCATATTCGATTGAGAATGCGACAAAACAGGTTCATCATTAAGAAACAAACATATGGCTGCACAATCGTCAACCTTCGATCCCGGATACTTGTATCTCCATGCTCTCACAGCGCGCTTTACTAACAACTTTGCTGCTATCGACTTCCTTGGCGCCGAAGCAACTATGTTTACGACTTCACTATTTGTCAGCACATCCCATATCTGTCAAGAAAACGACACACGTTGATCAGTGAAAAGATGCCAAAAGAGTTTTAAGAAGAAAGCTCGGTGCTCGACCGGAAACTAACATATAACCATTTATGCTTACCCCATCAGTTGCTAAAACAACAAATTCATCTTGTTTAGTAATTTTCCTGTAAAACACATCTGGAGCTGCAATTAGGCCATAATCTTTTAAGCAAAAGTCTCCGAAGGCTCTTGACATAGCGAGTCCGGGACAGTCATCATCAGGCATCCAGATTCTGTAGACATCTGGTTCTTCTTCCGCAGCGAAAACCCTTCCTTCACAGTTAAAAATTCTCGACGCTTCACCTGAAAAGCATCGAAGATGAAAAAAAATTTACACTTAGATTCGATAGGCTTTGTATAATATAACACTTGAGAAAATTGAGGCCAAAACCAATATATAAATACTTACTTGGAATATCTGGTTTTAAGTCGACGGTAAGTTGAACAGCCATAAGTTGATCTCTATCCCTGGTACAAAGAATTGCGCGTGAATCGCCCAAATTTCCAACTATCAACTGGTCACCCTGCAATTTATAGTGCAAAAGCGATTAGTCCATGACGCGACAGTGATTGATTTCGAACCTTATACAATTATGATCATCTAATTACATGGTTGCATGGTTATACCTGTTTAATTAAAGTTACAGCTGTGCAACCGCTGCAATAGCTATCCGTGTTAACTTCCTGAGCAAGATGTTCATCCATTTCATCGAACGATTTCAGAAAACATCCTTCCCATGATGCCAGCGATATGTTATTGCCGCGGTTATTACCATTGTGGCCATCATCAAAAGTTTCGGTATCTGCATCGGTAGCATCATAGTATCGGTTGGCTTTCTGTTGCGCCATTTTGATTGCCGCAGACAGTTTCAACGGAAGATTATCGCGAATGAATTGTGAAACCTTGTGGCCTAGAGGACCATGACCATCAAACACACCACATAAGATCGTGCCTTCTTCTCCGGTATAATCCTAAGAATATAACATATTCAAACATTAATCATAGCCACATGTTTCATTTCATTATTTCAGATCTTCAATTACATAAAGCTATGATCAAGAAATGTTATAATAACAATATATCCTTAAAATTCACAACAAAAAAAACATGACGATTAAGATTTAAGATTAAGATTAAGATTAAGAATGTTAATTAATTACCTCCCAAACAGTCATTGAATCTTGGTTGATACCTTTCTTTCCCTGTTGAGTATACATTGATACATCTTTGGAAAATCCTCTAAATCTAACCAATGATCCATCATTTTGATACGTGACATGATCATTACTGTTCTCATCATCGTAATCATATTCTCCATCATCCACCTCGCTTTCAACTTTGCCTCGAAGAGAAATATCGTGGCTGCAACAGCCACCCATGTTTTCTGGAACAAAAAACGAAAGAACCTCAGATGATGTTTTGGAGGAAAAAAGAGAGAAAAGGAAAAAAAATGGAGTTTTGGGATTTCAGGATGATGCAGAGGAAGGAGAGGCTAGAGAGAAGTTGAAAATGGTGAAAGATACATGAAAGTAGTTGGAACAAACAGGAATATGGAAGAAGGAAATTGAAAAGTTGATGTCATGTTGAGACAAATTAAGGTTGAAAATTTTGTATATTGTTTATTGTCTGTATCTTCGTTGGGTTCGTTTGTTTGTTGTCTGTTATTTCACGGTTGGCAAATGTCATGTTAAAACGTAACAAACTTTACAGATTAAATTAATTAATAATTAAACTATAGTTCTATAATTCTATACAATACTTTAAATAGTGGAATGACTGAAATATCACCTTTTTTTTTCACCAACCACAATATGTGATTCAATGGATCCATTTATTCCGTCTAAGAATCAGTTTTTATATCAAATAGTTTCAACCCTTCTCGATTGTACTAGTTGAAAGCTCTCTTCTTATATTAAGTGATTTCTATTCCTTTTTTAAGTGATTTCTATTCCTTTTTTACTAGAATTGTAAGAGATCGATTTATGATCCCCTATCAAATCTAACATCAATTATCATTAGATCAGATCAAATCACCTTTTAAATATCAATAAGCATGTGACTCATAGATTATAGTTATATTAATTATTAAATAAAAAATAGGACAATAAAAAATAAAAAAAGAGGTGAAATTATTTATGATGGATTAGTATAGAAAAATTAGATGAATGATTTCAATGAAATTTTAATTTATTAGTTTCATAATTAGAAAATTAATTATATGGAAGTGTTACAATTTAATATTAATGAAATATATATTTGTTAATCAATCGTTAGTTGGTTCAGTGGTGATTGACGCTGAATTTGATAGGGAGAACTGTAGATGTTTAGAATTGGCAGAATTTTTGACCAACAAGGAATGTTGAATTTAGTTCAGGATGTCCTATCAGATGTTGGGACATTATCAAACAGAGTAAGTAAATGAACTTAATTCAGAATGTCACACTAGATGTTGGGACATTGCATCAGTTAATGATATAAGTTCAGTTTACAGGATGTCACATCAGATGTTGTGACATTGTATCAGTTAATGATTTAAGTTCAGTTTTTCAGGATATCTCAACAGATGTTGTGACATCTCAAACCTGCTACCAGAATTAATTAATGACTAACAGAACTGAGTAAATTAAGGAAAGTTATCTGGAATTAATTATGGATGGACAAAACAGAATAAGGCGCATCTGTAGGGAGTGTTGTTATGAGACTTCAGCATAATCAGAAGAACTGAATCACCTAGAATCTAGGAAGTAACAAACCCTAATTCAAGGTGGAAGCTGCATGCGTTTCAGGATTGGATAAACCTACAGAAAGCCCAAAATCCATACACCTATTTAATCAACAGAAACTCTCAGAATTGAGGATGAATTTAAGAAGAAAAAATAGGGTGTTTTGTGTTTTAATAGCAGGTTGTTTTTATTGTACCACTTTATGAGCTTTTAAGCAAAAGTGTATTTGTGTCTTGATTGAAACTGTGAAGTAAGATCAAGCTGTTTTTTGTTTGAAGTATGACTTCAATTTTATTAAACTTGTAAACAAGATCACTGTGTGATTGAGGGGGAGTGAGTTGGTACTCATATCTAAGTTGTGTCTTAGGTAGAAATTGCATTGGGTAGATATTAAGTGAAAGATTAAACTCGGTGGTTTAAGTCTAGAATTAATATTACTTATAGTGGATTTCCTCCTGGCTTGGTAGCCACCAGATGTAAGTGTGGTTATACACTGAACTGGGTTAACAAATTACTGTGTTGTTTAATTTTCCTGCACTTTAAGTTTTTGGTTAAGTTGTCAAGTGTTTAAACATCTCATTCGACATCTCATACCTGATCACAGAATTTCAATTGGCATCAGAGCAGGCACCCTGCCTGTTTATTCTGGGTGAGATCTAGGGAATACAAATTCTGGGAACATGGACAGAGATGTAGGATCAGTAAATAGACCACCTATACTGGATGGATCTAATTATGACTACTGGAAGCCAAGAATGATTGCATTCTTAAGATCACTTGACAATAGGGCCTGGAAAGCAGTCAACAATGGATGGGAACACCCTATCCAAGACACCAAAGATGGAGCAAAAGTGTTGAAACCTGAAGAAGAATGGAGTAAGGAGGAAGAAGATTCAGCACTTGGCAACTCCAAGGCCTTAAATGCTTTATTCAATGGCATTGATAGGAACATCTTTAGACTTGTGCATCACTGTGAGCTGGCCAAAGATGTTTGGGACACTCTCAAAACAACTCATGAAGGAACATCAAAGGTGAAGATGTCAAGACTTCAACTTCTCACCACCAAGTTTGAAAACTTGAGAATGAAGGAAGATGAGACAATTCATGAATTCTACATGAACATCTTAGAAATAGCCAATACTTCTGGAGCTTTGGGAGAAAAAATGACTGATGAAAAGCTTGTAAGAAAGATTCTCAGATCTTTACCAAAAAGATTTGACATGAAGGTCACAGCAATAGAAGAAGCTCAAGACATATGCAAAATGAAGGTTGAAGAGCTCATTGGTTCCCTTCAAACATTTGAGATGGGAATGAATGACACAATTGTAAAGAAGAACAAAAGCATAGCCTTGGTGACAAATACTGATAAAGAAGAAGAAAATGATGAATCAGAAACTGGTGAAAACTTATCAGAAAACATTGCTATGCTTGGAAGACAATTCAAAAAGATTCTCAGAAGGATGGAAGACAAGTCCAGACCAAGTGGAAGATACACAAACTCTTCTGAGAACAAAAGACCTTATGATGCTAATAGAAGGTCAAATTATGATGAAAAGACCAGTCAAGAAAAAGGAATTAAATGCCATGGATGTGAAGGATATGGACACATCAGGAATGAATGTCCTACCTATTTAAAAAGGCAAAAGAAAGGTCTCTCTGTAACCTGGTCTGATGAAGACTCAGGAGGTGATTCAGAAGAAGAATCAGCTAAGCATATCACTGCTCTAGCTGGATTATGTGAATCTGAAAGTGAATCCAGTGATGGGGAACTTACTTTTGAAGAACTTGAGCAATCATACAAAGAACTATTCAAAAGAAGCACTGAAATATGCAGGGAGAGTATAAAGCTAAAGAAGCAGATTGAGGCACTAAAGGATGAAAAAGCAAGTGATCTAGAGATCATTGACACCTTGAAAAATGAAGTAAGTCTTCTCAACTCCAAGTTGGAACATATGTCCAAATCTATTAGAATGCTGAACAGTAGCTCAAGCACACTGGATGTTATTCTCAACAACAATAAGCATTCAGGGAATAAAAGTGGACTGGGATTTAACAAAGTTCATAAGGTTGAAGCTAGCTCTAGCAAAACTACTTCAAAGTCCATACAGTCAAACAAGATGTCCCAACAGATGCTTCAACATCATGAAAAGAACACAAAGTCAAACATAATGTTCCAACAGATGTCTCAAAATCCTGAAAAGAAAAAAATGAAAAAGAAGTATCAAAGATGGAGATGTCATCATTGTGGAAGATTTGGACATATCAAACCTCATTGCTACAAGTTGCATGGATATCCAAATCAGATGTATCAGCAACCTCCTAAGCAGAAGATAGAAGTTACCAAGAAAGTGTTGCATAGACATCAAAGAGATCAGCAACCCCCTAAGCAGAAGACAGAGGTCATCAAGAAGGTATGGGTACCAAAAGCTAGTCTTCATGCTGATCAAAGCTACATGCCCAAGAACAAAATCAACAAACAACCTTGGAGCTCTACTGATGAACAATGCACAGGGCAGAGGTATCAAAAGAAATCTCAACACAAATGGTCAAAGAAAGGTGTTGCATATATAGCTCATACATCACTAAGAGTTTCAGCTAAAGAAGACTGGTACTTTGACAGTGGATGTTCAAGACACATGACTGGATTGAAGAATCTGCTAGTAGACTTAAAGTCATATTCATCCAGATATGTAACCTTTGGAGATGGAGCTAAAGGAGAAATCAAGGGAGTTGGGACCTTGGACTGTCCAGATGTACCAAGACTAGATGATGTGCTGCTGGTAAAAGGCTTAACTGCTAACCTGATCAGCATAAGTCAATTATGTGATCAAGGGTACAGTGTAAACTTTACCAAAACTGAATGCATAGTGTCTAACAAAGAACAAAAGGTTGTCATGAGAGGAGCCAGATCTAAAGACAACTGTTACATGTGGGAACCTCAAGATTTCAGTCTCACTTCAACTTGCTCTTTAGCTAAAGAAGAAGAAGTGAAACTATGGCACCAAAGACTAGGTCATCTTCATTTCAGAGGCATAAAGAAAATCATATCTATGGAAGCTGTGAGAGGTATTCCTAAACTGAAGATTGATGATGGCAAAATATGTGGTGAATGTCAAATAGGCAAGCAAATCAAGATGTCCCATCCAAAGCTCAAACATCTGACAACTTCCAAAGTTTTGGAATTATTGCATATGGATATTATGGGACCTATGCAGGTTGAGAGCCTTGGTGGTAAGAGGTATGCCAATGTGGTGGTTGATGACTTTTCAAGGTATACATGGATAAATTTCATCAAAGAAAAAACTGATGTATTTGATGTATTCAAAGACTTATGCCAAAGAATACAAAGGGAAAAAGCCAGCTGTGTGATCAGAATAAGAAGTGATCATGGAAAAGAATTTGAGAACCAAAAATTCTTAGATTTCTGTTCTTCAGAAGGAATCAATCATGAATACTCTTCACCAATCACTCCTCAACAGAATGGGATTGTTGAGAGGAAGAATAGAACTATTCAAGAATCAGCAAGAGCTATGATCCATGCTAAAAAGTTACCTTTGTACTTCTGGGCTGAAGCTATGAACATAGCTTGTTACATCCATAATAGAGTCACTATAAGAAAAGGAACTTCGTCCACAATCTATGAAGTCTGGAAGGGCAGAAAACCCTCAGTTAAGTACTTCCATGTGTTTGGAAGTAATTGTTATATTTTGGCTGATAGGGAGCAAAGAAGAAAAATGGATCCTAAAAGTGATGAAGGAATTTTCCTTGGATACTCTATAAACAGCATAGCATATAGAGTATTTAACTCTAGAACCAAGGTTATCATGGAATCCATAAATGTGATAATTGATGATGCTTCTACTGATGTTACAGAAGATGTTGGAACATCTGCTGACAGCCAAACTGAAGCTGAAGAAAAGAGTGATCATTCTGACTTCACTCAAACTGATGCAAGGACAAAACAATCCAGCAAACCTCCCTCCATCAGAATCTAGAAGGATCATCCCAAGGATCTGATAATTGGGGATCCCAACAGAGGTGTAAGCACTAGATCAAGAGAAGTGATTTCAGGTTCCTGTTTTGTTTCAAAAATAGAACCTAAAAACATCAAGGAAGCTCTTACTGATGAATACTTGATTTGTGCTATGCAAGAGGAATTAGGTCAATTCACAAGGAATGAAGTGTGGAACCTTGTTCCTAGACCTGATGACATAAATGTGATTGGAACTAAATGGGTGTATAAGAACAAGTCAAATGAGCAAGGAGTTGTTACAAAGAACAAAGCTAGACTTGTATCTCAAGGATACACACAAATTGAAGGAGTAGACTTTGATGAAACCTTTGCACCAGTAGCAAGGCTTGAATCAATCAGACTACTTTTGGGAATTGCTTGTATCTTAAAGTTCAAGCTATTTCAAATGGATGTGAAAAGTGCCTTTTTAAATGGATATCTTAATGAAGAGGTATATGTAGAACAGCCTAAAGGATTTGTTGATCCAAGCTGTCCAAATCATGTATACAAACTAAAGAAGGCTCTTTATGGTCTGAAGCAAGCTCCAAGAGCATGGTATGAAAGGCTGACTACTTTTCTTATCAAGCAAGGGTACAGGAAAGGTGGAATTGACAAAACCTTGTTTGTTAAAGATGAAGAAGGAAATGTCATGATTGCTCAAATATATGTAGATGACATTGTTTTTGGTGGGATGTCAGACAGGATGGTTAAACATTTTGTCAATCAGATGGAATCTGAATTTGAAATGAGCCTAGTAGGAGAATTAACCTACTTTCTTGGACTGCAAATAAAGCAAATGGAGGATTCCATGTTCATTTCCCAAAGCAAGTATGCTAAGAACATAGTCAAGAAATTTGGGATGGACAGTGCTTCTCATAAAAGAACTTCTGCCCCCACACATTTAAAACTGACTAAAGATGACAAGGGTGAGAATGTAGATCAAAGTCTATACAGAAGCATGATTGGAAGCTTGTTATATCTAACTGCTAGCAGACCAGACATAGCATTTGCAGTAGGTGTATGTGCAAGATATCAAGCTGATCCAAAAGTTAGTCATCTTAACCAAGTCAAGAGAATTCTGAAATATGTTAATGGTACTTGTGACTATGGCATAATGTACTTTCATGGATGCAAACCAATTCTCACTGGCTTCTGTGATGTTGATTGGGCTGGAAGTGCTGATGACAGAAAAAGCACTTCAGGAGGATGCTTCTTTCTAGGAAACAATTTGATTTCTTGGTTCAGTAAGAAACAAAATTGTGTATCCTTATCTACTGTTGAAGCTGAATATATTGCAGCTGGAAGCAGTTATTCACAGTTGGTTTGGATGAAGCAAATGCTCACTGAGTACAATGTCCCACAAGATGTCATGACATTGTACTGTGACAACTTAAGTGCTATTAACATATCAAAGAATCCTATCCAACATAGCAGGACCAAGCATATTGATATCAGGCACCATTTCATCAGAGATCTTGTAGAAGAAAAAGTGATCTCATTGGAACATGTAGCTACAAATCTGCAATTGGCTGATATATTTACTAAAGCCTTGGATGCTACCCAATTTGAAAACCTAAGGGGTAAATTGGGAATCTGCTTATGTGAAATTTAGCAGTTATGGAAATGTGCCAACATGTCATATGACATCGTGTGGCATGATCACCAGATGGCAACACCAGTCTGGTCAAGCACCTTGTGTATTCCACTCCTAGAAATTCTCCAAGTAACGGCTCTTATAAGAATATCAGCTCACGTTCAGCTATTCATCTTCTCATTTTTCTCTCACAACAACTTGCTTGCTATAGCTAACTCTCAGAGATCATCAAACTCAACCAATCTCAATCTTTTTCTTCACCTCATTCTCAAAATGGCTCATCACCAAAACCCTAACATCTCTGAAGAAATCCTCAACAAGGAAGATGTGGTGCATGCAACCCCCATTTCTGTGGTACCCATGGATTCAACTCCAATGGACGAAATCAGAGGAAGTGTTCCTCTTGCTCAAAAGCCAAGAACCCCTACTGTGAAAAAGGGAAAGGACCCTGTTTTCAGCAAGGCCAAAGGCATGCCTTCATCATCAAACACCACTCCAAAAGCTTCTGTATATGTGGATGATTCCATAAAGGAGCTGGTAAACAGGATCTTATCTGAGCAAAGAGTGGTAAGTGGCATATCTATCCCTCTGAACACCATGTCAGCTCCACAAGAAGATCAACAAACTCAGGCTGAAAAGGACACTCCTGCTCAACAGGATGTCCCAATAGATGTTGAACCATCTGAAGACCAGCAAAAGGTCTCATCTGATACTGCTGATGATACATCTGAGGACCAGCACAAGGCCTCCACTGAAGATCAAACCTCTGTTGATCCACCAGCTGAAAAGGAGACTGCTCAACCTCCTCCTGTTGTGAACTTAGAGCATGATTCTGATACAGAAATCATTGCTTCTGTAAACCCTAGCATAGCCAAAAGGCTTAGGACTAGGAAAGAAAAGATGAATGCAGGACATGCAACTCCTGAGAAGAAGCAAGCTACACCAAAGAAGGACAAAGCTAAAGTTGTCTTTGGTCCTACAAAACAATGGAGCAAGGTGCAAACACAAAAGAGGAAAGCTGTCACTCCTCCAGATTCAGATGTTGAAGAAGATGTCCCAACATCTCCACCAAAGAAGAAACCAGCACCCTCAAGGTCATCAACTGCTGTTCCAGAAGCTCCTTTGGACAACATCTCCTTTCATCATGTTTCAAGTGTGAATAGATGGAAGTTTGTTTATCAAAGAAGGGTAGCACTTGAAAGAGAGCTGAGCAGTAATGCACTTGAGTGCACAGAGTTAATTGATCTCATTTCTTCTGCTGGCCTTTTCAAAACTGTCTCCAACTTCTCTCCTTGCTATGAGCTGCTTGTCAAGGAATTCATAGTCAACCTCCAAGAAGATTGTGCTGATGGTAAGTTTGATGACTTTAGAAAAGTATATGTAAGAGGAAGGTGTGTAGAATTCTCTCCTAGGGTTATCAACCACTACCTTGGAAGAGAATCTGATGGTCCAAATGAGTTAGGGAAGACTGATAACCAGGTTTGCAAGGTTATCACTGCTAATCAGGTCAAGGCTTGGCTAGTTAAAGGGAAGCTCTCAGTTAGCATGCTGACAAGGAAATATGCCATGCTGAATAGGATTGGCACTGCAAACTGGGTCCCTACCAACCATACATCCTCAATATCAACTGGATTGGGCAGGTTCATATATGCTGTGGGCACCCAAACAAAGCTGGATTATAGGGCTTATATATTTGATCAGACATTGAAGCATACTGGATCATCTGCAACTAAGCTGCCAATTGCCTTCCCTTCCTTGTTGTGTGGAATAGTGCTGAGTCAGTATCCTGGTATCCTCACTGAGAAAGACACAATTTGTAAAAGAGAAAGCTCTCTGGCCTTCCACTACAAGCTGTTCTTGAGTCATCATGTAGCTGATGTTGAAGCTCCCTCTGGGACATCTGCTGGTCCTTCAAAGGCAAAATCTCCAATCTCTAAAGCTGCCTTGATTGCTGAGCTGAAGATCACATGCAAAGAAATGGATGCAAGGAAGCAGAAGCTTGAGGAGATTATTCAAAGGCTGGAGATTGAAGAAAGTGCTTAGAAAGCTGCTGCTTCTGATGAGGAGACTGAGGAAGAGGAAGAAACTGACTATGAGGAGTCTGAGTGAAAAACTGTATGTGAGGAAAATATAATGACTGCTGCATTGTAATTTTGAATTAGTATCTTTGGCCCCAAATTTATGTCTAACAAGGGGGAGAACAAGAACAACAACAACAATGTATGATGCTGTTTAGTTATTAATGGAAAAAAAAACTTTTGTTTGCTTCTGAACTAAATCTGTGATGTTAATGAAAATTTCTGTTGCAACAAGACTGAATACACGTATGTTTGAGGGGGAGTAAACTCACACATGATTCAACAGAAAAGAACTGATATACTCTGATAAAAGAACTTCTGCTGCACTCTGATAACCAGAAAAATATGTTAGCCAAAAATTAGCCAAAGGGGGAGTTTGTAGATGTTTAGAATTGGCAGAATTTTTGACCAACAAGGAATGTTGAATTTAGTTCAGGATGTCTTATCAGATGTTGGGACATTATCAAACAGAGTAAGTAAATGAACTTAATTCAGAATGTCACACCAGATGTTGGGACATTGCATCAGTTAATGATATAAGTTCAGTTTACAGGATGTCACATCAGATGTTGTGACATTGTATCAGTTAATGATTTAAGTTCAGTTTTTCAGGATGTCCCAATAGATGTTGTGACATCTCAAACCTGCTACCAGAATTAATTAATGACTAACAGAACTGAGTAAATTAAGGAAAGTTATCTGGAATTAATTATGGATGGACAAAACAGAATAAGGTGCATCTGTAGGGAGTGTTGTTATGAGACTTCAGCATAATCAGAAGAACTGAATCACCTAGAATCTAGGAAGTAACAAACCCTAATTTAAGGTGGAAGCTACATGCATTTCAGGATTGGATAAACCTACAGAAAGCCCAAAATCCATACACCTATTTAATCAACAGAAACTCTCAGAATTGAGGACGAATTTAAGAAGAAAAAATAGGGTGTTTTGTGTTTTAATAGCAGGTTGTTTTTATTGTACCACTTTATGAGCTTTTAAGCAAAAGTGTATTTGTGTCTTGATTGAAACTGTGAAGTAAGATCAAGCTGTTTTTTGTTTGAAGTATGACTTCAATTTTATTAAACTTGTAAACAAGATCACTGTGTGATTGAGGGGGAGTGAGTTGGTACTCATATCTAAGTTGTGTCTTAGGTAGAAATTGCATTGGGTAGATATTAAGTGAAAGATTAAACTAGGTGGTTTAAGTCTAGAATTAATATTACTTATAGTGGATTTCCTCCTGGCTTGATAGCCTCCAGATGTAAGTGTGGTTATACACTGAACTGGGTTAACAAATTACTGTGTTGTTTAATTTTCCTGCACTTTAAATTTTTGGTTAAGTTGTCAAGTGTTTAAACATCTCATTCGACATCTCATACCTGATCACAGGATTTCAAGAACTATAAATCCCCACAACTGTGATCGAAAGGGGACTTAATGTCAGAACTGACCCTCAAACCGGACTAAATATGTTATACAATTTTATATACCCAAAATCTATGAGATGAAGCCATTAAATTTTACCTACAAACCACTAAAACTAAATATGATTCTCATTTTGTTTTACCTAATTTAACTTTTAAAAGTATTTTTCAGTGTTCGTTCCTATGTTTTTCTATGTGTTTTTGGTTTTTATGTGTCCCTTGCTTGTAGCTCCCTCTTAGTTATTTGCAACTTATTTTAGGTAAGTGTCATATTTTTTAGATAATGTGTATGGATCTTAGCAACACACTCGTGTGGAGAATGGAGACCGTGTATGGGAAATTTGACATTATTCAGTAGACTTTCTCAACTAGTTCATTATTGTTAAATTGTAATTCCTTGTATCGAAGTAGGTTGCTTGACAAGAGGAAAGATTTGATTTGATCTAGATTAGATTTAATTCAAATATATATTTTGGGCTTTTATAGTTTTGGGTTTTGTCTTAAGATGCAAGCAAACCTAATTCTATAAATAGGGAGTTTCCCTCATTGTAAAATATCGCAACTTTATTTCCCTCACAGTTTTGCAGTTGCATAGTGAGTAGTAATAAGAGAAAGAAAGTCTCACAGTTTGTGGGAAACAACATTCATCGTTTTCAATTTTCTCAAGAACCATAATTTTCTTCTCAATATTTTCTTCTTCTTTCTTTTAACGTTTCTACTGCGTTATAGCTACGGAATTCTCATAGGTTTTGGGAGAATTCCAACATCTGGTATCTAGAGCTCCGATTGAAGAGATTAAAGGGCAAGAACGCGATGTCAATGAATCATCCAAATGGGCATTTTTCGGCGACTCTTCTGATTCTCAAGAAAGATAACTATGAGAATTGGTGCAAGCAGATCAAGGTTGTTTTCTATTATCAAGATTTATGGGATCTTGTGAAGGAAGGAGTAACAACGCTTGCAGAGAACGCAACGGAAGAGGAAAAGACTGCGTACAAAGAATTGAAGAAGAAAGATTATAAATCTCTCTTTAGAATCCATCAATGTGTTGATCCGGATAACATTGAAAAAGTTAGTGATGTAGAGTATGCAAAAGAAACATGGAAGATTCTTGAGAAATCGTTTGGAGGTGCAGAGAAGGTGAAAGAGGTGAGGTTACAAACTCACAAAAGGGCTTACGAATTACTTCAGATGGAAGACAATGAAAGCATAACAGATTTCTTCACAAGAGTTACAAAACTTGTGAATCAAATCAAAGCATGTGGAGAAATGCTGACGATGAAAGCAGTTGTCTCAAAGATTTTAAGATCGTTGGCTCCAAAATTCGACCATATTGTAGTAGCCATAGAAGTATCAAAATATTTGTCGAAGGTGACTAAAGAAATGCTTCAATGGACGCTTGAATCTAATGAACAACTAATGGATGGAAAAGAATCAGGGAAGTCAAAGAGTGATATGGCTTTGCAGGCGCAATCAACAAGAGATAGGAAAGGCAAAGGAAAGGTGTTCGACAACAAAAGCAGAGGTGGCTACAACAATTCGACTAATCAAAATCAGCAAGAAGCAAACTGGTCGAATTAGAGAAAACCCTGGAACCAATGCAACCAAAGGGATGGTGTTACAGGTAGAGGAAGAGGTGGTGGTCGAAAGGCAGACAAAAGTCACATTCAGTGTTTCAATTGTCAAAAATATGGTCACTATTTTAGTGGTTGTCCAGAAAAGAAAGAGAATCAAGATTCTGGTTCTAAGCTGGCCAAACATGAAGAAGAAGAGATTTTGTTGATGGTCACAACAAGAGATGAAGAGAGATTCCAAGATCAATGGTACTTGGACTCAGGATGCTCATCACACATGACTGGTAGGAAAGATTGGTTTGTCAACATGAAACCATCAATGAAGAACACAGTGAAATTCGCAAATGAAAATACTCTAGCAGCTGAAGGTATTGGTGATGTTATAATTAAGAGGAAGGATGGCAAGAGGTTAGTAATTTCCAAACTTTTGTACATACCAGGCATAAAGAGCAATTTGCTCAGTATATGGCAGCTCGTTGAAAAGAACTACAAGGTGTCGGTCGAAAACAAGGTGATGAGAGTCGTCGACGCAGGTGGTAGGTTGATCTTGAAGGCTTCAATGTCTCAGAATAGAACCTTCAAGATCGAACTAAATGTGATGGAGCATAAGTGCCTTGCAAGTGCAGCTAGCAAAGATGAATGGTTATGGCACTATAGACTTGGTCATCTCAATTTCAAAGACATCAGAGATTTGAAAAGAAGAAAAATGGTTTCAGGATTTCCAGAAATTGACATCCCAAACGAAGTGTGTGAAGAATGTGTTTAGTCGAAACAACACAAGAATATCTTCAGCAAGGATGGAGGAAGAAGGTCAAAGGAAATTCTTGAAGTCATATACTCTGATGTATGTGGTCTTATCCAGGTGGATTCGATTGGAGGTAATAAATACTTTGTCACTTTCATAAATGATTTCAGTCGAAAATTGTGGACTTACTTGATCAAGAAGAAAAGTGAAGTGATCGATGTATTTGCCAAGTTTAAATCTATGGTCGAAAGACAAAGTGGTAGAAAGCTAAATACTTTGAGGACTGATGGTGGTGGAGAGTATGTGTCGAAAGATTTTGATGCATTATGTGTAAAAGAAGGGATTATGCATGAGGTGGTACCACTCTACACACCACAGCAGAATGGAATTGCAGAAAGGAAGAATCGAACCTTCATGAACATGGTAAGAATTATGTTGAATGGAAAGAAACTACCCAAAGAACTATGCAGAGAAGCTATGTCGACTGCAACATATATTTTAAACAGATGTCCGACGAAGAAGCTAGAAGGAGTTACGCTAGAAGAGTGTTGGTATGGTGTCAAGCCTAGCTTGAGTCATCTTAAGGTATTTGGATCTATAGCACATAGGCATGTTCCAGATCAGTTGAGAAGGAAGCTTGATGACAAGTCTAGTCAAAATGATTCTGATAGGATATCATTCGACTGTAGGTTACAAGTTGTTCAACCCAATAAACAAGCAGGTTATGATCAGCAGCGACATGATCATAGATGAGCTTAAAGAATGGGATTGGATTGAAAATGTCAAGAAAGATTCAATTGAAATCTTATGTGAAGAACCAGCTAGTGAATTCGAAAGAGATATTCGACGAGAAGATGTTAGAGGTGAAGCAGGCCCAAGCAGACCTCAAAGAACAAGACACATGCCTACAAGGTTGCAAGAATGTGTGATTACATCAGATGATGTGGTCGATGAAGAAGGTGAGCTGGTACATTATGCTTGCTATGCAGATGTTGAACACGTCAATGCAGCTGAGGCATTGAAAGATTCGAAGTGGGTGAAAGCAATGAATGAGGAGATAAAGTCAATCGAAGTCAACAACATTTGGTCACTTGTCGAATTTCCTCAAGGCAAGAAGGCAATTGATGTGAAGTGGGTATACAAGGTGAAGCTGAATCCCATAGGGGAAGTGACTTGACACAAGGCAAGACTTGTGGCGAAAGGTTTTCTTCAGAAGGAAGGAATCGACTTCGACGAAGTATTTGCTCTTGTTGCTAGGAACGGAACAATTAGGTTGGTTGTTGGTCTAACAAACATGAACAACTGGTAGATGTGTCATATGGATGTGAAATGTTCATTCCTAAATGGTCCATTAGACAAAGAAGTTAATGTTGCACAACCAGCTGGGTTTGTGAAGCAAGGCAAAGAGAGAAAGGTGTACAGGCTGCATAAAGCCCTGTATGGACTGAAGCAAGCTCCAAGAACTTGGAATAAGAAGATAAACAAATTTCTAATGGAGAAGGAATTTTTGAAGTGCACAACTGAGCATGGAGTATATGTAAGAAGAAGCAATGGCGAATTGCTTATACTATGTCTCTATGTTGATGACCTGTTTATAATAGGAAGTTGCAAGAAGGAGATCGAAGATTTCAAACGTGACCTGAGTGAGGAGTTTGAAATGTCAGACTTGGGAAATCTCTCATATTTCCTTGGCATCGAATTCTATAAGAGTGGTAGAGGTTTGATGATGCATCAAAGAAGATACACAGACGAAATACTCAAGAGATTTGAAATGCAAGATTGCAACCCAACTTCGACTCCAGCTGAGCCTAGATTGCAACTGTCGAAGGATTCAGAAGAAGATGATGTCGACCCAACCCAATACAAAAGACTTATTGGCTCACTTCAATACATTTGTCACACAAGGCGTGACTTAGCATACAGTGTTGGTATGGTGAGTAGATTCATGCAAAAGCCAAAGGTATCACACCTAGCAGCGGCGAAGAGGATACTAAGGTATTTGAAAGGAACTCTCGACTATGGCATTTTTTTTTAGCAACTGATGAAAGAAAAGAATGCAAGTTAGTGGGATACACAGATTCCATTTGGTGTAATGATGGTGAGGATCGAAAATCCACAGATGGATATGTGTTTATGTTAGATGGTGCATCAGTTGCTTGGAGTTCGAGAAGGGAGCCAGTAGTGGCATTATCATCATGCGAAGCAGAGTATATATCTACTTTTCTCTGTGCATGTCAAGCAACATGGATGGTGAATTTGGTCGAAGAGATTACATCAAAGAGTCATGGAGAAATCACCATGAAGATCGACATCATGTCAGCTATCAATTTGGAGAAGAATCCGATAACACATGGTCGAAGCAAGCACGTCGAAATGAGGTTCCATTATCTTCGAGAGCAGGTAGCAGATGGGAAGATGAATATGGAACACTGCAGAAATGAGAATCAAATTGCAGATATCATGAAGAAAGGAATGCAGGTCGAAGTATTCAAGAAGCTAAGGTTTATGATGAACGTAGATAGCTTAGACACAATTAATTAGGTGGTGTGTTAAATTGTAATTCCTTGTGTCGAAGCTGGTTGCTCGATAGAAGGAAAAATTTGATTTGATCTAGATTAGATTTAATTCAAATAGATATTTTGGGCTTTTATAGTTTTGGGTTTTGTCTTGAGTTGCAAGCAAACCTAATTCTATAAATAGGGAGTTTCCCTCATTGTAAAATATCACAACTTTATTTCACTCACTGTTTTGCAGTTGTAGAGTGAGTAGTAATAAGAGAAAGAAAGTCCCACAGTTTGTGGGCAACAACATTCATCATTTTCAATTTTCTCAAGAACCCTAATTTTCTTCTCAATTTCTTCTTCTTCTTTCTTTTAACGTTTCTACTGTGTGATAGCTACGAAATTCTCATAGGTTTTGGGAGAATTCCAACAGTTATGATGAGGTTCATAATTGTTAGTTATGTTTTTATTTTTATTTGTATGTATCATCAATTAACAAAAGATTTTATCGGGGCATTTTAGTATTAGTTATGTTTTTTAAATTTGTAAAAATTTTCAACGATTTAAATTTTCGATAAAAATTATCACTACTTTTGATAATTTTCTTGTGAATTGAATCTAAATTCTTTATAAATATTATTCATGTTATAAATTTTAAGAGTATTTCAGGCATACTAAAAACTTTGATATATGAGATAAAGAATAATGATGATCAAAGTAAATGACCTCAAACAAAAATAATGTCTACATAGAAATTCACACTAACATGACCAAAAAGATAAATTGTATGTCTCTTGTACCAACAAAATGGTTAAAAAGCTCTTTTTAAAGTTGCCAGAAGTGGTGAAGTATGTTTTTCATAGCCATAGTAATGCACTGTGTTTCATGCTAATGCATTGTGTTCCTCTCAAACGCACTGCATTCTCGCAAACGACATCACGAGGATTTCAAGGAATTCTTCCAAAATTCTCCTTGACTTTAAAATAGATTATGATGTCAATTAAACCATCACACATATTACTTACAGAAAAGATAGATTTACACTATTTTTTACATATACACCGTAAAAAGATACATAAGATATACTAGTTTTATTATTTTATTAATTTATTTTATTTGAATTTATGTGCAACTAAAATTTTTCATTGTTATAAGCTACAGTGTATAAAAAAGAAGGCATAGGAATAACACACCTCTATTACTTATCTCCAAAACTTGAATTACTATTCCAAGTTTAAACAATGCTTCAACCTTGATTTAGACACTTTATCTAGTTGCATCTAACCACCTTTTCTTATTTAGTCGGTCTCACAATCCCATGAGCATGGTTATTCATCACTTAATACCTTTTATCATTCATCTCTTTTAACTACTTTTGATTGCATTTACTTTCGAGTGCCACCCTGAAGGCCTCTAGTTCTAAGTCTTGTTACTCTTTAGCCACATTCAAAGCATAACTATCAAGATTAGAACAATTATATTCGTTGGAGCAAGTTTGGTTCTACATCTATTATCCTTGATTTTTTATGATAACAAAGTGTAAAAGAATAATTTTGTACTCAAATTGTGTTGTTGAGTATGCAAAATCTGAACAAGCTAAAAGCTAAGTAAAGCAAAATCTTATCAAGTCAGAAGCTGAGAACAAAAGACTTTGAACAAGTCAGACACTAAACAAAGTTGATCAAAGAAAGACTATGGACATCACTAGGTTATGAAGACAAGTTTTAAACTCTACTCAAACTTCATCAAATTTTAAATGAAGCCTATGATTAGAAGTTTATATCCAAAAGTCAACGAGTGATTGAAATGACAGAAGTACAAAAGCAAAATCACCTTTATTTGAAAAGGACTTTACTTCAAATGGATATAAAAGATCTTCTACCAACTACCCAAGATTTACAACTAAACCTACCTATTATCACAATTGTGGTGGATTTGAAGAAGTTTTCAATTCTACTCTTCAACAAATCTATTATTCATTTATATAAAGAGGATAAAAGATTTTTGAAAACAATGACGTTGTAAAGAGAAAAAGAAACTCTATGTTGGAAGAATTTCAATGAAGAAAATCAACATCATAATAAAATAGAGAGAAATGCTTACAGCTTCATTTCAAATATTTCTAAGTGTAATACCTAAATTTCATTGTGTGTATTCAGCTTAGTAAGAAGCAATTTTATAAAGACAATCATTTTATTAATAGTTGTTAATATCCTTGGGGGATTATGTTTAGTCAGAACTCTCAAGAAGTTATTGATGGTAGTCTTTGAGTTGTAATTCCTTGAGAGACTAGGGTTTAGTCATAATTCTCAAAAAGTATTAGACAATTGGTCTTTGAGTTGTATAATCAGTTTGATTATTGGATTAAGTTCTTTTTGAAGGAGAAATCACTCAGGCGAGTGAATTGAACGTAGCTTCATTAACAACAACCCATGATAAAAATACTTGTGCTCTCTATCTTTATCATTGTCTTTGTTGTTTGATATATTAGGTGGAAAAAGTTTTTAATCCAGAAACTCAATTCAAACACCCTTTCTTGTGTTTCTAGCACCTTCAATTGGCATTAGATTTCCGGTTCTGGTTTGACTCGTTGTTTCAAACACTTAACCGTGTCAGAAAAAAAAATCCATTTTCTAGAAACACAAAAACACTCACAGAAACAATGATAAAGACTATTATTTTGTCAAACCTCCAATTTTTTATGGAGAAAAAATTGGTTACTGGAAAGACAAAATATAAAGTTTCTTTCTTGGCCATGATACAAATTTATAGAATACGGTTATTGATGTTTACATTTATCTTATGGATACAAACTATATAAGGCTTGAAACACTACGACAAATAACACTTTTTATGGAAAAAAATCACCTCGAACATGCAAAAAACCAAGTGTATAGGTCTTGGGAATGACATGTTTGATTTAGTACTTATATTTTATACGCTATATTTTTCCACAACAGAACCAGTAAATACGCATGTCTTTTAACCGAAATATGGCTATAATATATTTCCATCAAATCCAAAAATATAGCCAACATATAATTTCAAAATATTGCAATACCAAAATGTAACCAACCTAAATATTATTTACATCCAACACAAAAAAAATAACAAACTTATATTACAAACTCATGTGTGATCAACCTCACCTATAAAGTGCATTGAAGCAAAACATCCAACGTGTACGAACGTATTTAAAGTATTCTCGTAAGAATGGTGTAGTGTCGTTAAACATCTACATAAAAAATGGAAGGAAATTGAAGATCATATGATTTGAAATAATAAAAAACTTAAACATTTAATTGTTATTGTAAATATATATACATACAACGGATCCCAAAAATCAACAGTGCCGACAGAGACAATGTTTAACATGTGTTTCATGACAAAAAAAACACACTTGTATCCTCCTTTATGTTTCATTTTCTAAAAATTTAAAACTTTCATGAAGATATAGCCACCCATTCATGTAATTAAAGATAAATAAATGTCACAAGTATGTCGCTCCCGACAAATGAAACAGGGTCAGATGAAGGTACAGACACGAACGGTCGGCGAAGGGAACAGTGAGAACACACAGCCGTGAACTCACTGGAGAATGAATAGAGTCGCCAGCTAGGCATTTTTATCCCGAAGGAAAGGTAATGCTGCATAGACCTAGGAAGAGATGGATAAGACGGTTGCGAACCAGAGAGACTGAGAAAGGGGGTTGGTTACAACCTGGGAAGGTATTAGCACCCAGATTGTCCGTCGTACTCGACGGGATCCACGCTTAAAAGATGTTTGTTTTAAAAGGGGTAGTGTCAGTGCAATTTGTGTGTAAAAGAGCTGGAAAACAAAATGTACAGGTGTCAGTGTGAAGTGTATAAGTGAAGTGTCAGTGTAAGAACAGAGTGAAATGCCCATGATAATGAGGCTAAGAGAAAGATGCTGGAAAGAGGGGGAATATACAGAGACTTTTGTTCGATAACTGTTAAGTTATGCCTACGTATCCTCTCGTGCAATGAGGAAGTCAGAACGCCGTAGTTCGACCCAAAGAGACTGAGAGATGAATTGACTTGATGAACTGCTTGCTTGCCTATGCTCAAGTGTATGACCTGTCTGGCTCAGGTGCAAACTGTCTTGCATTAGACGGAAGAAGCGAGTTCTCGTTTGTGAGTGAATGAGATGAGAAAAGAATCCCGGAGGAGACGATTATTGTTTGTTTTTTTGAGTTTTCAGTCTTTTATTGCTTTTTGAAGTTTGTCATAAGTTAATGAGCTTAGGCCTAAACCAATGGATTTAGTAAACTCATCACATCTTCCCTCTGATTAGGGGTAATGAGAATACCTTAAGTGTGAAGTCAGATTCTCACACTTAATCACCTTTGATGCCGGATTAAGATTATTAACCTACTTGTGATTATTTAGATGTTTTTATGGTTTTTGTTTAGTGTTAAGTAATGAGGTTAAGCCATAATCAAGGATTAAACAGACTCATTACACCATCCTAATAGAAGGATAATAGATGAGAATGTTTAAGCTGAGGAAAGCTCCTCAACTTAATCCATGATTAGGGATTAAGCTCATGACAAAACAAGCCTTTATTAGATGGATTTTATTTAATGGTAAGATGAAGAAGTGAATTTTATGATTTGTAAGACAACTTGAGGGGGACTTGTCCATTAACACTAGGGTTAGTCCTTCTTAACCAATTAAGGAAGAATTAGAACCCTAATGCAAGGCCCAAGTTACAAGTGTAATGTCTTGTTACTTATTAAGTGAATTGATTAAGGGATTTAAACACATTAAGGGTTTAACACTTAGGATTAAAGTTATACACTCCATCCTAATAGAAGGATGCAGGCATAAGCTTAATCACAAAGCCTTAAAGCCTTTAGGGTTTAGTCCCTGATTTATGAGATGAGGAGAGAAGACTCAAAAGAGACACAAAGGTAAAACTAAGAGGGGAGACTAATCATAACCCTAATCATTATCATGCTTGGTTGTTCCTAAGGTTTGTGAGGTTTGCGAGAACAAACTTCAAAGGAGCCACCAGGAAGCAGATGAACAAGACCAAGAGAAGCAAAGCAACTTGCTTCATTCAAGAAGTCAAGTCACTTGAAGATAGAAAGTGGGAGGAACAAGAATGAGCAAACCCAATCTCAAACACAAACATAAATGCAGCAATGGATGCAAGGGAGATGAAAAGAAAAGTTATGAGAAGTGAAGGCAGTTCACTTACCACCTGAAATGTTAGAAAGAAATGCAATGCAATGCTAAATGGGATGAAATGGTATGATGCTAAACAAAACCAGAAGCAAGTTGATGATGATAATGATTCTATGGAGTGCTATAAACATGAGGCAAGGCATGGAGATGTTCATACAAGTTCATGGATGCAAATGATGCAAGTTAAGGAGCATGATCTTACATGAAAAGTTATGAAACATACATGGCAAACAAAATGGCAAATATGGGATGCAATGGTCAAACATGCTTTCTACATGTCTTAAGATGTCAAATGAATCAAATGGAGGCATGGAATGGCATGGCAAGTCATGTTATGCAAGAGAATGCAAGAAGGATGCAAATGGAAGCCCAAAATTAGGGTTTATGAATCAAACATCCAACAAAAACCAAAAACAGAAGCAAACCCTAAGATAAAAAATGGAAAATGCCACCCAAAGAAACCCTAAACCTATACTAAACCAAGGTTCAAAGGGGAGATCTCAACTCTTCACCAATCTCAAGTTATGATTTTTCTAAGTTATTAGGGTTTTTAGGGCTCCTAAACAAAAGAAATACCAAACAAATTGAAAATGAGGAATCAAATCAAGGCCATTTTACCCTAGAAACTACATGCTAAACACAAAACAATGCAAGAAGAATCAATGTCCAACTCTTCTTAGATAGGCAGAAATGAATTTTTGAACTTATGATCAAAATAATGCACCAAAAATGATTTAATTCAATGAAAAAATCTTAAAATGCATCAAGATCAAAAAAGAAATTTGGTTTGAAGGTTGGACAATGTTTCTAAATGTCTTAGAACATTTCATGAATTTTTTGGTGATTTTTAAATACCTAAAAGTATTTTTAATTAATTAATTTCCATTAATCAATTAAAAATAATCTTTTAAATATTTAAAAATACTTTTTAAATGATAAAAAATAAAATAAAAATATTTTTGGGTCTTAAAAATTAATAAAACTTCTATGAAAAAGTTTCATAATTTTTAAGACATTTTTGCTATTTTTAAATAATTATGCAAGTTAAATGAAAATAAAATGAAATAAAAATAAATAAAAGGAGAAGTCAGCCAAATGGAAGGCTGAGATGAGCCCTGGGTTTGAATGCGTTGACTGGCGCGTGAATGGAGGGTCCAGATGGCCTCTGAGTTAATTAATTATGATTATCTTAATTAAATAAGATTAGGGCAAATGAATGAATCTGAGCCTTCCATTCGCGCGGGGAGTCAAACGTTTCAACGCATCCAACGCCCAGAATTCAAACAAACATTAATGACCTGAGATTAGGGCTAATGACATTCAGGCTGCCGGAGAAGACTTCCGGTCGTCTTCTCCGGCAGCATCTCCCCTGAAAAATCCCCAAAACCCCAAAAAGCTAACTAAAATGAAATCTAAGAATTGGGAAATGATCTCCAACCATTCACGAATCAAAACCCTCTCTCAAAACAAATTTATACTTCCTAACTAAGCTGAATCGAAGAAAATAAGAACTAGGGCACGCAAGCTTCAGAAGCTAATTAAATACTCATTTCAAGGCCATTTCAAAAACTGAAAGCATATTCATGATCAGGAAGGCACAAAGAGCAAGTTTAGAACAAGAAAAATGATTTCTGGAAAAATATTTTTCAAGCTACCTGAGATTCGAAGCTTTCACTCTGATGACTTTCTGGCCACTTCCTTCAGTGCAATCCACTCCACTTGATCCCCAGATGATGTTTGAATGCTCAAAAGGAATTTATGTTGGCTGGATGAGGAGTTTGACAAGCTTCTGCTCAAGCTCAGTCAGAAATGGCAATGGAGTTTCAGGCAGTTTCAGGTCATTGTAAATGGTTCTTTGTGATCCAGATGGTGAGTGGAGAAGGTCTGTGGTGTTTGTTTGTATGTTTGTGTGCTGTGGAAAGAGTTTCGAATGAAACTGCAAGTTGAGGTGAGAAATGGCAGTGGGGTGTTCTTGCTTGTTTCAGGCCTGGCTCTTGGTGGTTTGAGGTCTATGAAGTGTGGTGAGTTGAAGTGTGGAAATGGTTTGTATGTTTGATGGCTGGGCAGAGAGATTCGAAACAAAATGCAGCTGGGGTGTGTTTTGTGAATGTGTTTCATGAGAGTGTTTCAGCCTTGCTAGATGTATCAAATGTCTTGCTCTTTGTCCACATAAACCTCTCTCATTGGTCAGATGACAAGACATGTGCTTTTTTGATTGGTAAGTCTACTTTTGCAAAAAGTCAAATTTTGTGTAAGGAAAGTATGGCTTGATCTATAGCTAGTACAAGGCATGGTTCTGGTTCAGCAAGATGAGGTGAGAGGCTAGCCAAAGTCAGCATCCAATGTTGCAAGTTGTAGGGAAGCATCATGATGGTTTTGCAAGTTGTTGCTTTATGGTTCACATGTGATTTCCTTATCCCACAAGCCATAATACATGAGCATTCTTGGTTCAATTCTGATTTTTATGACTTATAGAATGTTTGTGTCATGGTTTGAAATGAACTAGAGGTTACAAAAGACATTGGTTCATGGTTTTGCAAAATTCTCACTTGAAGCATGCCTTGAAAATCAATGATTTTTGCCAACTTTGTCACACCATAACTTTTGATCCAAGAAGAGTTTGATCATGTTCTTGTACTTTTTTAAAAGGGAAAGATGAGATCTACAACTTTCATGACCAAAGTTTTTCCATTTGAAGCTTTTTTGGATCAAGAATCAAGGCATGAAAAATGACCTAAAATGAAGCATTCTTGAAAAGTCAACTATGCCCAAAAAGTCAACATTTGCAAAACTTCCAAATTCTTGATTTCTATGAACTTCAACCTTCTTCCATGATCAAATAAAGATCATATACACTCAAAATGATGAAGATCACCCATTGGTTGGGTCATTGGGGGCCTCAGATGCCCTGATTTTACACTGACTTGTCTGAAAAGTCAACCCTTGATCAGATGACTTCCCCATGGAATTTCTTCATGAAAATTGATATGCATACTCCCTATACCATATAGAGACCAATGGAAACAAGAATGACCAAAAAATTTGGAGTTATGGCCTCTGAAACCAAAACCCTAATTTTTAAGTCAACTGTGCAGTCAAACCTGGCTCTGCATCCATTCAAACCCTAGTTCTTGTGATTCTTTGGAATTTTTGACTTTGAGAAGATGCAATATGATACTTGAACACATATGGATCCCTTTGAAGTGATTGGTTGCCTTTGGAGTGGCTCAAGAAGCTCTTGGATTGCTCAGATCACAAACCCTAGGTGCAGATGACTTAGAATCTATGCAGTGAATCAAAAATGAGATGTGAGATGATATGATTGTGTTTATGCATATGAGGATGATCACAAGCCATGGTGAAATGGGTGAGGGCAAATTTGGGGTGTTTACAGCTGCCCCTATTCAAACATGAGTTAGCTGTGCAGGATGTAAGCGACGGCTTAACAGGCAAACAAGATAACTTGTGGTTGAATACCAAAGACAGTCTAAAATTTGCACTCACAGAATGAAGAAGAAAAGGGATATGGATTGTAAAAGGAAAATAAAGTATATTGCAAAGCGGGAAACAACGCAATGACGGGGACAACCGACATGCTGGGGATAAAAGGTAAAGCCAAGACGGGGACGGCCGACTAGCTGGGGAAAATCAAATTATGATGGGGACAGCCATCAGGATAAAGCTGTAAAATTTTCTGGGGGTTAATGAAACATGACGGGGACGGCCATCAAGTTCATAAAGCAAGGTAACCGACGATGGGGACGACCATCGGGCTAAAAGAAAAGGAAAAGGGACCACGACGGGGACGGCCATCGGGTTAAAGAATAAATGAAATAAACAGCTGATGGGGTACGGCCATCAAAGGTGAAGGACGATCACCTAGCAGGGGACGGCTGCTCTGTTGGGTAATAAAGGAAATATGATGGGGACGGCCATCAAAGGTGGAGGACGACCACCTGGCAGGGTACGGCTGCCGAAAAAATCAACGATGGGGACGGCCATCGGATAAAAGGTCAACGATGGGGACGGCCATCGGACGAGCATGATGGAGGACGACCATCAAGAAGTGGAGGACGACCACTCAGCAGGGTACGGCTGCTCTCGAGGTTTCTCATGACACAGGACGAATGCCAGATAACCAAAAATCAACAATGGGGACGGCCATTGGATAAAATGATGAAGGACGATCATCAAGAGGTGGAGGACGACCACCTAGCAGGGGACGGCTGCTAAAAATCAACGATGGGGACGGCCATCGGATGAGCATGATGGAGGACGACCATCAAGAAGTGGAGGACGACCACTCAGCAGGGTACGGCTGCTCTCAGGGTTTATCATAACACAGGACGAGTGTCAGATAAAAAGAAAATTGCTTTGTTGGCGATCTACTGGGGATGTAGTAAACACGGGCGAGTGTTTATACCCAAGAAACAAAAGGTATAAGTGTTTAGATGTTTGTGTATAGATTAAAGATGCGGACGAGCATCCTTAAGACTATGATACGGACGAGTATCAGGTAGAAACAAACTGACACATGTTCAGAGATGATGATACGGACGAGTATCAATGGGTTAACAAAGAACACGGACGAGTGTTGAATCTGAAGGGACTCTTCTGGGGAATAGCAGACACAGGAGAGTGTCTATATTCAAGAAGACACAAGTGTTTGACACGGTGTATGGGTTAAAGATGCGGACGAGCATCCTTAAGATTATGATACGGACGAGTATCATGTAGAAACAAACACTAGACGCAATGCTCTGAGATAATGATACGAACGAGTACCAACTGGTTATCAAAGAACAAGGACTATTATCGAATCCGTGGGGATATGAATGGTGTATACAAGATACGGACGAGTATCTGTATAAGATATGAGTAGTATGAGTATATATATAGATGAGTGTTTATCTGCTGGGGAAGGTGACACGGACGAGTGTCAGAAAAAAGAAAAGTATAATAATAACGAGTATACGGGTTGTAGAAGTGTAGGCGACTGCGCTGGGGATATGACACGGACGGGTGTCAAGAAAGTGTATACATAAGTATGTGTGAGTGCAAAGAGGGTGTCTTTGGCTTTTTGCTGGTGATTTGACACGGACGGGTGTCAGGAAGTATCTGTAATACGGGTGATTTTGTTGTAAAAAGTGTTCAGACGACTTTACTGGGGAAAGATGGCACGGACGAGTGCCAAAAGGAATATATACTGGTGTTTGTGATTTGTGAGGCAACTGCTTTTGCTGGGGACTCTGGGGGATTTTGGGGAAAGTATTCTGTATTCTGATGAATGGTTATTATTCACAAGCGTTGGTTCATAACATGGCTCGTGATTATGCTATGAGTTAGATTTTTGCCGTAATGCTCCATGTTAAAACGGAATGCTACGCTTTGGGGGTGAATATGATGCGAATGCTATGATTGTGCAAAGATATCAAAACCGGGATCCGGGTCCCGCTGTTGCGAAGATTTTCGATCGATCTGCTTGGAGTAGACATCCCAGCTGGGGATAAGATCACTGGTAGATCTGTCATGTGGTGATATCTGCTTGGGGATCTAGGTCACTGATTGACATATCCTTGTAATATGGGACCCAGCTGGGGTTTGTAGAAGCCTTCTTCACTCTGTTGTGATCTTCCATGCGTTGCTCTTCTGAAATAGAGGCCGAGACTCTGTGGGGAGATGGTTCCTCGACTTTTGTACTCAGCTGAGGATGAAATGGCAACTTGGCTGGGGAGTGATAACAAGTGGCAGCTCAGCTGGGGGGGAGTTATGAGAGGCAACTCAGCTGGGGAGAAAACACCTTGAGTGCTAAGACTGTTTGTTGATTTGCCAACTTGCTGAGATGTAGCTCGCATGCCCCGAGTTGCGTTTTGGATACCCGCAATCCTGCAAAGATGAGGAAACGCACAAAAGGTCCCGAGGTATCCTTTACTGGATTCCGTCATAGGAGTTAAGTACTCTCGAGAGTAAATATATTCCCTGTAAGCATGTGTTTTATTATCATTATTTTTGGAGAAAAGCATCTGTACTTATGCAATTGATTTTTTAGAGACATCAGACGTCCTTTGCAAATAAAAGCATACAAAACGAAAACATGACTGAAAAAT
The DNA here is from genome assembly GCA_963966055.1 of Lathyrus aphaca. Classification (NCBI taxonomy): domain Eukaryota; kingdom Viridiplantae; phylum Streptophyta; class Magnoliopsida; order Fabales; family Fabaceae; genus Lathyrus; species Lathyrus aphaca. The sequence goes on along the minus strand of OZ014525.1, from coordinate 198,419,981 downwards.
CTGGTTTTATTAATTCATGTGCCCTGAATTGGCAAGATACAGTCAAGGAAACATATCTCCTGAAATGAGGAGATTGTTACAAATTGGGAAACAAAATGCTGGCAGTGTTGACGACGCTTTCAAAGGAGCTTCCTCTCTTGCTATGACTTGTATGACAATGACGTTCTTCTCGTCTTGCCTTCTGAAAAAGGCTGATTCTGATTGAAGCTTGATTCTGTCGAAGCATTCCAAGTTGCAAGTGATACAGACGAATTCAGAATGCAGTTGTTCGCCTATTCCCTTATCTTGCATGGATCGCCCTTTCGGGTTTTCAATCCATCGGGATACCCATTTTTGCCTGAGTTGTCCAATGCGGCTTTTCAACTCAGCGGGTGTACATTTTTTCATTTATTTCCCTTATTTTTGCCCGAGTCTTTTATTCTGTTTTTGACTCGCCGGGATGCCCTATTTTTGCCTGGACTTACATTCTGTTTTTGTGTCCAGCGGGTCATTTTTATGCGAAGTATTTTTTAACTGCATCTGAATTCACAGGGGACGGGAAATCTTCACCATCCATGGTGCTGAGCATCAGTGCCCCACCAGAGAAAACTTTCTTTACCACGAATGGTCCTTCATAATTTGGAGTCCATTTGCCCCTGTGGTCTGTATGAGGAGGGAGGATTCTTTTCAGCACAAGATCTCCCACTTGGTACTCTCGGTGCCTGAATTTCTGATCGAAGGCTTTATTCATTCTCTTCTGATACAACTGCCCATGACAGATTGCAGCCAGTCTTTTCTCTTCAATCAGACTCAGCTGTTCGTATCGGGCCCGAACCCATTCTGCTTCGTTCAGTTTAACATCCATCAATACCCGCAGAGAGGGTAGTTCAACTTCAACCGGTAGGACTGCCTCCATACCATACACAAGTTGATACGGTGTTGCCCCAGTGGATGTCCTGATTGATGTGCGATACCCATGCAAGGCAAACGGTAGCATTTCATGCCAGTCTTTGTAAGTGACTACCATCTTCTGCACAATCTTCTTGATATTCTTATTTGCTGCCTCAACAGCGCCATTCATCTTAGGCCTGTAAGGAGAAGAATTGTGATGTTGAATCTTGAAGTCCCGGCACAGCTCTGCCATCATCTTGTTGTTTAGATTGGAACCATTATCAGTAATGATTCACTCGGGCACTCCGTATCGACAGATGATCTCTCTCTTTAGGAATCTGGCTACCACTTGTCTTGTGACGTTTGCATATGAGGCTGCTTCAACCCACTTAGTGAAATAGTCAATGGCGACCAAGATGAATCTGTGGCCATTTGAAGCAGTCGGCTCGATCTTACCAATCATATCAACGCCCCACATAACAAAGGGCCATGGTGAAGACATGATGTTCAAAGGATTGGGAGGCACATGTACTTTGTCTGCGTAGATCTGGCACTTGTGGCATTTTCTGGCGTAGGCACAACAGTCTGCATCCATTGTGATCCAATAATAGCCTGATCTTAACAACTTCTTAGCCATGGCATGTCCCCCAGCATGGGTACCAAAGGAGCCTTCGTGCACTTCATGCATCAACAAACCTGCTTCTGTCTTGTCGACGCATCTGAGGAGTACCATATCAAAGTTCCTTTTGTACAAGGACCCGTCAGTGTTCAGAAAGAAACTACCAGCAAGCCTTCTCAGAGTCTTCTTATCATTGGAAGATGCCCCAGGCGGGTATGTTTGATCCTCCAAGAAGCACTTAATGTCATGGAACCAAGGCTTATCATCTTTGACAACTTCCGCTGCAAATACATATGCTGGTCTATCAAGTCTTGACACTGAAATCTGAGGTACAAAGTTAGCAGCTTGAACTTTGATCATGGACGAAATGGTAGCCAAGGCATCTGCAAGCTGATTCTCGTCTCGAGGGATATACTCAAGCTTGACTGTTGTAAAGAAAGTCAATAACCTCCTTGTATAATCCCTGTAAGGTATCAGATGATCCTGGTGGGTGTACCACTTTCCATTGGTTTGATTGATTACCAGAGCTGAATCTCCGAATACAGTCAACGTCTTGATCCTGAGGTCAATGGCTTCCTCAAGACCCATGATGCAAGCTTCGTATTCAGCTTCGTTGTTAGTGCAGTTGAAAGTGAGTTTTGCCGAGAATGGCATGTGAACTCCTTTGGGTGTAATGAGTGCTGCACCCACACCACGACCATTCATGTTAACAGCCCCATCAAACATCATTGTCCATTCCTCTTCCGGGTCAGGCCCTTCAGTGTGAATAGGCTCTTCATGATCTTTAGCTTTAATGAACATGATGTCCTCATCAGGGAAGTCAAATCTCATAGGCTGGTAGTCATCAATGGGTTGCTCAGCAAGATATTCAGATAGTACACTGCCCTTGATGGCTTTCTGAGATGTGTACTGTATGTCGTATTCTGTGAGAATCATTTACCATCTTGCAACCCGTCCGGTAAGGGCTGGCTTCTCGAAAATGTACTTAACTGGGTCCATTTTGGATATCAACAAAGTAGTGTGGGTCAACATATACTGCCTTAGTCGGCGAGCAGCCCACGCTAAAGCACAGCAAGTTTTCTCGAGCAGTGAATAACGTTGTTCACAGTCGGTAAACTTTTTGCTTAGGTAGTATATTGCATACTCTTTTCGACCAGACTCGTCATGCTGGCCCAACACACACCCCATTGACTCTTCTAATACTGTCAAGTACATGATCAGAGGTCTTCCTTCAACTGGAGGCATGAGGATTGGAGGTTCTTGCAGATATTCCTTGATCTTGTCAAAAGCCTTCTGGCAGTCTTCGTTCCACCTGACCGTCTGTTCCTTTCTTAACAGCTTGAACAAGGGTTCACAGGTTGCTGTCAGGTGAGATATGAACCTTGAAATGTAGTTCAGTCGACCTAAAAAACCTCGAACTTCTTTCTCTGTTTTTGGTGCAGGCATCTCTTGGATGGCTTTGACTTTATCAGGGTCAACCTCAATCCCCTTCTCGCTTACAATAAATCCCAGCAACTTACCCGATCGCACCCCGAATGTGCATTTGTTGGGGTTCAACTTTAGTTGGTACTTCCTCAGACGCTTGAACAATTTGAGCAGATTTACCAGATGGTCTTCTTCAGTAAGGGACTTGGCAATCATGTCATCCACATAACATTCTATCTCTTTATGAATCATATCGTGGAATAATGTTACCATAGCCCGTTGATACGTTGCACCAGCATTCTTCAGCCCGAATGGCATCACCTTGTAACAGAACGTGCCCCAGGGTGTGATGAAAGTTGTCTTCTCCATGTCTTCAGGTGACATCTTGATCTGATTGTATCCTGAAAATCCATCCATGAAAGAGAATACCGAGAACTGAGCCGTGTTATCTACCAATACATCAATGTGAGGTAATGGAAAATCATCTTTCGGGCTGGCTCTGTTCAGATCCCGGTAGTCAACGCACATCCTTACTTTGCCGTCTTTCTTAGGCACAGGTACTATGTTAGCAACCCACGGCGGATAACTAGTCACAGCAAGGAACCCGGCGTCCCATTGCTTTTGTACCTCCTCCTTGATTTTCATAGCCATGTCTGGACGAGTACGGCGCAGTTTCTGCTTAACTGGCGGGCATTCTTCCCTTAAAGGCAGCTTGTGCACAACAATATCGGTATCCAACCCTGGCATATCTTGGTAAGACCAAGCAAACACATCTACATACCCTTGAAGCAGATCAATCAGTTGTCTCTTCACTGAGTCTTGCAAGCAGGCCCCGATTTTAACTTCTTTCACGTCTTCATCTGTACCAAGATTGATCACTTCAACCTCCTCCTGGTGAGGAGTAATAACCTTTTCCTCTTGTCTTAACAACCTGGCTAGCTCTTCAGGAAGCTCATATTCTTCATCAACCCCTTCATCAACTTGATTGATTGGATTGTCAAAGTCATAGCCGTGCTGTTGTCGGTGCTTTCTGGAAGGCACTCTCTGCAAGGGTTAAGTTCGTTCATTTTAGTGATCTGATTTTAGTCTTATTTAGAAAAGTGAAATGAAGTTGTCATTTTGAAAACACCGCCATTTATTTTTTTGTACAAAAAAGAAAAATAGGAAAACAGTGAACGGAAAAGAAAAAGACTTGTTTGCAAAAAGATGTCTGATATTTCATTAATTAATCTTGTTTGCACAAAAAGTACAGATGGCCCGATTACAAAATGAGTCTTGTCATCTTGGGCAAGATGCAAGACTTTGATGCATGCTTATAAAAATACAGGAAATAATAATTACTCTGCATGAGTAACTCTTATAATTTCCTGGGAAGACCAGTTCGAGATACTGCTCCCCGGGATCTTTGGACGAATCCAGCTTTCCAGGTTGCGCTCCTCTTCCAGCTCGTCTTCCAGACAGTTGATAGCATCGGGGGTAAGCATTCCCCCACTGACAAAACAGGGCCTCTCAGCAACCTTTGCTTGATGTTGAGTTGGTCTGTAACCCAACCCAAATTTGTCTTCTTTCTTCTCCACCGATAGCAGTTTGCCCCAGCCTTGGGCAGTTCCTTCCTCAACAACCTTCCGGGCTTGTTGGTACGATGACATGGAGATTCCAGATACAGCAGAAGCTTCATTCACATTCAAAGCTTCAAACCCCTGGCTCATTGTTTCATGGATCTCTCCGTCCATTTCAATGTACTTATAGGTTGCCAAGTGGCTGACAAAAATGTCCTCTTCCCCACAGATTGTAACAACTTGGCCTTCCCACTCAAATTTTAACTTTTGGTGAAGGGTAGACGTTATTGCGCCGGCGGCGTGAATCCAGGGTCTACCCAACAAACAGCTGTAGGCGGGCTGAATGTCCATCACATAAAAGATAGTTTTAAAGGTCTGCGGGCCAATTGTCACAGGCAGCTCAATCTCTCCCAGAACCGATCTCTTAGAACCATCAAAGGCTCTTACCACCAGGTTGCTGGGTCTCAATGCCAATCCATCATATTCTAACTTCACCAGAGCCTTCTTTGGTAAGACATTAAGGGATGACCCCGTGTCTACCAGCACATGAGAAAGGACTGCTCCTTTGCATTCCATGGTTATGTGCAAGGCTTTGTTATGGTTGCGGCCATCCGCTGTCAAGTCAGTATTGGTGAACCCTAGCCCATTGCTAGCAGTAACGTTTCCAACCACGGTTTCCAATTGGTTGACAGTAATCTCTTCAGGCACGTAAGCTGCGTGCAAGACTTTGAGTAGTGCATTCCGATGGGCTTCGGAGCACATAAGCAGTGAGAGGATAGAGATTTTGGATGGCGTTTGGTGAAGCTGATCCACAATTTTGTAATCACTCTTTTTGATGATTCTCATAAACTCATCAACTTCTTGATCGAACGGTGTCTTCAAGGCTTCTTTGACAGCTTGATCTTCCTGCACAGGGCTCTTCCCTTTTGCCTTAGCAGCAGCTTCTGCTTCGGCGGTAGGTCTTTGAATTGGTGGAGCAAAGAGACGTCCGCTTCGAGTGAAGCCTCCGCCTCCTCCCACATTATCTACTTGTGGTGCAGGTGTTGATGTTTCAAGAGTGATTCTTTTTCCTTCGCAGTACACGTCAGAGCCATAGTGCCAAGGGATGGCCCTATTGCTTTCATATGGTACTGGTCCCGGCACCGTGACAGTGACTGGACTGATTGCTGCTGCTGAAGGGACTGTAATTGTTTGTGGATCATAAAAGATTGTAACTGGTGCTCTGATGGGAGCAGCACCTTCTGAATGGTAGGCAGAGTTGTTCTCAGGATCATAAAATATTGTGACAGTAGAGACATCTTCATGATTTGTTGCTGGAGTTGTAGGAGATATTGTCGGGAGTGATGATGTTGTTGTTGTAGGAGGTTCAAAATGGAGTGAAGCTGAAGTTGTAGCAGGAAAATTTGTTGAAAACTGATCAGTTGAGATAATGGATGAAGTACTTGTTGATGAAGCCGAAGAATTGTCAGGAACAATGGTTGCTGCAGTTGTAGGAGGTTCTGAAACCGTTGCTGATGATATTGCTGGATTTGTTGGAAATGATGTGGTGATCTGAAGCTGGCCACTCTGAATAAGGCTGTCTATGTCATTCCTCAAATTATCGCACCCATTTACCGAGATATTGCAGTAAGCACAACCCAATTCACACCCTGGGAACATCTGACATTCCAAGAGCTGAGCCTTGATTTCTACCAATGGTGTCCTGATCTGTCCCACACTGGTTATTAAATAGGACGGCTTGTCTTCTTCAATAGCGTTAATCCTGGGACCACCATGGTTTGGCATTGGGTTTTTGTTGACATTGGGCGGTGGTGCGAAATTCAGAGCCTTGGAGTCTACCAGGTCTTGTACCTTCATATGCAGAGCCCTGCATTTTTCTGTACTGTGGCCAGGTGTGTTTGAATGAAAAGCACACCTAGCATTGGAGTCATAGTTCCTTGGTAGACTGTTGGGATCCGGAGGTGCCAACGTTCTTAGCTCAACCAGGTTGAGTTTCAGAAGTTGTGGCAGCAAGGTAGCATATGGCATTGGGATCGGATCGATCACTCTGTTAGCTTGAGATGGCCTTGGTTGGAATGGCCTTTGTTGACTGCTGTTGTTGGTGTTGCTGTTGTTGTAATTCCTTGGAGGATACTGATTCTGTTGATGGTACTGAGGTTGTTGCTGATAGTTTTGTTGCGGAGGTTGATAAACTGGCTGAGCTGGAGCAGGAATGGTGATTGCTGCTATTGACCTTTGAGCATATTGGGGCCCGCCCCTGTTTGAATGGATGGCATTGGTCTCGCCAGTTCTTCTCGGGCCTGCAAAAGGCTTTCTTGTACCACTGGACGAGCTTGCACCGTTGTCTGAGATCTTTCCCATTTTTAACAAGCTTTCAATTCTTTCCCCGGCTATGACAACATCTGCAAAGCTAGTGGAAGAGAAAGCAGCCAACCTGTCAATATATGTTCCCTGAAGGGTGTTCATGAACATATCTGCCATTTCCCGTTCAGACATAGGTGGTTGAACAGCGGCAGCCAGTTGCCTCCATCTTTGTGCATATTCTCGGAAACTTTCCCTTGACGACTGTGACATTCCCATTAGGAGGGTCCTGTTGGGTGCCATGTCTAAGTTATACTGATACTGTCTGATGAAGGCCTCTGCCAGGTCCTTCCAGCATCTAATAGTTGCCCTTGTCAAGTGAGAGTACCATTCTCTTGATGCTCCAGTTAAGCTATCTTCGAAATAGAACATCCACAATTTCTCGTCCATGGTATAAGCTTTTAATCTCCCGAGAAAAGATTGTAGATGGGTTCGAGGACAAGAAGTCCCATTATACTTTTCAAAACATGGAGGCTTAAACTTGTGGGGAATCCTAACCCCGTCTACCAAGCCCATGTCCATGACGTCGAAGCCCAAAGAGTTTTGAGATTCTAAGGACCTCAACTTCTCAGCTATCTCATCCAATCTTCTATCATAAGCTTCTTCACCAGCGCCCATTACTGTGAATTGGTCCTCTTGAGGATCTTCTTGAAGTACTCGGGCTGCGGTGGCAGTCCCTTGAACATTTGCTGGAATATTGACCTCAGGATGGAGGTGTGGCCCAAATACCGGAGGGTTGGCGTGAGGTTGGACTCTTTCATTGTTACTGGTACCGGCTGTCCCTATATGTGGATCCTCTTGATTCTGCCTTTCCACCATGGCCCTCAATCTTTCCTGGCTCTGAGCCATGTTGTTCATAACTTCCATAAACTGAGTCATTTGATTCCTCATCTCTAGCCTTTCATTTGCCATTTGATTTCTGACCTCAGTAAGGTCCTGCTGCATCTGATCCATCTGAATTCCCGGAAGGTTGTTTCGGGTTGGATAACGGTGCGGACGGTTGAGGGGAAATACCCGGCGACGAGCAATAATTCCTGAACATCACAACAGAGGTTAGCAAAAACAAAAACCTACAAAACAAACAAAGGGTTAGCATGCAATGCAGTTATGCTTATTTGTTCTCAAGGTATCCGGTTTGGCCTTCAGTTTTGACCCTTCCAGACCCTTGAAGATGCTGTTGATGTTGCTTCTGAAGTAAACTTGGATGGAACAAACTAACACAAATATATTACAGAAGGTGAAATAATACAGCTTGTTCATTTTACAACACAAGTCCCCTAAGGGATCAAAATACATCACAAAAAAAGTAAAAGTACATGGAATAGAAACAACAACAAGCAAATGATCAAACACCAAGGCCAAACTCATCCTCACGAACTTCCTTGAGAAGTGCTTCGGTCACAGGATCAGCCGGCCGCTCCGTGAGATTCCGGATAAGGAGGTTCCGGGTTGCAATAGCTGCTGCTAGCTTCTTGTGCTGAGTTTGGTTCTTGGACCTCTTCACCCCTGCTTTGATCTTCAATTCTGATATCTCCCTCTGGGCTGCTGCCAGGGCTTCTTGCTGTTCTTTTGCACTAGCCTCTAGTTGATCCACCTTGTCTTGAACTCTCTTGTCCTCTAGGGTACGAGCCTCGGTGATCCTGACCCACCGGGCTTGACTCTCTTTCAAATACAAGTCTGTCCTTGCTCTTTGGAACTGGGCTTCTTTGCAAGCGTTCTTCAGAATTTGTTCACCAGCCTTAGACTTTTTGATATAATCCCCAGACTTTTCAATCTTAGCCAGATGCTCTACTCTCATCTTCTCCAATCTCTCAATCTCCCTCATACCTTCACTCCTCTCACGGAGGGTCTTCTGCAAAGCCTGGGTTAGCTTCTCATTTCTTTCTTTCAAGCTCTCAAACTCCTCCAAACTGATAGTGGCAGGGGGTGGTGCTGAAGATGACTCAGGCATGTCTTCTATAGTAAAGGGCATCCCAGAGAATTGGGCCCTGGCACGGGACCACTCATAATATTGTGCTGATGCCACATTATTGCACTTCCCCAGAATAGTGATTCCCTTGGTTTGAACATGATCCCAGGCCCAGGCAGCCTGCCTAACAACAGCCAAACTAATCTTGTTCTCACAATAGAGGGTCTCAACCAAGTCCTGTGCCCTAGGAGTGTGGACCAGTGCATAGCCCAATTGTCGTCTAAACAGCAGAGGGTTGTAATTGATACTACCCTTAACTCCTATCAAAGGCACATTAGGAAAATGCCCACAGCTGGTGATGATATCTCTGCCCTTGGTGCTCTGAGTGCACCACCTGATGTCAGCTGAAGTTAGAACAGTGAGTCTTTTAGCCCAGTTGCTTTGCTGATGAGGGTTTAAAAATGCATCTGTCCTGGGTAGATGCCTGAGAAGCCAAGTGTGGAACAATGGAGCACAACACCTCACTAACCTTCCCCTCTGCTTTTCATTCCTCTGATGCATTGAATAGTAAAGATCCCCCAATAAAGTTGGCACTGGGTTCTTCAGGATGAACAAATGGATTGCATTCTTGCTAATGAATCGAGGCTCATCTGCAAACAACACAATTCCATATACACTTAAGGCCAACAAAGCACAAACAGCTTTCCACTCCCCCAGAGAAGCTTTCAAGGTAGCTTGAGAGATCAGGAAGTCCAGATGGAAACCAGGAATTCCAGCTTTGGAAGTCATATGTTGCTCAATCAAAACAGGTTCCAGATGCAAAGCTTTTGCTACTTCTCCATTAGCAGGAAAGACCATCTCAGGGTTGAAAGGGATTCCAGTCCTGATGGGCAAACCAACCAATGAAGAGTACTCTTCCAATAAGGGACCCATCTGAAAGTCTTGAAAGGTGAAACATCTTAGTGGAGGGTCATAAAACTGAATGCAGGTGTGGATCAAGCTTCTCTGTGATGAGTCCAGATCCATGACCATATCAAGTATATCTCCATAACTCTCCCTGAACAAAGGTATGTGATCTGGAGTGATCAGGGTCTGAATCCTCCTGATGTCTGATAACTCTGGCTGGAAGAAGTGATAGGTGATGTTGCTCTTTTTAGGAGCCATGATGCTGAGACTGAATAGAGACAGGTGCTGATGACAATACTGAAGAAAAGGGCCACTGACTGGCTGGTGCAGGTGATAACTGAAGCAGATAGCTGATGAAGATAGGTCAGTACTGAAGATGGGGTCAAAACCAAAACCAAATGCAGATGGATACCCTGAAACACAAATAAGCAAATGTCAATATGATGCAATGATTATGTATGCAAATGAAATGCAAGGGTCTGTGACTGAGCTGGATCTGATCAAAATGCCCTGATATAGGTCCAAGTGTGTTCAAGAATTCCAGATGAGGTCTATAAATCCAGTAACCAAGGTGGGGGACTCAAGTAAAGAGCCACATATCCGGGGTTTTAGAATCACAAGAACTGACCCAAAATGGAGTAGTCTTAAACAATCAAAGTAACAAGGTATTCTGAGGTCAAGGTACCTGCAAACCTGTAAACAGCCCAACCCCCTCACAGGTGGTGTTCTAAAACAAGGATCCTCAGACTTGGATCAGTTATGAGAAGTGTAAACACTTCTAACCCGGAGGTACAGTGTTTACAATAACCATAAAAATTCCTCCTCTAATTCACCTCAGTTTCTGAAGGTCAATACTAAAAGGTCATCCAGACTTAGCAGGCTTCCCAGATAGCCCTAGCATTGCAGGAAATCTGCAACACAGAGTTCTCAAGAGGAAACCCATATCCGAACCGTGTTTCATATTCCCGCACCAGACCGAAATGGAATGGGAAAGAATATGATTCACTCTAGCCTAGGTGTCACTCAGGTCCCAGGTATAGGACCTTAACTCTCAATAGAACCCCACCCACCAAAGGAAAACCAGATCCAGCCAGCAGTACAGTACAACAATATGATAATATGCAAAGCTATAAAGAAAACAGTAAACAACTGTACATAAAGCAAAAACAAATATAAATATACAAACACAAATAAACACATAACACCCCAGTAAACACAAATCAATCAAGCGCTAGGAGGAACCCACAAAAAGAACCAGAAGCCCTGGTTGCAATATAAAGGGTCCCCAGCAGAGTCGCTGTAAACACCCCAAATTTTCCCTCACTCATTCACACCATGGCTTGTGATCATTCTCATATGCATAAACACAATCATATCACCTCACATCTCATTTTTGATTCACTGCATAGCTTTCAAGGCATCTGCACATAGGGTTTGTGATCTGAGCAATCCCAAAGCTTCTTGAGGCATTCCAAAGGCTACCAATCAATTCAAAGTGGTCCATGTGTGTTCTTATATCATATTCCATCTCCTCAAAGTCAAAAATGCAGAGGAATCATAAGAGCTAGGGTTTGAGTGGATGCAGAGCCAGGTTGAGCTGCACAGTTGACTGAAAATTAGGGTTTTGGTTTCAGAGACCATAACTCCAATTTTTTTGGTCATTCTTGTTTCCATTGGTCTCCATATGGTATAGGGGGTATGCATATCAATTTTCATGAAGAAATTCCATGGGGAAGTCATCTGATCAAGAGTTGACTTTTCAGACAAGTCAGTGCAAAATCAGGGCATCTGAGGCCCCCAATGACCCAACCAATGGGTGATCTTCATCATTTTGAGTGTATATGATCTTTATTTGATCATGGAAGAAGGTTGAAGTTCATAGAAATCAAGAATTTAGGGTTTTTGCAAAGGTTGACTTTTTGGGCATAGTTGACTTTTCAAGAATGCATCATTTTAGGTCAATTTTCAAGCTTTGATTCTTGGTCCAAAAAGGCTTCAAATGGAAAAACTTTGGTCATGAAAGTTGTAGATCTCATCTTTCCCTTTCCAAAAAGTACAAGAACATGACCAAACTCTTCTTGGATCAAAAGTTATGGTGTTGAAAAGTTGGCAAAAATCATTGATTTTCAAGTTATGCACTAAATGGAAATTTTGCAAAGTCATGAACCAATGCATTATGTGACTTCTAATTCATCTCAAACCAGCACACAAACTTTCTCTAAGCCACAAAATCAGATTTGAACCAAGATCACATGTGCTTAGTTCATGTAACAAGGCATTTTTCATGAAAATCCATAAAGTAACCAAGTTGCAAAACTCATGATCATGCTTCACCAACTTGCTGCATTGGTCCTTGAATCAAGCCAGCCTCACACACTCACCATGCTGCGCCAGCCCTAGCCCTTGTACTTGCCTAGTATCAAGCCCATGCTTCTCTTACAAGATTTTTGACTTTTGGCAAAAGCAAACTTACCAATCACAAAAGCACAAGTCACATCCTCTGACCAATCAGATTTGTTTATGTTATCCCTTTGCAAGCTAAAGACATCACTAAGCAAGGCTGAAACACATACATTCATCACATACACAAAAACTCACCATCTTGCAACTTGCTTCGAATTCCTCTCCACAGCCACTAAACATTCAAGCCAACTTCACCAATCATCTCACCTTGCTCCATAGACCTCAAACCACCCAAAGCACAAGCCTAAAACAGCCAGATTACTCCATAGCCATTTCTCACTCCATTTTGCAGTTTCATTCGAAACTCTCATCCTAGCTCACAAACACACAAACAAACACCACAAACCTTCTCCATTCATCATCAGGACCTCAAACCTTCATTCACCATGACCTGAAAGTGCCAGAATCTCCATTGCCATTTTTGACTGAACTGAAACAGGAGCTTTCGAAACTCATCATCAAGCCAACTTAAACTCCATTTGAGCATTCAAACATCATCAAGAGGTTCTAAGGAGTAGATTGCACAAGGAGAGGTGGCCAGAAAGTTCCTAAACTGAAAGCTTTGAATCTCAGGTAGCCTGAAATTTATTTTTCCAGAAGTTGCTTTTCTTGTTACAAACTTGTTCTACTAGCTTCACTGATCATTCTGGTACCATTGGTTTTGAAAATGGTTGTGATTTGAGCATTTAATTTGTTTCTGAAGCTTGCGTGACCTAGAACTTTCTTTCTTCGATTCAGCTTGTTTAGGAAATATAAATTTGTTTTGAGAGAGGGGTTTGATTCGTGAGAGTGTAAGGATCATTTCCCAGTTTCTATTTTTCATTTTTGATGCGTTTTTAGGAAGTTTGAAGTTTTCAGGGGAGGAGGTCACCGGAGAAGACGACCGGAGCTCGTCTCCGGTGACCTGAAAGTGATTAGTCATTAATTTAGGGTTAGGGCAAAGTTTGAATTGAGACCCTTGGATCTGGCTTCCCGTGCGCGTGTGTGTGGTCTAGATTGCATCATTAATTCATAATCAGGATTAATTAAATTAATTAATTGAGTTTTAGAAGTTTGAATGTGAGCCTTAGATCTGCGCGCCAAGTCAATGGTCCTTTCCCCAGAATCAATCTCATCCTTCCATTCTGTTTACTTTTTATTTTATTTAATTTTATTCATTTTTCTTTCATTTAAATTGCATAATTAATTTAAAATAGCAAAAAATCCTTAAAAATTATGAAACTTTTTCCTTAAAGTTTTAATAATTTTTAAGACCCAAAAATATTTTTATTTTATTTTTTATCATTAAAAAAGTATTTTTAAATGTTTAAAAGATTATTTTTAATTGATTAATGAGAATTAATTAATTAAAAATACTTTTAGGTATTTAAAAATTACAAAAAAATTCATGACATGTTCTAAGACATTTAGAAACATTGTCCAACCTTCAAACCAAATTTCTTTTTTGATCTTGATGCATTTTAAGAATTTTTCATTGAATTAAATCATTTTTTATGCATTATTTTGATCATGGATTCAAAAATTCATTTCTGCCAATTGGTGAAGGTTGAGACATTGATTCTTCTTGCATTGTCTTTTGTTTTGCATGTAGTTCCTAGGATAAAAAGGCCATGAATTGTTCTTGCATTTTCAAATTGTTTGGCATTTGTTTTGTTAAGAACCCTAAAAAACCCTAATAACTTGCAAAATTCATATCTTGAGTTTGGTTGAGAGTTGAGAGCTCCCCTTTGGGCAGTGGCTTGTTATAGGCCTAGGGTTTCTTTGAGTGCCATTTTCCATTTTTACTTTAGGGTTTTGCTTCTGTTTTTGGTTTGTGTTTGATGTTTGATCCATAAACCCTAATTTGGGCTTTCATTTGCATCCCTCTTGCATTTCCTTGCATAACATGACTTGTCTTTGCATTTTGTGAATTCTTATGATTCATTTGACATCTTAAGACATTTAGAAAGCATGTTTGGTCATTGCATTGCATATTTGCCATGTCATTTGTCTTGTATGATTCATAACTTTTCATGCTTGTTCATGCCTCCTTAGCTTGCATCATTTGCATTCATGATCTTGTATGATCATCCCCATTCTCTTGCCTCATGTTTGCAGCACCTCATAACATCATTAACATCATGTGCATGCTTCTGGTTTTGCTTAGCATCATATCATTTCATCTCACCTTGCATTGCATTGCATTTCTTTCTAACATTTCAGGTGGTAAGTAACTTGGGAAGTGAATTTGCCTTCACTTCTCATGCCTTTTCTTTTCATCTCTCTTGCATCCATTGCTGCATTCTTATTTGTGTTTGAGTTTGAGCTTGCTCATTCTTCTTCCTCCCACTTTCTTTCTTCAAGTGACTTGACTTCTTGAATGAAGCAAGTCACTTTGCTTCTCTTAATCCTGTTCATCTGCTTCCTGGTGGCTCCTCTGAAGATTTCTCTTGAAAACCTCACAAACCTTAGGATCAACCAAGCATGACAATGAATTAGGGTTTTGATTAGTATCCCCTCATAGTTTTACCTTTGTGTCTCTCTTTGAGTCTTCTCTTCTCATCTCATAATCAGGGACTAAACCCTAAAGGCTTTAAGACTTTGTGATTAAGCTTATGCCTGCATCCTTCTCTTAGGATGGAGTGTATAACTTTAATCCTAAGTCTTGAACCCTTAAGGTGTTTAAATCTCTTAATCAATTCATCTAATAAATATCAAGACATCACACTTGTAACTTGGGCCTTGCATTAGGGTTCTAATTCTTCCTTAAGTGGTTAAGAAGGACTAACCCTAGTGTTAATGGACAAGTCCCCCTCAAGTTGTCTTACAAACCATAAAATTCACTTCATCATCATACCATTAACTAAAATCCACTTAATAAAGGCTTGTTTTGTCATGGGTTTAATCCCTAATCATGGATTAAGTTGAGGAGTCTTCCTCAGCTTAAACATTCTCATCTATTATCCTTCTTTTAGGATGGTGTAATGAGTCTGTTTAATCCTTGATTATGGCTTAACCTCATTACTCAACACTAAACAAAAAAACACCAAAAACATCTAAATAATCACAAGTAGGTTAATGATCTTAATCCTACACCGAAGGTGATTAAGTGTGAGAATCTGACTTCACACTTAAGGTATTCTCATTACCCCTAATCAGAGGGAAGATGTGATGAGTTTACTAAATCCATTGGTTTAGACTTAAGCTCATTATCTTATGACAAATCTTCAAAAAGCAATAAAAGACTGAAAACACCAAAAACAAACAATAATCGTCTCCTCCGGGATTCTTTTCTCATCACACTCACTCACAACCGAGAACTCGCTTCTTCCGTCTAATGCAAGACAGTTAGCACCTGAGCCAGACAGGTCATACACTTGAGCATAGGCAAGCAAGCAGTTCACAAGTCAATTCACCTTTCAGTCTCTTTGGGTCGAACTACGGTGTTCTGACTTCCTCATTGCACGAGAGGATACGTAGGCATAACTTAACAGTTATCGAACAAAAGTCTCTGTATATTCCCCCTCTTTCTAGCTTTATTCCTTAGCCTCATTATCATGAGCATTTCATTCCTGGTCTCACACTGACACTGTACATTTATACACATCACATTTCTTTACACTGACACTTGTACATTCTTTTCCAGCTATTTTTTACACAGATTGCACTGACACTACCCCTTTAAAACACAAATCTTTTAAGCGTGGATCCCGTCGAGTACGACGGACAATCTGGGTGCTAATACCTTCCCAGGTTGTAACCAACCCCCTTTCTCAGTCTCTCTGGTTCGCAACCGTCTTATCCATCTCTTTCCAGGTCTATGCAGCATTGCCTTTCCTCCGGGATAAAAATGCCTAGCTGGCGACTCTTTTCATCTCCAGTGAGTTCACGGCTGTGTGTTCTCATTGTCCCTCTCACCGACCGTTCGCGTCTGTACCTTCATCTGATCCATTTTCATTTGTCGGGAGCGACAGCTTGGCGACTCTGCTGGGGATCCTTATACTGCAACCAGGGCTTCTGGTTCTTTTTGTGGGTTCCTCCTAGCGCTTGTTTGATTTGTGTTTACTGGGGTGTTATGTGCTTGTTTGTGCTTGTATTTATTTTTGTTTATTGCTTTATGTACAGTTGCTTTACTGCTTTCTTTACTGCATTTATATATCATACTGTCATTGTTGCTGGCTGGATCTGGTTTTTTCTTTGGTGGGTGGGTGTTTCATTGAGAGTTAAGGTCCTATACCTGGGACCTGAGTGACACCTAGGCTAGAGTGAATCATATTCTTTCCCATTCCATTTCGGTCTGGTGCGGGAATATGAAACACGGTTCAGATATGGGTTTCTTCTTGAGAACTCTGTGTTGCAGATTTCCTGCAATGCTAGGGCTATCTGGGAAGCCTGCTAAGTCTGGATGACCTTTTAGTACTGACCTTCAGAAACTGAGGTGAATTAGAGGAGGAATTGTTATGGTTATTGTAAACACTGTACCTCCGGGTTAGAAGTGTTTACACTTCTCATAACTGATCCAAGTCTGAGGATCCTTGTTTTAGATTGAAATTCTGTGATCAGGTATGAGATGTCCTAAGAGATGTCCCAACACTTAATAGGACATTTGACAAATTTAACCAAAACTTAAACAGCAAGAAAAGTAAACAACACAGAAGTTTGTTAACCCAGTTCAGTGTATAACCACACCTACATCTGGAGGCTACCAAGCCAGGAGGAAATCCACTATTAGTAATATTAATTCTAGACTTAAACCACCCTGTTTAATCTATCACTTAATACTTACCCAATGCAATTTCTACCTAAGACTCACTTAGATAAGAGTACCCTACTCACTCCCCCTCAATCACCCAGTGATCAAGTTTACAAGTTTACAGAAATTGAAGACATCCTTCAAACAATACAGCTTGATCTTACTTCACAGTTTCAATCAAGTCACAAATGCACTTTTGCTTAAAAGCTCATAAAGTGGTACATAAAAACAACCTGCTATTAAAACACTAGACACCCTATTTAGTCTTCTGAAATTCGTACTCAATTCTATGAGTTTCTGTTGATTAAATAGGTATCTGAATTTTGGGCTTTCTGTAGAATGATCCAGCCCTAATGTGCAGCAACTGTCACCTTGAATTTAGGGTTTGTTACCTCCTATATTCTAGGTGCATTAGGTCTTCTGTTTTAATCTGAATCTTCAATTTAAAGCTCCCTACAGATGCGCCTTGTTCTGTTTTTATCCAGCATTAATTAATTCCAGATAGTTCTCCTTAAATATCTCTGATCTGTTAATCAATAATTAATTCTGGTAGCAGGTCTGAGATGTCTCAACATCTGTTGGGACATCCTGAAAAACTGAACTTAATTTATTCACACAATGTCCCAACATCTGATGAGACATCCTGAAATAAATTCACATACTCTGTTTGATAATGTCCCAACATCTGATAGGACATTCTGAACTGAATTTAACATTTCTTGTTTGGTCAAAAATTCTGCCAATTCTTAAACATCTACAAACTCCCCCTTTGGCTAATTTTTGGCTAACATCTTTTCTGGTTTTCAGAGTGCAGCAGAAGTTCTTTTTATCAGAGTATATCATAACTTTTCTGTTGATTCTTATTTGAGATTACTCCCCCTCAAACAAATATGTGTCCAGTCTTGTTGCAACAGAAATACACACTGATTCAGTTCAGACAGAAACAAACAGATCTTTCATTCATTTAAACAGCAATTACATTTGATGTTGTTCTCCCCCTTGGTAGGCACAAAATTAGGGGCCAAAGAACTATTATTCAGAATTACTAATCATTGCTGTCATTACAAATGCCTCACATACAAAGATCACTCAGATTCATCATTCTCAGTAGCTTCCTCCACTTCAGTGTCTTCATCTTTATCAGCTTCACTTTCAGCTTCACTGTCTTCACCAGATGCAGCATTCTGATCTTCTTCACTTTCCAACCTCTTAATTATTTCCTCCAGCTTCTTCTTTCTAGCTTCAAGCTCTTTGCAGGTGCACTTTAGCTCAGCAATTAATTCTTTCTTGGAGATTGGATTCTTAGCAGAGGAGGGACCAGCAGATGTCCCAGCAGGTGTTTCAACATCTGCAGCATGATGACTGAGGAATAACTTGTAGTGAAAAGCCAGGGGGCTCTCTCTCTTGCAGGCAGTATCCTTGTCAGTTAAAATCCCAGGATATTGATTGAGTACAATACCACACAGCAATGATGGAAAGGCTATTGGTAGCTTGGTTGCAGAGGAGCTGGCATGCTTCATGGTTTGATCAAAGATAAAAGCTCCAAAGTCCAGCTTGGTTTGAGTCCCCACAGCATAGATGAATCTGGCCAGACCAGTTGAGATTGATGAAGTGTGATTGGTAGGCACCCAGTTTGCAGTTCCAATCCTGTTAAGCATGGCATACTTTCTAGTAAGCATGCTCACAGAGAGCTTTCCCTTCACAGGCCAAGCTTTGACCTGGTTTGCAGTGATCACCTTACAGATTTGATTATCTGTTTTCCCTAGCTCATTGGGTCCATCTGTTTCTCTTCCTAGATACTCATTGATGATTTGAGGAGAAAACTGTACACATTTACCTCTAACAAAAACTTTTCTAAACTCAGAAGACTTACCATTTGAGCAATCCTCCTGAAGATTCACAATGAACTCTTTGACAAGAAGTTCATAACAGGGAGAGAACTCTGAGACTGTCTTGAATAGTCCTGCAGCAGAGATTAGGTCAATGAGTTCTGTGCACTCAAGTGCATTGCTGCTTAGTTCTCTTTCCAAAGCAACCCTTCTTTGGTACACATATTTCCATCTGTTGACACTGGAGACATGATGGAAGGATATATTGTCCAAGGGAGCTTCTGGAACAACAGTTGAAGCTCTAGCTGGTGCTGGTTTCTTCTTGGGAGGAGATGTTGGGACATCTGATCCAACATCTGAATCTGATGGTGTTGCAGCTTTTCTCTTCTGAGTTTGAACCTTGCTCCATGGTTTTGCTGGACCAAAAGTGGCTTTAGCCTTGCCTTTCTTTGGACTAGCCTTCTTCTTCTCAGGAATGACAGGTTCATCTTGCATCTTTCCTTTCCTGGACCTTAGCCTTTTGGCTATGCTGGGTTTGACAAATGCTATGATTTCTGCATCAGAGTCCTGCTCCAGATTGACTACTGGAGGAGATTGAGCAGACTCCTCATCAGCTTGTTGATCAGCAGAAATTTGATCTTCATTTGATTCTTTAGCCTGTTCCACAGAAACTTCTTTATCACTTTCACTTGAGGTTTTATCCTCAGTTTGTTCAACATCAGATGAGTTCTTTTTCTTGTCTTCAGATGTTCCAACATCTGTTGGGACATCTTGTTCTGCAGCAGTGTCCTTTGTAGCTTGAGCTGGTTCTTCTTGAGGTGCAGGAATGGTGTTCAAAGGAACAGAGATACCTTTCACCACTCTTTGTTCAGAAAAGACTTGGTTAACAATCTCCTTGATGGAATCATCAACATATTTGGAGTACCTTGTAGACATGTTGGCAGGAGAGGGAATGCCTTTAGCTTTGCTTCTGATTTGATCTTTACATCTCTTTGGTGTTCTTGCCTTTTTAGTGTGAGAGGCGCTTCCCCTGAGCTCGTCCAATGGTGTTGAAGGCATTGGCACAACAGAGATTGGAGTGGCATGAACCACGTCTTCCTTGTTGAGAATTTCCTCAGCTGTTTTAGGGTTTTGAGACATTGTAAAGGAAGAAGGATGAACAGCTTTAGGGTTTATGATTTCTGAAGATTTGAGAGTTAATGTGATTCGCTTGTGATGATATGATGAGAATCTTGATAGCTTCTTATAAGTAGTTACTAAATAAGTAGCCGTTACAGTCCAAATGATTAAGAATGGAATTCCCAAGGATCTTGTCCAGACTAGCTTTGCCATCTGGAACTTATGCCATGCAATGTCATATGACATGTTGGCACATCTCATTAACTGCTAAATATCACATAAACATATTCCAAGTTTGCCCCTTAAGTTCTCAAATTGTGTAGCATCCAATGCTTTGGTAAAGATATCAGCTAATTGCAGATCTGTAGCAACATGCTCCAATGAAATCACCTTCTCTTCTACAAGATCTCTGATGAAATGATGTCTGATATCAATATGCTTTGTCCTGCTATGTTGAATAGGATTTTTAGATATGTTGATTGCACTTAAGTTATCACAGTACAATGTCATGACATCCTGTGGGACATTGTACTCAGTGAGCATCTGCTTCATCCAAACCAACTGAGAACAACTGCTACCTGCTGCTATGTATTCAGCTTCAGCTGTAGATAAAGATACACAATTCTGTTTCTTACTGAACCAAGAAATCAGATTGTTTCCTAGAAAGAAGCATCCTCCTGAAGTGCTTTTTCTGTCATCAGCACTTCCTGCCCAATCAGCATCACAGAAGCCAGTGAGAATAGGTTTGCAACCATGAAAGTACATTATGCCATAGTCACAAGTACCATTAACATATTTAAGGATTCTCTTGACTTGATTGAGATGACTGACTTTTGGATCAGCTTGATATCTTGCACAAACTCCTACTGCAAATGCAATGTCTGGTCTGCTAGCAGTCAAGTATAACAAGCTTCCAATCATGCTTCTATATAAACTATGATCTACATTCTCACCCTTCTCATCTTTAGTCAGCTTTAAATGTGTAGGAGCAGGAGTTCTTTTATGAGAAGCATTTTCCATTCCAAATTTCTTCACTATGTTCTTGGAGTACTTGCTTTGTGAGATGAACATTGAGTCTTCCATTTGCTTAACTTGCAGACCAAGAAAATAGGTTAATTCACCTACTAGACTCATTTCAAATTCAGCTTCCATCTGCTTGACAAAATGTTTGACCATCTTATCAGACATCCCACCAAACACAATGTCATCAACATATATTTGTGCAATCATGACATTACCTTCTTCATCTTTAACAAACAGGGTTTTATCAATCCCACCTTTTCTGTATCCTTGCTTGGTAAGAAATGTGGTAAGTCTTTCATACCATGCCCTTGGAGCTTGCTTCAGACCATAAAGTGCTTTCTTGAGTTTGTATACATGATTTGGACAGCTTGGATCAACAAATCCTTTAGGCTGTTCTACATATACCTCCTCATTAAGATAACCATTAAGAAAGGCACTTTTCACATCCATTTGAAATAGCTTGAACTTTAAGATACAAGCAATTCCCAACAGTAGTCTTATTGATTCAAGCCTTGCTACTGGTGCAAAGGTTTCATCAAAGTCTACTCCTTCAATTTGAGTGTATCCTTGAGCCACAAGTCTAGCTTTGTTCTTTGTAACAATTCCTTGTTCATTTGACTTGTTCTTATACACCCATTTTGTACCAATCACATTTATGTCATCAGGTCTAGGTACAAGATTCCACACTTCATTCCTTGTGAATTGACCTAATTCCTCTTGCATAGCACAAATCCAGTATTCATCAGTGAGAGCTTCCTTGACATTTTTAGGTTCTATTTTGGAAACAAAACAAGAACCTGAAATCACTTCTCTTGATCTAGTGCTCACACCTCTGTTGGGATCACCAATTATTAAATCTTTGGGATGATCCTTCTGTATTCTGATGGAGGGAGGTTTGCTTGAATCTTCTGACCTTGTATCATTTTGAGTGAAGTTATATTGATCATTCTTTTCTTCAGCTTCAACCTTGATATCAGCAGATGTTCCAACATCTTCTGGGACATCTGTAGGAGCATCATCAATTATCACATTTATGGACTCCATGATAACATTTGTTCTGTAGTTAAATACTCTATATGCTCTGCTGTTTATAGAGTATCCAAGGAAAATTCCTTCATCACTTTTAGGATCCATTTTTCTCCTTTGCTCCCTATCTGCCAGAATATAGCATTTACTTCCAAATACATGAAAATACTTAACAGTGGGTTTTCTGCCCTTCCAGACTTCATATATTGTGGACAAAGTTCCTTTTCTCAAGGTAACTCTGTTATGGATATAGCAGGCAGTGTTCATGGCTTCAGCCCAGAAATACAGAGGTAGCTTTTTAGCATGTATCATAGCTCTTGCTGATTCTTGAATGGTTCTATTCTTCCTTTCAACAATCCCATTCTGTTGAGGAGTGATAGGTGAAGAATACTCATGATTGATTCCTTCTGAAGAGCAGAAATCTAAGAACTTTTGATTCTCAAATTCTTTTCCATGATCACTTCTTATTCTGATCACACAGCTGGATTTTTCCCTTTGCAATCTTTGACATAATTCTTTGAATACATCAAATACATCTGACTTTTCTTTGATGAAGTTTATCCATGTATATCTTGAAAAATCATCAACCACAACATAGGCATACCTCTTACCACCAAGACTTTCAACCTGCATAGGTCCCATAAGATCCATATGTAGAAGTTCCAAAACTTTGGAAGTTGTCAGATGTTGAAGCTTTGGATGGGACATCTTGGTTTGCTTGCCTATTTGACATTCACCACATATTTTGCCATCATCAATCTTCAGTTTAGGAATACCTCTTACAGCATCCATAGATATGATCTTCTTTATGCCTCTGAAATGAAGATGACCTAGTCTTTGATGCCACAGTTTCACTTCTTCTTCTTTAGCTAGAGAACAGGTTGAAGTGAGACTGAGATTTTGGGATTCCCACATGTAACAGTTGTCTTTAGATCTGGCTCCTTTCATGACAACCTCTTGTTCTTTGTTAGTCACTATACATTCAGATTTGGTAAAGTTTACACTGTACCCTTGATCACATAACTGACTTATACTGATCAGGTTAGCAGTTAAACCTTTAACAAGCAGCACATCATCTAGTCTTGGAACATCTTGACAATCCAAGGTTCCAACTCCCTTGATCTCTCCTTTAGCTCCATCTCCAAAGGTAACATACCTGGATGAATGTGGCTTTAAGTTTACTAGCAAATTCTTCAATCCAGTCATGTGTCTTGAGCATCCACTGTCAAAGTACCAGTCTTCTTTAGCTGATACTTTCAATGATGTATGTGCTATGTATGCAGTACTTTTCTTTAACCAGATGAGTTGAGATTTCTTTTGATGCCTTTGCTCTGAGTGTTGTTCAGCTGATCTCCAAGCTTGATTGTTGATCTTGTTCTTGTGTATGTGGCTTTGATCAGTCTGAATGTCAGCTTTTGGTCTCCAAACTTTCTTGATTACTTCTGTTTTTTGCTTAGAATATTGCTGACTTTTATGCAGCACTTTCTTGGTATCTACTACTTTCTGCTTGGAAGGTTGCTGACACATCTGATTTGGATATCCATGTAGCTTATAACAGTGAGGTTTGATATGCCCAAATCTTCCACAGTGATGACATCTCCATCTTTGATATTTTTTCTTCATTTTGTTCTTTCCAGAATGTTGAGACATCTGTTGGAACATTATGTTTGTCTTTGTGTTCTGATGTTGGAGCATCTGTTGGGACATCTTGTTTGACTGTGTAGTTTTTGAAGTAGTTCTGCTAGAGCTTGCTTCATCTCTGTCATATCCCAGTCCACTTTTGTCCCCTGAATGTTTATTATTGCTGAGAATAACATCCAGTGTGTTTGAGCTGCTGTTCAACATTCTAACAGATTTGGACATATGTTCCAATTTAGAGTTGAGAAGGCTTACTTCACTTTTTAAGGTTTCAATGATCTCCTGATCATTTGCTTTGTCATCTTCTAAAGTCTTATTCTGCTTCTTTAGCTTTATAACATCACTGCATATTTCAGAGCTTCTTTTGTATAGATCTTTGAATGCTTGCTCAAGTTCTTCATAAGTAAGTTCTCCACAACTGGAATCACTATCATATTCACACAGTCCAGCTAGAGCAGTAATATGCTTAGCTGATTCTTCTTCTGACTCTCCTGAGTCTTCATCAGACCAGGTCACAGAGAGTCCTTTCTTTTGCCTCTTTAAGTAGGTAGGACATTCAAACTTGATGTGTCCATATCCTTCACATTCATGGCATTTGACTCCTTTATCTTGACTGGTCTTTTCAGCAAACTTTGACTTTCTGTTAGCATCATATGGTCTCCTGTTCTCAGAGTTTGTGTTTCTTCCACTGGATTTGAATTGGCCTTCCATTCCTCTGAGAATCTGTTTGAATTGTCTTCCAAGCAAGGCAAGGTTTTCTGATAAGCTTTTGTCATTTGCTGATTCATCATCTTCTTCTTCATCTGTATTTGACACCAAGGCTATGCTTTTGTTCTTTTTAGCATGTGTGTCATTCATTCCCATTTCAAAAGTTTGAAGGGAACCAATTAGTTCTTCAGCTTTCATGGAGCATATGTCTTGTGCTTCTTCTATTGCTGTGACTTTCATGTCAAATCTTTTTGGCAAAGATCTGAGAATCTTCCTTACAAGCTTTTCATCAGTCATCTTTTCTCCCAAGGCTCCAGAAGTATTGGCTATATCCAAGATGTTCAAGTAGAACTCATGAATTGATTCATCTTCCTTCATTCTTAAGTTCTCAAACTTGGTGGTGAGAAGTTGAAGTCTTGACATTTTTACTTTTGATGTTCCTTCATGAGTTGTCTTGAGGGTATCCCACACATCTTTGGCCAGCTCACAATGATGCACTAGTCTGAAAATATTTCTATCAATGCCATTGAATAAAGCATTTAGGGCTTTTGAGTTGCCTAGTTCTGAATCTTCTTCCTCTTTACTCCATTCTTCTTCAGGTTTCAGAACTATTGATCCATCTTTGGTGTCTTGAACAGGATGTTTCCATCCAACATTTACTGCTCTCCATGCCCTGTTGTCAAGTGACTTTAAGAATGCAATCATTCTTGGCTTCCAGTAGTCATAATTAGAACCATCCAGTATAGGTGGTCTATTTACTGACCCTATATCTCTGTCCATGTTACAGAATTTGTTTTCCCTAGATCTCACCCAGTATAAACAGGCAGGGTGCCTGCTCTGATACCAATTGAAATTCTGTGATCAGGTATGAGATGGCCTAAGAGATGTCCCAACACTTAATAGGACATTTAACAAATTTAACCAAAACTTAAACAGCAAGAAAAGTAAACAACACAGAAGTTTGTTAACCCAGTTCAGTGTATAACCACACCTACATCTGGAGGCTACCAAGCCAGGAGGAAATCCACTATTAGTAATATTAATTCTAGACTTAAACCACCCTGTTTAATCTATCACTTAATACTTACCCAATGCAATTTCTACCTAAGACTCACTTAGATAAGAGTACCCTACTCACTCCCCCTCAATCACCCAGTGATCAAGTTTACAAGTTTACAGAAATTGAAGACATCCTTCAAACAATACAGCTTGATCTTACTTCACAGTTTCAATCAAGTCACAAATGCACTTTTGCTTAAAAGCTCATAAAGTGGTACATAAAAACAACCTGCTATTAAAACACTAGACACCCTATTTAGTCTTCTGAAATTCGTACTCAATTCTATGAGTTTCTGTTGATTAAATAGGTATCTGAATTTTGGGCTTTCTGTAGAATGATCCAGCCCTAATGTGCAGCAACTGTCACCTTGAATTTAGGGTTTGTTACCTCCTATATTCTAGGTGCATTAGGTCTTCTGTTTTAATCTGAATCTTCAATTTAAAGCTCCCTACAGATGCGCCTTGTTCTGTTTTTATCCAGCATTAATTAATTCCAGATAGTTCTCCTTAAATATCTCTGATCTGTTAATCAATAATTAATTCTGGTAGCAGGTCTGAGATGTCTCAACATCTGTTGGGACATCCTGAAAAACTGAACTTAATTTATTCACACAATGTCCCAACATCTGATGAGACATCCTGAAATAAATTCACATACTCTGTTTGATAATGTCCCAACATCTGATAGGACATTCTGAACTGAATTTAACATTTCTTGTTTGGTCAAAAATTCTGCCAATTCTTAAACATCTACATAGATCATCACCTGTGAGGGGGTTGGGCTGTTTACAGGTTTGCAGGTACCTTGACCTCAGAATACCCTGTTACTTTGACTTTGTTAAGAATGCTCCATGTTGGACAGTTCTTGTGATTCTAAACCCTGGACTTGTGGCTCTTTATTTGAGTCCCTCCACCTTGGTTACTGGGTTTATAGACCTCCACCTGGATTCTTGAACACACATGGATCTATACCAAGGCAGTTAATCAGATCCAGCTCAGTCACAAACCCTTGCATTTCATTTGCATACATACTCATTGCATCATATTAACATTTGCTTATTTGTGTTTCAGGGTATCCACCTCCATCTGGTTTTGGTTTTGACCCCATCTGCAGTTTTGACCTGTCTCCACCAGCACTTGCATCAGTTTGTCAGCCATATACTTCAGTTACTTGCACTAGCCAGCCAGTGGCCCACTCCTCAGCATCTTCATCAGCACTTATCCTACTCAGTCCTCAGCATCATGGCTCCAAAGAAAAGCAACATCACCTATCATTTCTTCCAACCAGACTTGTCAGACATCAGGAGGATCCAAACCCTGATCACTCCAGATCACATACCCTTGTTCAGGGAAAGTTATGGAGATATACTGGACATGGTTATGGATCTGGACCCATCTCAGAGGAGCCTGATCCACACTTGCATTCAGTTTTATGATCCTCCATTGAGATGTTTCACCTTTCAAGACTTTCAGTTGGGGCCTCTTCTGGAAGAATACTCATCTTTGGCTGGTCTGCCCATCAAAAGAGAAATCCCATTCAACCCTGAAATGGTCTTTCCTAGCAATGGAGAGGTAGCAAAAGCTTTGTATCTGGAGCCTGTTTTGATTGAACAGCATATGACCTCTAAAGCTGGAATCCCTGGTTTTCATCTTGACTTCCTGATTTCTCAAGCTAGTCTGAAGGCCTCCTCGGGGGAGTGGAAAGCTGTTTGTGCTCTATTGGCCTTGAGTGTATATGGAATTGTATTGTTTGCAGATGAGCCTCGATTCATTAGCAAAAATGCAATCCATTTGTTCATCCTGAAGAACCCAGTGCCAACTTTACTGGGTGATCTCTATTACTCAGTACATCAGAGAAATGAGAAGCAGAGGGGAAGATTAGTGAGGATTTGTGCTCCATTATTCCATGCTTGGCTTCTTAAGCATCTACCCAGGACAGATGCATTCCTAAATCCTCATCAGCAAAGCAACTGGGCTAAGAGGCTCACTACTCTCACTTCAGCAGATATCAGATGGTGTACTCAGAGCACCAAGGGCAGAGATATGATCACCAGCTGTGGGCACTTTCCCAATGTGCCTTTGATATGAGTTAAGGGAAGTATCAACTACAACCCTCTGCTGTTCAGGAGACAATTGGGCTATGCACTGGTCCACACTCCTAGGGTACAGGATTTGGTTGAGACCCTCTACTGTGAGAACAAGGTTAGTCTGGCAACTGTTAGGCAGGCTGCTTGGGCCTGGGATCATGTTCAAACCAAGGGAATCACCATTCTGGGGAAGTGCAATAATGTGGCATCAGTCCAATATTATGAGTGGTCCCATGCTAGGGCCCAATTCTCTGGAATGCCCTTTACCATAGAAGATATGCCTGAGTCATCTTCAGCACCACCCTCTGCCACTATCAGTTTGGAAGAGTTTGAGAGCTTGAAGGAAAGAAATGAGAAGTTAACCCAGGCTTTGCAGAAGACCCTCCGGGAGAGGAGTGAAGGTGTGAGGGAAATTGAGAGATTGGAGAAATTGAGGGTAGAACACTTGACTAAGATTGAGAAGTCTGGGGAGTATATCAACAAGTCTAAAGCTGGTGAGCAGATTCTGAAGAATGCTTGTAAAGAAGCCCAGTTCCAAAGAGCAAGAACAGACTTGTATTTGAAAGAGAGTCAGGCCAGGTGGGTCCGGATCACTGAGGCCCGTACTCTAGAAGACAAGAGAGCTCAAGACAAGATGGAGCAGATGGAAAAAGCCCTGGCAGCAGCCCAGGAGGAGATATCAGAGCTGAAAATCAAAGCAGGAGTGAAGAGGTCTAAAGACCAAAGTCAAAACAAGAAGTTGACTGCAGCTGTTGCAACAAGAAACCTTCTCATCAGAAGTCTCACGGAGCATCCGGCTGATCCTGTGACCGAAGCACTTCTCAAGGAAGTTCGTGAGGATGAGTTTGGCCTTGGAGTTTGATCATTTGCTTGTTGTTGTTCCTTTTCCATGTACTTTTGCTTTTTGTGATGTATTTTGGCCCCTTTGAGGGTTTGTGTTGTAAAATGAACAAATTGTATTATTTCACCTTTGTAATATATTTGTGTTGGTTTCTATCTGGGTTCACATCAAAAGCAACTTCAACAGCAGCATCTTCAAGGGTCTGGAAGGGTCAAAACTGAAGGCCAAACCGGATACCTTGAGAACAAATAAGCATAACTGCATTGCATGCTAACCCTTTTGTTTGTTTTGTAGGTTTTTGTTTTGTTGTTGCTAACCTCTGTTGTGATATTCAGGAAGTATTGCTCGCCGCCGGGTATTTCCTCTCAACAGGCCTCACAGGTACCCAACTAGAAACAACCTTCCGGGAATCCAGATGGATCAGATGCAGCAGGACCTTACGGAGGTCAGAAACCAGATGGCCAACGAAAGGTTGGAGATGAGAACTCAGATAACACAATTCATGGAAGTGATGAACAATTTAGCTCAAAGCCAGGAGAGGCTCAGAGTTTTGGTAGAAGGAAGGAATCAAGAGGAGCCCCATGTGGGAACTGCTGGCACAAGTAACAACGAGAGGGTCCAACCTCATGTCAATCCCCCAGTTTTTGGACCCCATCTCCATCCAGAGGCCAACATCCCAGTCAACATTCAAGGGACAGCCACAGCAGCCAGAGTACTTCAAGAAGATCCTCAGGAAGACCAGTATACAGTAATGGGTGCCGGAGAGGAAACATATGATAGACGATTGGAAGAGATAGCTGAGAAGTTGAGGTCCTTAGAATCTCAAAATTCTTTGGGTTTCGACGTCATGGACATGGGGCTGGTAGACGGGGTCAGGATCCCCCATAAGTTCAAGCCTCCTTGTTTCGAAAAGTATAATGGGACTTCATGCCCCCGGACTCATTTGCAATCATTTCTGGGAAGGCTGAAGGCCTATACAATGGATGAGAAACTCTGGATGTTCTACTTCGAAGATAGCTTGACTGGAGCATCAAGGGAATGGTATTCCCATCTGACAAGAGCAACTATAAGATGCTGGAAGGACCTGGCAGAAGCCTTCATCAGACAGTATCAGTATAATCTAGATATGGCACCCAACAGGACTCTCCTAATGGGAATGTCGCAGTCGTCAAGGGAAAGTTTCCGAGAGTATGCCCAAAGGTGGAGGCAACTGGCTGCTGCTGTTCAACCACCAATGTCTGAGAGAGAAATGACAGACATGTTTATGAACACTCTTCAGGGAACGTATATTGACAGGTTGGCTGCTTTCTCTTCCACCAGCTTCGCAGATGTTGTCATAGCTGGGGAGAGAATTGAAAGCCTGTTAAAGATGGGTAAGATCTCAGACAACGGTGCAAGCTCGTCCAGTAGTACAAGAAAGCCTTTTGCAGGCCCGAGAAGAACTGGCGAGACCAATGCCATTCACACCAACAGGGGTAGGCCCCAATATGCTCAGAGGTCAATAGCAGCAGTCACTATCCCTGCTCCAGCTCATCCTCAGCCAGTCTATCAACCTCCTCAACAAAGCTTCCAACAACAACCTCAGTATCAGCAGAATCAGTATCCTCCAAGGAACTTCAACAACAACTCCAACAACAACAATCAACAGAGGCCATTCCAACAGAGGCCATCTCAAGCTAACAGAGTGATCGACCCGATCCCAATGCCGTATGCTGCCTTGCTGCCACAACTTCTGAAACTCAACCTAGTTGAGCTTAGAACGTTGGAACCTCCGAACCCCAACAGTCTACCAAGGAACTATGACTCCAATGCTAGGTGTGCTTTTCATTCCAACGCACCTGGTCACAGTACAGAAAAATGCAGGGCTCTGCATATGAAGGTACAAGACTTGGTAGACTCCAAGGCTCTGAATTTTGCACCTCCGCCCAATGTCAATAAAAACCCTATGCCAAACCATGGTGGTCCCCGAATTAACGCTATTGAAGAAGACCAACCGTCTTATTTGATAACCAGTGTGGATCAGATCAGGACACCATTGGTGGAAATCAAAGCTCAACTCCGTGAAAACCAGATATTTCCGGGGTGTGAACTAGGGTGTCCCTATTGCAATATTTCATGGAATGGGTGCGAGGACCTGAGGAATGGCATTGACAGCCTTATTCAGAATGGCCTACTACAGATCACTACATCATTTCCGACAAATCCGGCAACTTCATCAACAACGGTTTCAGAACCTCCTACAAATGCAGCAACTATTGTTCCCGACAACTCACCAGCAACATCAACCAGTACTTCATCTGTCCTCCCAAATGATCAGTTTTCAACAGTTTCTCCTGCTACAACTTCAGCTTCATTCCATTTCGAATCTCCGTCAGCAACAACAACAGTCCTTCCAACAATACCTCCTACAACTCCAGCAATCAATCATGAAGATGTCTCTACTGTTACCATATTCTATGATCCTGAAAATAACTCCGCTTACCATTCAGAAGGTGCTACTCCCGCCAGGGCACCAGTTACAATCTTTTATGATCCACAAACAATAACAGTCCCTTCAGCAGCAGCAATCAGTCCGGTCACTGTCACGGTGCCTGGACCAGTACCATATGAAAGCAATAGGGCCATCCCTTGGCACTATGGCTCTGACGTATACTGCGAAGGAAAAAGAATCACTCTGGAAACATCAACACCTGCACCACAAGTAGATAATGTGGGGGGAGGCGGAGGCTTCACTCGAAGCGGACGTCTCTTTGCTTCACAAGTTCAAAGACCTACTGCCGAAGCAGAAGCTGCTGCCGAGGCAAAAGGAAAAGGCCCGGTGCAGGAAAATCCAGCTGCCAAAGAAGCCCTGAAAACTCCATTTGATCAGGAAGTTGATGAGTTTATGCGGATCATCAAAAAGAGTGATTATAAAGTTGTGGATCAGCTTCACCAGACGCCATCCAAAATCTCCATCCTCTCACTGCTTATGTGCTTCGAAGCCCATCGGAATGCACTACTTAAAGTCCTGCACGCAGCTTACGTGCCTGAGGAGATTACCGTCAACCAATTGGAAACCGTGGTTGGTAATGTTACTGCTAGCAATGGGCTAGGGTTTACCAATTCTGACTTGACAGCGGATGGCCGCAACCACAACAAAGCCTTGCACATAACCATGGAATGCAAAGGAGCTGTCCTTTCTCATGTGCTGGTGGACACAGGTTCTTCCCTGAATGTCTTACCGAAGAAGGCTCTGGTGAAGTTAGAATATGATGGATTGGCATTGAGACCCAGCAACCTGGTAGTAAGAGCCTTTGATGGTTCGAAGAGATCGGTTCTGGGAGAGATTGAGCTGCCCGTGACAATTGGCCCACAGACTTTTAAAACTATCTTTTATGTGATGGACATTCAGCCCGCCTACAGCTGTTTGTTGGGTAGACCCTGGATTCACGCCGCCGGCGCAATAACGTCTACCCTTCACCAAAAGTTAAAATTTGAGTGGGAAGGTCAAGTTGTCACAATCTGTGGAGAGGAGGACATTTTTGTCAGCCACCTGGCAACCTACAAGTACATTGAAATGGATGGAGAGATCCATGAAACAATGAGCCAAGGTTTTGAAGCCTTGAATGTCAATGAAGCATCTGCTGTATCTGGTACTCCAATGTCATCTTACCAACAAGCCCGGAAGGTTGTTGAAGAAGGAACTGCCCTAGGCTGGGGCAAGGTCTTAGCTGTGGAGGAGAAGAAGGACAAATTTGGGTTGGGTTACAGACCAACTCAACATCAAGCAAAGGCTGCTGCAGAGCCTGGTTTTGTCAGTGGGGGGATGCTTACCCCTGATGCTATCAACTGTCTGGAAGACGAGCTGGAAGAGGAGCGCAATCTGGAGAATTGGATTCGTCCGAAGATCCCGGGGAGCAGTGTCTCGAACTGGTCTTCCCAGGAAATTATAAGAGTTACTCATGCAGAGTAATTATTATTTCCTGTATTTTTATAGCATGCATCCAAGTCTTGCATCTTGCCCAAGATGACAAGACTCATTTTGTAACCAGGGCCATCTGTACTTTTGTGCAAACAAGATTAAATTAATGAAATATCAGACATCTTTTTGCAAACGAGTCTTTTTTCTTTTATGCTCACTGTTTTTCCATTTTTCTTTTTGTACAAAAAATAAATGGCGGTGTTTTCAAAATGATAACTTCATTTCACTTTTTCTAAAGCAAGATTAAAATCAATCACTAAAATGAACAAACTTAACCCTTGCAGAGAGTGCCTTCCAGACTGCACCGACAACAGCACGGCTATGACATCGTATGACTTTGACAATCCAATCAATCAAGCTGATGAAGGGGTTGATGAAGAATATGAACTTCCTGAAGAGCTAGCCAGGTTGTTGAGACAAGAGGAAAAGGTTATTACTCCTCATCAGGAGGAGATTGAAGTGATTAATCTTGGTACTGTCGAAGACGTGAAAGAAGTTAAAATCGGGGCCTGCCTGCAAGACTCAGTGAAGAGACAACTGATAGATCTGCTTCAAGAGTATGTTGATGTGTTTGCTTGGTCGTACCAAGACATGCCAGGGTTGGATACCGACATTGTTGTGCACAAGATGCCTTTGAGAGAAGAATGCCCACCGGTCAAACAGAAGCTGCGCCGGACTCGCCCAGACATGGCTATGAAAATCAAGGAAGAGGTACAAAAGCAATGGGACGCCGGGTTCCTTGCTGTGACTAGCTATCCGCCGTGGGTTGCTAACATAGTACCTGTGCCTAAGAAAGACGGCAAAGTAAGAATGTGTGTTGACTACCGGGATCTGAACAGAGCCAGCCCGAAGGATGACTTCCCATTACCTCACATTGATGTATTGGTGGATAACACGGCTCAGTTCTCGGTATTCTCCTTCATGGATGGATTTTCAGGATATAATCAGATCAAGATGTCACCTGAAGACATGGAGAAGACAACATTCATCACACCTTGGGGCACGTTCTGTTACAAAGTGATGCCATTCGGACTGAAGAATGCTGGTGCCACATATCAACGGGCTATGGTAACGTTATTCCACGATATGATCCACAAAGAAATAGAATGTTACGTGGATGATATGATCGCCAAGTCCCTTACAGAGGAAGATCACCTGGTAAATCTGCTCAAGTTATTCAAGCGTCTGAGGAAATACCAATTGAAGCTGAACCCCAACAAATGCACATTCGGGGTGCGATCCGGTAAATTGCTGGGCTTTATTGTAAGCGAGAAGGGGATTGAGGTCGACCCTGATAAAGTCAAGGCTATTCAAGAAATGCCTGCACCAAGAACTGAGAAAGAAGTTCGAGGGTTCTTAGGTCGATTGAACTACATTTCAAGGTTCATATCTCACCTTACAGCAACCTGTGAGCCCTTGTTCAAGCTATTAAGAAAGGAGCAAACGGTCAGGTGGAATGAAGATTGCCAGAAGGCTTTTGACAAGATCAAGGAGTATTTACAAGAACCTCCAATCCTTATGCCTCCAGTTGAAGGAAGACCTCTGATCATGTACTTGACAGTATTAGAAGAGTCAATGGGGTGTGTACTAGGTCAGCATGACGAGTCTGGTCGAAAAGAGTATGCAATATACTACCTAAGCAAAAAGTTTACCGACTGTGAACAACGTTATTCACTGCTCGAGAAAACTTGTTGTGCTTTAGCGTGGGCTGCTCGCCGACTGAGACAGTATATGTTGACCCACACTACCTTATTAATCTCAAAAATGGATCCAGTTAAGTACATTTTCGAGAAGCCAGCTCTTACCGGACGGGTTGCAAGATGGCAGATGATTCTCACAGAATATGACATACAGTACACATCTCAGAAGGCCATCAAGGGCAGTGTACTATCTGAATATCTTGCTGAGCAACCCATTGATGATTACCAGCCAATGAGGTTTGACTTCCCTGATGAAGACATCATGTTCATTAAAGCAAAAGATCACGAAGAGCCTATTCACACCGAAGGGCCTGACCCGGAGGAAGAATGGACTATGATGTTTGATGGGGCTGTTAACATGAATGGCCGTGGTGTTGGTGCAGTATTCATTACACCAAAAGGAGTTCACATGCCTTTCTCGGCAAAACTCACTTTCAATTGCACTAACAACGAAGCTGAATACGAAGCTTGCATTATGGGTCTTGAGGAAGCCATTGACCTCAGGATCAAGACATTGACCGTATTCGGAGATTCAGCTTTGGTAGTCAATCAAACCAACGGAAAATGGTACACCCACCAAGATCATCTGATACCTTACAGGGATTATACAAGGCGGTTATTGACCTTCTTTACAACAGTCAAGCTTGAGTATATCCCTCGGGACGAGAATCAATTTGCAGATGCTCTTGCTACCATTTCATCCATGATCAAAGTTCAAACGGCTAACTTTGTACCCCAGATTTCAGTGTCTAGACTTGATAGACCAGCATATGTATTTGCAGCGGATGTTGTAAAAGATGATAAGCCTTGGTTCCATGACATTAAGTGCTTCTTGGAGGATCAAACATACCCACCTGGGGCATCTTCCAATGATAAGAAGACCTTGAGAAGGCTTGCTGGAAGTTTCTTTCTGAACACTGATGGGTCTTTATACAAAAGGAACTTTGATATGGTACTCCTCCGATGTGTTGACAAGACGGAAGCAGATTTGTTGATGCACGAAGTGCATGAAGGCTCTTTTGGTACCCATGCTGGAGGACATGCAATGGCTAAAAAGTTGTTAAGATCAGGCTATTATTGGATCACAATGGATGCAGACTGTTGTGCTTACGCCAGAAAATGCCATAAATGCCAGATCTATGCAGATAAGGTGCATGTGCCTCCTAATCCTTTGAACATCATGTCTTCACCATGGCCCTTTGCCATGTGGGGCATTGATATGATTGGCAAGATTGAGCCGACTGCTTCAAACGGCCACAGATTCATCCTGGTCGCCATTGACTATTTCACCAAGTGGGTTGAAGCAGCCTCATATGCTAATGTTACAAGGCAAGTGGTAGCCAGATTTCTGAAGAGAGATATCATCTGTCGGTATGGAGTGCCCGAGCGAATCATTACTGATAATGGTTCCAATTTAAACAACAAAATGATGGCAGAGTTGTGCCGGGACTTCAAGATCCAACATCACAATTCTTCTCCTTACAGGCCAAAGATGAACGGCGCTGTTGAGGCAGCAAATAAGAATATTAAGAAGATTGTACAGAAGATGGTAGTCACTTACAAAGACTGGCACGAAATGCTACCATTTGCCTTGCATGGGTACCGCACATCAATCAGAACATCCACTGGGGCAACACCGTATCAACTTGTATATGGTATGGAAGCAGTCCTACCTGTTGAAGTTGAATTACCCTCTCTACGAGTTTTGATGGATGTTAAACTGAGTGAAGCAGAATGGGTTCGGTCCCGATACGAACAACTGAGTCTGATCGAAGAGAAAAGATTGGCTGCAATCTGCCATGGGCAGTTATATCAGAAGAGAATGAAGAAAGCCTTCGATCAGAAAGTCAGGCACCGAGAATACCAAGTAGGGGATCTTGTGCTGAAAAGAATCCTCCCTCCTCATACAGACCACAGGGGCAAATGGACTCCAAATTATGAAGGACCATTCGTTGTAAAGAAAGTTTTCTCTGGTGGAGCACTGATGCTCAGCACCATGGATGGTGAAGATTTCCCATCCCCTGTGAATTCAGATGCAGTTAAAAAATACTTCGCATAAAATGACCCGCTGGACATGAAAACAGAATGTAAGTCCAGGCAAAAATAGGGCATCCCGGCGAGTCAAAAACAGAATAAAAGACTCGGGCAAAAATAAGGGAAATAAATGAAAAAATGTACACCCGCTGAGTTGAAAAGCCGCATTGGACAGCTCAGGCAAAAATGGGTATCCCGATGGATTGAAAACCCGAAAGGGCGATCCATGCAAAATAAGGGAATAAGCGAACAACTGCATTCTGAGTTCGTCTGTATCACCTACAACTTGGTAAGCTTCCAAAGGATCAAGCTTCAATCAGAACCAACTCTCTCCAGAAAGCAAGACGAGAAGAACGTCATTATCATACGAGTCATAGCAGAAGAGGGAGCTCCTTGAAAGCGTCGTCAGCATCGCCAACACTCTATTTCTCAATTTGTAACAATCTCCTCGTTTCAGGAGATATGTTTCTTTGACTGTATCTTGCCAATTCAGGGCACAGGAATTAATAAAATCAGATTTTCAGTCATGTCTCGTTTTTACATTTATGTTTTGCAAAGAGTCGTCTGATATCTCTAAAAATACAATTGCATAAGTACAGATGCCTTTCTCTAAAAATAAAAACACATGCTTACAGGGAATGTGATTATTCTCGAAAGTACTTAACTCCTATGACGGAATCCAGTAAGGGATACCTCGGGACCTTGTGTACATTTCCTTACCTTTGCAGGATTGTAGGTATCCAGAACGCAACTCGGGGCATGCAAGGTACATCCCAGCAAGCTGGCAAATCAACAAAAGATATCAGCATCCGAGATGCTCTATCCCCAGCTGAGTTGCTCCCCATTGCCTTCCCCATCAAAGTTGCCACATCAACTAACAGGCTTAACACTCAGGATGCTATATCCCCAACTGAGTTGCCTCTTGTTGCTCTCCCCAGCTGAGTTGCCTCTCACTTCCCCAGCCGAGTTGCCATTCTTCCTCAACAGAATACAGAAATCAGGGAATCATATCCCCACAGAATCTTCAGCCTCTATCCAGAAGAGCAAGGCATGAAGAGATCACAACAGAGTACAGGAAGCTTCTACAAACCCCAGCTGGGTCCCATATTATAAGGATATGTCAATCAGTGACATATATCCCCAAGCAGATGCATCATTAGATCTACCAGTGATCTCATACCCAGCTGGGATGTCCATTTCAAGCAGATCATCCAGAGATCTTCGCAGCAATGGGATCCGAATCCCGGATCCGTGCCCCTTTGCATAATCATGGCATTTGCATCATACTATCCCCCAGAGCGTAGCATTCCGTCTAATACGGAGCATTACGGCAAAAATCAAATGCATAGCATAATCATAAGTCATGTCGTGAATTGGACACTTGTGAATAATAAACCGTTCATCACCATTATACAGAAAAATCCCCATCAGAGTCCCAGCAAAAGCAGCTGCCCTTTCAAATCACAAACACCAGTATATACACCTTTTGGCACCCGTCCGTGTCATCTTTCCCCAGTAAAGTCGCCTGAACACCCTTTACAAACAAATCACCCTCATTACAGATACGTCCTGACACCCGTCCGTGTCATATCCCAGCAGAAAGCCAAAGACATCCTCTTTGCACTCACATGTACTTGTATATACACCCTTTTTGACACCCGTCCGTGTCATATCCCCAGCGCAGTCGCCTAGACTTTGTATAACAGATACTTGTTAATATTATACTTTTCTCTCTTGACACTCGTCCGTGTCACTCTCCCCAGCAGTTAAAACACTCATCTATACAATACAATACTCACTACTCATGGTACGCTTATACAGATACTCGTCCGTATCTTGTATACATCATCACTCATATCCCCACTGATTCGACAGTAGTCCTTGTTCTTTGTTAACCAGTTGGTACTCGTCCGTACCATCATCTCAGAACATTGCGTCTAGTGTTTGTTTCTACATGGTACTCGTCCGTATCATAGTCTTAAGGATGCTCGTCCGCATCTTTAATCCATACACTGTGTCAAACACTTATGTATTCTTGAATATAGATACTCGTCCGTGTCTATTATTCCCCAGAAGAATCCTTTCAGAATCAACACTCGTCCGTGTTCCTTGTTAACCAGTTGATACTCGTCCGTATCATCATCTCTGAACATGTGTCAGTTTGTTTCTACATGATACTCGTCCGTATCATAGTCTTAAGGATGCTCGTCCGCATCTTTAATCTATACACAATACCAAACACTTATACCTTTTGCTTCTCGGATGTAAACGCTCGTCCGTGTTTACTATCTCCCCAGTAGATCGCCAACAAAACAATTTTCTTTTTATCTAACACTCGTCCTGTGTTATGATACCTTTGAGAGCAGCCGTACCCTGCTAAGTGGTCGTCCTCCACTTCTTGATGGTCGTCCTCCATCATGCTCATCCGATGGCCGTCCCCATCGTTGTTTTTAGCAGCCGTCCCCTGCTAGGTGGTCGTCCTCCACCTTTCGATGATCGTCCTTCATCAACTTTATCCAATGGCCGTCCCCATTGTTGATTTTGGTTATCTGACATTCGTCCTATGTCATGACAAACCTCGAGAGCAGCCGTCCCCTGCTGAGTGGTCGTCCTCCACTTCTTGATGGTCGTCCTCCATCTTGCTCGTCCGATGGCCGTCCCCATCGTTGACCTTTTCTACCCGATGGCCGTCCCCATCGTTGATATTTTCGGCAGCCGTACCCTGCCAGGTGGTCGTCCTCCACCTTTGATGGCCGTCCCCATCATTTTTCTTTTATACCCAACAGAGCAGCCGTCCCCTGCTAGGTGATCGTCCTTCACCTTTGATGGCCGTACCCCATCATCTGTTTATTTCATTCATTCTTTAACCCGATGGCCGTCCCCGTCGTGGTCCCTTTTCCTTTTTTAACCCGATGGCCGTCCCCATCGTTGGTTACTTTACCTTTATGAACTTGATGGCCGTCCCCGTCATGTTTCATTAATCCTCAGAAATTTTACAGTTTTATCGTGATGGCCGTCCCCATCATGATTTTATTTTCCCCAGCTAGTCGGCCGTCCCCGTCTTAGCTTTACCTTTTATCCCCAGCATGTCGGCCGTCCCCGTCATTGCTTTATTTTCCTGCACTTTCCCCAGCATGTCGGCCGTCCCCGTCATTGCTCCTTACCCAGCAGTCGTCCTCTGCTCGACGGTCGTCCTCCGTCGCCCATACTTTACAATATACTTTGTTTTGCTTTTACAATCTATATCCCTTTTCTTCTTCATTCTGTGAGTGCAAATTTTGGACTGTCTTTGGTATTCAACCACAAGTTATCTTGTTTGCCTGTTAAGCCGTCGCTTACACCCTGCACAGCTAACTCATGTTTGAATAGGGGCAGCTGTAAACACCCCAAATTTGCCCTCACTCATTCACACCATGGCTTGTGATCATTCTCATATGCATAAACACAATCATATCACCTCACATCTCATTTTTGATTCACTGCATAGCTTTCAAGGCATCTGCACATAGGGTTTGTGATCTGAGCAATCCCAAAGCTTCTTGAGGCATTCCAAAGGCTACCAATCAATTCAAAGTGGTCCATGTGTGTTCTTATATCATATTCCATCTCCTCAAAGTCAAAAATGCAGAGGAATCATAAGAGCTAGGGTTTGAGTGGATGCAGAGCCAGGTTGAGCTGCACAGTTGACTGAAAATTAGGGTTTTGGTTTCAGAGACCATAACTCCAATTTTTTTGGTCATTCTTGTTTCCATTGGTCTCCATATGGTATAGGGGGTATGCATATCAATTTTCATGAAGAAATTCCATGGGGAAGTCATCTGATCAAGAGTTGACTTTTCAGACAAGTCAGTGCAAAATCAGGGCATCTGAGGCCCCCAATGACCCAACCAATGGGTGATCTTCATCATTTTGAGTGTATATGATCTTTATTTGATCATGGAAGAAGGTTGAAGTTCATAGAAATCAAGAATTTAGGGTTTTTGCAAAGGTTGACTTTTTGGGCATAGTTGACTTTTCAAGAATGCATCATTTTAGGTCAATTTTCAAGCTTTGATTCTTGGTCCAAAAAGGCTTCAAATGGAAAAACTTTGGTCATGAAAGTTGTAGATCTCATCTTTCCCTTTCCAAAAAGTACAAGAACATGACCAAACTCTTCTTGGATCAAAAGTTATGGTGTTGAAAAGTTGGCAAAAATCATTGATTTTCAAGTTATGCACTAAATGGAAATTTTGCAAAGTCATGAACCAATGCATTATGTGACTTCTAATTCATCTCAAACCAGCACACAAACTTTCTCTAAGCCACAAAATCAGATTTGAACCAAGATCACATGTGCTTAGTTCATGTAACAAGGCATTTTTCATGAAAATCCATAAAGTAACCAAGTTGCAAAACTCATGATCATGCTTCACCAACTTGCTGCATTGGTCCTTGAATCAAGCCAGCCTCACACACTCACCATGCTGCGCCAGCCCTAGCCCTTGTACTTGCCTAGTATCAAGCCCATGCTTCTCTTACAAGATTTTTGACTTTTGGCAAAAGCAAACTTACCAATCACAAAAGCACAAGTCACATCCTCTGACCAATCAGATTTGTTTATGTTATCCCTTTGCAAGCTAAAGACATCACTAAGCAAGGCTGAAACACATACATTCATCACATACACAAAAACTCACCATCTTGCAACTTGCTTCGAATTCCTCTCCACAGCCACTAAACATTCAAGCCAACTTCACCAATCATCTCACCTTGCTCCATAGACCTCAAACCACCCAAAGCACAAGCCTAAAACAGCCAGATTACTCCATAGCCATTTCTCACTCCATTTTGCAGTTTCATTCGAAACTCTCATCCTAGCTCACAAACACACAAACAAACACCACAAACCTTCTCCATTCATCATCAGGACCTCAAACCTTCATTCACCATGACCTGAAAGTGCCAGAATCTCCATTGCCATTTTTGACTGAACTGAAACAGGAGCTTTCGAAACTCATCATCAAGCCAACTTAAACTCCATTTGAGCATTCAAACATCATCAAGAGGTTCTAAGGAGTAGATTGCACAAGGAGAGGTGGCCAGAAAGTTCCTAAACTGAAAGCTTTGAATCTCAGGTAGCCTGAAATTTATTTTTCCAGAAGTTGCTTTTCTTGTTACAAACTTGTTCTACTAGCTTCACTGATCATTCTGGTACCATTGGTTTTGAAAATGGTTGTGATTTGAGCATTTAATTTGTTTCTGAAGCTTGCGTGACCTAGAACTTTCTTTCTTCGATTCAGCTTGTTTAGGAAATATAAATTTGTTTTGAGAGAGGGGTTTGATTCGTGAGAGTGTAAGGATCATTTCCCAGTTTCTATTTTTCATTTTTGATGCGTTTTTAGGAAGTTTGAAGTTTTCAGGGGAGGAGGTCACCGGAGAAGACGACCGGAGCTCGTCTCCGGTGACCTGAAAGTGATTAGTCATTAATTTAGGGTTAGGGCAAAGTTTGAATTGAGACCCTTGGATCTGGCTTCCCGCGCGCGTGTGTGTGGTCTAGATTGCATCATTAATTCATAATCAGGATTAATTAAATTAATTAATTGAGTTTTAGAAGTTTGAATGTGAGCCTTAGATCTGCGCGCCAAGTCAATGGTCCTTTCCCCAGAATCAATCTCATCCTTCCATTCTGTTTACTTTTTATTTTATTTAATTTTATTCATTTTTCTTTCATTTAAATTGCATAATTAATTTAAAATAGCAAAAAATCCTTAAAAATTATGAAACTTTTTCCTTAAAGTTTTAATAATTTTTAAGACCCAAAAATATTTTTATTTTATTTTTTATCATTAAAAAAGTATTTTTAAATGTTTAAAATATTATTTTTAATTGATTAATGAGAATTAATTAATTAAAAATACTTTTAGGTATTTAAAAATTACAAAAAAATTCATGACATGTTCTAAGACATTTAGAAACATTGTCCAACCTTCAAACCAAATTTCTTTTTTGATCTTGATGCATTTTAAGAATTTTTCATTGAATTAA
Organism: Lathyrus aphaca; assembly: GCA_963966055.1. NCBI lineage: Eukaryota > Viridiplantae > Streptophyta > Magnoliopsida > Fabales > Fabaceae > Lathyrus > Lathyrus aphaca. The sequence goes on along the minus strand of OZ014525.1, from coordinate 198,378,088 downwards.
ATCATTTTTTATGCATTATTTTGATCATGGATTCAAAAATTCATTTCTGCCAATTGGTGAAGGTTGAGACATTGATTCTTCTTGCATTGTCTTTTGTTTTGCATGTAGTTCCTAGGATAAAAAGGCCATGAATTGTTCTTGCATTTTCAAATTGTTTGGCATTTGTTTTGTTAAGAACCCTAAAAAACCCTAATAACTTGCAAAATTCATATCTTGAGTTTGGTTGAGAGTTGAGAGCTCCCCTTTGGGCAGTGGCTTGTTATAGGCCTAGGGTTTCTTTGAGTGCCATTTTCCATTTTTACTTTAGGGTTTTGCTTCTGTTTTTGGTTTGTGTTTGATGTTTGATCCATAAACCCTAATTTGGGCTTTCATTTGCATCCCTCTTGCATTTCCTTGCATAACATGACTTGTCTTTGCATTTTGTGCATTCTTATGATTCATTTGACATCTTAAGACATTTAGAAAGCATGTTTGGTCATTGCATTGCATATTTTCCATGTCATTTGTCTTGTATGATTCATAACTTTTCATGCTTGTTCATGCCTCCTTAGCTTGCATCATTTGCATTCATGATCTTGTATGATCATCCCCATTGTCTTGCCTCATGTTTGCAGCACCTCATAACATCATTAACATCATGTGCATGCTTCTGGTTTTGCTTAGCATCATATCATTTCATCTCACCTTGCATTGCATTGCATTTCTTTCTAACATTTCAGGTGGTAAGTAACTTGGGAAGTGAATTTGCCTTCACTTCTCATGCCTTTTCTTTTCATCTCTCTTGCATCCATTGCTGCATTCTTATTTGTGTTTGAGTTTGAGCTTGCTCATTCTTCTTCCTCCCACTTTCTTTCTTCAAGTGACTTGACTTCTTGAATGAAGCAAGTCACTTTGCTTCTCTTAATCCTGTTCATCTGCTTCCTGGTGGCTCCTCTGAAGATTTCTCTTGAAAACCTCACAAACCTTAGGATCAACCAAGCATGACAATGAATTAGGGTTTTGATTAGTATCCCCTCATAGTTTTACCTTTGTGTCTCTCTTTGAGTCTTCTCTTCTCATCTCATAATCAGGGACTAAACCCTAAAGGCTTTAAGACTTTGTGATTAAGCTTATGCCTGCATCCTTCTCTTAGGATGGAGTGTATAACTTTAATCCTAAGTCTTGAACCCTTAAGGTGTTTAAATCTCTTAATCAATTCATCTAATAAATATCAAGACATCACACTTGTAACTTGGGCCTTGCATTAGGGTTCTAATTCTTCCTTAAGTGGTTAAGAAGGACTAACCCTAGTGTTAATGGACAAGTCCCCCTCAAGTTGTCTTACAAACCATAAAATTCACTTCATCATCATACCATTAACTAAAATCCACTTAATAAAGGCTTGTTTTGTCATGGGTTTAATCCCTAATCATGGATTAAGTTGAGGAGTCTTCCTCAGCTTAAACATTCTCATCTATTATCCTTCTTTTAGGATGGTGTAATGAGTCTGTTTAATCCTTGATTATGGCTTAACCTCATTACTCAACACTAAACAAAAAAACACCAAAAACATCTAAATAATCACAAGTAGGTTAATGATCTTAATCCTACACCGAAGGTGATTAAGTGTGAGAATCTGACTTCACACTTAAGGTATTCTCATTACCCCTAATCAGAGGGAAGATGTGATGAGTTTACTAAATCCATTGGTTTAGACTTAAGCTCATTATCTTATGACAAATCTTCAAAAAGCAATAAAAGACTGAAAACACCAAAAACAAACAATAATCGTCTCCTCCGGGATTCTTTTCTCATCACACTCACTCACAACCTAGAACTCGCTTCTTCCGTCTAATGCAAGACAGTTAGCACCTGAGCCAGACAGGTCATACACTTGAGCATAGGCAAGCAAGCAGTTCACAAGTCAATTCACCTTTCAGTCTCTTTGGGTCGAACTACGGTGTTCTGACTTCCTCATTGCACGAGAGGATACGTAGGCATAACTTAACAGTTATCGAACAAAAGTCTCTGTATATTCCCCCTCTTTCTAGCTTTATTCCTTAGCCTCATTATCATGAGCATTTCATTCCTGGTCTCACACTGACACTGTACATTTATACACATCACATTTCTTTACACTGACACTTGTACATTCTTTTCCAGCTATTTTTTACACAGATTGCACTGACACTACCCCTTTAAAACACAAATCTTTTAAGCGTGGATCCCGTCGAGTACGACGGACAATCTGGGTGCTAATACCTTCCCAGGTTGTAACCAACCCCCTTTCTCAGTCTCTCTGGTTCGCAACCGTCTTATCCATCTCTTTCCAGGTCTATGCAGCATTGCCTTTCCTCCGGGATAAAAATGCCTAGCTGGCGACTCTTTTCATCTCCAGTGAGTTCACGGCTGTGTGTTCTCATTGTCCCTCTCGCCGACCGTTCGCGTCTGTACCTTCATCTGATCCATTTTCATTTGTCGGGAGCGACAGTCGCCAAGCTGTCGCTCCCGACAAATGAAACAGGGTCAGATGAAGGTACAGACGCGAACGGTCGGCGAAGGGAACAGTGAGAACACACAGCCGTGAACTCACTGGAGAATGAATAGAGTCGCCAGCTAGGCATTTTTATCCCGAAGGAAAGGTAATGCTGCATAGACCTAGGAAGAGATGGATAAGACGGTTGCGAACCAGAGAGACTGAGAAAGGGGGTTAGTTACAACCTGGGAAGGTATTAGCACCCAGATTGTCCGTCGTACTCGACGGGATCCACGCTTAAAAGATTTGTGTTTTAAAAGGGGTAGTGTCAGTGCAATTTGTGTGTAAAAGAGCTGGAAAACAAAATGTACAGGTGTCAGTGTGAAGTGTATAAGTGAAGTGTCAGTGTAAGAACAGAGTGAAATGCCCATGATAATGAGGCTAAGAGAAAGATGCTGGAAAGAGGGGGAATATACAGAGACTTTTGTTCGATAACTGTTAAGTTATGCCTACGTATCCTCTCGTGCAATGAGGAAGTCAGAACGCCGTAGTTCGACCCAAAGAGACTGAGAGATGAATTGACTTGATGAACTGCTTGCTTGCCTATGCTCAAGTGTATGACCTGTCTGGCTCAGGTGCAAACTGTCTTGCATTAGACGGAAGAAGCGAGTTCTCGTTTGTGAGTGAATGAGATGAGAAAAGAATCCCGGAGGAGACGATTATTGTTTGTTTTTTTGAGTTTTCAGTCTTTTATTGCTTTTTGAAGTTTGTCATAAGTTAATGAGCTTAGGCCTAAACCAATGGATTTAGTAAACTCATCACATCTTCCCTCTGATTAGGGGTAATGAGAATACCTTAAGTGTGAAGTCAGATTCTCACACTTAATCACCTTTGATGCCGGATTAAGATTATTAACCTACTTGTGATTATTTAGATGTTTTTATGGTTTTTGTTTAGTGTTAAGTAATGAGGTTAAGCCATAATCAAGGATTAAACAGACTCATTACACCATCCTAATAGAAGGATAATAGATGAGAATGTTTAAGCTGAGGAAAGCTCCTCAACTTAATCCATGATTAGGGATTAAGCTCATGACAAAACAAGCCTTTATTAGATGGATTTTATTTAATGGTAAGATGAAGAAGTGAATTTTATGATTTGTAAGACAACTTGAGGGGGACTTGTCCATTAACACTAGGGTTAGTCATTCTTAACCAATTAAGGAAGAATTAGAACCCTAATGCAAGGCCCAAGTTACAAGTGTAATGTCTTGTTACTTATTAAGTGAATTGATTAAGGTATTTAAACACATTAAGGGTTTAACACTTAGGATTAAAGTTATACACTCCATCCTAATAGAAGGATGCAGGCATAAGCTTAATCACAAAGCCTTAAAGCCTTTAGGGTTTAGTCCCTGATTTATGAGATGAGGAGAGAAGACTCAAAAGAGACACAAAGGTAAAACTAAGAGGGGAGACTAATCATAACCCTAATCATTATCATGCTTGGTTGTTCCTAAGGTTTGTGAGGTTTGCGAGAACAAACTTCAAAGGAGCCACCAGGAAGCAGATGAACAAGACCAAGAGAAGCAAAGCAACTTGCTTCATTCAAGAAGTCAAGTCACTTGAAGATAGAAAGTGGGAGGAACAAGAATGAGCAAACCCAATCTCAAACACAAACATAAATGCAGCAATGGATGCAAGGGAGATGAAAAGAAAAGTTATGAGAAGTGAAGGCAAATTCACTTCTCAAGTTCACTTACCACCTGAAATGTTAGAAAAAAATGCAATGCAATGCTAAATGGGATGAAATGGTATGATGCTAAACAAAACCAGAATCAAGTTGATGATGATAATGATGCTATGGAGTGCTATAAACATGAGGCAAGGCATGGAGATGTTCATACAAGTTCATGGATGCAAATGATGCAAGTTAAGGAGCATGATCTTACATGAAAAGTTATGAAACATACATGGCAAACAAAATGGCAAATATGGGATGCAATGGTCAAACATGCTTTCTACATGTCTTAAGATGTCAAATGAATCAAATGGAGGCATGGAATGGCATGGCAAGTCATGTTATGCAAGAGAATGCAAGAAGGATGCAAATGGAAGCCCAAAATTAGGGTTTATGAATCAAACATCCAACAAAAACCAAAAACAGAAGCAAACCCTAAGATAAAAAATGGAAAATGCCACCCAAAGAAACCCTAAACCTATACTAAACCAAGGTTCAAAGGGGAGATCTCAACTCTTCACCAATCTCAAGTTATGATTTTTCTAAGTTATTAGGGTTTTTAGGGCTCCTAAACAAAAGAAATACCAAACAAATTGAAAATGAGGAATCAAATCAAGGCCATTTTACCCTAGAAACTACATGCTAAACACAAAACAATGCAAGAAGAATCAATGTCCAACTCTTCTTAGATAGGCAGAAATGAATTTTTGAACTTATGATCAAAATAATGCACCAAAAATGATTTAATTCAATGAAAAAATCTTAAAATGCATCAAGATCAAAAAAGAAATTTGGTTTGAAGGTTGGACAATGTTTCTAAATGTCTTAGAACATTTCATGAATTTTTTGGTGATTTTTAAATACCTAAAAGTATTTTTAATTAATTAATTTCCATTAATCAATTAAAAATAATCTTTTAAATATTTAAAAATACTTTTTAAATGATAAAAAATAAAATAAAAATATTTTTGGGTCTTAAAAATTAATAAAACTTCTATGAAAAAGTTTCATAATTTTTAAGACATTTTTGCTATTTTTAAATAATTATGCAAGTTAAATGAAAATAAAATGAAATAAAAATAAATAAAAGGAGAAGTCAGCCAAATGGAAGGCTGAGATGAGCCCTGGGTTTGAATGCGTTGACTGGCGCGTGAATGGAGGGTCCAGATGGCCTCTGAGTTAATTAATTATGATTATCTTAATTAAATAAGATTAGGGCAAATGAATGAATCTGAGCCTTCCATTCGCGCGGGGAGTCAAACGTTTCAACGCATCCAACGCCCAGAATTCAAACAAACATTAATGACCTGAGATTAGGGCTAATGACATTCAGGCTGCCGGAGAAGACTTCCGGTCGTCTTCTCCGGCAGCATCTCCCCTGAAAAATCCCCAAAACCCCAAAAAGCTAACTAAAATGAAATCTAAGAATTGGGAAATGATCTCCAACCATTCACGAATCAAAACCCTCTCTCAAAACAAATTTATACTTCCTAACTAAGCTGAATCGAAGAAAATAAGAACTAGGGCACGCAAGCTTCAGAAGCTAATTAAATACTCATTTCAAGGCCATTTCAAAAACTGAAAGCATATTCATGATCAGGAAGGCACAAAGAGCAAGTTTAGAACAAGAAAAATGATTTCTGGAAAAATATTTTTCAAGCTACCTGAGATTCGAAGCTTTCACTCTGATGACTTTCTGGCCACTTCCTTCAGTGCAATCCACTCCACTTGATCCCCAGATGATGTTTGAATGCTCAAAAGGAATTTATGTTGGCTGGATGAGGAGTTTGACAAGCTTCTGCTCAAGCTCAGTCAGAAATGGCAATGGAGTTTCAGGCAGTTTCAGGTCATTGTAAATGGTTCTTTGTGATCCAGATGGTGAGTGGAGAAGGTCTGTGGTGTTTGTTTGTATGTTTGTGTGCTGTGGAAAGAGTTTTGAATGAAACTGCAAGTTGAGGTGAGAAATGGCAGTGGGGTGTTCTTGCTTGTTTCAGGCCTGGCTCTTGGTGGTTTGAGGTCTATGAAGTGTGGTGAGTTGAAGTGTGGAAATGGTTTGTATGTTTGATGGCTGGGCAGAGAGATTCGAAACAAAATGCAGCTGGGGTGTGTTTTGTGAATGTGTTTCATGAGAGTGTTTCAGCCTTGCTAGATGTATCAAATGTCTTGCTCTTTGTCCACATAAACCTCTCTCATTGGTCAGATGACAAGACATGTGCTTTTTTGATTGGTAAGTCTACTTTTGCAAAAAGTCAAATTTTGTGTAAGGAAAGTATGGCTTGATCTATAGCTAGTACAAGGCATGGTTCTGGTGCAGCAAGATGAGGTGAGAGGCTAGCCAAAGTCAGCATCCAATGTTGCAAGTTGTAGGGAAGCATCATGATGGTTTTGCAAGTTGTTGCTTTATGGTTCACATGTGATTTCCTTATCCCACAAGCCATAATACATGAGCATTCTTGGTTCAATTCTGATTTTTATGACTTATAGAATGTTTGTGTCATGGTTTGAAATGAACTAGAGGTTACAAAAGACATTGGTTCATGGTTTTGCAAAATTCTCACTTGAAGCATGCCTTGAAAATCAATGATTTTTGCCAACTTTGTCACACCATAACTTTTGATCCAAGAAGAGTTTGATCATGTTCTTGTACTTTTTTAAAAGGGAAAGATGAGATCTACAACTTTCATGACCAAAGTTTTTCCATTTGAAGCTTTTTTGGATCAAGAATCAAGGCTTGAAAAATGACCTAAAATGAAGCATTCTTGAAAAGTCAACTATGCCCAAAAAGTCAACATTTGCAAAACTTCCAAATTCTTGATTTCTATGAACTTCAACCTTCTTCCATGATCAAATAAAGATCATATACACTCAAAATGATGAAGATCACCCATTGGTTGGGTCATTGGGGGCCTCAGATGCCCTGATTTTACACTGACTTGTCTGAAAAGTCAACCCTTGATCAGATGACTTCCCCATGGAATTTCTTCATGAAAATTGATATGCATACTCCCTATACCATATAGAGACCAATGGAAACAAGAATGACCAAAAAATTTGGAGTTATGGCCTCTGAAACCAAAACCCTAATTTTTAAGTCAACTGTGCAGTCAAACCTGGCTCTGCATCCATTCAAACCCTAGTTCTTGTGATTCTTTGGAATTTTTGACTTTGAGAAGATGCAATATGATACTTGAACACATATGGATCCCTTTGAAGTGATTGGTTGCCTTTGGAGTGGCTCAAGAAGCTCTTGGATTGCTCAGATCACAAACCCTAGGTGCAGATGACTTAGAATCTATGCAGTGAATCAAAAATGAGATGTGAGATGATATGATTGTGTTTATGCATATGAGGATGATCACAAGCCATGGTGAAATGGGTGATGGCAAATTTGGGGTGTTTACAAAGTAATCCACTTACCGAAGGCGTACAAAATATGGGCTTTTAACCGCTAACTCCATTCGACATATTGTGATGTTCCATTACTCTCTATATTGAAAATAATTTAAAGATAATATATGCAAAGGTAATAAGTTCAAAGTCAAAGAAAATATTACTAAAATGATCATATATACTTACGTAGAAATAATATGTTTCATATTTGATTTAATTTATTTTCCTAAGAAGCATAACATAACTATCATATTCATGTGAAAAAAGATGAAGATCAATTGCCATTGACCATTGAGTGAATATAAGCCTAATTAATACATATTTGATAAAACACAGAAACTAACTATAATAGATAAACCACAATTTCAAAATTACTCATTCATCGATAAATGGTGCTAAGTAACAGTCTTTATTCCCCTCACTTAACCATGATGATATGAACTATTCAATCGCTTTTGAAGAATTATTTATAAATCGAATACTAAATGGATCCAAGAATCTCTAAATATCTAATTTATTTAATCCTATACAAACATGATGAATGTACCTAAATGGTTAAACAAAATTCAAAAATTAAGTGACGAAATAGATCTATACAAAGACCATGAATGTACCATAATGAGACGTTTAATTTTATACTCATGTGCACCACAAAGTAGCATCCCTATGTATAGTCACTCATTTTAAAACATAAATTCCCTTATATATTTAGGATCTACATAGAAACCTCTAGCTCTCAATCATGATCTAACAGAAGAGGAATTAGTTTTTTCATATCCATAATGTGACATACCAATTGTCTAATTGAGTCTTCAGAAGGAACCAATATCTCGCTATGGATATCGGTATGGATGAATGAACAACATCCTCTTGAGCTTGCACCACCTACAAAAACTCTTTCAGGAAATTGATCATCATCTTCATTTGTACACGGTTGGACAGTACCACCCAATCTCTGCATCATAAAAATAAAAACAATACAAAATATGTTCAACATAATATATCCTACATTTCAAATAAAACACTAAAATGCTATTTATCTAGATAAAATGCTAATCTCAAATACCACAACAAGCTCATCTATCTTTTTTCTGCGAATTTCCCACTCATGTCCCAACACATCTTCCAGCTTCTTTTCGTACTCCACCTCTAAATCTTCCAACTCTTTCTTTTGTGATTCATGTAACACCTCAGAATTTGATTAATTTATTTAATTGAATTATTCGTATTTTATTTAATTATTTAGTTTTTGGTGTGCTTTTAATTAAATATGTAAAGTGAGTTGTAAATGTTGTGGGGAATTAGTGGAACATATTGAGAGCGTTGGTAGGGTGGTAGAAGGAATAGAATAATAAAAATAATTTGAATTATAGTTATTTTATTTGATTAATTAAAATAAATTAGAAAATGAAGCTTTAGGGTGGAAAGTAGGAAACTAGAGAATATGAGGGAAGTGATGAAAGTTATAACATAAGTTAGACCTTAGTGTAAATTTGGAGAGATTAAGAATTAAGTTAGAGATAAATATGGCTTAGTAGAGTTTTTAAAGAAAAACCGTTAATGAAAATAGAATTGGGAGAAAAAAGGCAAGGACATGGCTAGGGCTTGAAGAGGGAAGAACAATTCTGAGCAATTCTGAATTTGTAACAAGGAATCTAAGGTAAGGTGGGAGAAAGAACTTTTTCTCTGGGTGTATAGCATGAAGGATAGAGAAGAGAGAATCCTCGCTCTCTTTAGGAATTTTTGTGATTTGCTTGTGAGTTGTTGTTAATGTGTGTAATTATGGAATTTGATGATTAAATGTGTATGCATCTAATTTTTTTGATTGAATTTGTGTATATATGGTTATGCTTGTATGCCATTGTTGAAGACATTGAAAGTATGAACATAAACATGAATTGATGAAATTGAATGAATAATTGGTATGATTATATGAAATTGTATGTTATAAAGATGTTATGACTTGTGATATAATTTCCTGGACGTGTTTTGGATGATTAGGGTTGGAAATTTTGGAGTTCAAAGGGACTCCCATGGCATTAATTTGTATTTTTGCCTTTTGGTGCAGGGTGACGAGCATCACCCAGATGACGGGTTAACCGTCCTACACCTGGGGATGCTGACGGGTGTCAACGCTCTGACGAGGATACTTTCATGGTCTCCAGGCTTGTATTTCAAGTCAGTCGTCATGATGATGACAATTTGGGATTTTTGGGAAGATGGTTGGCGTCACTAGGATGACAGGTTACCCGTCATGTAGTTAGAAAGGGCGTTATCAACCCTGTTGCTTGATCTAAGTTGTTGGTTCAGATTTTTGAGGTGTTTGGGTGATGAAAGAATTTATTTAATTAGTTATGGTGAAACTATTGTAGTTGATTGGTGATTGCCTTACTTTCTAATTGTTGTTACATGATGAAATTGTCATTAACATTGTTTTGGGATACATGATTGTGTGATGAATAATTATTTATTTGTTAACGTGCATTGTTGTTGTTATTGGTTGATAGTAATTCAGAAGGTGGGATTACTATTGTGATGAAGTCCATGCATCTTTTTAACATTTGATCAATAATCACATGATATATATTAACGTGAAATTTAACATATTACAATGATTAGTTTATACTTCTCATGCCTAGAAAAATTGTAGCAAATTAGAAATGATTTAAATTAAAGAAGAATCATGTTATTGAATTTTACCGAGGATAGATTAGTATAATTTTTTATCAGTTGTAATACAATTTTATAAAATTTGTCTAACAAATATTGGTTATGAAGTTTTTTAGAACTTAGTTTCTTGGTTTCAATCATCCATTAATCTCTAATCAAGATTAATGACAAAGTCTATTGATCTATCAAAACAAGCAGACAAATCGGCCGCCCACCAACCCATCTTCTTGGCATGTCAGACTAGATTTTTAAGATAAATTTCACTTGGCGGACTTGTTTGTCCTGTTCCTTGTTTGAGAGGCTTAAGGTGGGGTGGAGTGGAACATACGACCAATTTTTCCACCCCTATTTTAACATATATATTCGAAATAACTTCAAAATTAAGTGATTTTTAAAACTTTGATATCTATTTTTTGTAATAAAATGATAAAGTATATAAAATAATATTTTTTAAAAATTATACAAACCAAATAATTTTCATTTGTAATTTTTATTAAAAAATTATAATTGTTTTTATATAAAATTAGGTTATAATTTTTTTTTTTAAAGTTAAAATATTATGGCATAATTATTTTGACTATTGACTATGTGATTCATTGTAATTATAGTTCTTAAATATAATTAAAAAATTTGAAACACGTCCTTAAACGAGTCTTTACTCTTTAGTAATCATTAATGTAGAGTGCAAAATAAACAATCAAGACTTTACTTTTATCCCACTTGAATCTCACTATCTTTTGAAAGAATCATAAATTGAGCAAAATAAACAGATATAAGCATTAATGTTGAGTGCAAGAAGCACCACTTGCAAATGAAGTCTTTGGATTCACATTTGAGATCTTGCATCACATCACATTATATGCTATCTAAGCCATATCTTTAATATGGATTGGATATTTTCAAACTAAAAGGTCAACCAAGACTTGTGTATGTGGATCAAGTTGAAGGAGGTCATAATTGGCAAATAATGTTTGGTAATGGACTGTGTTCTTGTTTGTGCCTAATTTTAGTATGATTTTTTGTGGTTTAAAAAGAGAATGCATCAATATACATTTTATAATAGTTTATGGTGATACTAAATATTTATTAATATTTTTGGCAAGTTTCATCTATTATTAATAAAATTAGAAATTTATTAATTTTATTTTTAAGAAAATGGTTATTCTTATTTTAACTATTTATTTTTTATATTTTTGAATAATCATAAATATAATTAGCATAAATAATTTCATAAATCTATTATCATTAAGACATTATCTATTAAAAAAGATAAAAATTCTTAAATATAAAATTATTAAATTCTCAAATAAAATAATTTTAACATTAACAAATTAAAACATAAATTGGGTATCTAAACATATGAGACAATTACATCAAAATTCAAAAAATCGACTAAATAGTGCTGAATAAGGTCAAATTAATGTTTCATTATATTCAAGTTGGTAGTTAGACTCAGGTGAACATCTATACTCTCTTGGTAATTCTATGCATGGACCCTAAAAAAATAAAAATAAAAATAATATTAAACTACCCTAGACATGGACCCAATACCCGCTTAAAATAGCAACCATTGAACAAGTGAACAATATATCTTCTAATACTCCGATGAACGTGACCTACATTCTTTATGACTCCTTCCATGATGTTACACATCACTTATCAACTACCACATCGAGCGACTCTTCCTAGAGAAAGGCGAGATATCTGGTAGAAAGGGGGCGCATCTAATAAACTGACAATTGAACTGATACGTAGGAATGGAACAAAAATAAACACAAAGCGAAGATAGCTCAATTGGGAGAGTATCAAATTGACGATTTGAAGCTTGGGTGTTTGATCCATGTTCATTGAATTTACTCTTCTTTTAAAATACATATTGTTAAAGAAGTCATGAAAAACTAAAAAAAATGGAGATGCGGGGTATCGATCCTCGTACCTCTCGCATGCTAAGCGAGCGCTCTACCATCTGAGCTACATCCCCATGTTGTTTATTGATTTAGTTAAGAACATAATTATTGATGTTTCTAGAAAAGGAATGTGTTTCTTATGCTCTATCGAGAAATAAAGTATTGTGGGCATAAATATGACCATTTGAACAATAGTTGTTTTCTATGTATAAACTAATAATTCAATTCTAAATGGGGCGCATTTTAATTATTATTTTATATTAATAATTAAACTCTGAATCATTAATTATTATTTTATAATATAAATAATTTATTTATATTATTTTAATATTATAAAAATTAATCAGGATGTTTAAAAGCCTTGAGTTACATATTTGAAGTAGTCGAGAAGAATAATCTTTAAGATGGAGATTACTTTATGTAACATAGATCTTTATTTGTGAAATGCATACGATCTTCATTAGGAATAATCATATAATGGATTGATGGTTGGATGAAGTTACTAATACTAGGTCAAGTTATTAATAGATGAAGTAAGCTTTCAATGAGTTATTTATAACTTATAGATTCAACAAGGTCACAAAATTGTATTGGTTTTAGCAGGGGTTTGTTGAAGAAAACTCTTCATTGGCTTGGTCTTGGTGTCGCCTTGAGTTGGGAGGACTTAGCGGACTTTCCATACACGGATAACTCTCTTCTTGGGAAGGAGAAATCAAAGGTGGTTGGGGTTATTTGGTTGGTAGTTTCATGGATAATTTGGAACTTTCGCAATAAAATTATTTTTGAAGGAAAAACTCCAAATTTAGATGGGTGTGGGATAAAAGTCAAGACTTTGTCGTGGGAATGGTATCGACTAACCTTCAAGCCTTTTTCTTTGTTAAACTTTCATTTTTGGAGTAATGACCCATTGTTTTGTCGTAATATTTGTGTTTGACTGTCCACCTTTGTAAGGGTCTCGAGTACCCCCGGTACTCGTTTTTTTGATCATAATCATATAAATCACTGCTTATTAAAAAAAAAAGTCTAAGCAAAAATATTTAGAAATTTTGGACTTTTAACTATAAGACTAGGGCATGTTTGTATTTACATATGGAAATTCTAAGATGTGACCATGAATCCTTGATCCATAGAAAATTTTCCATGTCGCGATGATCTTTTATCTTATAAGAATCATCTAGTTTTGATTTTATTAATGTTATTTCATCCAAATTATTTTCAAATAAGATAATGGCCATCAACATAAATGAGTGGAGATGTAAACTTCTTATGAGCATACTTTGTAAACAAGAAATATAATTGTGTTTGTCATCAAATATTAATAGGTTTCTTAGACATTTTTATATACTAGAATTCTGATCATGTTTACTCACTCAAGCTAGATCCTTAAACCTTCCTTTTATTTATGCATAAAAAAAGTAAATTTCAAAATTAGATGAAATAAAAATATTCAACAAATATTGATTTGTAATGGAATGTGTAGTGATATATTTGTGAAGGCCCCCAAATGAGGTGGCACGTGTCTTGCCTTCACCTAGAGCCCACCCCATAATGTGTAGCCTAAAGCATAGTCCTCATGTAGAAAAGGGGCTCTCCCTAAGAGGAAACATAAACAATGACGTTTACTTAGTCCATAACGTATTACAAAGTCATGCCCATGACTCCCTAAGTAGGCGACCAACGACTCTCCTAGTCAAGATGGAGTGATTATCACTTCTTAGGAGTCCCCTAACTCTAGGCCCATAATACTCTATAAATATCTCATCCCTAGAATAAGGGAAATCAACTTATAACGTACACGAAATACCCTAAGAATACCGAGCTTTTCACCTCACGCGAGCTTACTCTCTCCATAGCCAAAAACTTTATCGAACAGGGTTTTTCACCACTGTGATCAAGCTCTAAAACCACATATAATCACTAAGGTCTATGCCCACCCCTACTGGCATAAAGGTCACACATTATGTACTTTTTAACAAGTATAGTGGCGACTATTGTCGGGCCTCAAAAATGCGCACTGCCATGGACCAATTGCGCTGTTAGAATCAAATTCTAGATAACTATGTCCATAACATCCAAAAACACTAACACGAGGCTACCCTGAAATGGAAGGTGGAAGTATTGGACCCCGACCACTTTAACACGAAATATGGGAAGTACTTGTTTCTGAAGACTTCAAGCCTTTCTCCTTGGCGAAGTTCAATGACCGCAACGAACCCTACTAGCATGTCGCGTCCATAAATACATATATGGAAATCATTGAAGCGTATGAAACTCTAAAATGCATGCTATTTTCTGGAGCTTTCAGAGTTGCAACCATGCAATGGTACATGGGCCTACCCCGAGCTTCCGTCGCCATTTATAAAGAGTTGGTGAAAAAACTCATACACTTGTTTGCAGTCATCCAACACAAGAAGATGTCCACCACCAACATGTTTAACATTTGACATGGCTCCTTAGAGTCATTGAGGGAATACCTCGCCCATTTTAATGAAGCCACCATAAGGTTCATCCACCCTAACAAAGAAATCTTCACGGGAGTATTTCAGAATGGTATCAATGAAAGACACTTTAATGTGTTTCTCATCCAAATGTCAACATCTATGTTAAAAGAAGTGGTCACAAAGGCGAAATGCTACATAAAGGGCGAAGAAATTAATGTCGGGAAGAAGGTTCGGGACGTAAAAGATAGTGTGCCTAGCACCAAAGTCTCATAACACTTGCGGAAGAACAACTATACCTCACCCATCATGGACAAAGTTACATTCAATCGAGGTGGAAAGGTCGTGGAGAGCTTTATACCTATAAACACTCGCTGTGAATAGATCTGGAGGGAGGTTATCTACATGCATGATATCCATGTGCCTCCAACCCAAAACACAAATGTTATGGGACCTAAGCCTGGAAGATGGTGTAAGCTTTAGAAAGTTAAAGGATACCACACAAAAGACTGGTACTAGCTCAAGAAGGAAATCAAGCAGCCGATCCAGGAGACACATCTTAAGAAGTATGTCAAAGATGATTTTTGTCATAGGTCAGGTGAGTATAACTTCCGCGGGCGAGATGACACATGAAATCCCAAATCCAAAAAGGAAAATAAGTAATTTAAAGAAGAGGACGACAAGACCATACACCATATGCTCAATACTATTGAATGAGAATTTATTGGGGTTGTTATATATATATATATATATATATATATATATATATATATATATATATATATATATATATATATATATATATATATATATATATATATATATATATATATATATATATATATATATATATATATGGGCTTCATAAATAACTTAAGTAGATACTTTAATTGTCTAATATTATTTTAGACATTCAATCAATGTTTTAAAAATTAAATCAAACCAATCATTGAAAGGTATTAGGTCATTGGTTTATTGGTCGAGTCACTGATCGAACCACATGACTAAATCAGATAAAACTGAATAACTCGGTTGAATTAACATGTCACTATAATAAAATTATATATGTATTAAATCGGTCGAACCAGATGACTTGGTGTCTAAAAATATTACTTAACACCTATAAAATTTTAAAATATCATAATTTGATAAATTCATAATTTAAATAAAAATTTGAGTCAGTTATAAATTTGAGTTAAGTAATTGATTTAAAATTGTAATCAAAATATTCAAATATAAACTTAGGTTTGTGGTCTATCAAACATACATTATCATGTACTTTATGCAACACCCCAAACCAACTAATAGAAATCAATGATATTAATCACATTGAAGAGAAAATAAAATATTCAAATTCCACAACATATCAATGCTATAATACAACAATAGCCTCTATTTACTATATTAAGATCGTTGCAACTCATTTTTAAAGGAAATAATATGAATTTTCTCTTATATATATTTTTTAAATAATAAAAACACCGTTTTAATCTAAAAAAATATATTCAATCTAACAATTGAATCAGATCGGTTATCACTTTGATTTTCGGTTCAACCGGCCCGATCGGTCGATTCAATCTGGTTTTTAAAACTATACATGTCTAAATAGTGTTTGAAAATACTTTAATATTAGTTAACTTATGCAAACCTTTGGAAAAGTTTCGCAAAAAGTGATAGAAAATTCATCATCATCAGTTGACTCAAATTAATTTGAGGTGATTGGAGTCATTAATGAACCAAAACAGATTGATTATTTTTAACATATGGATACATGACTATTATTTAAATTTAAGAAGTGTGCGTAGAACTTAGAATAATCTTGAAAACCAATTGTGACTTCAGTGGTCCAACGAGTTAATGGGGTGGGCCGGTAAGACTCAATTGCCAACTCGTCCATGACTATTTCATAGATTTTATGCAGTGGCTTGGGCAAGCAAAATAATAAATTCATACAAAATTTACAAATTTTCATACATAATAATTGGTCAAAAACGTAGTACCACCCCCACCACTTTTTTGTTTTTTCTTTTTGCTTTCTTAATCTTCTAATTAACAACATAAATGGTCTTTATATAAGGCCAAATCAAAGATTGTAGTACATGAAAATTAAATTCTATTTGTAATGTATTTTAATTTGTTTAAATAATACATGTTCTTTAAAATAGTTTACAATTTATTCTAACCTAAAATAGAAGATTGATGAAAGTCGACTACTTCTCGGATACAATTTATTCTAACCTAAAATAGAAGATTGATGAAAGTCGACTACTTCTCGGATACAATTTATTCTAACCTAAAATAGAAGATGATGAAAGTCGACTACTTCTCGGATACAATTTATTCTAACCTAAAATAGAAGTTTAATTTAATATGATTAGAAAGATGTAATTTAAAAGGATGATTGAAATAGTACATGTTATGATGAAGAATTAAACTTATGTATTGTCGTTAGTTGAAACCATTCTTGATAAATGCGGTCTCATATTGAGAGTTCACTTATTCATTTGATACAATGAGAATTTTTTGAATTGAACATTTTTTATTAGGTCGATCTAGTTAAGAAAAAAAGATTGACCTATAACACTAATTTAAATATGAAAATATCTTTATTATATTTAAATATTATTATCTATTTAAGTATAGAAGTGTGAATAAACTCCCACCATCTTTATATATAAATAAGAAATTATGTTTGACTAAATATAAGCTTATATACTAGGCTCCTTTTTATAAAAATTATTTATTATTTATTAATTATTTAATTATATAAATTTATTTTTATTTATGAAAAATGGAAGTTACTTATAATTTTAGAAATTATAGAAAGATAAAAAGATCAAAAGCAATGGAATTAATAGAGTACAAAGGGTACTTTTGCCCGATACAAAAAACTCAAAAATTACTTCCGCAAAATACAGTTAATAATAGGTAACACAAATCACTCGTAAAAAAATCAATTAGTCACGAGAGAATCGATAGACATCAACCATCTCTAACAGACAAACTTAACATTGTTAACTACATCTAACACACTAAGTTACTCCTCCCTAAACATTTGGTTATTTCTCTTCTTCCAAATGCACAAACAAGAGAAAGCCTAAGTCACAAACCCAATATCATTGCCCTTGAGTTTCGTTACCATACTTCCAAATTCCACAAAAGCAGCAGCTATTGTCCCTGCCTGCAAACCAACACTCAGACCAGTCCATAATCCCACTTCTTGCCAAACTTGAGTTGCAGAGTTGCACTCCAAAAAACATGATCAGCTATCTCGATGGAAAGACCACACCCTATACAAACCTGACCCGGAATCCCGCACGTAATACCTTTTTTCGCCGATTGATGAAGACTTGCTAATCTATCCCAAAATAACCTCCACAAAAACACATGAACTTTGGATGGAAGATTTATAGACCAAACACATTTAAGGTTGGCTAACAGGTCGGGATTAATCTCGTTGAAACCGATGGCAAAAACCTTATACTGCACCAAAGAGTAACACGAATGAACCGAAAAAGCACCGTCCTCATTAGCCTTCCACTGCATCATACCTGAATAAATCATGATTTGGATCCCTAAGCTTTGATGATAGGAGCTTGAATTCTTGAGACTCCAATTATCCATCCGACAACCTAGACAACTGACATTTCCAAATCCAACTTGCTTCCGAACAGAAACCTGAAACTGCTACTAAATCATACTTGAAAGGTCATATTCGAAACATAGTTGGGAAAGTGTCCTTCAGGGGATAGGTACCAAGCCAAGTGCCAAACCAAAAAGGTATGTCCCTTCCGTTACCAATAACGCAAGATATGGAGGAAGAGAACAAATCCTCCCTAGTCGTCTTATCCAAACCCGCCAACATTAAATCCCGCCACCAAATACATTCAAAATTTCTACTAACATAATCATTGTTGCGCATAATAGATAACTGCAAATTCCGAGATTGGCACACGTACGTGGATTGTAGAATGCCCATACAAAGAGCTTTGTCTTCATTCAAAAATCACCATTTCCACTTAAGCAAAAAAACCTTGTTAAAAGCGCCAATGTCTTTGATCCTTAAGCCTTCACAGTTCTTCGGTAAACACACATGTTTCCAACTCATCCAATGGATGCTTCTTTTGTCAACGACTCCTCCCCAAAGAAACTTAGCCTGGATTTTATCTATTTGTCTTAAAACAAAAGCCGAAGCCTTATAAAACGAAAGGGAGTGCAACGGGATAGCATTTAAAACCGAGTTGAACAGCGTGACTCTCCCCCTAATACATAAAAACATGCCCTTCCAAACCGCCAATTTATTCCTAAGAACCTCTATCACCGGATTCCATAAACTGATTTTCCGAGGGCTATCGGCGACCATGATCCCTAAGAACTTAAAAGGAAGAGTATCTGCCTCACAGTGCAGGAAACAAGTTTCCGCCTCAGTAAAACCAACACTTGTATTCACCCCATAAATCTTACTTTTAAAGAAATTAACTTTTAGGCCTGACACCAACTTGAAACCTCGAAATAAAGCCTTAACTGCCAACAAATTCTTCCAACTCCCCTCACCATCATGGACAGTGTCATTTGCAAATTGAACTAAGCTATAGGGAATACCTTCTGAATCATGGAAACCATCAAAAAGAGCTAAACTTTATGCCTTCTTAACAAAACTGTTTAAACCCTCCATATCCAAGATGAATAAAAAAGGGACAAAGGGTCGCCCTGTCTAATCCCTTTCGTAACACGAAAATCCGTCGAAGCACTCTCGTTCACCAGAACCGTCATGGTTCTGTTAAAAACTAAAGACTCCATCCACCTCAACCAATGCTGCCCAAAGTTCATCTTAATCAACATTGATTTAACGAACTTCCAGCAAACACAATCGTAAGCCCGCTCAAAATCAGCCTTCAACACAAAACACTCTTTATTTTCTCACTTCGCAAAGTCCAGAATCTCATTTATGACTACTACTCTATCAAACATGCTTCTTCCCGCAACAAAGACAAATTGTTTCTTCGACACTAAATCGCCAATTACCTTCTTCAATCTATTGGCCAGAACCTTTGACAAGATCTTTTGCAAAGAACTAACCAAACAAATTGGTCTATATTTTGTTATGGGGAGATGAAACCTTCAGAATTAAAGTAAAAAAAGATTTCATTGCCACCTTACACATCGTGGGCTTATCATAAAAATCATGCACAAATCTAATGATATCTCCTTTAACAACCTCCCAACAATTCTGGAAGAAACTGAAAGAGAACTCGTTTGGGTCCGGGCTCTTAGCTCCATCACAACACACATTGCGTCTTTGATTTCAGCCTCCGAAAACCTAGATTCCAAACAGTTTCTATCCGCCTCCGAAAACCTAGATTCCAAACAGTTTCTATCCGCCTCCGATAAATACCTCACACCATTAAGATCAGGCCTGTGAAAATCAGTTTCCTTGAAAATGCTTCCAAACTTCAGATTTAATCTCAGCCACCTCTTCCTTCCTACCATCAGCGCAATTGACAAAAGATATGTAATTCCTTATATATCTTGCTCTCAAAACCCTATGAAAAAACCGAGAATTCCTGTTGCCTTCTTTAAGCTACAACGCTCTAGACTTCTGCCTCAACAGAATTTCTTTCAGCTGAAGACTATTCCAAAACTGAGCAAAAGTCTTACTTCTATTTGCTACCAACTCCATCGGGTTAGGAATAACAGTATCAGCTGCAATAACATCAAGATCATTGATAGAATCTACATGTAGGATAGATACAAATTTTAAATTTCAAGTAATTTCATCGGCTACAAATTCTACTATGAAAATCCTAGGAATCTCGCTCCTTCTGATACCCTCGAATTTAAAACATCCAAAAATTCCTCTAAATCTTTGGAGGAGAAAAAATCAATGTTATTTGCTTTTGAAAATAATGAATGTATATATGTTTTAATGAATGAAAATAATGAGAGATAATTTTATATATGCTAGAGAAGTTAAGACACCTGATAAGGCTCTTTAATTTCTTAATTTGTTGGACCTTATTATGAATCATAAGTCGCATAATGTTAGAAAGTTATTAAGACATCTGATACAAGATACCATGCATCTCCATGTTTAACTGCTCTCTAATGTAAGATGTAATCATTACCATTAGTTCATCGGGTAAAATAATCTTTCCCTGATTGTTTTTGGTTTTGCCTCCTTATAGATGATGTTGATGGTTGGTCATACTATTAAGGCTTTTTATGGACTACATGTGCATATGCCAAGCATAGTCATGACCTGGTAATTGGAAATATTTAATGGTTTGACCTTAGTCCTGCCCGGTGTGCCAAATTTGTTGTTCTATTGTGAAAGTTAGTTGAGAATCAGATGAAAATTATAAGAAAATATTCCCTTTTTCTTCACACGATTATGTTGAAGGGAACTTTGTCCCTCAATTATGGGTTCTTTTACTACTTTAAAGAACGTTAACTATGGATGTGGGGAGTTGCATTGTTATATTTTAAAAAATGCGTAAATAGAAGTAAAGATAAATAGGATAAATATCATAAATAGCTAGATTGATTGAATGGTTAAATATGTGTTGAAATTTACATAGCATGGTATTTATAGAGAAACATATCCTACTAGTGATATCATGAATGATAGCTTATAGAAAATGTTGATTTATTCTACATATGTGAGATACGTGATTCTCCTCGTTCTTTGGCATGTTCCATTGATCATGTCCACAAGTGTGCAACTCTCCCAATTTATGGTTCCATCATTCTCACTTTCCTAATTTAAATACACTACAAATAAGGAATGAAGCCTTAAATCCCAACTATTTATTCTTATTGTCCTTTTCACTATGTCTAGAGTCTATCAAGCTAGACCACTTATTATTGAGAAAGATAAGATTAGCTCTCACTCCATTGCGTTCATGTACTACTGACTTTGCCTTGGTTAGGGTGTAATATCCTAATTTTTGTGTCTAAGTTTGTGTTTAAATTTGCATCATTTTTTTCATACAAACAAGATTACGCACTAGTTCTCCGGTCTTTTTTGGTTACAAGTTTATGTCTCACAGGAGATCGCCATTGCTTTTATGTGTTTGTATGTTTTTATGTTTACTAATCTTTAATTAAAATCCAAAAATATTTTGTTTTATTCTATTAACATTTTCAGGGGAAGAGAAGGTCAAAAATACCAAAAACACCCACCGCTCGAATGAATTTCACAGATAAAAAGTTGAAGTTGATCCGCAAAACAATTCAAATTTATTTGGTTAAGGATTCCTCAAGTTTTAATTGATTTATTCATGGAATTTCAAGGTTCATGTGTTTATTTTCATGTCTTCTTTGACGCGCAAAAGAATCGAGTCGGAACCACGGCAGTGTAAAGAAAAGCAAATATTTTTCAAATTTTGCACTGAGTAACCGGTTACATCCTGGTAGTAACCGGTTACCAACACATAAATTTGAAAAATTGGCAGCAAATTCAAACTTTGAGATTTTGGAACCAATTTCACTTTTGATCACATTTTGAATATTCTAGACCATCTCCATTTAATTCTCATACATCATCAATATTAATTTCAACCATATACCTTCACTAATCACCACTCTTTTAATAATTCTCTCCTTTGAATTTCAAGCCTAATTTTGATTTTTCAAAGCAAGCTTCATTCCACCAAATTTTCATACCTAAAGTCTTTAAATAACATCCTCATTTCATTCATTTCTCAAGTTTTTGATAGCAAAAAAATCTCTTGTAAAATATCTTCCCAAACCACAAAAATCACCAAAAGCTCATTTTCTTCTTTTGAAAGTCATCTAGAATTGCATTGAATTCTTGAATAAATTTGAGCTAAATCTTCATCCTTTTCATTTTTGTTCATCAATTTTAGTAGATCAAGTTTGCTAGTGGAGTAATTTGAAGTTTGTTCTTGGTAATTCATCTTCCTCCATTGTTACACCTTCATCATCATCGTTCAATATGTAGATCTTTCGTGCTTTTGGTTGTTGATCCTTTGGATCATAAATTATTATTTGATTGCAGGGATTCCACTGTTTTTCACTTTAAAATTCATGCCAATTCAGTTCATGAGCATGAGGTGTTTGAAAATTGTTCTAAAAGAAGGATCATGCTGAATTTGGCCATATTTTTGCTACTATGCGCAGAGTAATCAGTTACCAGCCTTGTAGTAACCTATTATTCAGTGTTAATTTTATCTAGAAACTGCATTTTTGAACTGAGTAATCGGTTACCATCCTGGTAGTAACCGTTTACTCTGGAGCAGAATTAATTTTTTCACTTGTTTTGGGGCTGTTTTTGGTTCCTTTTGCTTCCTCTTCTCCTCTCTTATTATTTTTACCTTGGGAGACTTTTTTGGGACTGATTTCTCGTTAAATTCAATGGACTTTGGGTGTAGATTAGAGGAGTTAATGTTCATTAGTTCAAATCGACCTATAAGTGAATTATTTAATTCACTTTAGGTGCTTTGAATTAGTGATATATTTTCATACTTTGAATCCACCAAAATGAGTGATTGAACTTAAAGATGAAAGAATACCATAAGTGTAACTCAATTAGGTATTCATCTTTATTTTTGTGCGACAATGCGTTCGAATGGCGATTTACATATCATTTATCTCGCATGTATTAGCAATAACATCGTTAACCTTAATTGGTTTTGGTCGGCCTCATTTGTAGGGTAATTACTCCGTAAATTACTCGGCGATTTCTTAACATAGACCTAATTGTGTCCCTACTTCGAAATAAAAATCCAATTAGATACTTGCACTTTCATGGACCTGACCTCGTGTTGGTCGCGTCATCCCAAGGTGGTTAATCATTTGTGTTAGATCCACGACTTTTGAAGCATGATGTATAGTTGCTTTGGGTATCCCAATCTTATTTCAAGTTTAATCGAATTTGGGTCTATCGGTTAGTCACCATACTGTAAGATACTAAGCGGAATCAGTTGCCTTTTCGGTTTTAGCACTAAGTGCTTGGTTACTCTTTTGGCTATGGATGATTAAGTTCATCATACCACTATTATGTATATATTATTACTATTTTAATTTCCCGCATGCACCTTATCATCTTTAATTTCCTTCTTGCTCCCTTATCTCATTTACTTTTATTAAGCTTTTATTATGTTTTATCATCCATTATCATGTTTATGTTTATGTTTATATCCTTGTGCTTTTTTCTTCGTCCATTTGGACACAAAAATATTAATAAATGATTAAACCTCTAAAACACATGTAATCTTGATCTTGGGCTATGGTTACTATCCTTTGCATTAGAAATGGAGTTTTGGACTTAGATTGTAGGACACCTTCCCATTGCTTTGATCATCATGGAGTTGGTACTTTAGCCTTTATTTGGTCATTTGCTAGCTTATGCTTATAAGGATGTAACTCTTGTGCTTATGCTTGGAAGTATCACCAGGTTTGGTTAGATCTTTCCTCCTTTATCTCTTTTATTTTCTTTTATTGGATAGCCTTTTCATCTCCTCCCCTTCAATTTTCAAAAATTCCCTTCTTTTTCAAAGGATTCTTGTTTTTCTTAAAAACCTTCACCTCTTTAATAAATTAAACATTGACTTTTTATTAAGTGAGTTTTACTTCTTATTTTCTTAAATAAATGTCAATGAACTTAATTATTTTGACTTCAATTCAAAAATAAAAAGAACCAAACTCATTCAAGTGGTTTTGTGCCTTTGTGCACCTTTTTTTTTTTGTTTTCTTTTTGCAAGTTTAGACTATGAGTCATTCTTCTCTAGTCAGGTGCAAATCTCTCAATATTCATGGTTGTAGTTAGATGTAATTGAGTCTCTTGTCATTCGTGGAGATTTAGTGGCATTCTTATCAATTTTATGCGAGTTGGCGCCCTCCCCATAATGATGTATGAGTTCAGGCCCTCATTCTCATGGTAGATTTGTGAGGATATCCACTTGAAGATGACAAATTGTCTTCACTTGATAAAATCAATCAAAACAAACCAATTTTCACTATTTGTACCACAAACTACAGGGTTTTGATGTTGCATTACACATTGTAGGTACGTAGGCATGAGGTGGTAAACCTCTCCAAACACAAAAACATTAAAATTAATTCTTTTCTTATCCCCCCACTCTCATTTAACAAATCATTTTCAAACCAAAAGCAATACATTTTTCAAAGGGCTCCCGTGGAGTACCCCATACATATTAGAAGCTTAAAACCCTCCCATTTTGTAACCAACCCCCTTACCCTTTCTCTACTTGTTTCTTTAGCTTTTTGCTTTTAGATTCATTAGGATTTATTTTCTTTTTTCCTTTTCCTCTTGGAATAAAATAAAAGCGTGGTGGCGACTCTGTTTATTTTGAGTTAAGTTAATTGATATCTAACACTCATGATTTCCTCGCTACAGAAAAGCGACAACTATGTTGGGGAGTAATCTCTAAGTTGGTTCGACCTACTTTGATTTATTTTTTTCTTTGGTTTGACTTGTTTGTTATTGCTTGTTCTGTTTTGGTTTGGTGATCCTCTGTGAGTGAAATAGATCATTTACTCAGATCTAAGTGAACTTATGATAAGATGGAGATATTCGAAGAGATACGCGGCGGAGTAGTCTAATGTGATATCAATTCGATATTCACCACTCAATTAGGCTCTCTCGGATTACTGATGTCATGGCGAGTAATCGTATCATGGCATTACATTTCTGACCTGGAGCTGATCATGTTGAGGACCGTAGAACCCTTAACCCATCCAGGCCATTTTAGGAACGTAGTGCGGAAGCTATACAGGTGTAAATCTAGGGTGGTTCTCACGTTATACTACACTCGGACGAGGTCCTCTTGAGGAAATTATCGTTTGGGGAGTAGTCCAACGTACCGATGATATCTGAAGGATGGCTGCAAACCCTAGGAACCTCTGTTAGAACCCTTTTTGTTTTCTGCTGGTACATTGAAGAAAAAACCTTAGTACATACCTTTGTGGGTTGATGTCCTTACCCCTTGACTTCATGCTCGTGACTCAGAACCTTGAACTGTGTGCTTTGTGTGATATTGTTTGTGTTTGTTGCATACGTGCACTCATGCATTCATGTGCATTATTCTCAAGATTTCAAGGGACTTATCGACACTTTTGCAAATATTTCAGATGTCTTTGGTTTTGAATATCGAAAGGAGGAATACTCGTAAGTACAATTTCAAGAGTCTTAATTTAGGAGAGTTGAGAAAGCTCAGAACTTTGATGGATGATACTGATGATTTTCGGAAACGTTATGGTAAACTTTTCTTCATTCTAAAGACAAATGTATCAGAGGGAATTCTTCATACCTTGGTTCAGTTCTATGATTTGTTGCATCATTGTTTCACCTTTCTTGTTTATCAGTTTGTTCCAACCTTAGAGGAGTATTCCTATTGGATGGGTTTGTCAATTTTGGACATGGAGTTTCTTTTCAGTGGTTTAGAAGAGGAGCTTACGACCAAAGTTATTGTCAAAGCCCTTTGTCTTTTCAGTGGGTTAGAAGAGGAGCTTACGATCAAAGTTATTGTCAAAGTTATTGAGAAGAACTCGTCATGATATGTGTTGTACCCCAAAATTTGCCCTCTATTTTTAACTCTAACCAATTTTTTGTTTCACATTCATTTGCATCATCTTCATAGCATAACATTTTTTTTCTGTCTTAATATTAGCCGGAATAATTTCTCGGAATTTACAAACAGACTGGTCAAATTAACTTTTTAACTGTGCCTAAAATTACTCAACGAAAAAATGTCAAGTTTAAGTTTGCAAATGTCGGTAACATTAATCTGCGGTTCACGTGGTTTAATTTGACATGCTAAAAATATTTTTACGACTATTTTTGGTCATATGTTGATCAGTCTGAGCAGTTTAAACGGTCATAATTTTTATTTCAAAATCCGACCAAACGCTGTATTTTTTCCGAGTCATTTATTTCGCGCTGATTATTTTGACATGTTCATTTTATTTTTTTGAGCATTTTGGTGCCCGACTTTTATTTTTTTGAGTCTATTTATTTTTATATTGGGTCTAGAATAAATAAATAGGTTAATTAGTTTTTATTTTAATTTTAACTATTTTAATTATTTAACTTTATTCAGTTTTTAATTTAATATTGGGTTTCAAAATAAACTTAGGCCCATTATCATTAACCTAATTTGTTCCTATATATATTTACTAGCATGACTGATAGAGGGAGGCCGAAAGACAGAACAAAAAAGAAAAACAGAGGCAGCGGCGGATCGCGGTATAACACTTTCATGCTCTTTCTTTTTTGCAGATGCGTGGTGCACTTTGAAAATTGTCTCTTACTATCAATATTCTTTGTATGCTACATATGTGTACTTGCCATTTGTATTATTCTTTTTATGCATGTGCGGTTTATATATATATAATATGCATTGTGTCTTTTCATGAAAAATCTAAAAAATTGAAATTCTCTTGTCAATACCATTATTCATGCGTCGTCTATCATGTAATTTATTTTGTGTTCTACTGTATACATATCTAATTCATATGCTTGTTATATAATTCATATACTTATTCTACTGTGTACATATATAATTTATATGCTTGTTCTATAATTCATGTGCTTGTTTTACTATGTACATATATAATTCATGTGCTTTTCTACTATCATATATGGGCCAATTTTGTACCGTTAACTTCTTTTATTCCTTCTTTTTATTTATTTATTATAATATATATATATATATATATAATTGTTTGTTAATTTTTTTTTATATGATTCAATTTTGTTTTTTTTCCGGATCAGATCGTGTCGATACGCCGTTCACATATCTGCATGTATGAGGCGTGACATTTGTATTGATATGATCCAATGGCGATGATTGCAATTTTTGCGTTAGCAATGTCGTTGCTCTTTTTTTTTAATTCATATTTTTTTATGTTATAGATCTGCACAAATAACTAACTACCCTGATTTTTTTTTCCTAAACCCTGACAATTTCGCCACAAACTCTAAATTTCAAACCTAAAACTTTAACCGTGTTATTTCCTCTAAACCATAAACCTTTTCTTAAACCTTAACAAACATTATTATTTCCTATTTTTGCTCATATTTATGTTATTCATACACTTTAACTGCTTCGCCCTTGTAATATTTTAAGTTTTAACTTGTAATATTTTCAGTTTTACTTTTCGCCATCTTTATTATATAACTGCACCAAAGCGTTGTAATAGTTAGGATTTATTTTCTGTCATTTTATTTTTCTGCCATGTATTTTTCTGCCATTTAAATTCCTGCCATTGATCATATATTAACTGCGTGGTTTAGTAATGTAGGGCGTGAAAACCTACTAAAAATTAATTATTTAATATTTTTCTATAACCTTTATATTTTTTGTAAATAAATAATAAATACTAACTATTTTAATAACTTTTTTTTATTAGTTATAATAATAAATCCTTATATATTTTGTAAATAAAATCTAATTGACCATTTTTCTAATTGAATAATAATAATTCTAAAATCTCGTCTTTATTTATTTTGTAAATAACTAACTTAATATTTTTCATATAACTCTTTTATTTTATAATTTGTACATTAATATTTTTTAAATTCTTTTATTATTACTAATTTATTTTAAACTCATATTTTTCTAATAACTTCTAAAAAATCTAACTTGTTTAACCTAAAATAATTTCTTTTAAAATTCTAACATTTTCATCACTTTATTATTATTATTTTATTACTTTATTACCATTGTTTATTTATTATTTTATTATCATTTGCTTTTATCTATTCTATTTTTGCTTCATTATTTTCCTTATTTTAATTTTGTTTTATTTATAATATTAGGAAATAATGTATAGGTTGTAAATTTATTCTTTCTCGCCTGATTATTATGTATCTGCCCCATAGTCATGTAATAGTTTAGGAATTTATTTTCTTGCTTTTATTTTTGTAGATATTTATTGTGTGGTTAGTAAATAGGGTGTGAAAACATATTTGTGATTAATCCGACTTAGATAATTAATTTAAATAAGATAAATATATGAATATGAACACTCGCACACGTAAGTCGATCTTTGATCGTCGTCTCACACTTTCTAGGGTTACTCCTCATATTGCCTACTTCTAAGGTCAAGTAAGGTGTCTTAAAGCAAAGTCCCTTCATTAATATCATCAAGTCCCGTTAAGATTATAATATCAAGTCCCTTCGATGTTGCCTACGGTAAATGATCTTGTCCCTTCGAATAAAAGATGATAAGTCCCTTCGTATTGCTAAGACACCTTACAGTTTCCTAAACACAGATGTCCCTTCACATGTCCCATACCACATCCAAGGTAATGACTACCTATTCCTTAATAATAGGGATAGTCTTACCATTGAAAGAACATTTAAGAACAATATTCAAATTAGGGTAGGTTCCTCTTAAGTACTTGCTCACTCTTTCAAAAAAATTTCATAACACTTCACATTTTCAAACCATTTTCAAAACAAAGTCTTTATATATATCCATACAAGGATCATTATAAAGTACTTAAGAAAATTTTTAATCACACACTACACTTCTCAAAACAGTTTAAAGTGAGCTAAGTAACTAAAAGCCCATGGATAACCATGGATGTAAAGGGTGCTAACACCTTCCCTTTTACATAACCTACCCCCCGAACCCAAAAATCTTTTAAGGTCTTTCCTGTTCTTTTATGCCCTTTCCTTTGGATAAAATAAAAGTCGGTGGCGACTCTTTCTATCCGCAACATTTAACTAAAGTCAGTTCTCCCACCGTGTTACAGAACTGGCGACTCTACTGGGGACTAATAAAAGAGGGGTACCCTTAGGAATTAGATCACTTTAAATTTGTTTGCTTTGTTTGCTTTACTTTGCTTGTTGGGTGCTCTTATGTGTGAAAGATCCTAACCCGGATCTAGTGTACCTTAGGTAAATGGCAATAGACCAAGGAAACTGTACGGCGTATACCGATATGGTTGATCTGGTGGCCATAGTTAGTGTGACTTCTTGGTTGGTGCTTATGTTCCTTAAGCAAGTTGAGGATAATATGAGGCTTCCATATGTTGTCAATACACTAACTGACTTTTAGAACCCTAGTCATCTCATCTTGGCCTTTAGAAAGTACGGAGATAACCGGCTTTGGTGAAGACTGAAGTTGGTTGATACTCGATACTACGCTCATTGAGATCCTAAACTTGGAGGGTTTTGGTTGGCAAGTAAGTTGCCTACTGAACAACCACCCTTGTGAAGGATCAATGATATTGAGATCCCTTAGAACCTGGTTACTTTATAGGAAAGGATGAACCAACTAAACTTCAGGGGAGGGTACTTACCTTTAAACCTCATGCAAGCCTTCAAACCTAGGGCTATTGTGTGACTTGTTTGTGTGTGCCACATGTTTGTGATTGAGCATAGCATCATAACATCATCATGCATCATAAGCATAGCATTTTCACTAACCATTTCAAGGACCAAAGGATTTATCTTTGTTCTTTGTTGCAGGTCATGGCTTCTGCTTGTAGGAATACTATCCGGATCAACTTTGTAGGAATACCTCCTAAGCTTAAGGAATTGATCTCTCAAGTTTCTGAAAACTCCCGGTTCATCAAGAGGCATGGTCACTTACTGGATCTAGTCACTTCAGGGTTCAATGAAGACATGATGAGTGTCCTGTTTCAGTTCTTTGACCCTAAACATCATTGTTTCACATTCCCCGATTATCAGCTGGTTCCTACAATGGAGGAATTCTCCAAACTACTGGGTATACCTATCCTTGATCAGAAACCCTTCACAGGCTTGGAAAAAGAGCCTAAACCTGAAGTCATTGTTGCAGCCTTACATTTGAAGAAATCAGACATTGTCCTAGAAACGAGGAGTGGAGTTAAGGGTATTCTTGCTAAGGTATTAATGGAGAAAGCTCAAGTGTTCCTGAAAGCTATGAGTTATGATGCTTTTAAGGAGATCTTAGCCCTATTGATCTATGTCTTAGTATTGTTCCCCAATCCAGACCAGTTCATAGACGTACACGCCATCAACCTATTTCTGAATCATAACCTAGTGCCTACATTACTTGGAGACATCTTACACTCTCTTCATACCCGTACTACAAAGGCACGAGGAACTCTGATGTGTTGTATACCTTTACTATCTAGGTGGTTTATTTCTCACCTTCCTCGATCAGTGATGAAGAATGAACAAGGGTTCAGGTGGTCCAAGAGGATTATGTCACTTTCTCATTCAGATATTCATTGGTGCTCTAGATCTATGGAGAATGTTACTATCATTGACCGTTGTGGGGAGTTCCCTAATGTGCCACTCCTTGGCATAAGAGGGGGCATTACCTACAATCCTTCTTTAGCTCTACGTCAGTTTGGTTATGCTCGAAGTGATGGTCCTCATGACATGCTTATTCAAGGAATTATGTTCGACTACGACAACGATCTGCAAGGTTACCGTCTAAGGTTCATACGAGTTTGGGGTAAAGTGAACAAGGTTGAAAGCAAGACTCTGGAACCAAAGTACTCCATTCCTATGGAACCTTACCTCAGATGGGTGCAATCTCGTGCTCAAACTCTTATGATGTCATATCCTGTTATTCTACCAGTTACTATGGAACCTGTTGCAGAATGAGATACTCCTTATACCATCCTTCATCCAGACATGCCCACTAACCTGGAAGAATTGCAGAAATCCTGGATCCAACTAAAGGAACAAAGAAATACCTTCGAAGCTCAATTCAGGATTAGCCAAGAAAAAGTGTTGGAGCTGACCAAGCAACTTCACGAGGAGCGGAATCTCAACTCATACCTCACCACAAAGAGGAAACGTCCATGGGAGACTTAAAACCCCATTTTTGTACTTATTTCCCTTCATTATAAGCCCAAGGGGCAAAATAATTTTAACATTTACTAATAAAAGTTTTATTTCCGTTTGTTTAACAAATGTAAACTCTGTGGTCCTTGAAAACATTACATATGCATCTACATACCATATCATTGCATGACAGGTTGTCACAACAGGTTTCTCATCTTCTCGCTGTTTATTTCAGCAGAAATGGCTCTCGAACAATTTGTCAAAGATCTTCAAGCTCAGAATGCCCAGTTTCAAGAAGTGATTCTGAATTTGTCCAAGGGGCAAGAAGAGTTGAACGCACTCCTCTCTGAGGACATGAAGAAGAAGAATCTTGAGGACAACAAAGATGATCAGCTGAAACAACTACAAGCTGAGATAGCAGAGATGAGGATCCAGATGAATGGCCAAATGGCTCTTATCCAGAGTTTGGCCCAGGGGCAAGAAGAGTTGAGAAGCTTTGTCAATAAGCTTCGACATAACGGAGTTGGGAATCTAATCATCAATCAACTTCCGTTGAAACAAGCCGACTTGGCTGAAAGGAAAGTAAGGATAAAAGAAAGAAAGAGACAGACTACTCCTGATCATCCTTAAATTGAATAAAGAAGACCTTGTAAGGTTAATCCACTTTGATAGAAGGAATGTAGAAGACAATTCATTCGGTTCAGCACACCAATGTCACAAGTTTTGCAATACCTGTTGGAGATGGAGCTGATTTCCTTGGAAAATTCTCCTAAAAATCCTAATACCTCTTCTCCTCGCTATAATCCCAAAGCAAGGTGTATGTACCACTCCGACAGTCCCGGACACGACACAAATAATTGTTGGGCATTGAAGAATAAGATTCAAGACCTAATTGACGAAGGAATACTCGAGGTTACGCCAGAAGGCCAGGTTGAGTTCTTCTATCGTCCATCAAGCATCAAAGTTTCCAGATAACTGGAGTGACAAGTTTAGAGGAAGAGACTTTGAGAACATTTGAATTTTCATTTGTAATTTCTTTTGTTTGTTTAAACACTTACTATTATGTCAAACTTTTGTTTTCATTAATGCATTGCATATGTTTGTCTTGAATTAATCCATTCGTTTCACTATATTTTGAACTATGCTTTATATTTCTATTTTGTGATATTTAACTCCTGATAAAGCTATAAGCCTGTAGAGGGAGGATGACGAAAACCATACCATAATCTTAGGCAGTATGCTTTTGAATAGACTATGTTGACGATGTACAGGCATTGTTTCAATTCCTAAACAATGGAGATATAAGGAAGTTAATCCCTAGTCAACCCTTTTGAGCCTATGAAGTAGGAGTTTTTATTCTCGCACAAATTAAAACCCTTATTCATAACCCGGGGCAGGGTAGTGACTCGGTTAACTCAAATATGCCAATTATCTGTGTTGTACACAACTAATGATGGTTCTATGACCTGACAGTCAATATCCAGCAAAAGAAAAACCCACTAAGTCAAAACCTATGAAGGAGACTTAGTAAAAAAACTGAGAAATTCCGCTGACTGTAATTTTGAAACAAATAGTTCAGGCAAAAAGAAGATATAACAAAGTCAAAAGAAAAAAGAGGTCACTATGAATCCTCAACAAAGAAAGATGACTGAATGTTCAAATAAATTTTTGGTTTCTGAACCATCACAAATGCCAGTGTTACAATTCCAAACTCCTTTGAGCCTCAATGCATAAGTTAACTGAGCATAGGACTGAAGAACATCATGGAGATTGGGTTGGGTACAAATAAAATTTGAGCCTTTATCCTTTTTTTCTTAAACCGTGAACCAGGCCACGTTACAACCCTTTAAAAGTCCTAACTGAAGCATGGTTAGTTCGAAAGCGTACTGCTAAAAAAAGGTATCCTGACTCCTTTAGGGCTTATTATAAAACTTGAGTTAATATCACAGTTTTCATAAAATTTGTTTTTCTAAAATAACTCTTTTTCAAAACTTCAAGACAGACATAAGCATTGCATTTTTGAATATATTTGTTTGCATATACCTGAGTGTTTGATAAACAGAGAAACTTACAGGATGAATGTTTAATAAACCAAAGTCTTTCCGATAAACAAAGTTGCTTCCTGGATTAAAGTCCATGTATACAAAGGGGCATAGTCATTATCTCCCAATCAAGGGGGCAGGCCATGATACTGCCTAACTCATTTGGGGCAATCAGGACAGGATTCAACTTTGTTTAAGTAGCCAGGGGCATATCTCCTCATCTATCTAAATTACCAAGGGTAACATTACAGAGTTCATAATGCCAGGAGCATAGTCACTGTTTCCCAATCAAGGGGGCATACCAAGTTACTATTCAATTCATTCGGGGCAATCAGGTCCAAATTCAACAATGCTTAATAGCCAGGGGCAGCTCTCCTCATATATTTGAATTACCAAGGGTAACATTATAAAGTTCATGATGTCAGGGGCATATTATTGTGGGGCATTCTGCTTATTTCTCTTGAGGTAACTACATTCAGATACTTCCATTATGGGACAATTCATCCTCAACCAAGGGGCAATGCTATCTTTTCAAATCTAATACCTGGAGCCTATATGGTCCATCAAAATTTGAAGACACGTTCATCTCATTGTATTACCTTGATATTGGATTCTCAGCAGAAGCCATTGTGGAAATTAATTGTCTATGCCAGTAGTATCAGATGGTGTCAATATCATGTCTTCAGATCCAACTATGAGGATTTCTGGGAAGGTATTCAGGAAAGTTAAGAATCTCAGGAGCTCTAAATCCAATTGGTTATACACTCTCAAAGTTGAAACGATTATGTTTTCGAGTTCAGCTGTACTTTTCCCTCTTTATTCATGATTACTTTTCCTCTTTTACTAAAGCGAAAAACATTTATTAGTTGTGTTTGAATGTATGTATGCTTTTGAATATGATTGATGTTTACCAGAAATGCATAAAATGCTTGAATATGATTGATGTTTACCAGAAATGCATGAAAATGCAGTAATAGTATTTACTAAGGAAGAACGAAGGTAAGAATTTAATGAAGCTTCGCCAGTTCATCCCCACAAGACAACTACAAATCACCAGCAGGGCAAATCTATCATTATAGATACTTCGAGTTACATCTCTCCTTGAATTTATGTCCATCTCTTTTATCCTCGGTCGGGATACTCAGGAACTTATTCCTTCAATAAAAGTACGACGAGCGAAGACGGGAGGTTATAAATACTATACTATCAAACAAAATGGGAACGAGTTCTTCATATTCTTCAGTAACGAATCAGGATTTATTTTCCCTAGCCAGCAGTTGTTATACAAAGATATCCAGACGCTTCAGGCTACATGATTCATACATACATCATTTGCATCATACCATAACATATCCATAAATACATAATACATTTACTTAGGTGCATCATACTATACATGCATACATATTGCATAAACTAACCTTTTCCTTGCAGGATGGTTATATGCAGATAAAACAGCATCAACAATTCACAACAGGTCAGAAATGATCCATACATTACTCAAGATGTCCTCGGAGAGTAGGCAAACGGTCTGTAAGAAGATCCATTCCCTAATCCAGGATATTTCCAGAAGATTTCATCTATCTGGTCTTGAATAACAGGCAAACGGTCTATAAAAAGATCCATTCCCTGGTTCAAGATATTTTTCAGAAGAACTAATCCTGACGTTCTTTTGGCCCTTGAATAGCAGGAAAACGGTCTATACAAAGATCCATTCCCTGGTTCAAAATATTTTTCAGAAGAACTAATCATGACGTTCTTTTGGCCCTTGAATAGCAGGCAAACGGTCTATACAAAGATCCATTCCCTGGATCAAGATATTTTTCAGAAGAACTAATCCTGACGTTCTTTTGGCCCTTGAATAGTAGGCAAACGGTCTGTACAAAGATCCATTCCCTGGTTCAAGATATTTTTCAGAAGAACTAATCCTGACGTTCTTTTGGCCCTTGAATAGCAGGCAAACGGTCTGTACAAAGATCCATTCCCTGGTTCAAGATATTTTTCAGAAGAACTAATCCTGACGTTCTTTTGACCTTGGAGAGTAGGCAAACGGTCTATACGAAGATCCATTCCCTAATCCAAGATATTTCCAGAAGAGATAATCATCACGAAGATTTATTTCTGCTGGTCCATTCAACAATTCAAACTATGTTGCATAAACGATTCAGAGACGGCCTATACGAAGACCTAGTACTGGTATCCAGTATCAACATAAAACTATCATCACATCCTGATACTTTAGATGGAATCTATAAGCCCATCTCCAGTTTTTCCAAGTGGCATCTTCAAGCCCACTTAAGCATATACAGCTAATCATCAGTGTTACTTTACGCACCAGCGAGTGCAAATTTTTGGGCTTTTGTGTTCAATCCCCTTCAACCTTCCAGGTCACGAATGGCACATAGGCCAATCTAACTCCTCAGGTTTCAAAAAATTGAACAGGGGCAACTATTGTACCCCAAAATTTGCCCTCTATTTTTAACTCTAACCAATTTTTTGTTTCACATTCATTTGCATCATCTTCATAGCATAACATTTTTTTTCTGTCTTAATATTAGCCAGAATAATTTCTCGGAATTTACAAACAGACTGGTCAAATTAACTTTTTAACTGTGCCTAAAATTACTCAACGAAAAAATGTCAAGTTTAAGTTTGCAAATGTCGGTAACATTAATCTGCGGTTCACGTGGTTTAATTTGACATGCTAAAAATATTTTTACGATTATTTTTGGTCATATGTTGATCAGTCTGAGCAGTTTAAACGGTCATAATTTTTATTTCAAAATCCGACCAAACGCTGTATTTTTTCCGAGTCATTTATTTCGCGCTGATTATTTTGACATGTTCATTTTATTTTTTTCGAGCATTTTGGTGGCCGACTTTTATTTTTTTGAGTCTATTTATTTTTATATTGGGTCTAGAATAAATAAATAGGTTAATTAGTTTTTATTTTAATTTTAACTATTTTAATTATTTAACTTTATTCAGTTTTTAATTTAATATTGGGTTTCAAAATAAACTTAGGCCCATTATCATTAACCTAATTTGTTCCTATATATATTTACTAGCATGACTGATAGAGGGAGGCCGAAAGTCAGAACAAAAAAGAAAAACAGAGGCAGCGGCGGATCGCGGTATAACACTTTCATGCTCTTTCTTTTTTGCAGATGCGTGGTGCACTTTGAAAATTGTTTCTTACTATCAATATTCTTTGTATGCTACATATGTGTACTTGCCATTTGTATTATTCTTTTTATGCATGTGCGGTTTATATATATATATATATATATATATATATATATATATATATATATATATATATATATATATATATATATATATATATATATATATATATATATATATATATATATATATATATATATATAATATGCATTGTGTCTTTTCATGAAAAATCTAAAAAATTGAAATTCTCTTGTCAATACCATTATTCATGTGTCGTCTATCATGTAATTTATTTTGTGTTCTACTGTATACATATCTAATTCATATGCTTGTTATATAATTCATATACTTATTCTACTGTGTACATATATAATTTATATGCTTGTTCTATAATTCATGTGCTTGTTTTACTATGTACATATATAATTCATGTGCTTTTCTACTATCATATATGGGCCAATTTTGTACCGTTAACTTCATTTATTCCTTCTTTTTTATTTATTTATTATAATAGATATAATATGTCTAATATATATATATATATATATATATATATATATATATATATATATATATATAATTGTTTGTTAATTTTTTTTTATATGATTCAATTTTGTTTTTTTTCCGGACCAGATCGTGTCGATACGCCGTTCACATATCTGCATGTATGAGGCGTGACATTTGTATTGATATGATCCAATGGCGATGATCGCAATTTTTGCGTTAGCAATGTCGTTGTTTTTTTTTTTTAATTCATATTTTTTTATGTTATAGATCTGCACAAATAACTAATTACCCTGATTTTTTTCCTAAACCCTGACAATTTCGCCACAAACTCTAAATTTCAAACCTAAAACTTTAACCGTGTTATTTCCTCTAAACCATAAACCTTTTCTTAAACCTTAACAAACCTTATTATTATTTCCTATTTTTGCTCATATTTATGTTATTCATACACTTTAACTGCTTCGCCCTTGTAATATTTTAATTTTTAACTTGTAATATTTTCAGTTTTACTTTTCGCCATCTTTATTATATAACTGCACCAAAGCGTTGTAATAGTTAGGATTTATTTTCTGTCATTTTATTTTTCTGCCATGTATTTTTCTGCCATTTAAATTCCTGCCATTGATCATATATTAACTGCGTGGTTTAGTAATGTAGGGCGTGAAAACCTACTAAATTAATTATTTAATATTTTTCTATAACCTTTATATTTTTTGTAAATAAATAATAAAACCAACTATTTTAATAACTTTTTTTTTATTAGTTATAATAATAAATCCTTATATATTTTGTAAATAAAATCTAATTGACCATTTTTCTAATTGAATAATAATAATTCTAAAATCTTGTCTTTATTTATTTTGTAAATAACTAACTTAATATTTTTCATATAACTCATTTATTTTATAATTTGTACATTAATATTTTTTAAATTCTTTTATTATTACTAATTTATTTTAAACTCATATTTCTAATAACTTCTAAAAAATCTAACTTGTTTAACCTAAAATAATTTCTTTTAGAATTCTAACATTTTTATCACTTTATTATTATTATTTTATTACTTTATTACCATTGTTTATTTATTATTTTATTATCATTTGCTTTTATCTATTCTATTTTTGCTTCATTATTTTCCTTATTTTAATTTTGTTTTATTTATAATATTAGGAAATAATGTATAGGTTGTAAATTTATTCTTTCTCGCCTGATTATTATGTATCTGCCCCATAGTCATGTAATAGTTTAGGAATTTATTTTCTTGCTTTTATTTTTGTAGATATTTATTGCGTGGTTAGTAAATAGGGTGTGAAAACATATTTGTGATTAATCCGACTTAGATAATTAATTTAAATAAGATAAATATATGAATATGAACACTCGCACACGTAAGTCGATCTTTGATCGCCGTCTCACACTTTCTAGGGTTACTCCTCATGTTGCTTACTTCTAAGGTCAAGTAAGGTGTCTTAAAGCAAAGTCCTTTCATTAATATCATCAAGTCCCGTTAAGATTATAAGATCAAGTCCCTTCGATGTTGCCTACGGTAAATGATCTTGTCCCTTCGAATAAAAGATGATAAGTCCCTTCGTATTGCTAAGACACCTTACAGTTGCCTAAACACAGATGTCCCTTCACATGTCCCATACCACATCCAAGGTAATGACTACCTATTCCTTAATAATAGGGATAGTCTTACCATTGAAAGAACATTTAAGAACAGTATTCAAATTAGGGTAGGTTCCTCTTAAGTACTTGCTCACTCTTTCAAAAACATTTCATAACACTTCACATTTTCAAACAATTTTCAAAACAAAGTCTTTATATATATCCATACAAGGATCATTATAAAGTACTTAAGAAAATTTTTAATCACACACTACATTTCTCAAAACAGTTTAAAGTGAGCTAAGTAACTAAGAGCCCATGGATAACCATGGATGTAAAGGGTGCTAACACCTTCCCTTTTACATAACATACCCCCCGAACCCAAAAATCTTTTAAGGTCTTTTCTGTTCTTTTATGCCCTTTCCTTTGGATAAAATAAAAGTCGGTGGCGACTCTTGCTATCCGCAACATTTAACTAAAGTCAGTTCTCCCACCGTGTTACAAAAATGGCAGTAAAGATTAAACAAGAGGTTCAAAAGTAGATTGATGCATGTTTTCTTGTTACATTTAATTATCCGTAATGGGTGGCCAATATTGTGCTTGTTCCAAAGAAAGGCTGAAAAGTCTGAATGTGTGTTGATTATAGAGATCTGAATAAAGCCAGTTCAAAAGATAATTTTCCATTACCACACATTGATGTGTTGGTAGATAATACTACTAAGTTTGATGTATTCTCCTTTATATATGGATTTTCTGGTTACAATCAGATAAAGATGAAACCTGAGGATATAGAAATGGCAACATTTATTACACCATGGAAAACATTCTTCTATAGAGTGATGCCCTTTAGATTGAAGAATGATGGTGCGACGTACCAAAAAGCTATTACCATTATTTTCCATGACATGATCCATAAGGAAATTGAGGTATATGTTGATGATATGATCTCTAAGTCGATGACTGAATAAGATCATGTTGAACATTTGTTGAAGTTGTTTCAAAGATTAAGGAAGTTTAAGCTTCATTTGAATTCAAACAAGTTCACTTTTGGTGTTCGTTCTGGAAAGTTGTTGGGTTTTATTGCCAGTCAAAGAGGCATTAAAGTTGATCCTGATAAAGTGAAAGCTATTCGGGAAATGCCTGCACCAAGAAATAAAAAACAAGTAAGAGGATTCTTGGGTCGTTTGAATTATATTTCGAGGTTTATCTCTCACATGACTACCACATGTGCTCCAATTTTCAAGTTACTTTGAAAAAACCAAGGTTGTGTCTGGACAAATGATTGTTAGAAAGCTTTTGAAAGTATCAAAGAGTATCTACTTGAACCTCCTATTTTGTATCCGCTGGTGGAAGGTAGACCGGTTATAATGTACTTGACTATGTTGGAATATTCTATGGGTTGTGTGCTTGGTAAGCAAGATGAATCTGGTAGAAGAGAATATGTTATCTACTATTTGAGTAAGAAATTCACTGATTGTGAGTCTCGGTACTCCATGCTTGAGAAAACTTGTTGTGCCTTAGCTTGAGCTGCAAAGCGCATTCGCCAGTATATGTTGAATCATACAACTTGGTTGATATCCCAAATGGATCCGACCAAGTATATCTTTGAAAAGCCTTC
Organism: Lathyrus aphaca; assembly: GCA_963966055.1. Lineage (NCBI taxonomy): Eukaryota > Viridiplantae > Streptophyta > Magnoliopsida > Fabales > Fabaceae > Lathyrus > Lathyrus aphaca. The sequence continues at coordinate 198,337,752 of OZ014525.1, read as the reverse complement.
TTTAACTGGATTGCTCATTGGCAAATGTTGTTGTCTGAATATGATATCGAGTACTGAGCTCAAAAAGCCGTAAAAGGAAGTATTTTGGCTGACCATTTGTCACATCAACCAATTGATAATTACCAGTCGATCAAGTTTGATTTCCCAGATGAGGATGCGATGTATCCGAAAATGAAAGATTGTGATGAGCCTTTGATTGAGGAAAGGCCTGAGCCTAGATCTCGATGGGATCTAGTTTTTGATGGAGCTGTGAACTCACGTGGAAAATTAATTGGGGCAATGATCATTACTCCCCATGGTTCGCATATTCCTTTTGTTGTAAGATTGAATTTCCCCTATACTAATAATGAAGCTGAATGTGAAGCATGTATTATGGGTCTTGAAGAAGCTATTTATTTAAGGATTAAGAATCTTGACGTGTATGGAGATTCAGCCTTGGTTATTATTCAGATCAAGGGCAAGTGAGTAACTCATCAACCTCACTTGATTTTGTATAGAGATTATGCCAGGAGGTATCAACTTTCTTCACTAAAGTTGAGTTTCACTATGTGCCTCATGATGAAAATCAGATGGCATATGCTTTGGCCACCATAGCTTCTATGATAAAGGTGAATCAATGAAATGAAGTTCCTATGATTAGTGTGATGCATCTTGAGAGACCAGCTCATGTGTTTGCAGGTGAAGAGGTCCATGATGACAAGCCTTGGTATCATGATATTAAATGCTTTCTCCAGAGTCAAGAATACCCATTTGGGGTATCAAGTAAATATAAAAGGACTTTGAGGATATTAGAAGGAAACTTCTTCTTGAATGGGAATGTGTTGTACAAAAGAAATTTTGACATGGTTCTGCTTAGATGCATGGATAGACACGAAGCACACATGATAATGAAGAAATTCTTGAAGGATCTTTTGGTACTCATGCTAATGGGCATGCAATGGCTAAAAAGATGTTGAGAGCAGATTACTATTGGCTGACAATGGAATCTGACTGTTGTAAGTATGTGAAGAAGTGCCATAGGGCCAAATCTATGCTGATAGGATTCATGTGCCACTAACTCACCTCAATGTTATTTCTTCCCCCATGGCCTTTCTCTATGTAGGGAATTGATATGATTGGCATGATTGAACCCAAGGCTTTGAATGGACATCGTTTTATCCTTGTGGCTATTGTTTACTTCACCAAGTGGGTGGAAGCGACATCGTTTGCTAATGTGACCAAGAAAGTTGTGGTTCAGTTTATCAAAAATCTTATTATCTGCATATATGGTGTTCCGAGTAGAATCATTACTGATAATGGTTCAAATTTGAATAATAAGATGTTGAAAGAGCTTTGTGAAAAATTCAAGATTCAAGACCATAATTATTCTGCTTATCAATCGAAGATGAATGAGGTTGTTGAAGCTGGGAATAAGAATATCAAAAAGACCATTTAGAAGATGGTTATGACATATAAGGACTGGCATGAGATGCTTCCTTTTGATTTGCATGGGTATTGCACATATGTCTGCACTTCAACAGGGGCAACCCCTTTCTCACTTGTTTATGGCACAGAAGCAGTGCTTCCCATCGAGGTTGAGCTCCCATATATGAGAGTTCTGATGGAAGCCAACTTGACTGAGGCTGAATGGTGTCAGAGTAAATTTGAACAGTTGAATTTGATTGAGGAAAAGAGAATAACAACTTTGTGCCATGATCGATTGTACCAGCAAAGAATGAAGAAAGCTTTGGACAAGAAGGTCAAACCTCGTGTATTCAAAAAAGGAGACCTTGTGCTAAAAAAGGTCCAGTCTTTCATTACTGATTCACTACAAGAAAATTGGCAGATTACGACTGTTATTTTGGCAGATTACGACGGTTAAAACCGCCGTAATATGCAAGTCACGACGGTTGTTGCGTTGCCGTAGAAACGTGTGTTGCGAGGCCGTATTGCGTCGGTTTTCAAAACGGTCACACCAACCGTCGTAATCTCTCACGACGGCTATGGAACTGACGTAATAAGCATATTACGACGGTTACAACCGACTTAAATTTCAATTTTACTTTTGTTTTAATTGTTGATTACGACGGTTCCAACCGTCGCAACTTTCTATTCCACATGTTTATTTGCAAGTAATTTCGTAGCAAATTTCATTTCTACAGGTAATTAAATTTTTAAATTTTAAAAAAAAATTGCAGGTAAATTCATAGGTAATTTATTTTTAAAATTTTAAAAAATAATTGCAGGTAAATACGCAGGTAATTTATTTCTAAAATTAAAAAAAAAATTGTAGAAATTTGAAAAGAATGGGACAGAAAATCACATATTTTTCATTCAACTAAACATATATATCATATTATATTTATACAATCACCATGCCACTTTGTTCAACTAAGACATAAATCGCACCAACACAAATATGTTATCAGAACATATCAATGATTACTATATTAACTAGAATTTGGAGGTTGTTGCGTCAAGTGTGAAACTCTGACAGACACAAGAGGGATAAGGGAACGTTGAACATCTGCCATGACAGCCATGATAGGCCCCATGAGAATAATAAACAAAAAAGTTTAACCTCCAAAAAATAAGGATCAAACTGCAGAAAATAAGGTAGATAATATCTCAATTTAACAAGGAAGATAATAAATCAAAATCCTTGTAATAATCACTAACCTGGCCTGGTGGAAGTATGGCATCAAACATGTCAACTCCTAACATACCCAAATTGGAAAGTGTGAAAGTTCTTGCAGGTAACCAGGCACAATTAATATCGAGTTAAAACGTTCAAGTAACACAAAAATCAAATTACCAACAACAACATCAATAAATGAACCTAAATTATACTAATGAGAATCAAACATCATATCTTTTAGTAATAAACCTACATTCAGCATAAATTCTCTGATTTTTAGAATCAAACTAACACAAATTTTCTGATTTTTACCAGTCCTCTAATATTATACCATTCAATAATGTATAGAAATTTAGAGTATAAACTTTGAATTTAATCATCAATAAATCCCTGGAAAAAAACTCCAATCAAACTATATTCAGCACACTGATTAATAGTTATTCATTCAAATATAGATATAAATGTTAAACATTCAAATATCTTTTAGATAATGTTAAACATTCAAATATAGTCATTCAAATATGCTAAATCCAAATCATCAGACAATCATATCATTTAGATAATGTTAAACATTTAAAATATAAATATAGTTGTAGAATCATATGATTTAAATCATAATCACCAATCAAATAGTCATTCATTTATATTAAATCAAGCCATAAATAACACATTAAATCATTCAAAATTATTATATTAAACACACTGTAATATGATGAACATACCAGGAACATCAACATACCACCATTAATTAAGCACCTGAAATTCAAACATCAATTCTTAACTTGGTTTTTTTGGTATTTATCCTCACAATAAGAGAACACTCATATCATGAACTTTAGCCTATGTACAAATTAAATTAAATATGTTTTTACCAAATTGATAATAGATTTTGGAAGAAAATATCATAGTAAATAATTAGTCCTTGTTCCATTTGTTCAAACCAAAACAACAATAAAAGTTATCCAAAAATACAGCTCCATTGAAACTATTGTTTCATCACTGAACCAAGACACACCGGACATCAAATCCTAAATGAATTACTCAAAAACAAAAATTGAAATTGAAATTGAAAATAGTATATTAGGAAGATCAAACATGCATCCAAAAGTAAATAAAGGAAAACCAATTAAGAAAAGACATTTAGGATTTCTAACTATATCTATATGAAATAAGTTCAATATTGGATAAGAGGTGCCTTACTTTATCATTCAAAAAATATTATTCAAGAATAGTGTGAGTGTGAGCAACAAATTAGATGTTGGAAATTCAAAGTCAGTTGAGGGGTAGAATCCATGGAAGGGTTACAGTCTTTACAACTAACATCAATCATTGCATCAAGCTCCTTTACATAAAAAAAATAATGAAGCCATTGAAAAATACAGGGTCTTTTTTCAACAACTTCTTTCTCTATTTAATGTATGTTAACCGAATTATAATTATTACATAAAGCTATAATGTTATATTCATCAAGGAAATTATAAATGTAGTTATAAAATAGAGTTTATACACACTCCAACCATAATGTCAACACACCAATATATGCTCACTACGATGATTCCTAAACTAGTTAATTTGGAAATTTGCAAAACAGGTTGCAGCAAACATAAAGCTGATTGAAACAGTCAAAATAGAAGGGACATAATGTAAAATAGGTTGCTCAAACAAGTTAGAAATAGTGATAACGGTAACAAATAACATCATTATCATTGTCCATGAAAAGTATAACCACCTATGCTACTCCCTACAAAAACAGAAATAGACTCCTCTACCAAATATAGACCTAGCTGACTCCCTTCCAATATTAATACTCCCCACGTGTAACCTTAAAACCCAACTGCAACTGCGAAGGCTACCGACTAACAACAAAAGGAGACTAATTGGCCTATTAACCAGCTCTCTGCACAAACCTGATACTCCAAATCCCACCAAAACCACAACTTAACACCAAAGAACTCCACACTCAGTCACTTTTAGAGTTTTCAATTCAAAAACAGAAGCTGATTAAGAATGCAGTCGCTGACAGCCAAAACACAGAACCTGACCAACTGTTACCAAATCACCATCACAAGATAAAAAATACAGACCAAACACCAGAACCTGTCTAAATGCTACCAAATCACCGACACGGTTTATACGAACTAAATCACCCAGAACAGGGATCCACCAGGAACTGGAAAATGTAATTGATTATCAAGGGAAAATGATAAGCGGCACAAACATCGAACAAATTTTAGGAATTAATCATTGTACATGTGAACAAATTTTGATATTTTGTTTCGATAAATTTTTTTTCAAGAAATTTCTTAAGTGTTTATGCTAATAAATAAACTCAAATGAATCAATTCATCCATGTCCAAAATAGAAGAAGAGGCACAAACCTTGAGAACATAATCAGTTACAAAACTGATATTTTGGCCTGATAACGTGGTAGCCTTCATGAAAGCATCATTCATAGGGTCTGGTTTGTTTCCAGCTTCTCTTTCTCTTCTTTAGAGCTCCAACAACATCTCATACCTATTCCGAACACCTAAAAAACGTAATGAAAAATTTAATGTCTCTCTAACAGTGACTTCTCCATAGTGAATGAATGTCATGCTGACCAATGTCTCTCTAACCGTGACTTCTCCCTGGTGAATGTCATGCTGACCAATATAAACTTAAGTTTTGCAGCAACAGGCTCATTTAGCTCATGACCACGGTAAGTAATTTTCCCAGAATCCTATTCACATTAAAAAAGAAAGTTCATTATTTAAATAAATCCTTATAACAATAAATTGATTTAGAAAATAAATTGGAAACAAACCCTTAAATGAGGGTTAAGTTTTCCTGCAAGTGCAAGAAGCAAAGCAAGGTTGTTTTGCCAGAACTTGGTGGACCTAAAAGGAGTGTCATCCTGAAATTACCATTCAAAATCAAAACCAAGTTGAAACTGATGTTGAACAGAGTACGAAACAAAAGTCAAATTGAATCTGAAATCGAAATCATGCTAAGTCTGCAAAACCAATAACCAAATTGAATAACGAGATGAGTTCGAAACCCAAACCGAGTCAGAATCAAACCTGAATTGAAACAGTAATAAATCGATAATCCAATCTAAATTGAATTGAACCAAAAAAAAATCAAGTGACTCAGAAATCAAAATAGAAGTGAAGTCGGAACTGAACCTTCCTAGAATTACAAACCATCGAGCTGATACGAAGAGGATTTGTGACGGTGAGGTACGAAAAAAATGAGAGAATGCACAATAGTGGTTCGACTATGAAGATGACGGAACCATCGTAGCCCTAAGTTTTTATTTTATTTTATTTTATTCCCCTAAATTTTTCTAAGGAACACGTGGTTTTTTAATTTATTTGAGGCGACGGTTGTTTGAACAGAAGTCTTTTTAGGGCGGTTAGACTTACAACCGTCGTAAAATATTTAAAAAAACTTAAAAATTTAACGACAGTTGTCAAAAACCGTTTTAGAAACCGTCGTAACTTATGAAAGAGGACGGTTTTTATGGAACCGTCACAATCTATGTGTCACAAAACATTTTTTTTCTTGAAGTGATTCTAGGGGCAAGTGGACTCCTAATTTTAATGGCCCATATGTTGTTAAGAAAGCCTTCTCTGGCAGTTTATTGATTCTTGCAACTATGGATGGTGAGGAGATCACTCATCCTATGAATGTTGACGCAGTTAAGAAATACTTTGCCTAAAAAAAGATAAAAGAAAAACTCGCTAAGTTGAAAACCTGAAAGGGTGGCTTAGGAAAAAATTAGTGTCTCGGTGGATTGAAAACCTGAAAGGGTGGTCTAGCCAAAAGTTAGAGACATAAATAGAAATAATTATCCCGGTAGATTGAAAACCCGCAAGGGTAATCTAGGCAAAGTAACTGCATCAGATCGATTGGATCACTTGAAACAATCGAGGATTTCAAATTCTATTCCTAAGTAGAGTTGCCCACCAAAGATTCTTATTCACTCATCCTTGACCGAAGTTCCAGACACAGTGAAGTTCAAAGTTGATAGGGAGAATAGTGATCATTGTATTTCAATGTAGCCATTTTCCATGTATTTACCATTTTTCAAACTTGTAATGATCCATGGAGTCATGCCATTTGTTGACTACCATTCTATCAATGAAATTTGGGCTTTTAACCAATTGTTTGCAATTCTTTATGTTGTTTCTGTTTAAAAAATTTCATTTATTTTTTATGATAATTTTTTAAACAAATTTAATAAAGTGATTTTTTGAAGATTATAAAAACATTTTTCTTTGATTTATGAACAAGAAAAAGGATGTCAACAATTATTCCAGGTATGACAAAGTCTTGATGTGAGTAACTTGCCTCTCCCAAAGTAGGGTTTGATCTGGATGTTTTTCCAAACAGGATCTTTGAGTAATCCTAGCATTTTGATATTATTGATGTTTTTCTTCTCCAATAGCAAGTAGGAATATGAATTGTTTGTTGTATGGATGTCCCCAGTTGAGTTCTAAGTTTTTCCCAGAAGAGTCGTTAGAGCAATGTTCCCTTCACAGGAATCTCCAGCTGAGCTTTTGATATTTTCCATAACAGATTATCCTCGACTTGAGAAGAAATGTTTATATAAGGGAATCCTCAACCGAGTTTTGTTCCTCAGCTTGAGCTTGTTCCATCCCCTAACAGAAGTATTGATATAGCAGTCAGTTGGTAGGTTTTCTTTTACCTAGTGTTTGATATTGATTTAAAATCCCTCGCGACTTGACTTTTGGCTATGGTTGTTAACTTCTGGTATCCCCACATGGATCGGCAAGTCTGAAATTTATAGAGATGAATATCCCCGGAGGATTTTATTTCATATCCCTAGTGGATCTGCATGTGATGGTTTCCGGCAGGCTTATTATAATCCTGAGCAGGTTTTGCACCCTTCCTCCAAGTGGAGTTGGTGCGATATATGGATTATCCCCTGCAGAAATTGATATTTATGCTCAGAGCTTATTTCCCAACAGAAATATTTTTGTCCCCAGTAAGGATTGTGGAAATGTTCCTCTATCCCCAACAGAGTTGTAAGGATATTTTTTTATCCCCATCAGAGTTTAATAGGGACATTCCCTCTTTTCCCCAAAAGGAGTGTGGAAAATTTTGTGTTGTTGGTGTTCCCTAACATGTTATCCCATCATAGTGGAATTCTTGATGTTATCCCTTTTGGGGAATTATTGAAGACTGACTTGTGGATTAAATCCCCAATAGTAGTTTCCTCAGCTTTGATTTGAGCCTTGTAGCAAGATTTTATTCCTTTTATGCTTTTGTCTTTTCCCTGGAGGATTTCAAGTTAAGTCTCCAGCAGGATACCCCAACTTTGCCGCTTTGTGATTAGTTGAGTATCCGAGTGGCGTTTATGTCACATGTTGCTTATCTTTATGTTTCTTTTATCATCATATTCATACGCATATTCATGCATCTTTTGTGTGCATAGCATCATATTTTTGCATTTTTGAATTCTTTGATACATTGTTTCCCGCTATCTGGTGTTTGATTTTCCCCACAGAGTGTGTGTGTTGTCTTCCCTCCAATTTAGAGTGTCAACCATTGAGCAGAAAATGTTAAACCTTTCTAATTCCCACTGAGTTTGTTCCTCGTGGATGATTTTGATTCAGTTTCCTCCCCAGTTTATTATCTGGATGGAATTTTCCCCAATTGAGATATTTCCTCTTCGGGATGAGTTTTGTTTGACTGTTTCTCTCCAACTTGTTCTTGTTTTGAACTTTGGTCCGCCTTTCGATTGATAACTTTGGAATTAAGTTATCATTGTTTGGTATTGGGTAATCTTTCCTTTTGAGTATATTGCTTTGGAATTAAGTATCACATGTATTATAGTGGGCAATATATCTCCCCTTTTGATTGATTACTTTGGAATTAAGCTATCATTGTTTGGTAGTGGGTAATCTTTCCTTTGAGTATATTGCTTTGGAATTAAGCTATCACGTGTGTGATAGTGGGAAATATGTCTCCCTTTTGATTGATTATTTTGGAATGAAGCTATCATTGTTTGGTAGTGGGTAATCTTTCCTTTTGAGTATATTGCCTTGGAATTAAGTTATCACATGTGTGATAGTGGGCAATATTTTCTCCAATTTCGATTGATTACTTTGGAATTAAGTTATCATTGTTTGGTAGTGGGTAATCTTTCCTTTTAAGTATATTGCTTTGGAATTAAGCTATCACATGGGTGATAGTGGGCAATATTTTCTCACTGTTTGAGTATATTACTTTGGAATTAAGTTATCACATTGTTTGGTAGTAGGTAATATGTCTTTTCTCCTTTTGATTATTACTTTGGAATTAAGCTATCATTTATTTGAGAGTGAATAATTTTTTCTTCCATTTATTATGGATCTGAACACTTTGTTTGTTTGATGTTTTCTCCATTGAAATTTTATCCATCTTTGTTGAGCCTTTTCTCCGATTATGTTTTGATTTATATTCATACACAATCATTCTTCAATTTGAGTCGGTTATCTAGTGATTTATTTTCCTGGTATACTCTCTTGTTGTCTATTTTTTTCCCCAAAGGGGTTTTCTTCATGGGTCCCCAAGCTTCTGCTCCCCTCTAGTGCTTGTTTTCTTCCCACAGAGATCTTGGGTTTGCATATCATATCATATCATATTCATATCATTGCATGGTATCTTAGGGCCAAAAATTGGATTTTCTATATTTAATTCTCTCCCATCTTGTAGAAACGAAGATGTCAATCTTCATATCTCCGGATTGAAGAAACTTAAATAGGGGCAGCTGTAATACACTAAATTTTACTCCTAAGTTTGTGTTTGTATTTGCAACATTTTGCATACAAACAAAATCACGCATTGGTTCCTCGGTCCTTTTTTGTTGCAGGTTTATGCCTCACAGGGGATCACCATTGCTTTTATGTGTTTATGTTTACTAACCTTTAATTAAAATCCAAAACTATTTTGTTTTCTTCTATTAACATTTTCAAGGGAAGAGCATGTCAAAAATACCAAAAATAACATTCCCATAGCTCGAATGAATTTCATAGATAAAAAATCGAAGTTGATCCGCAAAATAATTCAAATTTATTTGGTCAAGGATTCCTCAAGTTTTATTTGATTTATTCATGGAATTTCAAGGTTCGTGTATTTATTTCCATGCCTTCTTCGATGTGCAAAAGAATCGAGGCGAAACCACAACAGTGCAAAGAAAAGCAAAAAAATTTCAAATTTTGCATTGAGTAACCGGTTACCACCCTGGTAATAACACATTACCAGCGCATAAATTTGAAAAATTGGCATCAAATTCAAACTTTGAGATTTTGGCACCAATTTCACTTTTGATCACATTTTGAATATTCTAGACCATCTCCATTTAATTCTCATACATCATCAAAATTAATTTCCACCATATACCTTCACGAATCACCACTTTTTTGATAATTCCCTCTAAATTTGAATTCCAAGTCTAATTTTGATTTTCCAAAGCAAGCTTCATTCCACCAAATTCTCATACATAAAGTCTTTAAATAGCATCCTCATTTCATTCATTTCTCAAGCTTTTGATAGCCAAGAAATATCTTGCATAATATCTTCCCAAACCACAAAAACCACCAAAAGCTCATTTTCTTCTTTTGAAAGTTATCAAGATTTTCATTGAATTCTTGAATAACTTTGAACTAAACCTTCATCCTTTTCATTTTTCTTCATCAATTTCAGTAGATCAAGCTTATTAGTAGAGTAATTTGAAGTTTGTTCTTGGTAATTCATCTTCCTTGATTGCTACACCTTCATCACCATCATTTAAGATGTAGATCTTTGATGCTTTTGGTTATTGATCCTTTGGATCATAAATTTTTGTTTGATTGCAGAGATTTCATTATTTTTTCACTTTAAAATTCTTGATAATTCAGTTCATGATCATGAGGTGTTTGAAAATTGTTATAAAAGAATGGTCATGCTGAATTTGGCCAATTTTTTGCTACTACGCGCAGAGTAATCAGTTACCAGCCTGGTAGTAACTGGTTACTCAGTGTTAATTTTGTCTAGAAACTGCATTTTTAAACTGATTAATCGGTTAACATCCTGGTAGTAATCGGTTACTCTGGAGCATAATTGATATTTTCACTTGTTTTGGGGTTATTTTTTGTTCCTTTTGCTTCCCCTTCCCCTTTCTTGTTATTTTTACCTTGGGAGACATTTTTGGGACTGATTTCTCTTTAAATTCAATGGACTTTGGGTGTAGATCAGAGGAGTAAATGTTCATTACTTCAAATCGATTTATAAGTGAATTATTTAATTCATTTTAGATGCTTTGAATTAGTGATATATTTTAATACTTTGAATCCACCAAAATGAGTGATTGAACTTAAGGGTGAAAGAATACCATAAGTGTAACTCAATTTTGTATTCATCTATATTTTTGTGCGGCATTGCATTTGGATGGCGATTTACATATCGTTTATCTCGCATGTATTAGCACTAACATCGTTAACCTTAATAGGTTTTGGCCGACCTCATTTGTAGGGTAAATACTCCGTAAATTACACGAAGAGTATTTAACATAGACCTAAATGTGTCTCTACTTCGGAATAAAAATCCAATTGGATACTTGCTCTTTCGTGGACCGGACCTCGTGTTGGTCGCATCATCCCAAGGTGGGTAATCATTTGCATTAGATCCATGACCTTTGAAGCTTGATGCGTAGTTGCTTTGGGTATCCCAATCTAATTTCAAATTTCATCTAATTTGGGTCTAATCACATCGGTTAGTCACTATAGTGTAAGATACTAAGCGGAATTGGTTGTCTTTTCGGTTTTAGCACTAAGTACTTGGTTACTCTTTTGGTTGTGTATGATTAAGTTCACCATACCACTATTATGTATATATTATTACTATTTTAATTTCCCTCTTGCACCTTATCCACTTTAATTTCCTTCTTGCTCCCTTATCTCTTTTACTTTTATTAAGCTTTTATTATGCTTTATCATCCATTATCATGTTTATGTTTATGTTTATATCCTTGTACTTTTTTCTTTGTCCATTTGGACACAAAAATATCAATAAAGGATTAAATCTCTAAAAAACTTGTGATCTTGATCTTGGACTATGGTTACAATCCTCTGCATTAGAAATGGAGTTTTGGATTTAGATTCTAGGACTTATTCACATTGCTTTGATCATCATGGAGTTGGTACTTTAGTCTTTATTTGACCATTTGCTAGCTTATACTTATAAGGATAGAACTCTTGTGCTTATGCTTGAAAGTATCATCAAGTTTGGTTAGATCTTTCCTCCTTAATCTCTTTTTTTTTCTTTTTTAGGATAGCCTCTTCATCTTCTCTCCTTCTTAAATTTTCAAAATTTCCCTTTTTTTCAAAGGATTCTTGTTTTTTTTTTAACTTTCACCTCTTTAATAAATAAAACCTTGACTTTTTTATCAAATTGCTTTTTCTTCTTCGTTTCTTAAATAAATGCCAATGAACTTAATCATTTTGACTTCAATTCAAAAATAAAAAGAACCAAACTCATTCAAGTGGTTTTGTGCCTTTGTGCACCTTTTTAAAAAAAATTTTTTTTGCAAGTTTAGACTATGAGTCATTCTTCTCTAGTCGGGTGCAAGCCTCTCAATCTCCATGGTTGTAGTTTGATGTAATTGAGTCTCTTGTCATTCGTGTGGGTTTAGTGGCATACTCGTCGATTTTATCCGACTTGGCGTCCTCCCCATAATGATGTATAAATCCATGCCCTCATTCTCATGGTACATTTGTGAGGCTATCCACTTGAAAATGACAAATTGTATTCACTTAATAAAATCAATCAAAACCAATCAATTTTCACTATTTGTATCACGAACTACAGAGTTTTGATCTTACATTGCACATTGTGGGTACGTAGGTATGAGATCGTAAACCACTCCAAACACAAAAACATTAAAAATTAAGGGTTAATAGTTATTTACCACCTGCAATATAGGCGAGTTTTGATTTACCTCCCTTTAAAAAAATAATTTTTGATTACCCCCCTGAATTTTTTGAGTACCCCCCTAAACGTGTAAAAAGAAGAGGGATAATTCAAAAAATTATATTTTACAAGGCGTAATTTTTCCACCTTGGGGGACAAAAGACTTAGAACTTTAAAATTATAGGGGGTAATCCAAAATTATTTTTTTAAAATGGGTAATTCAAAACACGCCTATATTGCAGGGGGTAAATGACTATTAACCCAAAAATTAATTAATTATTTTCTCATCCTTCACTCTCATTTAACAAACCATTTTCAAACTAAAAGCAATAAATTTGTCAAAGGGCTCCTGTGGAGTACCACTGAAATTTTGGGTGCTTAAAACCTTCTTATTTTGTAACCAACCCCCTTACCATTTCTCTGCTTGTTTCTTTAATTTTTTGCTTTTAAATTCATTAGGATTTATTCGATCTTTTTTCTTTTTCCTCTTGGAATAAAATAATATTGGGAAAATATCAAGTCTCACATTGGCTAAATATATAACTCACAAAAGGGTTTAAATAGAGTGACACTTCCCACCTTATCAACCGATTTTGTAGGGTGAGTTAGGTCAAACTCTAATTCTAACAAATAAAAGCGCGGTGTCGATTTTGTTTATTTTGAATTAAATTAATTGATAGTTTACACTCATAATTTTCCCACTACATAGAGAACCAACAATTAACCCTAAATTCCCTCATCTTCTAATCTCGATGTAATTTTTATTAATTTTTGGTGAAAGTAAGTATTTATATAGGAAACAATACTTTGGCCATAAAAAATAGGCTTCCTTAAATGTTGTCCCATTCTTCTATTTACATAGGTCAGGCATGGATGTTTCATCTAATTTCGCATATACAACACCCCATTTTTGGCTTAATATATTGTCTTTGTTGGCATGTTACGTTGACCCTACCATGAGTGTGAAAATTCATTATATCATGAATCTTAGAAGGCTTTACCATATACCCCCACACCTATACCTGTACCCCCACAATTTTTTCAAAATGCCCATTTTAACCTTATTATATTTTATTATTATTTTTATTTTTTTACCATTTGTGTCAGACCGTCAGATTAAAGTAAAAATTTGTCCCAAAATAGACGTTCCGGAAGACTTTGGAGATGAGTTCTGGTACGTTAATTAACATACCGGAAGACTTTATGTAAGTCTTCCGGTATTGTGATGTTTGCTCACCGGAAGACTTAATAAAAGTGTTCCGGTACGGAAGACTTTTATTAAGTCTTCCGGTATCAATGAATATGTGTACCGGAAGACTTTATGTAAGTGTTCCGGTATTGTAAGAGTACAATACCGGAAGACTTTCATAAAGTCTTCCGGTTTGAATTTTTTTTAATAATTATTTTAGTGTTTTTAATTCTTTTTTTAAAAAAATATTTTTATTTTGTAGATGCAGTACCTTTATACGAAAAAGAACCGATATGTGTGAATACATCAGATGTATTTACAACGACAGAGAGATTTGGTACACGAGAAGAGGTGATAAGATGGGTCAAAGACACTGGATTACGAAATAAAGTGACGGTCGTCATCACTCGTTCAGATACACAAACAAGCAAGAGAGGAAGAAAGAACAAAATAATATTTGGTTGCGATAAAGGTGGGAAATACAAGGATATTCGTAGTGGAATAGAAAGTGCGACCAAAAAATGAGGATGTCCATTTAAGATCAGGTCAACTCCGACAAAAGATGGATCTGGATGGAAGATTGATGTAAAATGTGGCGTTCATAACCATGATTTACCCGATAGATTAGAAGGTCACTCATTTGTTGGTAGGTTGACAGCGGATCAGAAGCAACATGTTGCTGATTTAACAAAGAGAAAGGTTGCACCCAGAAATATATTGCATTCTTTGTACGAGCGAGATCCAGATTGTGTCACTCGTATCACACAAATATACAAGCAAAAGAGTATGATGGAAAAAGAGATAAGAGGTCCTAGAAGTGAGATACAACATTTGTTTAAGCTTATCGAGGCTGCAGGTTATGTTTATTGGAGTAGAAAAAGAGATGACTCTGAAGTTATTAAAGATATATTTTGGGCACATCCAGATTCAGTTAAGTTGTTGAATATGTTTCCTATTGTGTTAGTTATGGATAGCACTTATAAGACAAACAAATACAGACAACCTTTGTTTGAAATTGTTGGCATGACATCAACCGAGTTGACTTTTGCTGTCGCATTTGCGTATATTGAGTCTGAGCAGACTGAGACTTTTTGTTGGGTGTTAGATAAGCTTAAACAATTGTTTGTGAAGAAAGATTTATTTCCACAAGTTATGATGACAGATAGAGATCTTGCTTTGATGAAAGCCATTGAGACTGTGTTTCCAAGGACAAATAATTTGCTATGTCAGTTTCACATTAACAAAAATGTTGGTGCAAAAAGGAAACTATTAGTGGATCCTGATATGCAGGAGTCAATTGGCAAATTATGGACGGATGTTGTATGGGCTAGTGATGAGGTTGAGTATGCTCAACATTTAAAAGAACTTGAGCAAGAGTGTGTTGATTGTCCTAAATTTTTTGAGTACGTGAACGACACATGGTTGACACCACATAGACAAAGGTTTGTTTGCGCATGGATTAATCGAGTCCTACATATGGGTAACACGACGACTAATCGGTATGTTTTGATTTAGATCCCAAAATATACTTTTTGTGAATTTTGTATTTTTCTTACTTAGTTTAAATATGTATTATTATAGGGTTGAGTCTGCTCATTGGAAGTTAAAGCAGATGTTGGGTAACAGTATTGGTGACATGGTCAAATGTTGGGAGGCCATGAATGACAACTTAAAGATACAAATTAGCAACATTCGAGCTTCTTTGCAAAAGAGTGTGTATGAAGTTGCACATGTCTATTCAAGTCCATTTTACACATATTTACGTACTTCAGTGTCGCGAGCTGCATTGAGGCGCGTTGCTGAAGAGTTAACTAGAGTTGATTATATTGGAACTAACAAAGACAGATGTCGATGTACTCTTAGAACAACCTATGGATTACCTTGCGCGTGTGAGTTGGCAGGGTATAGAATTAGTGGTATTCCGATACCAATTGAGGTTGTGCATGTACATTGGAGGAAACTAAGTATGGAAATTAAGTTGGAAGAATACTTAGATGAGGAATCAGATGTGGGTATGAAATCTGCAATGGATGAGTTATGGAAAAGGTATAGGTCACAAGATGTTGTTGGAAGAAGGGCATTACATAGTAGGGTTTATGAACTTGCATTTCCCACAACGACTTCTTTGTTAGCACCACCTGAAAAAATAAAGACAAAAGGTGGAGTCAAGAAAAAAGACAAAAAACCTGAAGGGTATGATGTTTACAGGGATCCTTCTTATCATGAATATGTTGATCAAGCATCACAATCTTCACAACGACAATCTCAACCATCACAAAATTCAAAAAAGAAATCTCAACCATCTCAACCATCACAACCTGTGAAAAATAAGTTAAAATTAGCACAAACTTCACAATCATCTAAACGGTTCATCCTTCAATTTCCTTATCATATTAGGTCATTTATTGATGACGTTGTCAACGTAATGTCAGATGGTAATTGTGGATTTAGAGTGATTGCTTCATTGTGGGGTTATGCTGAAGATGGTTGGCCAATGGTTCGTCGGGAATTAGAATTGGAAATTATACATAATGAAAGATCAGCTTTATATGCCAATTTATTTGTTGTTCGGTTAGCTGAAGTGAGAGATTCTTTGAAGATAGAGGGAAGTGGTTCTCAACCAATAAATAAATGGTTGAATCTACCAGATATGGGTTACGTGATTGCGAATCGGTATAACGTGGTACTTGTCTGTCTAGGAGTCAAATGTTTGACTTTCTTCCCTATGACAACTACATTCTCACCGAATGTCTCATTTTATTGCATTGGATTTGTAAACTCAAATCATTGGATTCAGGTAAACATTGTTATAATTTGATATTATTAGTAAATTATTTGAGTAACATTAAATAATGTATTGTTTAATTTTGAATATAGGTTAACATGAAAGAAGGATTTCCATTGCCACCAGTGACAACAGATTGGAGGAACTTTCGTTCTCCAGCAGCAACATCGTGGATGGTAGGATTTGCTGCACGTCTACAACATTGGCAACAACTTACGCCTATATTACAAACACATTATGAATTATAAACTATGTTATTCATTTTTATTCATGAATTATATTATATGTTTTAATTTCACTATGTTATTCATTTTTAATTTCACATTCATGAATTAAATTTTAATTTCAATTTTTTTGTCGAAAAACTATAAATAATATATAACATAAATATCAGTTCAAATGTCAATATATTAAGAAACAAAGTCTAAAAAATAATATGACATAAACATAACTATACATCACTATGAACGAGCAATACGTAAAGCTGCAAACAGATCAGCAAAATGTGGATCATCCTCTTCAGCTGCATTCTGCTGAAGGTAGCGATGAATCAAGGTAGACACAGAATCCCATGCAGGATCAGATGGTCCCGCATCGTACTCAGGAATAGATGCAACTGGCGGCTCATCATAGGTATGAGGTACCAATCGAGGATGCGAAACACGATAATACCACTCAAGGTATCCATCCTCTACCTCAAATGGGATAGTCGCCAGTGCAGCAGAACGAATCACCTGGCCAACGCTCTGCGTGTAACTAATCCACTCAATATCAATATCACCAGCCATCCTAGGATCAATGGGTGCAGGTGGAATGGACTGACGGTATCCAAACTGTCGAAGACACCTGTCAGACATGTATGGAACAATAGTATCTCCCCACCTCAAACATCCCCTAAATAGAGAAATCTCATCAAAACGACGATGAACTCTATGATCCTCGAACGACCTTCATATGACATCAGTCGGTGTCAGCTCATCCATAATGGATCGCAACTCATCCACCTTTAACGCCCCCTGTTTGTACGTCCACCTCATCGCTCGCGGGAGACCACAGTTCTGAGCAGGTATCCAATTCTCTCCTTTTTTCCCAAGTGTAGGAAAATACTCATGAATCCAGCACTGTTAAAAAAACAATAACATAATAATTAAATATAACATAATGAACATAATAAAATTAAAATTAGACTTAAAAGAAAATCAATAAACTGAATTTAAATATATAACTTTAACATAATAAAATTAACATTAGACTAAAAAAATATCAATAAACTGAATTTAAATATATACCTGTAGGAGAGTCGGATAACCACCAAGCTGTTTGCAACTAAACATAGACGCATCTCCAAGAAACCTATACAATGTCACCAATGCAGCTGTTGCCCAACTATAGTTGGACAACTCATTCAGGTCCCTAAATAATGCCAAGTATCGCGCCTCCACGAGTGTAAACGACTTATCCGCAAAGATCGTGCAACCCACTAACACCATCAAATAACATCTGGTCGCAAATGCCCATGATGAAGCTGCTCGATGCTCTACGAATCGATCATATAACCACTCTATCTTGAAGTACGAACCTCTACACTCACGAACCTGGAAAAGTGCCACTCTCGATGACACTCCAAGATAGTCAACCGCCCACTCAATGGCTAGCTCCTCACTGATGGGTTGAGGGTTCCAGAATACCCCCCTGATAGGCAAATGAAGCAGACATGCCACATCATCTAGAGTAATCGTCATTTCACCGAACGACAGGTGAAATGAAGATGTCTCTATATTCCATCTCTCCACAAATGCAGAAACCAAGTTTGCATCAATCTTCTTCAAACTCGATCTCTGTAAGGAAGATAAACCGGACCTAGATATGATACCCTCAATCTCCGGTGGAAGCTGCTGTGGAACCATCTGGGTCAACTTCAACCCATGTCCCGCCACCTTCAATTCCTTCTTTGCCCCTCTCTCCTGAAATCAAATAAAATTAAACAAATTATATAATACCTACTAATAATTTCGGTTATTATTCAAAACTAAATAATTATAATTTCCTTACCTCACCAAACCATACACGTCTCGCCACATGATGCTCGTACGAAACCAAAATACTGGTATCGTACGGACCACCAGGATACCCCACAGGGTCTGCTGCAACTGCAGATGTACCAGCATCATCTGCGCGTGTCCTACTCGTATCGCCACGTCCCATCGATCGAACTGGTATCCTCCCATCTCTGCCGCGTGATCGCACCACTGGAAAAAAAAACAAAAAAATAATTATTTAATTAAAAAAAAATTAAAAAAATAAATAAATTTCCGTAAGACTTTCTTCAAGTCTTCCGGTACACACAAAACAATTCCGGAAGACTTCATCAAAGTCTTTCGGTAGTCAATTTAAAAAACATCATTCTGGAAGACTTTGATGAAGTCTTTCGGTAGTCATTTAAACCATTCCGGAAGACATTCATAAAGTCTTCCGGTACCGGAAGACTTTAACAAACTCTTCCGGTAAACAAATTTTCATACCGGAAGATTAGTCTTCCGGTAAACAAGTCTGAAATGCGAAAATTTTTTTTTCTCTGTAACTTCGGACGAATGGTAAAAATGGAAAGTAAATTTGATTTATTAACTATTTATATGAGGGTAATTTGGTCAAAAAAAATTTGTTGTGGGGGTATGGAATTAAGTGTGGGGGTATAGGGTAAAGTCTCCTGAATCTTACGCGCTACATTTAAATAACCCTAAAAGTGTGTATATGTCAATTTGATGTTGACATTTTAATTACTATTAGATGTAATTTTTTGATGGAGATGTTATTTTAGAGGGTAATTCAAATTCTTTAGTATAAATTTTATTGTTTGAATAATAAATCTATAGAAACTTAAAGTTGAAGGGATTTTCAAATTAAATTTAAAATTGCTTCATACAGTGTAAATTTCAAATTGATGATTATAACTCTTTAATTTTACAAATTGGCCTGTAAGTTTTTAATATTTATTAATTGTTCTAATTTCGCAAATATATCATTTTGGATACCAAAATTCATCTTTGTTAGAGTCAAATTTCATCTTTACAAATTCATCATTTTGGACACCAAAATCATCGTTTTCAAACATAAACATAAAGTAGGAGTTGAGACCAAAATTATAATAAATAGGTTAAATTATAGTTTTGATTTCTCTATTTTATATTACTCGTGAAATCGGTCTCTCTATTTATTTTATGGCTTAATATATATTTTAGTCTCTTAACTTAATTTAATATTTCATTTTAGTCCCTTAGCTAAAAATATTGCGAGTTAGTCATTTAACTTCACTTTTATTATTCTATTTGGTATCTTTCGTCAACAATAAAATATCAAGTTTTGGTCATGTGGCATGACAGTGAGATCATTGATACAAATCTAAATCACCTTATGTAATTAAAAATTGATACATTTTAAATTTTGGGGTTCCCCTGAAAACAAAACCCACGTAGTTTAAATATCGTATACATTTTTAAATACATTTGTTGACTCAGATTTGTACCAATAACCTTATTGTCATATCGCATCATTAGAATTTAACGTTTTTTTTGTCGTAAATTAATGAAAGTGATCAAATAGGATAACAAAAGTGAAGTTAAAGAGCTAACTTGTGACGATTTTTAATTCAGAAATTAAAGTGAAATATTAAATTAAATTAAATTAAATTAAGGTCTTGATAATTAATCATACCATGTCTTTTAAGTAGTTTTGATCTCCACCCTCAAATTTAATCCTATAAATGTTAACGTGTATTTTTTATAAATATTTTTTATGATTCAGTATAACAAAACTTTTATTTTATTTTGTGAAATCATTTTTAATTAATTAATTTATTAATTAAAGTAAAACATATTAAAACAAATAGGTTAAGTTATTTACAAGTCTTTTAAATTATTTAATTGTAATAATGTAGTTTTTATATATTTGTATAAGTATGTTCTATTGCGCTCTGTTTTTGTAATAATTTGATTTTTTCTTTTACTAAATACATAATGAAAAAACGTTGATCCAACCAAAATACACAATGAAACACAAAATTAATTACATATTTATGATCAGCGTGAAAAATCAATTTAAAATAATATATGCGTTTATAATTTATTGTAACGGAAATTTTTACGAAGAAAAAAAAATTAAAATAAATTTAAGGGACTAATAGGGCCTAGATAATTTAGCCAAACAAATATATTAAATTCATTAATAGAAATTAAAACAATCTGTTAAAGTAAAACGCATTTAAAGAATGATGAAGCAAGGTGAAGAGTGAAACATAAAGAAATCCTAGTGTAGTGAATTTCAATTCTAGTGGCAAGGAAGGAAAAAAAGAAACCGATGCATTGTGGTCATGGTTTGATATTTCACACCAAAGTTTTTTTCTCTCACCCATTCTAAGTCTAATTTTGGTTTTCCAAAGCAAGTTCCATTCCACCAAATTCTCATACATAAAGTCTTTAAATAGCACCCTCATTTCATTCATTTCTCAAGATTTTGATAGCCAAAAAATCTCTTGCAAAAAGTCTTCCCAAACCATAAAAATCACCAAAAGCTCATTTTCTTCTTTTGAAAGTTATCAAGATTTTGCATTGAATTCTTGAATAACTTTGAACTAAACCTTCATCCTTTTCATTTTTCTTCATCAATTTCAGTAGATCAAGCTTATTAGTAGAGTAATTTGAAGTTTGTTCTTGGTAATTCATCTTCCTTGATTGTTACACCTTCATAACCATCATTCAAGATGTAGATCTTTGATGCTTTTGATTGTTGATCCTTTGGATCATAAATTATTGTTTGATTGCAGAGATTTCACTATTTTTTCACTTGAAAATTCTTGCCAATTCAGTTCATGATTATGAGGTGTTTGAAAATTGTTCTAAAAGAAGGGTCATTGCTGAATTTGGCCAAGTTTTTGCTACTGCGCGCAGAGTAATCGATTACCAGTCTGATAGTAACTGGTTACTCAGTGTTAATTTTGTCTAGAAACTGCATTTTTGAACTGATTAATTGGTTAACATCCTGGTAGTAACCGGTTACTCTGGAGCATAATTGATTTTTTCACTTGTTTTGGGATTATTTTTTGTTCCTTTTGCCTCATCTTCTCCTCTCTTGTTATTTTTACCTTGGGAGACATTTTTGGGACTGATTTCTCTTTAAATTCAATGGACTTTGGGTGTAGATCAGAGGAATTAATGTTCATTAGTTCAAATTGATCTATAAGTGAATTATTTAATTCACTTTAGGTGCTTTGAATTAGTGATATATTTTCATACTTTGAATCCACCAAAATGAGTGATTGAACTTAAGGGTGAAAGAATACCATAAGTGTAACTCAATTTTGTATTCATCTTTATTTTTGTGCGGCATTGCATTCGGATAACGATTTACATATCGTTTATCTCGTATGTATTAACACTAACATCGTTAACCTTAATTGGTTTTGGTCGGCCTTATTTGTAGGGTAATTACTCCGTAAATTACACGAAGATTGCTTAACATAGACCTAAATGTGTCCCTACTTCGGAATAAAAATCCAATTGGATACTTGCTCTTTCGTGGACCGGACCTCGTGTTGGTCGCATCATCCCAAGGTTGGTAATCCTTTGCATTAGATCCATGACTTTTGAAGCTTGATGCGTAGTTGCTTTGGGTATCCCAATCTTCTTTCAAATTTCATCGAATTTGGGTCTAATCGCATTGGTTAGTCACCATAGTGTAAGATACTAAGCGAAATCAGTTGTCTTTTCAGTTTTAGCACTAAGTGCTTGGTTACCCTTTTGGTTGTGGATGATTAAGTTCACCATACCACTATTATGTATATATTATTACTATTTTAATTTCCCTCTTGCCCCTTATCCTCTTTAATTTCCTTCTTGCTCCCTTATCTCTTTTACTTTTATTAAGCTTTAATTATGCTTTATCATTCATTATCATGTTTATGTTTATGTTTATATCCTTGTGCTTTTTTCTTTGTCCATTTGGACACAAAAATATCAATAAAGAATTAAACCTCTAAAAAACTTTAATTTTTGATCTTGGACTATGGTTACAATCCTCTGCATTAGAAATGGAGTTTTAGATTTAGATTCTAGGACACCTTCTCATTGCTTGGATCACCATGGAGTTGGTACTTTAGTCTTTATATGACCATTTGCTAGCTTAAGCTTATAAGGATGGAACTCTTGTGCTTATGCTTGGAAGTATCATCAAGTTTGGTTAGATCTTTCCTCCTTAATTTATTTTATTTTCTTTTTTAGGATAGCCTCTTCATCTTCTCCCCTTCTTAAATTTTCAAAACTTCCCTTCTTTTTCAAAGGATTCTTGTTTTTTTTTTATTTTAACTTTCACCTCTTTAATAAATAAAACCTTGACTTTTTGTCAAGTTGCTTTTCCTTCTTCTTTTCTTAAATAAATGTCAATGAACTTAATCATTTTGACTTCAATTCAAAAATAAAAAGAACTAAACTCATTCAAATGGTTTTGTGCCTTTGTGCACTTTTTTTTTGTTTTCTTTGAAAGTTTAGACTATGGTTCATTCTTCTCTAGTCGGGTGCAAGTCTCTCAATCTCCATGGTTGTAGTTTGATGTAATTGAGTCTCTTGTCATTCGTGGGGGTTTAGTGGCATACTCGTCGATTTTATCCGACTTGGCGCCCTCCCCATAATGATGTATGAGTTTATGCCCTCATTCTCATGGTACATTTGTGAGGCTATCCACTTGAAAATGACAAATTGTCTTCACTTAATAAAATCAATCAAAATCAACCAAATTTCACTATTTGTACCACGAACTACGGAATTTTGATCTTACATTGCACGTTGTGTGTACGTAGGCATAAGGTGGTAAACCTCTCCAAACACAAAAACATTAAAAATTAATTATTTTCTCATCTCCCACTCTCATTTAGCAAACCATTTTCAAACTAAAAACAATATATTTTTCAAAGGGCTCCCGTGGAGTACCACACACATTTTGGGTGTTTAAAACTTTCTCATTTTATAACCAACCCCCTTACCATTTCTCTGCTTGTTTCTTTAACTTTTTGCTTTTAAATTCATTATGATTTAATCGATCTTTTTTCCTTTTCCTCTTGGAATAAAATAAAAGTGCGGTGTCGACTTTATTTATTTTAAATTAAGTTAATTGATAGTTTACAATCATAATTTTCCTGCTACATAGGGGACCAACGATTAACCCTAAATTCCCTCGTCTTCTAATCTCGATGTAATTTTTATTAATTTTTGGTGAAAGTAAGTATGTATATAAGAAACAATATTATGCCCATAAAAATTAGGCTTACTTAAATGCTGTCCCATTCTTCTATTTACATAGGTCAGGCATGGATGTTTCATCTAATTTCGCATATACAACACCCCATTTTTGGCTTAATATATTTTCTTTGTTGGCATGTTACGTTGACCCTACCATGAGTGTGAAAATTCATCATATCATGAATCTGAAATCTTTGTCCTCTTTAATTTTACAAATTGGCCTGTAAGTTTTTAAAATTTATTAATTGTTCTAATTTTGCAAATATATCATTTTGGACACCAAAATTCATCTTTGTTAGAGTCAAAATTCATCCTTACAAATTCATCATTTTGGACACCAAAATTCATCTTTGTTAGAACCAAAATTCATCGTTTTCAAACATAAAGTAGGAGTTGAGACCAAAATTATAATAAATAGGTAAAATTATAGTTTTGATATCTCTATTTTATATTTCACGCGAAATCAATCTCCTTATTTATTTTATGGTTTAATACATATTTTAGTCTTTTAAATTAATTTAATATTTCATTTTAGTCTCTTAATTAAAAGATATTGTGAGTTAGTCCTTTAACTTCATTTTTGTTACTCTATTTGGTATCTTTCGTCAACAATAAAATATCAAGTTTTGGTGACGTGGAATAAAAGTGAGAGTGAGATCATTGATACAAATCTAAATCACCTTATGTAGTTAAAAATTGATACATGGTTTTAAATTTTGGGGTTCCCCTGAAAACAAAACTCACATAGTTTAAATATCGTATACATTTTTAAATATATTTGTTGACTCAGATTTGTACCAATAACCTTATTGTCATATCGTATCACCAGAATTTAACGTTTTTTTTTGTCATAAATTTATGGAAGTGATCAAATAGGATAACAAAAATAAAGTTAAAGAACTAATTTGTAACGATTTTTAATTAAGAAATTAAAGTGAAACATTAAATTAAATTAAATTAAATTAAAGACTTGATAATTAATCGTACCTTATCTTTAAGTAGTTTTGATCTCCATCCTCAAATTTAATCCTATAAATGATAACGTGTATTTTTTTTTTAAATATTTTTTATGATGCAGTATAACGAAACTTTTATTTTATTTTGTGAAATTATTTTTTAATTAATTAATTTATTAATTAAAGTAAAACATATTAAAACAAATAGGTTAAATTATTTACAAGTCTTTTAAGTTATTTAATTGTAATAATGTAGTTTTTTTTTTTTTGTATATGTATGTTCTTTTGCGCTCTGTTTTTGTAATAATTTGATTTTTTCTTTTACTAAATATATAATGAAAAAACGTTGATCCAACCAAAATACACAATGAAATACAAAATTAATTACATATTTATGATCAGCGTGAAAAATCAATTCAAAATAATATATGAGTTTATAATTTATTGTAACGGAAATTTTTACGAAGACCAAAAAAAATTAAAATAAACTTAAGGGACTAATAGGACCTAGATAATTTAGCCAAACAAATATTTGGTCAAGCTTGGTATAGATGTGTATGGTTCTTTCTCTCACCCAAGTTTCTTTGTCTCACCCATTCAGAAAAAAGTTGAATAAATAGAAATGTTTGATACAAAAACAATTACTTTAAAATTGCAGCTATAAATATAATTGGATGAATGCATATAAGTGTAAGAAATATTATCAAATATTTAGTCAAAGCTTGGTATAGATGTGTATGGTTCCTATTTGCTTAATTATTTAGTTGTGTTTGACAAGTTGGTTTGTTGAGATTTGAAGCTTCTTAAATAGACTTTGATTTCACAAGAATTGATTTGAAGAAAGAATAATGTTACTAGGACAAAGACAATCTATACCTATCAGCTGCTATAAGGATGTTTGAGAGAGAACCAACACTTTTATATTGGTGGATTTTCCTCCAAATGAATCACTAAAAATTATTTTTAAAAAATCACTTCTGTTCATTGAAGGTGCCAACAGGACCCATCACAAAAAGTCTTGTATGCGTTAAATTCAACTATTAATTTGCTTTTACTCTCTTTTAATCTAATAACATGTTTTTACTTGTGCAACTTACGAGTTGAGATACATGAATGAGTTATATAGAAAAATGTGTGTGTTGGAACAATGTGTTATGCAAGGTATAAGAAAGAAGAAAGAAATTGCTTGTGTTCTAAGTTACTATTGTTTGCAAATTTAAAATAAATCAAAGTAAATATGTGAAAAACTGGAATAAATTTTATTGAATGATTTAGGTAGTAATTTACATGTTTCTCTATTTCACTAAGCTTTTTGAAATCGTTAAATTTGTCTTCTTTAATTATTTTATCAATGATATAAATGTTTATTAATATCTTTTTTGACGAGTTATTTTATCTCGGTCTTTCTTTTTGTAATCAGGTGGAATACCATTTGTACTCATTATATATATCATTTGCTTATTAATAAAAATGTTAAACAATAAAATATTATAATAATAATTTTTTAAATATATATTATTTTAAATTTTAGATAAAAGAATATTGATATAAAATTATATAATTAACTAATTTCATAATTTCATTAACCTGCATTTTAAATTTTATTAATCAATTTTATTTACGCTAAATATTATTTTTAATATCTAAAATTTTATTAATCAATTTCATAATTTTATTTATCAATTTTTTACTTTTCATTAACCAATTTTATTTTATTACATACTAAACATTATTTTTAATATCTATGTGTTTATTAACCAATTTCATCATTAATCAACTTTTTACATATACTTAAAGTCATTATTCAAAAGGTGCGGGGGAGGGGGTATTGCTCATAAATATATTATTTATTAAAAAAATATTATTTATCATATAAATTCAATAAATATTATATATGGTATAAGTATTTGGTGTAAATTTCCGGAAACAAAAATTTTGAAATTTCTGAAAAAAAGAAAATAATATGAAGAATATTGGAAATCTCATTTTTTTTTATCGAAAATTTAGAAATTTCTGGTAGTATAAAAAAAGATTTCGAATTTTTTGAATTTTTTTCGAAATTTCCGATACAATACTGAAAATTTTGAAATTTCTGATATTATTTATATTTTTTTCCGAAAATTTTCATCTTTTACCCGAAATTTTAAAATTTCCGCTAAAAAAATAAAATTTGAAATAATGTAAAAAAATTTCACTAGTTTCCAATTTTTTCAAGGGCAATTTTGAAATTATGAAGAGGTGTTGAAATTATGAAGAGGAGGTAGGTATCAGGTATAATTTAGGGGATGACAGGTTAAATTCTCTTATCTAAAAGGCCTAAAAGATATTATCAGCCCGATTAAATAACATTTAAAATAAAATAACAACTTAATAAAAAAAATTAATTTTAATTTAATATCTAAGTTATTTAGTTAACAATAATTCTTACTCATCAGTCTATGTGTTTATTCTATCCCTTTTTATCTCAGATGTACCTTCATAGATAAGTTGAAGGGTGTCCTATATTTTGTTAGTAGTGTTGCAATGAGAAACACACACAAAATTATCAATGCCAGGAACAGTAGTTATAATAGATTTTGCTTTTAAACTACATTGTACATTTTCCTTTTCTTATTTGGTCAAAATTTCTCTATCATTATTTTCCACAAAACATACTCTTCTTAATTTAAGGATGGATACACAAGCCATTTTTTAATATTTTAATTGATTAATCCTATGTGATAATTGATTAACCAATCCAAATAAGGAAATGAGTTTAAACATCACCTGATTATTTAACAACTTATTTTAATAGGTGTATTCACCTCTACCATATACTCTCAATTTTCTCAAGCTACAATCAATTTTCTTCTCAACATGTAACTAAAATATTTTGAACATTGTATCACATCATGTTTCTTCTAAATTAGATAGATCTACATACATGTCTAGTGTACTCATCTGAAGTTCAAGAAATAGTAATCACCTCTCATGTATTTTTTTCTTTCAAAACAACCACATACATCTAAGCATATCAATTCCGGTTTCTACCTTAATTTCATTGGCAAGTTAACCCTAAATGATTAACTAATTTGATTTTTTGCATAACTTTTTTCACACACTTCATCGTATAGTTTGAACGGGAGAAAACTATACATCATTCTTTCCATGTTGACTAGGGATATGAATAAGTCAGGTCGGCCTACAAGGACCTATAGCTTGACATATTTAAGGTGTGGCCTATTTAATAAAAATATTAACTTATGTTTTTTTTAAAAGCCTATTTAATTAAATAAATTGAACTCAGGCTATTAAAAAAGTCTATAAATTCTTATAGGTCGGTATGTGTGTGTTAGAAAATAGGTTAAATAGTATGTAAAAGGCACTGTTGACTATGTAAAAATTAGGTAAAATTGATTATTTGAAATCTTTAACGTGAAACAAGTTTTTAAATAGGCTTTCTGAACAAACAAAACTCTTAAAAAGGTCAGACCAAACAAAAAAACATATAATAGACCATATGACATGCTTAAATTTAAAAAATTATTGTAGACTATACTCAAACCTGACCTATTTCCACTTCTAATGTTGAGCATACTTGGACGCTTGAAATTCACATGATCGTACCTCTTGTAACATTCTAGTTCATTGTCAAATATATTGTTTATGTAAATAATTGATGGCCAGTAGGAACATTGATACTAATCTTGAAGGTGTCATTACTTAGAAAAGAAGTTCTCAAATGACATAGGCTTATCGAGTTGCTTGTCATATAAGAAACATACAATGCTTCATTGATGATTGATTTTTGACCATATGTCCTTGTAATAAGCATGGTTCCAATCTCTTCATATACGACTTGACTGTTACTGAAAACTTAACATTCCTTCTCACATAATCAACAAGATTAAAAAACCATTTATTTCATTATGTCATGTGATTGTTGTGTTATGTGTTTAGGTACCACAAACTGGATTTATCTTGTTTCAAGTTTGTTGTGGCTATTAGAAAAACATATTTTGATTCATTGTTATATGCTTATGCAAGTTGACATTCTTCGTTATCACCTTTATCATTATTTTTTAAGTAGCATTCACTTGCATAATGGTCATACTTTGATAGTTGTAGCATTGCACATCTTTCTTGCTAACTTTTTCCTTGAAATTCTTGTTACTTATTGTCGTACCCCGAAAAATACGACCTCACGCGATCCGAAAGGACGGGAGCTGCGCGCTGGACAGAATGAAGAGTCGCCGCCTAATTCTATTTATTCCCGAAGAGGGAAAGGAAAGATATAGATACAACCCGAGAAGAGAAGGATGAGGACAAAGGTCAACGGAACCATTGTCTGGGTTCCGGAGTCGGTTATGCAGGGGGAAGGTATTAGCACCCCCTACATCCATCGTACTCGATGGGAACCATCTAAGTTATCACGCGCGAAAGGATGTCTATGCTTAAACGAATTGTTTGCTAGAGGGAAATGAGTTGAATTATAAGTTAGATTGATCCTAGGTGCTCGGCAAGGATGGAGATCCTCGTGCCTGCGTACTCCCGTGTGCAATGGGAAAGTCAGAGCCTCGTAGTTCGGCCTACTAAGGGTAATGGTTGTTGATTTTATTACCTTTCTTCGACTAAAGGGTTTAGGAGTTGAAATGCACTAAAGACTATGGATAGTTTATCTTGTCCAACAAGACGAGCGTCTTGCGTCGAAGTAATCGGAGCGAGTAACGAGAGCTCGTTATCCCTCTTTCTACCGCTAAAGGCTCGTGGCGTACAAATCTCCTCGTATTTATTAGAATGTTTATTTCCTAAGACCGCTTGACGTTGGATCAAGGGTTTGGATCTAATCGAAACGTTTTGGTTTTTTGAGGTTAAAGGGTAAATGCAACTGGAGGTTTGTTTTGTAGTTTATCAGCGAGGCACAATGCGCTCGGCTCGCAAGGTAATGGTGGATCCTAATAAACGAAAAAACTGAATAGTAAAGTGCAAGTGTGCAAGTGAGATCGCTTGGCGTTGGACCAATGATTCGGAATTAAATAAAATACAGAAAATAAAAATGCGTACAAAGAAATGGGAGAGGGATACAAAATAAATACAGGGGATTGCGCGAAATAAATGGGTCTCGTTGTAATTAGCCCAAGAGAAAGCGTGTGTGCAGTGTTTTTGAACGGTTCGAAGGCGTTCGGCCTTTTTTTTAATCGGAGGCAACTATTCGAAGGCGTTGGACCTTTTAATCGAGAACAACTATTCGAAGGCGTTGGACCTTTTTGGGACGCGTCGAAATTTACTTCGTTCACTTCCTTAGAGCCGGTTTAAAGAAACCGTTCTATGAGGAGTCGAAACATTATTTTTGAAATGCGAGAATAAATATATAAAATTAAATTGAATTGCTAGAATTAAATTGAAATTAAATAATAAATTAAATAATTAAATAAATGGAGTGATATTAAGAATAATAAATAAATTAAATTAATTTAAATGTTTGATTGCAAAAATAATAAAAATGAATAATAATAAAAAAAAACTGATTACAAGGAGGGCCTCATATTGACCGAACATCACCGATTTAACGAAATCAGGCGAATATCGACCTTTTATCAAGTCATTGGCCCAAAAAAATAAAATATTGAAATCTAAAACAAAATAATAATCTAAATAAATAAAACTTGCTAAACAAATATCTAAACAAAATAAATAAACATGAATAAAAGTTAGTGTCAAAACTTTAGAAATAAAAAAAACAATAGACAAATGAAAGTGAGGAGTATATGTTGGATCAGGGAGTATGGTGCAAACCGGGAGTGTGAAGCAGAAGAGGCGGCGGTCCAACAAGGGCCCAGTTTGGTCTATGGTTCACTTATTTTAAAAGCAAATCCAAAACTTAAAAAACACACCCAAAAAAACAAAGATATATATATATATATATATATATATATATATATATATATATATATATATATATATATATATATATATATATATATATATATATATATATATATATATATATATATATATATATATATATATATAAAGAGGATTAAGAACAAACAAATAAAATAAGGGAGTGTCTTGAGTATAGTATTGATCCAAATGGACTTTTAAAGTCCATGAATAAAAAACAGGGATTTTATTTAAAAGAAATAAACAAAAAAAAAAGGTATAACATGAAAGGTTGAAATTATGTACATATATTAAAATAGGTTTAACAAGAAAGGGAAAACTTCCAATACAGAAATCACATTTTAAAAACTCAGAGAAAAAGGAAAGAAAGCACATCCATTCTTACAAAAACAACGACGGCGGAGGCAACCCTCACAGGACCTCGCTCGATTCAATGGAGAAAATGCACATCTACTGCAAATCTCTCTCACACGATTTCAGCTCTTCCGCTTTCGGTTGTCTCTCCTTCTCGTCTCTTTTTGGTTCGTCCGATGGTGGTTTTTTCGAGTTTCTTATGTTGTCGGCGATCTGAGTTTGAAGGAGGTTTGCGGT
The DNA here is from genome assembly GCA_963966055.1 of Lathyrus aphaca. Lineage (NCBI taxonomy): Eukaryota > Viridiplantae > Streptophyta > Magnoliopsida > Fabales > Fabaceae > Lathyrus > Lathyrus aphaca. The sequence continues at coordinate 198,306,509 of OZ014525.1, read as the reverse complement.
GGTTGAGGGTTGGTGTTCGCGGCGGATATGGTGGCGGTCGGCGGTTTCACGCGATGAGGTTTCGCAACGGTTGTTCGCGGATGGCTAAGGGTGGTGTTTCGGCGAAGGTCAGTGAGTTTTCACGGGTTCCGGCCGGTTGGGGATTGAATCGGCGATTTCACGGTGGTGAAGTATTTCTCGCGGTTCTGTTCTTCAACCTCTCTCCCAAAACTGTGTTTGGCTTTGTTGTTTTGGATCGGTGATGGAGGGTGAAATGATTTGTTCATGGATTTGGTAGATTAAGAAGAGGTGTTAACAGAGGTAAAGGATTTGAAGAATTTGTGTTGGTCTGTGTTTTTTTCGGTTTCTCTCTAATCTCATCCTTCCAGTCTTATTTTTTTCGTCAGATTTCGATTTGAAAAAGGCTTGAGTTTCAATGGTTTGTGCGGCGTTTTGCAGGTTGGGTTTTGAAGAAGAGGAAATGGTTGTTTCACTGCGGTGAATTCATGAGTGCGTTTGAAAGGCAGTTTTGGTAATGGGCTACGAGTTTGAAGGATTTTGATATGTTGAAAGTTCGCTCGGTTTGATGAGTTTGGGGGTGATGTACATTAATAAGTTGAGTTTATGAAAGATGATGGAAGAGGAATTTTTTGTTGCGTTTCTGAAGAAGAAGAAAAAACAGAGGTGGAGTTTTGCAAAGTTTGTAAATGGAGGATAACGGTTTATCAGTGGTGAGGTTGAGAGGTTTTGATGGAGAAAAGCAGAGAGGATCTCAGAATCCTTTTTTTGGAAAATGATTATATGTTATGTATAATGCAGGGTGTTGGTGTGTGAGGAATCCGTTGTAGCTGTCTGTGTTGAGTGGAGAGGAAAATGGTCCCAAAAATTGAGAGAGAGAATAAGTGGAATTGCAATTTCAACCGAAAAAAGGGTGGATGACAGCTGCTATGCGTTGCACTAAAAGTTTGTTGCTGAGATTTCTTTAAAAAATAAATAATAATAATAACAATTAATAATATCATAATAATAATAATATAAAAAAAACAGAAAGAGAATAATATTAATACAAATAAAATAATAATAATAATAATATAATTATAAATGAAATAGGAAACAAAATAAAGATAAAAAGAAATAATAATAATAATACAAATGAAATTTCTTTTTTTATAACTTTTAGTGTGAATAATGAAAAATGGTGATAAAAGTGACAATAAAAAGGAAAATATAAATGGATTTTTTTTTGTTGAACTTTGGATAATGATTAATAAATTTGGATAAATAATAAAAAAAATGGATTCACTCATAATAACAACAATAATAATAAACATGATAGAAATAGTAATAGAAATATTAATACATAATAAAAGCAATGATAATAAAACTTGAATAGTTAAAATAAACAAAAATAAATATTCTATTAAAATAAAAAAAGTAGATTGAATTTTCAGAGTTTTTTTATGATAAAATAAAATGGAAAATAAAGATAACCAGACGAAAAGTCTCCGCACAACACCGACTCTTTTTTTGACACTGCGTACTCGACCTTAAAAACTTGGATAGACCTCGATTAGTCGCACAAAAGAAAATGACATATTTTTAGATTTTTCGAATATCAGACAGAAAAATAAAAGGGTACATATTTTTGGATTTTTGAAATAATGGTTAGACAGAAAAATAAAATGATACAAGTTTTTTTCGAAACAATGATTAGACAATAAAATGGTGCGGGTAGGACAAATTTGGGGTATGACAGATGCCCCTATCGAATTGGCTTAGACCGAGTAAAGTGAATTGGCTCGCGTTCAAACTTTCAAGGTATAAGATAATTAGATATTAACAGACTCCAAATTTGTCCGAAAAAGAAAGAAATTTGTAAAAATAGCAGATGATTAAACTGGAAATAATGGGTGACACAGTAAGAAACAAGTTGACAAAATAAATCGCTTAGAAGATGATGAAGCGAATAACTAAAAGATAAAATCATTTATCACCAGAGGATGACAAGGCGAAAAACAGAAAAATAAAATTACTTATCAACAGAGGATGATAAGGCGAAAGACAGAAAAATAAAATCACTTATCAACAGGGGATGATAAGGCGAAAGACAGAAAAAAATGAAATCACTTATCAACAGAGGATGATAAGGCGAAAGATAGAAAAATAAAGAATCACTATCAACAGAGGATGATAGGCGAAAGACAGAAAAATAAAGAATCACTATCAATAGAGGATGATAAGGCGAAAGACAGAAAAAATGAAATCACTTATCAACAGATGATGATAAGGCGGAAGACAGAAAAATAAAGAATCACTATCAACAGAGGATGATAGGCGAAAGACAGAAAAAATGAAATCACTTATCAACAGATGATGATAAGGCGAAAGACAGAAAAATAAAGAATCACTATCAACAGAGGATGATAGGCGAAAGACAGAAAAATAAAGAATCACTATCAACAGAGGATGATAGGCGAAAGACAGAAAAATAAAATCACTTATCAACAGAGGATGATAAGGCGAAAGACAGAAAAATAAAATCACTTATCAACAGAGGATGATAAGGCGAAAGACAGAAAAATAAAGAATCACTATCAACAGAGGAAGATAGGCGAAAGACAGAAAAAATGAAATCACTTATCAACAGATGATGATAAGGCGAAAGACAGAAAAATAAAGAATCACTATCAATAGAGGATGATAGGCGAAAGACAGAAAAAATGAAATCACTTATCAACAGATGATGATAAGGCGAAAGACAGAAAAATAAAGAATCACTATCAACAGAGGATGATAGGAGAAAGACAAAAAAATAAAGAATCACTATCAACAGAGGATGATAGGCGAAAGACAGAAAAATAAAATCACTTATCAACAGAGGATGATAAGGCGAAAGACTGAAAATAAAATCACTTATCAACAGAGGATGATAAGGCTACAGACTGAAAAATAAAATCACTTATCAACAGAGGATGATAAGGCAACAGACTGAAAATAAAATCACTTATCACCAGAGGATGATAAGGCAACAGACTGAAAATAAAATCACTTATCACCAGAGGATGATAAGGCAACAGACTGAAAATAAAATCACTTATCACCAGAGGATGATAAGGCAAAAGACTGAAAATAAAATCACTTATCAACAGAGGATGATAAGGCAACAAACTGAAAATAAAATCACTTATCACCAGAGGATGATAAGGAAAATGAAATTTAAACACGGCCATTGAATCCGCCGAGGAGATGCCTGGAATCTTCGATTGATATGATCCTGACTTCCGCTGGGGAAAGGCTTGGAAACCTGTGTTGATTCTGGATCCTAAGTTATGAAATTATGCTTATTTGTTTTTGAAATGGTATTCCATAGGGATGGAGATACGATGCAAATGTTTATGCACTGAGATGCAAATTCGAAAGTGTTGGGGATATGAAAAGCTGATTTATTTAGGTATACAAATGATGCATATGTTGTAAATGATTGATGTAAATGATGCTTATGCCGTTAATGATGCATAATGATGCATATGAGCGATTGAAAGGTGCCAGCTTGGTGGACTTTTGGTTTGGTAGTTGCCAATGATGATTGGACTTTGGGTTGGTGGAGGGCTTGATTCCCCGACACTCGATCTTCGACGATGCATGATCAGAAGATGGATCTGAAAGCTCCAAGTTTGGTTATCTACTGGTGAGCGAAGCGACTTAATTGACACATGAAGACTGATTTTGCCTTGCATGGTTGCCAATGTCTAGCAAGATCTGCTTGATTAGCTGGGGAGAAGAGAGAAGAAGACTTGCTCCTCGTTTGGTTGCCCCTGTCTGTAGGGTGTTTGAAATGAATCTGGTGGGGAAGCTTTGACAATGGTCATGGCATGATCTGCCCCTGATTGGAATCGGTAGGCGTCTATCCCTGATTGAGCTGTTTGAAGATAATTTGCCCCTGATTGGGCTGATTTCGAAGAAGTATTGATTCAGATTCCTCTTTTGATTACCCCTTGTTGGGATTGCACTGATGTCAAACACTGATTTGCAATTAAATTATTCATACACAAATGGTAGTGTTAATGTAAAGTTCATGCGAGTTTTGAAAAAGTCGATTTATTTGAATGATTGTGATAGTGTGACGAATGGACCGTTAGCCCAAACGAGGTGTTGATTTAGAAAATGCGTAAAGGATGCAGCAAGAATAACGTGCAATCGAGATTGAAGATTAGCAAATATATGGGAGTCAATTTACGCAACCTTGTTGGTAGCATGCTTTCAAAATAAACCCTGCCTCAATTAGGACTTTTGAGGGTTGTAACGTGGTCTGGTTAATGGTTTGAGAAACAAAGGATATAAGGCTCAAATGATTTGTACCCACCCCTTCTTCGTGATGTTCTCCAGTCCTATGTTCAGTTAACTCTACATATGTATTTGTTTTGACGTTGCAAGAGTGAAGATGAAGCTTTGATGTTCGCTTGGAAGTGGCAGTCATCTTATTTTGTTGTTGGTGACCCTTTTATTCTTGATTTGGTGGTCACTGATATTTGTTTTGCTTTTGCCGAGGATTTGAGCTCCTCTTTTGATTTTTTTTTTCATTTTTCGACTAAGTCTCCCTTTGGGTGTTCAACTTAGCGGTTTTTTCTTTTCTTTTCTTTTTGTTTGAATGTTGTGACTGCCAAGTCATTTGTTGATGGTCCTCCGACGGGATGTCTCATCTTACTATTTGAAGTGTAGTCAGGTTAACTGAACAACTACCCTGCCCCGGGTTAAATGTAAGGGTTTGTATCCGAAAGAAACTCCTACTTCTAGGCTCGAAGTGGTTAACTAGGGATTAACTCCTTATATCTCCAGTGTTTGGGGATTTGAAAGAATGCTTGTACATCACTGACAAGGTTTTATCCGAAAGCATACCGCAACAGTAATGGGTATTTAGTTTTCATCATCCTCCCTCAAATATTTTCTAAAGTGAAATGAGGAAATATTTTTGTGATTTTGCGATAAATGATAAATAATGAGCGAATGCGAATAAATTGATTCAAAACATGCATAAACATAACATTAAAATAACTAAGTACAGATAACAATGTTCAGAGCAAATAGTACTTAAACAAACAGTACAAAACAACAGGAACGCAGAAATCATAAATGGCACTAACTGCCTTGATTTGAGGAATTGAAATTCTCTTGATTTGACTTGCTTCTTCAAAGTTGGAGACTACTCAGCTTTGGTCTTCAACAACTTCTTCAAAAGCACTCGTTGAGGGGCCACTTGTGGCGACAAAGGATTGTTCTGGACATTCAGATTCTTCTGAGTAAAGGTGAGATCCTTAGAGTTGATCATATCTTGAACCATATGCTTGAAGGCGTGGCAATTCTCAATTGTGTGACCTGGAGCACCTTTGTGATACTCACAACGGGCATTGGCATCATAATTCCGGGCATTACCAGCCTGAGGTGGCATATCTCTCAAAGTAAGAGATCTTTTTGCCATTAGCTGATTAAAGATTTCGGTGTATGACATAGGCAAGGGATCAATGTGCCTATCATATCCTCTTAGTTGATATGGTGGACGTTGTTGGGGAGCGCGTTGTTGTTGTTGACCAGGCCTTTGTGGATAAGTCGGTTGCTGGTATGGATAAGTCGGTTGCTGGTATGGATATGTCGGTTGCTGGTATGGTCTAGGTGCATATTGCGCAGCTGCACCCAGAGGATAAGGACATGGTCGATAAGCCATCGGAGGCGGAAGCAGAGCTTGAATAGCTGGATGAAAAGGCATCGGAGGAACAGGCTGATGAGACACAACCATCCTGGCCAAGGCTTGCATGGCCTCATGAATACGATTAATCTTGCTCTTGATTGAGTCAATCTCTTCCCTCATAGTAGCTTGTTTTTGTTGAATCTGATCCATCAGTCCTCTAGTGTTGGCTCGAGTTAAGTATGGGCGTCTAGCACGATACGGGCGTCGGGAAACCAGCTTGATTTACTGAAGATGGAGGAACATGAAATAAGTTTTTGGATTTGGAATGGAATGCAATATGAACAAATAATGCAAATGAGATGATATGCAATGTCAGAATCCAGGATCACAAGATCAAAGTCTCACGAGTCCAAGGTACAGATGGAGGATACTCTGATCAAGAACTCACTGGGTAGACTCTAAAGTTTTAGGGATCCCAAAGTTATCAATTCATATGGCTGTTCATCACACGCGCCATAAGCATGACGGTTGGTTGACTCCGCCATATGAATCTATTTTGGGTGAGATCTTCGTATCGACAACCCACGAGAGCAAATTTTCTCGGGAGCCTATACTAAGCGATCATCGACACAAGGTTTAAACAAAGTCCTGGAGTTATGGAACTTTCTCAACTATTTGATGCACGTGTCAATTTCATACATTCTTGACAGTCAATCAACTTCATTGAGTAAGTCTATTCCAAGTGAGGTTTTCATATCGAGCCACGCGAGGGCGAACCCTGGTGCCCAATACTACGCAACCGTCAACCGATGTTTTAACCGAAAGGTTCTAAAGGTCCTCAGAGTTGATGACCCTAATGAAAGCAACTGAGCACACACGTCAAGGACTTGACGGTTGTCAGTATTCTCATCAGAATCTACTCCAAGTGAGGTTTTCGTATCGACAACCCACGAGAGTGGTTCTCTCGGGAGCCCATACTACACAACCTCGCAAACTTATGTTTGCACTCGTAAGCCCGGGTATAGAGCCTTTTTCCTCAAGTTACTTCTGCAAAGTATCGATCCAAATTATAGTACCAAGGAGCCACAAGATATATAAGATGGAATGCGATAAAGAAAGCGATAAAAAATAAACAAGCAAGGCATAAAAGCAAACATCCAAACAAACGCGAAAACCTAGACTAGGCTTGACTCGCATAGGGGTGAACCAGTCGCCAGCTGTCGTACCCCGAAAAATACGACCTCACGCGATCCAAAAGGACGGGAGCCGCGCGCTAGACAGACTGAAGAGTCGCCACCTAATTCTATTTATTCCCGAAGAGGGAAAGGGAAGATATAGATACAACCCGGGAAGAGAAGGATGAGGACAAAGATCAACGGAACCATTGTCTGGGTTCGGGAGTCGGTTATGCAGGGGGAAGGTATTAGCACCCCCTACATCCATCGTACTTGATGGGAACCATCTAAGTTATCACGCGCGAAAGGATGTCTATGCTTAAACGAATTGCTTGCTAGAGGGAAATGAGTTGAATTATAAGTTAGATTGATCCTAGGTGCTCGACAAGGATGGAGATCCTCGTGCCTACGTACTCCCGTGTGCAATGGGAAAGTCAGAGCCTCGTAGTTCGGCCTACTAAGGGTAATGGTTGTTGATTTTATTAGCTTTCTTCGACGAAAGGGTTTAGGAGTTGAAATGCACTAAAGACTATGGATAGTTTATCTCGTCCAACAAGACGAGCGTCTTGCGTCGAAGTAATCGGAGCGAGTAACGAGAGCTCGTTATCCCCCTTTCTACCGCTTAAGGCTCGTGGCGTACAAATCTTCTCGTATTTATTAGAATGTTTATTTCCTAAGACCGCTTGACGTTGGATCAAGGGTTTGGATCTAATCGAAACGTTTTGGTTTTTTGAGGTTAAAGGGTAAATGCAACTGGAGGTTTGTTTTGTAGTTTCTCAGCGAGGCACAATGCGCTCGGCTCGCAAGGTAATGGTGGATCCTAATAAACGAAAAAACTGAATAGTAAAGTGCAAGTGTGCAAGTGAGATCGCTTGGCGTTGGACCAAGGATTCGGAATTAAATAAAATACAGAAAATAAAAATGCGTACAAAGAAATGGGAGAGGGATACAAAATAAATACAGGGGATTGCGCGAAATAAATGGGTCTCGTTGTAATTAGCCCAAGAGAAAGCGTGTGTGTAGTGTTTTTGAACGGTTCGAAGGCGTTCGGCCTTTTTTTTAATCGGAGGTAACTATTCGAAGGCGTTGGACCTTTTAATCGAGAACAACTATTCGAAGGCGTTGGACCTTTTTGGGACGCGTCGAAATTTACTTCGTTCACTTCCTTAGAGCCGGTTTAAAGAAACCGTTCTATGAGGAGTCGAAGCATTATTTTTGAAATGCGAGAATAAATATATAAAATTAAATTGAATTGCTATAATTAAATTGAAATTAAATAATAAATTAAATAAATGGAGTGATATTAAGAATAATAAATAAATTAAATTAATTTAAATGTTTGTTTGTAAAAATAATAAAAATGAATAATAATAATAAAAAAACTAATTACAAGGAGGGCCTCATATTGACCGAACATCACCGATTTAACGAAATCGGGCGAATATCGACCTTTTATCAAGTCATTGGCCCAAAAAATAAAATATTGAAATCTAAAACAAAATAATAATCTAAATAAATAAAACTTGCTAAACAAATATCTAAACAAAATAAATAAACATGAATAAAAGTTAGTGTCAAAACTTTAGAAATAAAAAAAACAATAGACAAATGAAAGTGAGGAGTATATGTTGGATCAGGGAGTATGGTGCAAACCGGGAGTGTGAAGCAGAAGAGGCGGCGGTCCAACAAGGGCCCAGTTTGGTCTATGGTTCACTTATTTTAAAAGCAAATCCAAAACTTAAAAAACACACCCAAAAAAACAAAGATATATATATATATATATAAAACAAGAGGATTAAGAACAAACAAATAAAATAAGGGAGTGTCTTGAGTATAGTATTGATCCAAATGGACTTGTAAAGTCCATGAATAAAAAACAGGGATTTTATTTAAAAGAAATAAACAAAAAAAAGGTATAACATGAAAGGTTGAAATTATGTACATATATTAAAATAGGTTTAACAAGAAAGGGAAAACTTCCAATACAGAAATCATATTTTAAAAACTCAGAGAAAAAGGAAAGAAAGCACATCCATTCTTACAAAAACAACGACGGCAGAGGCAACCCTCACAGGACCTCGCTCGATTCAATGGAGAAAATGCACTTCTACCACAAATCTCTCCCACACGATTTCGGCTCTTCCGCTTTCGGTTGTCTCTCCTTCTCGTCTCTTTTTGGTTCATCCGATGGTGGTTTTTTCGAGTTTCTTATGTTGTCGGCGATCTGAGTTTGAAGGAGGTTTGCGGTGGTTGAGGGTTGGTGTTCGCGGCGGATATGGTGGCGGCCGGCGGTTTCACGCGATGAGGTTTCGCAACGGTTGTTCGCGGATGGCTAAGGGTGGTGTTTCGGCGAAGGTCAGTGAGTTTTCACGGGTTCCGGCCGGTTGGGGATTGAATCGGCGATTTCACGGTGGTGAAGTATTTCTCGCGGTTCTATTCTTCAACCTCTCTCCCGAAACTGTGTTTGGCTTTGTTGTTTTGGATCGGTGATGGAGGGTGAAATGATTTGTTCATGGATTTGGTAGATTAAGAAGAGGTGTTAACAGAGGTAAAGGATTTGAAGAATTTGTGTTGGTCTGTGTTTTTTTCGGTTTCTCTCTAATCTCATCCTTCCAGTCTTGTTTTTTTTGTCAGATTTCGATTTGAAAAAGGCTTGAGTTTCAATGGTTTGTGCGGCGTTTTGCAGGTTGGGTTTTGAAGAAGAGGAAATGGTTGTTTCACTGCGGTGAATTCATGAGTGCGTTTGAAAGGCAGTTTTGGTAATGGGCTACGAGTTTGAAGGATTTTGATATGTTGAAAGTTCGCTCGGTTTGATGAGTTTGGGGGTGATGTACATTAATAAGTTGAGTTTATGAAAGATGATGGAAGAGGAATTTTTTGTTGCGTTTCTGAAGAAGAAGAAAAAACAGAGGTGGAGTTTTGCAAAGTTTGTAAATGGAGGATAACGGTTTATCAGTGGTGAGGTTGAGAGGTTTTGATGGAGAAAAGCAGAGAGGATCTCAGAATCCTTTTTTTGGAAAATGATTATATGTTATGTATAATGCAGGGTGTTGGTGTGTGAGGAATCCGTTGTAGCTGTCTGTGTTGAGTGGAGAGGAAAATGGTCCCAAAAATTGAGAGAGAGAATAAGTGGAATTGCAATTTCAACCGAAAAAAAGGGTGGATGACAGTTGCTATGCGTTGCACTAAAAGTTTGTTGCTGAGATTTCTTTAAAAAATAAATAATAATAATAACAATTAATAATATCATAATAATAATAATATAAAAAAAACAGAAAGAGAATAATATTAATACAAATAAAATAATAATAATAATAATATAATTATAAATGAAATAGGAAACAAAATAAAGATAAAAAGAAATAATAATAATAATACAAATGAAATTTCTTTTTTTATAACTTTTAGTGTGAATAATGAAAAATGGTGATAAAAGTGACAATAAAAAGGAAAATATAAATGGATTTTTTTTTTGTTGAACTTTGGATAATGATTAATAAATTTGGATAAATAATAAAAAAAATGGATTCACTCATAATAACAACAATAATAATAAACATGATAGAAATAGTAATAGAAATATTAATACATAATAAAAGCAATGATAATAAAACTTGAATAGTTAAAATAAACAAAAATAAATATTCTATTAAAATAAAAAAAGTAGATTGAATTTTCAGAGTTTTTTTATGATAAAATAAAATGGAAAATAAAGATAACCAGACGAAAAGTCTCCGCACAACACCGACTCTTTTTTTGACACTGCGTACTCGACCTTAAAAACTTGGATAGACCTCGATTAGTCGCACAAAAGAAAATGACATATTTTTAGATTTTTCGAATATCAGACAGAAAAATAAAAGGGTACATATTTTTGGATTTTTGAAATAATGGTTAGACAGAAAAATAAAATGATACAAGTTTTTTTCGAAACAATGATTAGACAATAAAATGGTGCGGGTAGGACAAATTTGGGGTATGACACTTATGACTTCATTCTTACTTAATTTTGCAATTGTAGACAAGGATTTTCGACACCATGAAATGAAGATTAAAATGTTATATTTCGACTAAAAAAGGGGAAGACGCTTCAGGGATCATTTTTGACCAAGCAAGTGAAGATATTGCTTTCTAACGTTTTCGACAGATGAAGAAGGCATATTTTCGACAGGATCAATCAACAATGTCATTTTCGATATTTCGACAGTGTTAGTCTCATTTCGACAAATTCGACAACTTTGAAGAGATGCGTTGTTTCAACGTAGGAGAAAATATTCAAATTTCAAAAGTTGGCACGTTTGGCAGAAGGACGCGTGAAAGCGTTTGGTGGAAAGATGACATGCCGAAGACCAAGTGGCGTATTTGTAGGTTTTGTCTGTTAGTTGACAGTTATTTTATTCATGTATAAATAGAGTAGTTTTCTGTCAGAATGTGTGTGTGAAAATATTGTACAATTTTCCTGTAAAAATACTCAAAGTACCTGTGTGTGAGAAAAGAGTCTTGTTCTTGAAAATGTACGTGTGCAACACCAATTTACTTTATCCATTTTAATAAAATTCTAAGTTATTTAACATTCATTTACCTTTTCAAGTCATTTACTTGTTCTTCTCCATTTAACTTTATGTATTGTCAAATTCTCTATACTTTTAAGTTTCCTTTAAGAACTTTACTTTGCAATTTACCTTACGCATTGTCAGAATCTACTTTCTTTAAGTTTTCTCCAATAATCTTACCCTTGTACTTAACCATAAGAATCATACATAAAAAACCTAACAAAAGTGAAATCATAAAGAGTATTAAAGTTATATTTTTTCGACAAACTTTGTGCTTATGTCCTAGGATTTGTATGGTTGATCCTGCAAGTAAACCAATTTAACATAAATTGGAAACCATGGGTTGTTCGCCAAAATCAACTGCGAACAAATTGGCACGCCCAGTGGGACTTTAGTGCGAAATTAAGAAAATATCATAATCATTCTGAATAAAAAATGTTATACTTCATTGTATGATTCTAAGAAGCGGTAAATTAGCCGTAACTGACGTAGAAAGACCTAAGAGAGCAAGAATGAGAAAATGATGAATCCGCCAAATAGTCAAAACTAAAACACTACGATGCTTAACCCTACTCCTTCAACATGAGGAAATACGGGGTCATTCTCTGTATCAGAGGCCATACCTTCGTCATCGGGGTCAACACCAGAATTTGCAACATCTCAAAATGTGCCTAGTTTCTCCACCATGGGCCACCAAATGCACATAGGGACACCTCCTCCTATAGGGAATGTTCATATGCCTTTTGCGATGAATTTTACAATGCCTCCGTATGGTAGGGAACAACCTTATGGAATGCCAACTACAACGATGACAAATTTGCAAAATGCATCATCACTATATTCTGATTCCTTGATCAATAGGTCTTCACCATTACAAGGGTCAAGATCTAGTGGAAACTTAGGAAGATTGAATCAGCCCCCGCCAGGATTCCAAACTTATATGTAAGCAATTACAAATAATTTTGTGCAGATAATTAGACAACAAATGGACGAGAGCAATCACGACATGGTCCAAATGTTGACACAACAGATGGGAACAATGTTCAATCCCCTAATACAGAACACCACCCAAACAAACCAATTACTGGTACATCAAATGACACACATTGTTGATTTCTTTGGTGTTCCTCAGACTCGACAACCAGAACAAATCATTCAAAACCCTAGGTTAGGTGTCGAAGAAGAACCCATAATAAATCAAAGACCTGCAGACATTCCCTAGGAGAACCTTAGAAACCAGGAGGAAATAATCAAACAACCTCGTATAGAAATTCCTGTCCAGCAAGAGCCTAGGAGGATATTAGTCCAGAGGGGTCAAGATACTGATAATATAGTGCAACAGATGCATTATAATAATTTGCCCGTCGAAAATAACCTAGCAGTCATGGTCGAAAGGATAATGGCACAGAATGGGGTGAATGTAGGATTACAAAGACCCAGTTATATATCTTCGTTATCAGAATATATTCTGCAACAAGAATTACCCCCAAGATGGAAAGTTCCTAAGTTCACCAAATTCTCAGGGGACACTAGCGAGTCCACCATAGAACACGTTGCATGTTACCTGATCGAAGCATGGGAAATAGCCCACAATGAGAATTTGAGAATAAAATACTTTCCAAGTTCTTTGACGAAAAATGCATTTACTTGATTCACGTCTTTGCCTGCAGGTTCAGTATATACATGGACTCAATTAGAAAGATTATTCCATGAACAATTATATATGGGACAAACCAAAATAAGCCTAAAAGAGTTGGCCAATGTTAAAAGAAAATTCTCTGAACCAATAGATGATTACCTGAACATATTTAGATTACTAAAGGCAAGGTGTTTCACCCAGGTGCCTGAACATGAGTTAGTCGAAATGGACGCGTGAGGGTTAGATTATTCTATAAGAAAGAAACTAGACACCCAATATTTAAGAGATATGGCACAACTAGTAGATAGAGTGAGACAAATCGAAAGACTAAAAGCTGAGAAATTTAAAGCAAATAAAAATAAGAAAGAAAGAGTGGCTTATGTGGCAGTCTGCAAGTCGACGAAAATAATGTAGATGAATTAGTTAGTTTCGACGAACATGAAATTGACTTAGCAGAATTAAAACAAGGTCCACCTTATTTATGTAAAGGATTGGTCCCATCGAATGAAAAGAATTCAGTAGAACCTGAAAAGAATGAAAAGTTTCCTAAAAGAACTTATACATTCGACGTCACCAAGTGTGACGAAATCTTTGACTTGCTAGTTAAAGATGGCCAAATGATAGTACCAATAGGCACAAAAGTGCCTCCTATGGAACAATAGAAAAAAGAGGTTTTTGTAAGTACCACGACTTTCTAGGTCATAAAACATCTCAATGTTTCCTTTTCAAGCAGAAACAACAGATGAAAATTGATTCAAATCCTATGCAGAATGTTGAAATCCACTATGATGAGCCATCAATCATAAACATGGTGGAAGTCGAAGAGGGTTCTGAATACAGTTTTGAGATGGTGGAAGCCATTGAAGTTTTCGAAAATAACATAAACATGGTGGAGATTCCTGATAATCTTACAATCCATGACGAAGTCACTGAATGGCAGAACGTTGAACACCTTGTGCAGGGAGATTCAACTAGCTGCACCAACAAGGAGGCTACTGAAGGCCTAAATGACACAAAAAATGCTGAAATCATTGAGGATTCTGGAAAAATTAAAAATGGAGAAATCACTAAAGATTTTGTCTCGAAAAACATGAAGGTTACTGAAGGCCTTGACAACTCAAGCAAGGTTGAAGCCACTGAAGGTTACAACAAAGCAAGCAACGACGAAGTCATTGAGGTTTCCGTCAAAAAGAGAATAAAGGCTACTGAGAGCCTCAAGATAACAGAAAATCAAGTAGCTACCGATAATCTGATCAATACTGAAAGGGAGGCCACTGAAATCGGGTGTTACACAAATGACCTTGCTCAAATTGCATCTGGATATAAGGTGTTGAAGGAGAATATAGAAAAAGCCATTGAAGTTAGAGGAAGAGTCATATCCACCAAGTTGTCTCCATCAGATTTGGAAACAATAAAGTTAGGATATGGTGACGAAGAAAATTTTAAAATCTTCAACATAGATGATTCAGGAGTCGAAGATTGGAGGAAACCCATCAAGAATTATCTACAAGACCCAAACATGAAAGTCAAAAGAAAAGTTAAGTACATAGATTTAAGTTATGTACTCTTTGGAAATGAACTATTAAAAAAGACTTCAGAAGGAGTTTTGTTAAAGTGCTTAGGCGAAGAAGAAGCTTGCATAGCTTTGTCGAATGTACATAGTGGGGCTTGTGGTGCACATCAAGCAGGCCACAAAATGAAATGGCTATTATTTCGATAAGGAATGTACTGGCCAACAATGTTGAAAGACTATGTCGATTTCGCCAAAGGATGTCAGGAATGCCAATTGCATGCAGGCATACCACACGTTCCTGCAAGCGAGTTGCATTCGATTGTAAATCTTTGGCCATTCAGAGGATGGGCTTTGGACCTAATTGGCAAAATTCGACCAGCTTCTTCAAAAGGGCAAAAGTACATTCTAGTCGGAATAGATTATTTCACTAAGTGGATTGAAGTTATACCATTAGTGAATGTGGATCAAGAAGCAGTCATCAAATTTATTCGATGATATATAATTTATAGATTTGGAGTTCCAGAAACAATAACTATAGATCAAGGAGCTGTGTTCACTGGAAAGAATATGAAAACTTTTGCAAAGGAAGTATGATTTAAACTCCTTACTTCGACGCCTTATTACGCCCAGGTGAATGGACAAGTTAAAGCAGCTAATAAAGTTGTGATTAATTTGATAAAAAATTATGTGGGTAAAAAACCCAGGAATTGGCATAAGACTTTAGATCAGGCTTTGTGGGCTTGTCGAACGTCTCCTAAAGAAGCCACAAATTATACTCCATTTAGGCTGACTTATGGTCATGCTGCAGTCTTACCATTCGAAATCTACTTACAATCGATTCGAATTCAGAGACATCATGAAATCCCATCAGACATATATTGGAATATGATGATGGATGAGTTAGTTTATTTAGACGAAGAAAGGTTTTGTGCGCTGGATCTGGTAAGAAGGCAAAAAGAAAGAGTCGAAAAGTTTTATAACAAGAAAGTAAAACGTAAAAATCTTTTAGTTGGTGACCTAGTGTGGAAGGTAATTCTACCTATGGATCGAAAAGATAAACTAATGGGAAAATGGTCTCCTAAGTGGGAAGGACCTTTCTAAGTTTTAAAAATCTTTTCGAACGACGCATACGAAATCGAAGAAATAGGAAAGGTTGAAAGAATATTAAAGATAAATGGAAAGTACTTGATAAAATATAAACCAATATTGCAAGAAGTTAAGATAACCGAAGAATAAATGGCATATAGGATTATACTTCACCAAATAAATGGCATTAAAGTCATTACAAAACAAACTCCAAGTAAACATTAAAGAAAACTAATACATCAGATTATCCCTATTACAATTTAATGTTAACAAAAGACTTCTTCAATTCTTCAAATTTCTTCTTTTGAATTTCGAGTCGACGATCGCAAAAACATTTGTTGGTCGAAAGGCTTTCAATCTCCTAGGTGAGTTTCTGGGCCCTTTCGGCATGATGAACGCCCACCTTCAATTCTTATTCAATCTCTTTCTGATTAGGTTGTCGAAGGGATTCCTTACGCCTCTCTTCTTGAGAAATATTCTTGTTAAGGGTGGCTATCTTTTTCTTCCACTTTTTGATGTTGCCATCACATTCGGCAATTTCGTTGGTGTAAGTTTCAGACAGTTGTTGCAACTCTGAGACTTTGTTGGTCGAAGCAACTGCAGCATCCCATTCAGCAAGTTGGGTCTCAGATTTATTAGAGATTTGTTTGGAAAAATCTTTGAGACGATTCAGGTCAGCGCTTGCCAAGTCGATCAGGGTAGTCAGGTCCATTATAAAACTGCTCACTTCAGCTGGGGATTCCAAGACATTTACCTGCTTTAAGATTCTCTTCAAGTCGAAACAAGCAGTTGAGTTTTCCTCTAAAATATGGAACAAATCCACGTCAAGGATTTTTTCCTTGATCCCAGCCATTATGGCATCAAGAGAGTGCGCACTGGAAGTTTCTCCTGAAGTAGTCGAAGTACTCTGAGAAGAGTCTTGAAAATTGTAGCGAGCACTGAGCACGACTTTTATATACTCCAAAGACTTCTACACTTTGATATTTTCAAGCTTTTCATGAGAGTAACTTGTCGAACCAGTTGATGGTGGGCCTCATTTCAGTAAGTCAGGATTTGGTTGACTGCTTTGTCTCTAGTTTAAGCTAGCATTCTTTTGTTTCAACTTGCCATCCTCACCACTAGTTTCTCCTTGTTTATCATCCTCATCTTCGACCTCAGTGTCAGCATTCAGGTTATCACTTTTCTAGGCCGTGTCTGATTTTGGAGGAGGAGAAGGAGATTGGTTATCAGAATATTGAGGAAAATCAGAAGATTGTTCCTTCTCCATTTCTGGTTCTTTCATCAAATTCTTTGGAGAAAGAGGTGGTGGGATGGAAGCTTGGTGAATTGAATCATCTTGTTTTGTTGATGTATTTTTCTTTTGAGGTGTGTCGTCTAGGTTGATCTGCAAATAACCCAAAATTAAAAAAGAAAATGTAATAAGCAGTAAGAGGTAAACAGTCGAAAAATAATTACCTGAGGAATCTCGGTGTGAAAACTAGAGTTCCCACTCTCTGCATCTTTGACTTTCATTTTCACAGTTGGACTATATGGAGGAGTTTATTTGAGCGGTTTGACTTTTGCTTTTTTAGGGGAAGCCTTTGTAACCTTCTTCTTTTTCTGAGGTTGAATTGGTTCTGGTGATTCGTCACCAGATTCTTCACTAGAAACCTTTTCTTCTTGTTGTTTCCTTTTGGGGGCAGGTGGGGGTTTTCAACCTCCCTGGATGTAGAAATAAAAGATGATCTAGCGTTGAAAGATAAAATAATCTAAGCATAGAGAAAGAGATTATACCTTTGTTGTAGTCTTTTTTGCAGTAACTGGTGGGTCTTTTTCCATCTTATCAGTTGTGCTTTCGACAACAACTTTCTTAGGTGGAATTTTGTGGCTAAGAAAATAAAACAAAGTCATAAATGAATACAAGAAATATACAAAGTTAGAATGTCGAAATAATGAAAAATGTGTTAGTTAAACACCTTCAAGAATGGAAGTTTCCACACGAACGTGTTATATTCCAACATGAAGGTGTCCTCTGAAATTATCCAAAGTGAACTTAGTGGGAACCACTCGCTCAACAGGCTTTTTGGATTGTTGTCAAAGAATTTTCAAAGAATCCCCACAAATGAACCAATCTGGAAATGGAAGGCTTAATGTCGCGCCAAAGTCAATAGAAGGTAGAGGGGGAAACCTTGGTGGATAAAGATTGAAAGCCAATTCATATCGTTGTTCTGGTCGAACATATGAAGGCAATCTCAACTTTTCCAATCTTTCTGTCAACTTGTGTTTTAAAGTCACTGCTGCTTCGCTTATGGTCCGACTAAGTTCCTCTGGTCTATAGATAGTTTCAAAATATTTTTGAAATTTCTATATCTCTTTGATGTGCCTTTCTTTACCTTTTTTCATCCGGACCTACACAAGAGCAAAGGCATTTTTCAGATGAGTAGTGAAAGCTGCTACGTCATAGAATTTGATGAGATAATATTCCTTCCACCAGACGTCGAACTCATGAGTGAAAAAGAAGGAGGGTCGAAAGACCACTGGGCAAATGTCTAGAGATTCGTCAAATAATTTCTTCGCCAACTCTTTACTTTTTTCTTCAGTATGATAGGATTTGTGAAAGATGGACTTGGGTTTCGGTTGCACAAGTCCGAACTGTCGAGCAACGAGGTTAGGTTGATAGACAATCAGCACAATTTTTGTTTTTGTGACGTTATGTTGAGAAGGGAGAAGCCTAGGAATCAGAAATGATTCCCAAACATCGAGAAATCCGTTTTTCGTCTTGCTGCATCTCAAAGGGAGGTTGTTTGGTAAACCATTCAGGTTCAATTGTCCTGTTGGCAAAAGGTGCCATAGATGGGGTGAAATTGTATCTTTTGGCGAACATCATGATATAGTTGGTGAAAGATTGGTGAAGGCTAATCCCTTCCTCAGTTGGGTTCAATTGTACCAGGCGTGGCCATTCGACAACCATATCCTTCACTTCATCTTTGTTTATGTCATTCTTGACAGGGAAAAAGGCTTCAAAAGTGGCATTGAGCCATAATTGCAAAAGCCAATTGCAGGAAGCTTACGCTCTCACTTAGCAATTCATAAAGGTTTTCCAAAATCATTTCTCTTAGGCATAGTTTTGTTCCTTGGTGGAGTTGATTAGCCATAGTGATAAAACGTTTGGCTACCTGGAGAGATCGAGAACAAAAGATGCACCTCGACAGCCATAAAGTCAGGAAGGCTATATGCTCTTTGTCAGAGACTTCTGTAGTGGCCTTGACATGGTAGTGGTTTGTAAATGCGGAATATGAGGCTTTGTTGGTGTCGAACTTTATAGTATCTTAGTTCAAAATAGTAGGGTTGAAATTTTCTCCTAGAGGACTTAGTCCAGCGATGGCAGCTATGTCGAAGAGGGTAGGGGTGACCATTCCACAAGGAAGGTGGAAAGTATTGTATGTGTTATCCCAAAAATAGAAGGAAACCAGTAACATGTTGGGGGAAATGTTAAGTCCTACTTTCGACATCTGAATCAGGTCGAAAATTCCTATTTCTTTCCAGAATGATGCCTTGATTTTTTCAACCTTACTTAACCAGGCTATATAGTATGAAAGATATTTAGACCTAGGGCAGGCTTTAAACATCCTAGCGTTATGTAAATAACATAGGTTTAGCTCTGCATCAGTACTTGGCTCTATTTCCTTAAGGTTTTCTGTAGAAGGTTTAGGCCTAACCCCAGCACCTATGGGTTTAAGGCATTGATAAGAAGGAAAAAATTCTCTCAGCCTATCTGGGTTTGTGTCTGGGTTAGGGAGAGGACCTAATATTGCATGGCAAGTACCAGAAACAAGAATTGGAATTAATACATGGGATTTGTAGATGCTTGCCTTCTCTTTCTCATTAGGAGGTTCTAGGATGTATTGTTGATTTCCAATGATGTTGAGTCCAGTCAATTTGTGAGCGTATGGAAGTGAAGTTGAAGTTTTCTTGCTGCTGAAAGGTTTAGATGAAGCCATTGTTGTGAAGATAGATCTTTACAGTTTTAAAATGGGTTTTCTTTTGTTTGAGAATGAAGAGGAAGAGAAATGCGTGAAAAAGTTTGAAGAATATGATGAATGGCTATTTATAGAGAAAGAAGACTGAAACGGTTGAGTTTTGGTTGAAGATCATGGACCACGTGGCGAAAATTTTGTGGAAAGAGTAGGTTGAAGGAAATTGAAACACCTATGACCTCCTAGCTTTTAGGAAATGATGAGGGTGATGTTAGAAACGTGGGATGAGGTTGACGTTTTGAGAAAAGCACAATGATGAGCTTTTAGGGATTTTAAATGTCAAGTCTTGGAAATGATAAAAGTGATAAAGGCAACGTGGCATCGAAAAGATTCATCGACAACAAATGATCTTTCTCCAGGGATTAGTCGAAAACTCTTCGTTGGGGGGAAATTTGTAGACAAGGATTTTCGACGCCATTAAATGAAGATTAAAATGATATATTTCGACTAAAAATGGGGAAGACGTTTCAGGGATCAATTTTGACCAAGCAAGTGAAGATATTGCTTTCTGACGTTTTTGGCAGATGAAGAATGCATATTTTCGACATGATCAATTAGCAATGTCATTTTCGACATTTCGACAGTGTTAGTCTCATTTCGACAAATTCGACAACTTTGAAGAGATGCGTTGTTTCAACGTAGGAGAAAATATTCAAATTTCAAAAGTTGGCATGTTTGGCAGAAGGACGCGTGGAAGCATTTGGTGGAAAGATGGCATGCCGAAGGCCAAGTGGCGTATTTGTAGGATTTGTCTGTTAGTTGATAGTTATTTTATCCAAGTATAAATAGAGTAGTTTCCTGTCAGAATGTGTGTGAAAATATTGTATAAATTTCCTGTAAAAATACTCAAAGTACATGTGTGTGAGAAAAGATTCTTGTTCTGGAAATGTACGTGTGCAACACCAATTTACTTTATCCAGTTTAATAAAATTCTAAGTTATTTAACATTCATTTACCTTTGCAAGTCATTTACTTGTTCTTCGCTATTTAACTTTCTGCATTGTCAAATTCTCTATACTTTTAAGTTTCCTTTAAGAACTTTACTTTGCAATTTACCTTACGCATTGTCAGAATCTACTTTCTTTAAGTTTTTGCCTATAATTGTACCCTTGTACTTAACCATAAGAATCATACATAAAAAACCTAACAAAAGTGAAATCATAAAGAGTATTAAAGTTATTTTTTTCCGACAAACTTTGCGCTTATGTCCTAGGATTTGTATGGTTGAATCTTTAAGTAAACCAATTTAACATAAATTGGAAACCAGAGGTTGTTCGCCAAAATCAACTGCGAACAACAACATGATTCTTTGAGTTCTTGTTAAAGTTTACGAAAACTTATTTCTTATTTTTTTCACATTTTCTTTTTGGCTTTTTTAATCATCATCCTTCATCTTCTTCTTTATTTTGGCTTGTAATTGTAAGTTTAAATACGCCTAAGAGGGAGGGTGAATTAGGTGGTCAAAATTTTATCTTTGATTTTTTACCGATTTTTTTATTCTTTTTTTTTTGGATGGTTGATAATGGCTGAAAAATAAAGTGCGGTAAAAGTAAAAGACACAGGAGGATTATCCTGGTCCCCCTCACAATCCGAGGGTACGTCCAGTCCCCTTACGACTCGTAAGAGATTTCACTATAATTTAGAGAATTGTACAAGCATACTCACACAATGTGAAGCCTACTATCTAAGCTATAGGTTATTTAAAGTGAATGAAGAACAACCCTCTTCAAACACTCACTTGTTTCCAACAATCTTGGACAACATGGTAATACAAAGAAATTATCTTAATAAAAATTCTAAGTCTTGAAAGAATGGTGCTATCAATCTTCTTGATAAATCTTCTCCTTGAACAAAATATCACTCAAAAAGATATATACAAGTGTTCTTTTAAAAGAATGAGATGAAACTATGAAAGTGTATGAAATTTATGCAAAGGTTTCTCTCAAAAATGAGTTTGTATGAACACTTTAAGAAATAATGAAAGTTGAGTAGAATGAGTGAATTTTGAGTATTAAATTTCTTGGAGGTAAAAAAAATTATGATTATAAAATGTATTTATAAGTGCATAACACCTTTTTGAAACATTGTAAAGTTATGCAAAAATATCATGAACAATTGTTAAGTTAAAAGAAATTGTTTCATGAAAAGATGCATGAAAAAGTGTTTAAAAAAATTATTGTTTTTTCACAAATTCGTACAGGACTTGTTAAGTCAGTTAACGGATACCTGACTTAACAAATGCAGAACAATTTTTGAATTTCAAAATTAAAATACTGTTTCAGAATGGTGCAGATTACGTCGGTTTTTAGGCATGTTACGGCGGTTCAAAACGCCATAATTTGCAAAAGAACTGTATGTTTAAATAAATTAAAAATGTGTCTAAATGTTTGAACAAATATTATACAATGTCTATTGATTTATCCAAACCAATACATTATATTTGAAAGTTATTTAATATGGTTCAAATATGAAAAATAAATTTTCAAATGTATGATAAAAAAATTGTTTTTTAAATCTAGAAATAGTGATATATTTTCAACCAAATGAACCATGCATACAAATAATTAATTTTAAAAGGAGTGAGCTATTAAAAAAAGTTTGAAAAAAAATCTTATGATATATGTCATGCAAGATAAAATATTTGAACACTTGTATAAATATTTTAAGTGATTTTTGGTATACCTTTTGAAGTTGTTCAATATTCGATCTTCAATACTTGAAACTTGATTGGTTTGTATGTGAAGCTTTGATCCATTTTATTTTCTTCCTTTTTGCACATACACATATGTGCATAATTTGTTGTCTTCATCAAAACATGATATTTGAAGAAAACTTGTCTTCATAGTAATGTTTTCCCAACTAGCCTTTCTAAATTCCTTTGCTTCATTCTCAACTCATGTACTTTTAGGAAGGCTTGAAGATCTTCTATCATCATTGTAGCAAGGTCCTTTAATTTTCTATTACACAAACGTAATTAAAGATCGGAGTTAAGGTTCTCAAGACCTTCTCAACCTTCATCATTTCACTCAGAGTTTCACCAAATGCCTTCATTTGGTTAGTCACTGCCATAAATCTTTTGAGGAATTTAACCATTGATTCTCATTTCTTCATTATAAGCATTTCATACAAGCCTCTTAATGTTTAATGATTGACCTCTTGAGCTTATCATCACCACCATAAACTTTTTTGAGTGTGTCTCATGCACTCTTTGTTGTTTCTTCTTCAGTTTTTTTCAAAGATATTTCGATCCACATATTGATGGATGAAGAACACAACTTTTTCATTTTTCTTTCTTTGCTCACGATGCAGTGCCTTACGCGCTTCTATTGCATTATCCTTCATTGTTACAAGTCCATTATTTATAATTTCAAGAATATCTTAGAATTTGAAGATCATATTCTTTTGCACACACCATCGATCATTTATTATAATTTTTCCCTTTGAATATTGACAGATTTGCAGAGAATCAATTTAGGCAAATCTTTAGGTAATCATGATAAATAGTTGGGTATCTGTATCTTTAATTCAAATTTATTTAAAAATTAAAATTAAAAAAAAATGGCATGTCATTAAATTATCATACTTGATAGGTTAAGGGTACTGATACCAAATTAAATCTAAGGGTACCAAAGTATTCACCATCAATTTAAAATAGGATTGAGTTTGTCATTGATTTTGATCAAAGATTAATGAATGAATCAAATCAAACTATGTTATACTAATTTTCTTTTAGAACAATATGCTACGCAAGACATTAGAAAGAAGAAAGAAAATCAGTTGCTTGTGTTCTAAGCCATAGTTGTTTGCAAGTTAAAAAAAAAAAGTAAGAGAGAATAAACAAGGTTTTTAAACAAACTCTAAGTACATTAAGAATCAAATAAATAACTTTAAACTAATTCATGGTTAACTATTATTCCATCTGTCACAAATTATAAGTCATTTTGTTAAAAAAATTGTTCCAACTTTTACACTCCCAATGCAATATTAATAATAATTTATCCAATATACCTTCAAATATTTATTATTATTTATTTTTTCAACTCTTTTAATTTTTCTCCACTGTAATTATAAGGGATATTACTGTAAAATCATATATAATATGACTTTTTATAAAATAATAATTAAATTTCTTAATTCGTATGAAATATCCAAAACTTCTTATAATTTAGGATGGAGATAGTAATAAACTTGAATTACAATTTAACAATTACAATTTAACAATCCGCGATGTATGGACTATGGAGAAGTATCAGTGTGTTTTTGTTTAAATTGTAATACTTTATTTGATATGACTTACATAAAATTAGAAATTATTTTGGAATACCAAACGAACTTTTTTAGTATAAAAGTTTTATACATCTATGCTCATTTGAAGTTACCATAAGAAGAAAAGTCGTTAGTTTACTCTCAATAGTTATCAAAACGATTGGTAATCCTTGGTAAACTGTTGATGATTGTTTTGTCATTGGAAGGCTTATAGAAGAAAAAAAGACTTGATGCACTCCTAACCTCAAAAATAATGGGCAATAAAGAACTCTAAAATCTGAACTACAAATTTATGGAAGGTGGATATTAACAATTGGTTTAAGCTACTACATCTAGATCTTCTAAAAGGTTACTTTCCAATGGGCAACAACGTTGTTACCGAAGTTACTAGTCCTATAGCAAACATAGTTATATCTCTAGCTAGCTTGTACATTTTCATTGAAATTTCGACATAGATTGGATCTCTTATTATGAATAAAATGACTTACCTATATTTTTTATTAAAAAATAACTATCATCAATCTGTATCTCACAACCATTTTATCATCTAATGAGACAACAAAAAAAACTAGTAAGATATTTATCTCTAAAGCTTCTTATTTTTCCTCAATTATGGAACATGGCTTTCCCACTTTTCATTCGCTAACATGTGATGTGCTTGCAATCAATGTGGAATCTTAATTGTTCCAGCTAAGTTGCAATTAAGAATTTTGGCTGTTGTAGTTGGTGTCACTAAATAATAATAGAAGCATCTTTTTGTTGTGCTTTTAGTTTTTCTTCAACTTCCATCGTTGGGGCAACCCCACACAGTCCAAATCAAACCCATCCAAATCAAACCCACCAGAATAGTGAACTCAATAAAGGAAGAAAAAAAGAGCTACAAAGAAGCATTCGGATATAGCATCCCACCACAAACAACAACATCAATGCACCACCAAAACATATAGATACATTCAATTTCTTTACAAGGTCAGAGCCCGCCCTATTTAGGGCCGCCAGTCAAAAGTCGGAAAAAAAAAACAAGTTCAGGCAGGGCAGACATGGTTGAGACAAAGCCCGCAAAAAAAAGAAGGCCAGGCAGGGAACATGGTTGAGGCAATTGAGACTGCAGGTCTAAAACATTGGTCTGCGCCAAAAAAATAAAGACCCCAAGCGGATTCAGACATTACACCTTTTAAGTCTAAAATACAGAAAATTATATTAATGTCTGTGTCCGGAAAAAAAAGGGCAAACACATTAGAGTGTGTCGTGCTGGTCAAAAACCTTGATTAGTCCTAAAAAAAAAAAATTGGACCAAACAAACATAAACATGTCTGAGCGGCCCCCATTTTGCTACCATGCTACCCCAACGCTAATATGAGAAAATGACGTTTCAACAACAGGCAACACTGCTAATGGAATAAACAAAACTAGTAAAGTCTCACACTAATCATACTTAATGATTACGTCTAATATCTTACGTTCCTTTTCAAAGACAAGATAAATGCTTGTTGATCATCCTTTTTCTTTATAACATTCTTTTGAATACAATATCAGTGAATGGAATTTATTTGGACCCCATCACATTGAAAATTGACCCCTTGTGAATAAGAAATGGAGCCTACACTTTTTTTTCACTTTATAATAGCAAGGTTAGAAGAGAGAATATTAGAAAATGACTTGTTATTAATTTTTCCAAAGATAACAAACATCTAAGAACTAACAAGTAGGAAAACCACATTAGGACAAATCATGGACTGAGTATTTCATTCCAATTAGTAACAGCTTAGCAGCAAAGTTTTCTGTGATAGCAATGTGTATATGGGTTAGCTTTCTATCCTCCTACCCTACTTGGAAGTAATTTAGGTATTTGCTTGCTTCCCCTTCAAGCAAGAATAATCAAGACTATTTATGAACTTACCTCAAAATTACCAACAATTTTAGAAAATTGACAAACTGTTCAATATTGTTCCCAACCTCATTTATGGCAAGAAACATAAAGAAAACTACCACATGCTTTCAGTGTGAAAAGATCCAAGAGCCTTTAACCTTAAAATCTCCCAACAGTTTTAACTTGCATAGTACAATTAAATCCAAACTGACAAAATAGAACAATCAAATTCTCTTCATAGTAAAAATAAATAAGAGATGACAGAATCCAGTTATCAATTTCCATATCTATTCAATGTATATACGAAATGAAGCTTATGCAAAGAATACAGTAGATTTAACTAAATGCTTTGGTTTTTCAATTCCAACTTTTACATGGAAAGAAATTTGAAACACAGTAATCTTCTCTAATTTCTATAGTCTAGTGTAAAAAGAAATCAAGGAAATGGATATCTATGGACTTCGAAGAAGAAACGTGTAAAAGGATAAAATGAAAACAATAATGTTACAGAACAAGTATAGAAGAATTTCACCTATCAGGAAATTACCACCATTGATGAACAAGAATTCCACTTTTTCTAAGAGAATTGAAGAGGTCCAAGCATTGATCATATGTTTTCTCGTACTTCGAACTCCTCTCCCCAGGACAACATCTCTGCCATCTATTGTAATGGCATTCAAGAAAAATCTCATCTATCAAACAGATTGCCCCGGTTTCAAACAACCTCGGTATCAGATCAAATTCAGTACCCTCCACGTCCATTTTCATCACAACAAAATCATTCTTCGTAACCGTGTTCTTTAACCAATTCGCAAAATCGAATCCCTGTATCTTCTCCACGTCCCCGTCAAACTCCTTCCCTCTCGACTGCAAAGGTTGGATCCTACCCATCCCTCTTCCTTTAACCTCAACATGCTCCCCAGGATTTCGATGAATCTCGAAACTTAGAGTCTGGTTCTTTACCCAAGCGGCATAAGGAATCAAAGTAAGCCCTTTCTTCAACCCATACTCCTTGTGAAAAGTCTTGTCAGCTTCAATTGCATACACATGAAATGTCTTGTTCTGTTTCGGATACTGTTTCCTAAACCAAGATCCTATGCTAGAGCCATAGCTTCTAGCTCCAACATCAACATACAAATACCTATTCTTGAAACTTATATCAACCATTGAAGATAGATACTTTATATTCATTATGTTCCTTTTCAAAGTAATCCATGGCTTCAATGGTTCCTTTTCAATCAATGGCTCGGCAATTCTAACCAAATCTTTCTTATACCCAGGAACATAACATTTCTCACTCGAATAATAATCACTATCAAATTTACCAGCAACATCATCATTAACACACTCATTCTTCAATACAGTTTCATGTATATGAGACATTGAAGAATCAAACCCTTCTAAAACATGCAATTTCACTACTTTGAAACAATGAAACAAATCAAGGAATGAATTGAAACTATAAGTATCTTTAGGGTTTGTGAAATGAAATACCGCAAATCCTCCCGGCTTCAGCGTCCGAGCAATCTCCGCCGCAAATACAGCCGGCTTAGCCGACCTCGCAAACGAGCCTTCGCCGGAGAAAACGAAATCAAAGTAATTCTCACCAAACGGGATTCGCTCACTGCTTCCTGATTTTACAAGCGGCTTCACTGATTTCTTCGAAATTCCAACTGCGTTTCTGACGCCGATTTCTCTCAGCGCAAAAACATCGCGTCCAGTCGGCGTTTCTACGCAGAGTGACTCTGACTCAGTCGAAAGATAACCGCCGGAGATTAGGTCGTGAAACACCAATGAGTAGAAATGAACACTGTCGAGCCACTCCTTGCTGGAATAAAGCTCTGATATCGACGAATTTGCACGAACTCCACCAGAAGTAGACTCACCGGAGAAAGGATCATTGCCGGAAATAGCGATGGTGAGAGTCTCCGGCAGGGTGAAGAAGCAGAAATTACTGACGTTGCATGACTCACCGGCGATGGAGATGACGTAAGCGAAACGGATAGCGACGATGAAAACTCCAGAGAGAAGTAACCGTATCAGAAGGTTCCAGAAAGAGCTAGGCTTC
Organism: Lathyrus aphaca; assembly: GCA_963966055.1. Lineage (NCBI taxonomy): Eukaryota > Viridiplantae > Streptophyta > Magnoliopsida > Fabales > Fabaceae > Lathyrus > Lathyrus aphaca. The sequence goes on along the minus strand of OZ014525.1, from coordinate 198,278,661 downwards.
GCTGCGGGATGTTCCACGGTAGCCATAGTGCACTTTTTTTTCATTACTGAAAATCAAATAAAATTAAAATTAAAATGTAAAAAATTAAAAAAAAAATGGAGGTTTTTATTTTATCTGGAGCAGAATCTAGCTGAGGTATGGTTGGCTCCGATCAAGGGTTTTGGTTCTGTGGTAAAGATTGGGAAATAGAGAAAAAAGCGAGGGGTAAAACGGGAATGCATGTTTCGAGAACGAACAAGGTTAAGAATGTTTTTGTCTGTTCTCTGTGTCTGGATATGGAGAAGTAAAGAGCGAGTCCGTGACTCAGCAGAGTGTGACTCAGTGATGGTGGCAGAATATTAAAAGACAGTGGAGACTGGTAACCGGAAGGACCGGTGCAGGGGAAAGTGAAAAGCGAAGCGGATTCCGATGCGTGGATAGAGGAGGAGTGTAGTCTTTTTCGATACAAGGATCGATCTTTGCAAGTTTCTATGTTTGAGGAAAGTATTAAATATATTCAATTTCTATTTTTGTTCATATTTGTTAAATTTTAAAACATTTGCCTTAAATAAATCACCTTTCTTAATATGGAAGAAAAACTAACTTTTTTTTAATATTATTTTTAATAAATACAAAATTATTTTTAGCAATATTATAGAATAAATACAAAATTAATAATATTGAATAATACTTATATTTTTATTTTATTTTAACAATATTTTTTTAGATTGTTTTAAAATAAAAGATTGATATATTTCAAAATGACAAATTACAAACCCACTTGTTAAACTACGAGTATGTCTATCTATCACTAATTATATTAACAAATTAACAATGTAGTTCATATACTTAGGCCTCATTCAACCTATATATACAATTGCATCGATGATACTATTAATAACACTATTTATACCAATTTCATCTATATCATTATCAAATATGTATTGCTTCTTAATCTCCAAATATTATGTATTGTTTCTGCAACCACAACTTTTAGTAGACCAGCTCTCCACCATTTACTTTAAATCTTTCTTTTAATCCACTCTGAGTCTAATGACATATCATTTGCAACATCCAGCCACTTCAGAACAACATTCCATATCAGTTCAATTTTTTACACTTAAATATGAGATGGTTGTTACTTTCCTCATCAATTCCACACATAACACATCTGGTATCTTGAAAAAAACTCTTTTTATGTAACATATATTTAGTTGTCAACCTTCCTTGGCACAAAAGCCATAAGCAAAGAGAAGCCCTAGGCCTAGCAATGTTATGACACGGTAAGTGATGCCAGTCCATCTGAGGTTGCTCAACAATGATCTGATGATAGACCTTACTTATGGAGAACTTCTGCTTGTTGGTCATACTCTGCCACACACCCTGGATTTGCTGGATGTATGCTCTTCTGGCCATAATATCCTTCAAGATCCAAGTGAATTTCATCTTAGTAGGCATAGTCCACATATCTTGACCTTTGAGATAATAATTGTGTATCCATCTAACCCACGGGTTGTCAAGCTTCATACAAATGTCCTAAGACACTTCACCATAGCCACGCAATTCCAAACCTCTAAATTGATAATGTTGATACCACCCTGTCTAGATGGTCTACAAACCATAGATCAAGTCACAAGGCTCTTTCTACTAGTTGTGTCCTTACCAGCCCAAATAAACCCTCTACAAATCGCCTCAACTTTTTTATCACACTTTTAGGAAAATGGAAGCAAGCCATCCAGTATTGCACAACAGACATACATATGTTTTTAACCAGCTGTATTCTCCCTGCCATACTCAACAATTAAGAAGACCAATGCATTATCCTACTAGTAATCCTCTCCACCAGAGGCATATAATGGCTTATGCTCAATTTTTTATCAGACAGAGGAACACCAAGATACATAATGGGGAGTTGTCCTTCATCAAAGTCAGTCATCATTTTGATAGAATGAACCAACTTTGGCTCCATCCCACCATAAAACACTTTACACTTCTTTGGATTCACCAATAACCCTGTAGATTCTAAAAACTGATTAAAAGTAGTCAGCATCAATTTCACAGAACCAATGTTACCTCTGCTAAACAACAGAATATCATTATCAAAAGATAGATGTGTGATAGCCAGTTTTCATACTTCCTATGATGATTAAAATTTAGGTTAAATCACCATTCACATTAAATTTGTAGCAGACAATCCTTACACCCTTCATAATCCAGCCAACAAATGTATATGGAATGCCAATATCTGTAAGCACAGTTTCCAATGTTGTCCAGTCCATCATGTCATAAGCATTATGCAGATCCAACGACATCATACATATAGGTGGGGGCCCTATGCTATTGTAACCTTTTAACAGCTCAAATGCCAAAAGGATGTGGTTGTGAATGACTTGACCTGGTATGAAAGCAACTTGGCTATGATGAATCACCTCAGTCAAAACACTACTAAGTCTTTTGGTAAGAGCCTTAGAAATGATTTTGTAAAAAGTGGTACAACCTACAATAGGTCAGTACTCCTTTATAGCTTTTGTACTCTCACTTTTTGGAATCAATGTAACTATGGCACTATTAAAGGCTTTGAACAAGTTTCCTTTAGTAAAGAACTCCTAGACTGCAACCACCACATCAGCCTTGATGATTTGCCAACTGTTTTTAAAAAACTTAGCACCAAATCCATCTATCCCAGGGCCTTTAGGTCACCAATGTCTTTTAAAGCTAGGACAATCTCTTCTTCAGTAACCTCTGCTATAAGATACTTTCCTTGAGCTCTACTAACTTGAGTACCTTTTCTCATAGCTTCCACATCCACATGTTGAAGGTTAGGATCTTTACTCCCCATAAGGTTCCCATAAAAATGCAGCACCTCTTGTTGTAAGTCAAACTGCTTAGTAACAATGCTACCATCCTTGTAACATCCCGTAATTTATTTTCATGCTCTGAATAATATTATTTGATATCAATAGGGTTTCGGGTTGCTCTGAGATGTTTTAACAAAAATAATTGGAGCAATCAGTGAATTAATTTATATTAACTAATATTATCTGACTCAGAGATTTTATTAAATTGTTGATTAAGAGACATTTTTGGATACCCTCTATTTGGACCCGTTTGGAGGAAATTATACTTTTCCCGTATAATCCTAAGATTTGTTTTCTTATGTTACATAAACATAGAAACATAGAAAGAGAAATGGGAAAAGGAAGAGAAAGAAGAGGAAAGTGAGAAGAAGGGAAAAGCTTGGAGGAGAAGAAGAAGAAGAAGCTCTTGATCTTGAAGTTCATCATCCCTTCATCTTTCAATCTTCTCAATCATCTTTGGTAGAGGTGGGTTCTAGATAGATGCTTTTATTTTAGAGGTTATAGTGTTCTTGATGTTTAGGGCAAATGCTACAAATCGTAGAATCGAGAGTTTGAACGGTTGAAATATCGATTAAATGCATGAGTATGGTAGCTATAGGTGTAGAAACCTTTGTTGATAATTGCCTTGATGTTTGGTGTCATTTGGATATAGTTTGAGGAAGTTATGTACTTTAAAAATACAGATTTTCTACTACTGACTGTCGGTTAATCGATTAACCATATGGTTAACCGGTTAACGAAACTCAGTTGCGCCACTGGAATTGAAAATATGATATGGTTAATCGGTTAACCAATCCGCTGAAAATATGATATGGTTAATCGGTTAACCAATCCGCTGAAAATATGATATGGAATTTTCACACTTCCTAATGTTCCTCCTTCATGTCCTAAGTGTCGTAAGAATCATTATGGAGGATGTGGTTTGAGTGGTGTGATTTGTTACTATTTCCAGAAAGAAGGACATGTTGCTAGAGATTGTCCACAAAAAAGGAATCAGGTTCAAGGAAAGGTTTATACCATGGATGCAAGGAAGACTAAAGTTGACAACTCTCTGATTGCAGGTAAATGTCTTGTTAATGAACATCCTTGTCTTGTTTTATTTGATTGTGGAGAAACACATTCTTTTGTGTATACTCGTTGTGTGAAGCGACTTGAGTTACGAGTTATTCCCTTGTCTCCTCCTATGGTGATTACTACCGCTATGGATGAAACCGTTGAGACACCTCTTATGTGTGAAAATTGTACTCTGTCTGTAGATCGTAGAGTTTTCCAGATTAATTTATGTAATACCTCGTATTTTAATTAAACGCTCTAGATAATATTAACTAAGATTATCAAATATTCTCAAATTGGACTCAGAGGCTTTATCAAATATTCGACTCAGAGACATTTTTGGATACTCTCAATTTGAACTCGTTAGCTTACTAACTAATAGTTATATTAGTATAACTATTGTTGTTTGGTTTAAAAGAAAGAAAACAAGGATTTGTTATAAATAGGAAAAAGAAAAGAAAGCTGGTAAGGGAAAAAGGAAAGAAATGAAGAGAAGAGAATTAAGAGAAATGGAGGAAAAGAAGAAGGAAAATCCTAGAAGAGGAAATGCTTGGATCATCACCATTCTTCATTAATCTTCATCATCTTCACCAAACTCCTCTTTATTACAAGGTGGGTTTATAATTAGAAACCTTTTCTTTTAGTTTTGGTGGAAGTTTGTAATTTTAGGGTTTTGTAGAAAATCTTATAATCGAAAGATTAAACGGTTAAAACTCGATAAAATCAAAGTATGTTAGTTAATATGTGATTGTATCCATGTGTGGTGATTGATTCCACTGTTTGGTGATAATTTTGGTGAGTTTTAGCATTTGGGAGAAGTTCTGCTCATAGTTGTTTTCAGCTGAATTTGCAGAGCTCGCTTAGCGAGCAGGTTGATTCTTTAGAAAATCCTCAGTTCTGGTGTAGCTTAACGAGTAGCCCGTGCTTAGCGAGCCTGGCAGTTTGTCCTGTTTTACGTTTTACTTCGTAACTTTTCTTTCGGGTGTCCGTTTTTAGTGTTCCACATATCATTGTGAAGCTAATAACATGTTCTATCTAATGAGACCGAGAAACATTAATTTGAGACGACTTTTACCCGACTTCTCTAACCAATCGTAATTATGTTAGTTTAGGAATTTTGGTATTAATCGATTGGTGGATTATGTGTTTAATCATGAGGATTGATTGAGAGTAGAGGGAATGAGATTATTGTGAGAATTGTTTAATGGTCATAATTGAACTAAAATGTTAGAATCATATGTTTGTAAACTATATAATTAAAAACATCAAGAATGGAGAAAGAGTGAGGAGAATCTTATCAAAAACCAATATTGTGGCATAGAATTGTGACTAGAACCTGTTTAATGGTATAACTCGTGAGATAACTGGGATTACCCTAGGTTGTTACGAACCATTAGCGTGTTATACACTAGGCCTCCGTAATAGTCTTGTGTAAGTATTAAGGTGGGTAGATCTTGGTCCCACGGGAAGCATCCGTAAAGGCTCGAGGTGTGTATTACACGGTGTCTTCCGTAGAGTCTTGAGTAAGCCTTGAGGTGGGTATTATATGTTAGAACAACTTTGATTATAATCTTTTATTATAGTTTTGATGATAACAATACTTTCCTAAAAGAATAGAAGTTCTAATATGTATTGCAACTAACTCATGGTTAATGTGCATTATAGAAGCAGTAGAAGTTCTTATAAGGAAAGCATATTGGAATAGAAGCAGCCTTGCGCTCTTGTATAGAAGATCTGCTTGTTAAAGAGAAACTCTCATTAAAGACGTTATTAATGTTGCGTATTCATTTATGATACTCCGATTGGCTCTTAGAAGATTTTGATACTCTCATTAAAGACTATTTAAAGAAAATCATAATAAAGGCTGGGAACAAGAATCTCCTCTTTTGGAAGGATTTTAAGGCAATTAACAACTCTCCAAATAACACTCCAGATGTTCCCAACGGCTAGATAATTAAAACCACTATATAAAGAAATCTACCTGAAGATTTGAAGCTCTGGTTCTCATGTTATATCTATTACACGCTCAAATATTATCTTGCTCTTCAAATATCTTGTAACAAATCACTTAGTGATTATAGCTTGTTAAAAGCATTATTAAGTTACATTGTTAATCTTTGTAAAAGATAATTTGATTTTCCTTGAGTGACTAGTTTAAGTCAGTAGACTCAAGAAGACTTTGACAATAGGTCATTGTGATTGTATTCAAATTTGAATAGTGGATTAAGACCTCGTTGATAGAGGCAAAATCACCTTGGCGGGTAGACTGGATGTAGTTTGAGTTCAAACGAACCAGGATAAATCAAAGTGTCTTTTAAAGTCATTATTTTAAAACCCAATTCCACCACCCCCCCTTCCTTGTGTTTTTACGCTCTTTCAATTGGTATCAGAGCTCTAGGTTCTAAGATATACACTTAACAGTGTCAGTAAAAGATCCAGAAGATAAAACACAATGGCAGATGCAATCAACAACAACAATGACGACCAAAATGACAAGATCAACGGAAAACCTCCAGTGTTCAATGGTGATAACTTTGACTACTGGAAGGATGTTCTGGAGAGTTTCTTTCTGGATCTGGATGGAGATTTTTAGGATATGGTGATAGATGGATACACTCATCCTGTTGGAGCAGAAGGTCAGAAGATTGAAAGAAAGAACATGACAGCTCAACAGAAAAAGGGATTCAGAAACCATCACACGGCCAGAACCATACATCTGAATGTTATTTCCTATATAGAATATAAGAAGATCACAAATAGAGAATCAGCCAAACATATGTTTGACTCCCTAAGGATGACACATGAAGGCAACACTCAAGTCAAGGAGACAAAAGCTCTGGCTCTCATCCAGAAGTATGAAGCATTCAAGATGGAAGAAGATGGAACAATTGAGAAGATGTTCTCAAGGTTTCAAATTCTGGTTGTTGGACTGAAAGTTCTGGACAAAGGCTACTCAACAGAAGATCATGTGAAGAAGATCATCATAAGCTTGCCAAAGGCTTGGAGACCCATGGTCAGTGCTTTGAAGCTATCAAAGAATTTGAACGAGATATCTCTGGAAGAACTGATCAGCTCTCTAAGAAGTCATGAGATAAAACTAGAAGAAGATGAACCCCAGAAGAAAGGTAAGTTTGTTGCTCTTAAATCTAACAAATCTGACTCTAAAGCTTTACAGGCAGAAGAAGAAGAAAGCTCTGGAGGCTCATCAGAAGAAGATGAATTATCTCTTCTATCCAGAAGAGTTCAACAACTCTGGAAGCATCATCAGAAGAAGTTCAGAAATCCCAGAAGATCAAGTAATCACTCTGAAGCATCCTCTGGTCACAGGAAACCCAGAAGCAAAGAGGTAGTGTGATACGAATGCAAAGAACCTGGACACTACAAGAGAGACTGTCCAAAACTCCAGAAAGAGAAACCCAGAAAGAAATTCAACAGAGAAAAGAAAAAAAGTCTCACGGAAACATGGGATGATTCAGAATCATCTGAAGCAGAATCAGACTCAGAAAATGAACATGCAAACATTGCATTAATGGAAAAAATACCAGAAGATGTTCACTCATCAGAATTAGAGTCAGATTCTGACACAGAAGAGGTATTCTCTAAATTTTCTAGATCTCAATTAGAAGATAGCCTCTCAGAAATTCTTGAAAAATATCAGAAGCTTCAATTTAAATACAAAGACATGAAACAAAGTCTAGTATCTGAATTGGAAGAAGTTAGAAAACTTAAGTCAGAAAACTCTGAGCTAAAAGAAAATATTTTTGAATGTAAAAATTCTTTTGAAAAACTTAAAGCTCAAAAGGAATCTGAATCAGAAGTTCTACTTAGCTCTGATAGTATCATAAAGTTATATGATTATAGTTTTCAAAAATTTCTAGATAAAAACATAGACAGAAGCAAAATTGCCTCTATGATCTATGGAGTTAGCAGAAATAGTAGAAGAGGTATAGGCTATGTGAAAACTAAAGGAGAGGAAACTCTGAAGTTTAAAAAGGTTGATGACATAGTCATAAAAGTTAATACTCCTTTAAGTTCTCATTTAACCTATGGTCATAATCATGATCTAAAATATACTAGTGAGTCAGAAAACAATTAGAAGTTTGTACAAACTAAGAAACAAGGACCCAGAAAGATATGGGTATCCAAAGATAAAATTGTGTATGTTGCAGATGTCTTTAACAGCCAAACTGAAACACCAATCTTGGTACCTGGACTCTGGATGCTCATGACACATGACGGGAAGAAAGCATATGTTCCAAAGTCTTAAGCTGAAAGCTGGAGGCTACGTAGGTTTTGAAGGCAATCAAAAAGGAAAGATTATTGGCTCAGGGACTATTGGTAATGGCACACTTCCCTCTATCTCTAATGTTCTGCTAGTGGAAGGATTAATGCATAATCTATTATCCATAAGTCATTTAAGTGATAATGGTTATGACATAATATTCAATCAAAAGTTTTGTAAGGCTGTTAGTCAGAAAGATGGAACAATCCTTTTTTAGTGGAAAGAGAAAGAACAACATATATAAAATAAAACTTTCTAAACTGAAAAGTCAGAACATAAAATGTCTAATGTCTGTGGAAACTGAGAAATGGGTCTGGCACAGAAGATTAGGACATGTTAATATGAGAAGATTGTCTCAAATTAACAAACTCAATCTAGTCAGAGGACCTCCAAACTTGAAGTTCAACTCAGAAGCTCTGTGTGAAGCATGTCAGAAAGGAAAATTTTCAAAACCTGCTTTTAAGTCTAAAAATGTTATATCTTCCTCTAGACCATTAGAACTTCTGCATATTGACTTGTTTGGACCAGTGAAAACTACTTCAGTCAGTGGCAAAAAGTATGGATTAGTGATCATAGATAACTATAGCAGATGGACATGGGTAAAGTTTCTTAGACACAAGGATGAGTCAATTGTTGTATTTTCCAACTTCTGCAAACAAGTTCAAAATGAAAAAGAGTTTAGAATTGTTAAATTCAGAAGTGATCATGGTGGGGAATTTGAAAATAAAAAATTGGAATCATTTTTTAATGAAAATGGCATCTCTCACAATTTCTCTTGTCCTAGAACTCCACAACAAAATGGGGTTGTAGAACGTATGAACAGAACACCGCAAGAGATGGCCAGAACCATGATCAATGAGACTAACATGGCTAAACACTTTTGGGCAGAAGCAGTAAATACAACATGTTACATTTAGAATAGAATCTCTATAAGACCTATTCTAGAGATGACTCCTTATGAATTGTGGAAGAACAAAAATCCCAACATTTCATATTTTCATCCTTTTGGATGTACTTGTTTTATTCTTAATACTAATGATCCTCTAAACAAGTTTGATTCTAAGGCACAAAAGTGTTACATGTTAGGATACTCTGAACATTCAAAAGGATACAGAGTATACAATACAGAAACACAAATTGTGATAGAATCTATCTATGCCAGATTTGATGATAAGCTTGGTTCTGAAAAACCAAAGCGGAATGAATCTCTTGCAGATATAGAAGTTGAAATCACTAAAGACAGAACATCTGAAGATCAACCATCTACAGAACAAGACAAGATAACCACTTCAACAAGTTCTGAAGAACCCACTCATAAGAAACAATCCAGAAGCACGTTGAATCATCCAGAAGATAAAATATTGGGAAAGAAATATGATCCAATCAGAACAAGGTCATCTTTCAGAAATTCTGACGAATCTCTAATGGGATTAGTCTCTCTGATTGAATCAACTTTTGTAGAAGAAGCACTCTCATAAAATGATTGGATACTTGCAATGTAAGATGAACTCAATCAATTCACCAGAAATGACGTGTGGGACTTAGTGCCTAGACTTAAATGATTCAACATTATTGGCACCAAGTAGGTATTCAGAAACAAGCTAAATAAACAAGGAGAAGTTGTCAAAAATAAGGCACGACTGGTAGCACAAGGTTATAGTCAACAAGAAGGAATAGACTATACAGAAACCTTTGCACCAATCGCCAGGTTAGAATCAATTAGACTCTTAATCTCATTTGATGTTAACCATGACATCATTCTTTATCAAATGTATGTTAAGAGCATACTTTTAAATGGTTACATTGATGAAGAAGTGTATGTGCACCAACCCCCTGGTTTTGAAAATACAAAATTTCCAGAACATGTTTTTAAACTTAAAAAATCTTTATATGGTCTAAAACAAGCTCCCAGAGCTTGGTATGAAAGACTAAGCAATTTTCTTCTGGAAAATAATTTTATCAAAGGGAAAGTAGATACAACTCTTTTCAGTAAAACCATTAAAAATGATATTCTGATTTGCCAAATCTATGTAGATGATATTATATTTGGTTCTACTAAAAGTGCTTTAGGAAAGGAATTTGCTGAGTCTATGCAGGCAGAATTTGAGATGAGCATGATGGGAGAATTAAAGTTCTTTCTGGGAATCCAAATCAATCAAACATCAGAAGGAACATACATACATCAAAGTAAACATGTCAAAGAACGTCTGAATAAATTTTACTTATCAGATAGTAAGATCTCTTAGACTCTTTTGCATCCCACATGTAATCTGGAGAAGGAAGAGGTAAGTAAGAAAGTAGATCAGAAGATCTACAGAGGTATGATTGGCTCTCTCCTCTATCTAACTGCATCTAGACCAGACATTCTATATAGTGTATGTTTATGTGCCAGATTCCAATCAGATCCTAGAGAAACTCACTTAACAGCAGTTAAGAGAATCTTTGGATATCTGAAAGGTACTACTAATTTTGGTCTATGCTACAGAAGATCCAAAGATTACAAGCTTGTAGGATATTGTGATGTTGATTTTGATGGAGACAGAACAAAAAGAAAAAGTACTTCTGGAAGTTGTCAATTTCTGGGAGACAATTTAATTTCTTGGTCTAGCAAAAGGCAGTCAACCATAACATTATCAACTGCAAAATCTGAATACATTGCAACAGCTAGATGCAGTACTCAGATGCTCTGGATGAAAAATCAGCTTGAGGACTTCAATATTTATGAGAGTAACATTCCCATCCTCTGTGATAATACTTCTGCTATTTGTCTTTCTAAAAATCCTATTTTACACTCTAGAGCTAAACACATAGAAGTTAAACATCATTTCATTAGGGACTATACTCAGAAAGGGATTTTATTTTTAAAATTCATAGATACAAATCACCAATGGGTTGATATCTTTACAAAACCCCTTGCTGAAGATAGATTTAATTTCATTCTGAACAATCTTAGTATGGAATTATGTCCAGAATGAAAATGTTTAATTATATGTCTTTAACTCTCAGAAGTTCTGAATTCTTTTTTTTTGTTTTATTTATTCAGAAGTTATTTTAATGATTTGATTGTTTATTTCTGAGAACTCATGTATCAAAAGAATAACATGCAGATCTTGACATCAACACATGTCAACAAAGCTACAAGGAATCCTATGGGAATCAGAATACGTGTTCAAACTCTGAAGCAGGACAGAACATGCAATCAGACAACTGTCCTCTACAGAAGGACACGCGTTCAAGTTTTGGGAAACTGAAAGGGCTGAATAGACACAATTGAGGCGCAAATCTCTTTGGTAACTGTTCCAAGATCTTTACGTCTTCCCCTTGTCAGATCTCATTTATTTATTTTAATCATGATGTTTTGGGCATTTATTAATTCCATTAATTGTGTTTTTTTAAATGCACTTTATTTCTATATAAACTCACCTTTCACTTTTCACTTTTTACTTTTCACCTTCACGTTTTCACTCCTCACTCTCTCTTTTCACTTTCACCTTCACTGTTCTCTGCAAATTCTTTTTACCCTAAAACCCTTTATCTTGGTAAATATGGCTTCATCTTCTCAACCATCAAAGGATCCTTCTTCAGAAGTGCTTCACATCTCACCAGTCAAAACTCTTCTCACTCCAGCAGACAAATTAGAAGTTTTGTGTGAACTGTTTGTGGATTTTGACAGTTTAAGAGAAAATGGATTTGATCTTCTTCCTGCTGTTCAAGCTCAAGGTTGGGAGAAATATTTTGATCGCTTAATGGGACCAGTTTTCCCTAAAATTATCAAGGAATTATGGGTTTTTGCTAGCGCATCAAACTCTCATGTGACCTCTTATGTTCTGGGGAAGAGGATCATCATTTCTGAAGATCACATTGCTAAGTTGATTCAATCTGATGACAATGGGATTAAATGCAATGAGATGGACAAGCTCTCAGATACTAAGCTAGTGGCTAGAGAAATCTTCACTCATGGGCAACCCTCTAACAAGATCAAAGATCTGAAGGATCATCTAAGAATATGGGCTAAGATCATTCTGGGAAGTATCAGCCATAGAAAAGCTACAAACTCTCCTGACTACATCAACATAGATCAACAGTTCCTTCTGTATTTCATCTTTAAGAACAAGAAGGTCAACCTTGCTCATTCCTTGTTCAATCATCTAAAGAACATCGTCAAGGAAACAAGAGAAGGAGAGAAGACAAAGAGGGATTGGATACCTCTGGGAAGATTGATTTCTGATATCCTTACTGAAAACAAGCCGGTGGATCATCTGATTGAGGCACAACAGATTGAAATTCTGGAAATAGATGTTGGAAAGCCTCTAAATACCATGAACCTCAATGTCTCCCCCAAAGATTTACATCCCGGTGCAGCCGCGAACGGTCGGCGAAAAGAGAAATGAGGTTGAATTGAATAGAGTCGCCAGCTAGGCATTTTTATCCCTAAGGAAAGGTAATGTTGCAAAAACCTGGAAAAAAGATGGATAAGACGGTTGTGAACCAGAGAAACTGAGAAAAGGGGTTGGTTACGACCTGGGAAGGTATTAGCACCTAGACCGTCCATCGTACTTGACGGGATCCACGCTTACTTGATTGTGTTTAAAAGGAGTAAGTGTATGTTCTATCTGTGTGCAAACACTAGGGAAAGAAAATACAGGTGTCAGTGCAAAAAGGTGAATTGCCCAGGAACTGAGGCTTAAAAAGAAAGCTGAAAGAGGGGGATGACAAAGAGACTTTTGTTCGATAACTGTTAAGTTATGCCTACGTATCCTCTCGTGCAATGAGGAAGTCAGAACACCGTAGTTCGATCCAGAGAGACTGAAAATAAGTTGACTATGAACTGCTTACTTGTTTATGCTCAAGTGTATGACTCGTCTGGCTTGAGTGCTAACTGTCTTGCATTAAACGGAAGAAGCGAGTTCTCGTTTGTGAATGAGTGTGATGAGAAAAGAATCCCGGAGGAGACTATCATTGTTTGTTTTTGTGTTTTTAATTTTTTATTGTTTTGATGTTTTTGCATAGGATAATGAGCTTAAGCCTAAACTAGGGGTTTGTAAACTCATTATATCCTCCCTGATTAGGGATAATGAGCCTACTTAAGTATGAGATAAGCATCTCAACTTAATTACCATGATGATGTAGGATTAAGATCATTAACCTACTTGTGATTATTTATATGTTTTTGGTTTTTTTAGTGTTAAGTAATGATTTTAATCTCTAATCACAGATTGGTGAACTCATTACACCATCCTAATAGAAGGATAATAGATGAGAACACTTAAGCTGAGGAAGATACCCCAACTTAATCCATGGTTAGGGATTAAATTCATTATATAACAAACCTTTATTAAATGGATTTTAATTAAAGGATGAGATTAAGAAGTGGATTTTAAGTTTGTAAGACAACTTGAGGGGGACTTGTCCATTAAACACTAGGGTTAATCCCTCTTAACTAAAAGGAAGAGATAGAACCCTAATGTAAGGCACAAATTACAAGCTTATGTCTTGATTATTATTAAGTGTTTTGATTAAAAGGTGTAAACAAATTAAAGGTTTAACACTAAGGATTAAAGTTATACACTCCATCCTAAGATAAGGATACATGCATAACCCGAATTCATAGTCCTAAAACTTTAAGTGTTTAGCCTTTGATTATGAGATGAGAAGAGAGACTCAAGGAGACCCAAAGGTAAAAAGATAGGGGGGACTATATACAACCCTAAAGATTATCATGCTTGGATATCCTATGGTTTGTGAGGCTTAGAGAAGATCTTCAGGAAACCACCAAGGAAGAAGAAGCAGATGAAAAGAGAAGGAGAGAAAGAATAGGTTACTTACTTCCTGAAGAAGATAAGTAACCTAAAAGAGAGAAAGTAAGAATGAGAGAGCATAAGTGAATTAGATTCACTTTAAATACATGTAAATATGCATATGCAAAGGAGAAGAGGTGGGAGGTGAAGGCAAATCCACCTCCCAGATAGCTTACCCAAAAGTTCCTGAAATGTTAGTATGGATGCAAAAGACATAAAGCAAAAGGGAATGAATTGAAATGAGATGTAAAGACCAAAGTCAGAAGTGAAAATGCAATGTAAAAGACATATGAGATGATGCAAAGGCATACAAGATGCATATGAATGATCATACAAAGATTAGATGCAAATGAGGCACGTTTAGAAGCATGGAAACACATGGATGTTTATGAAATGTAAAGGATGTAAAGCATAGCAAATGAATTAAGAAATGATCAATCAATGTTCAAACATGTCTTAAGATGTCTAAGATGTCATACAAATGCTTGAAATGTCATGGCAAGTTCATATGATGATGAAATGCAAAGGAGAATGCAAATGAAGATGCAAAATTAGGGTTTTAATGCAACATGAGATGCACATGACCACAACAGAAGCAATCACCATGATAAAATATTGAAATCAAGCTCAAACAAACCCTAAACACATATGAAATCACAACCCAAAGGAGAAAGTCATAAGCTTAACCTAGTGGAAGTTATGAAATTCCTAAGTTTGCTAGGGTTTTTGGGTGCTTCTAAGGGGAAAATAAAAATCAAATTGAAAATGAAAGATAAAATCATGAGAAAAATAATCTAGAAACTATATGCAATATGTGAAACAATGCAAAAATAATCAAGTTCAAACTCATCATGGTTAGGTAGAAATTAATTTTTCAAGTTAGGGTTAGAAAATGTGATTTTTAAGAACCCTAATTCAAAGAAAATTGTGAAATTATGATCAAACCTAAAAAGAAATTTGTATGGTGAGTTTGAAAATGTTTCTAAATGTTTAAGGATGCTTCATGATTTTTTTGATGATTTTTAGAAACCTAAATGCATTTTTAATTAATTAAAATCCATTAATTAATTAAAAATAACATTTAAACATTTTTAAAATACTTTTTTAATGCAAAAAATAAAATAAAAATTATTTTCAGGTTAAGAAAAATATTTGAAACTGAAATGCAAAAAATGAGATTTTTTGAAAGTGTTTTGATATTTTTAATAAATGATCAAAAGAAACGAAAATAAAATGAAATAAAAATGAAATTAAATGAAAGTATGTTGATCTGAGGGCTCAGATTCAAACTTGGGTGGAGGGAATTGACTGCGGGCGCGTTTGGGTGGTCAGGATGCGTTCTGGCATTTTAAATTAACTAATCCTAATTAAAACTAATTAATTAATGGTTAGGGTTAATGACCTCATTTGAACCGTACGCTGCTTAAACTAATCTCAATCCAAGGGCTCACATTCAAACTGGAAATCAAAACCCTAATTAATCTCAGGTGACCGGAGCAAGCTCCGGTCATCTTCTCCGACCACACCTTCATGTCATCTCTCTCTATAAGCTACCCCAAACCAAATTTACTGCCCATAAATGATCCCCATGCCTCACACAGACAAAATCACTCATCAAACATCATTCATAACACAAGAATCATGCGAATCGAATCAAAAACAAATTCACGGGAAAAGTTTCAGAACAACCATACATGCTCATTTCTCAACCATTTTCTATTCTAAACATATCAGAGTGATCAGCTAAACATATAAAATCATTTAAGAACTTAAAATAGAGCTTCTGGAAAAAAATTCTTGATGGTTACCTGAGTTGAAGCTTTGAGATTCTGAGCTTTCTGACCCCTTCCTTTGTGCAAATCCACTCCATTTAGTCCCTTGAAGCTTCTGAAAGGCTTGAAAAAAGTTTGTGATGGCTGGTTTATGAGTTTCAGTTCTGAGTATGTAGAAATCGTGTTTTGGTTTGAGCTGGTTTTAGGTCAGGGTGAGGGGTGGGAAATGATCCTTAGGTTGTGTGTGGTTGAATGGTGAAAGAAATTTTGGGTTTTGATGGTTGAGGTGTGAGAATCGAATAAGGGATGTTTTTGACAATTTTTGTGCAATCTGAGTTCTTGGATGTTTCAAGCTTGTGTGTTATGGGAAATGAGCTCCATAAGATTAGTATAGGCCAATGAGAGTGCTCAAAAAGTGGGTGGTGGCATAGTGTGATTGGTATGGGAAAGTTGCAAAAAAGTCAACAACTTTGTACTTCAAGCATGGGCCATGGCAGAGCTGGCTTTTGGGGTGTCTTGGCTTCAGCTTGGTTCAAGGATGGCCTTAGGATCAAGATTATGCAGCTGGCACAAGTGGATGAAGAGTTTCAAGAGTTTTTGCAAAGTTATGCATTTTGGACATTTTGAGATTTCTTAAGAATCAAGTCATCAAAACCCTAAGTTCAAAGACCAATTTTGATCTTTTGAAGTTGCCTTGACATGTTATGGTGCATAGAAGTTGATTAGAGGTCATGAAATGGCTTGGCAAGTGAAATTGCAAAATTCCCTCTTTGGCATGAACTTGAAAATTATAGGATTTTTGCCAACTTTGAAAGGCCATATCTTGAGTTCTAGGATGAATCTAGACATGTTCTTGTACTTTTTGAAAATGGGAAGACATAATCTACAACTTTCATGCCTAATAATTTTTCATTTGAAGCATTTTTGGTCATGAAAGAATAGGTTGAATGTCTTTCCCAAAATGGAAAGTTTCCATTACAAGTCATTTCCAAAAATAGCAAGTTTGCATTTGGCTCAAAATTCTTTAACTTTGTGAACTTCCAAACACTTCTAAGATCAAATAAAGATCATAGAGACTCAAAATGATGATGATGATGACCCCTTGGTACTCATGATAGAGGCCTCGGATACCCTGACTTTGACTTTTCTTGCTCAAGAAGTTACCCAATGATCAGATGACTTCCACAGTGAATTTCTTCATCAAATTTGGTACATATGATCCTTATAACATATTAAGACCATTAGAAACAAGAATGACCAAAAAATTTGGGATTAAGGCCTCTGAAACCAAAACCCTAATTTTAGGTCATTTGTGCAGGAAATCCTCAGTCTGCCTCTATGCCTTTGCCATACTTTGTGATCCCTTGAATTTTGTGAACTTTGGGGAGAATATTATGATCATGGAACACACATGGACCCCCTTGGAATGCTTCAAGACCTTTGGGATGGCTCAGATCACTTCTTGGATTGCTCAGATCACAAACCCTAGATGCAGATGAAATGGAACTATGCAGTGAAACAAATATGCAATATGAGATGGTATGCTTATGCCAATGAAAAAATGAAAGTCCACAAGCCATGGTGTAAGGAAAATGAGGAAAATTTTGGGGTGTTTACACTCAAGAAGATGAAGTTCATTGATTCAATCAAGAAGGACCCAATTCTTCACTCCGGAGAAGTTATCACAACAAGGAAAATGCCTCTACAGAATTTTCCTTTGTTCTCTTCTGATACACCTCTAGAGGTTGTAGTGAGATATTTAGAATCTTGAAAGTTGGATGGTGTGGAACCAATGTTCAACCATGAAGAACTCAGAAGACCAGCACCAGAAGTTGCTCCGAAGAAGAACAAGAAGAGAAAAGTTGCTGAAGGAACTTCTCAAAAGGCTCCTAAAACAATCAGAAAGAAAGGTAATTCTTCATCTTCTCAATCTGATTTTGTTTCTGTAGTAGAATCAGTAACAATGGTCACGTCTGAAATCCCAACTGAAACCACTCCTTATGAACCCATTCCTTCATCTGAACCAATTCCTTCTGTCATACCCATAATTTCTGATGTACCTTCTGATATACTACCCCCATTCACTCAACCAGAAAATACAGCCACTCAACCACAAACTCTAGATGACTTTGACATTCCAATAGATCCAACACCTCCATCTGATTTGAACACACCTAACTTTGTTGAAACTCACTCAGAACTTCAACATGTTCTATCTGACATTGACGCTTTTCAACCCCTTGAATCTCAACAAAATAACCCACCTCAATCATCTGAAGTATAACCACCCAACACCTACCATCCTCTGAACTCTGAATTCCATACACTTGTTTTTTATTTATCCCCTATTCGTGAAAATTCCCTATCTTCTTATGAATCTACTCCACCAAACACCCCCACCTATATAACAATACCAGACACTCCCACTTTAAACTCTGAACCAAAAGACCCTCTGAGAACATCCATAGACATAAATGCTCTAAACAAACTATCTTCTGTAACCAACAAAATAGCTATCCATGTACCAAAACCAAAACCAAAACCAACAAAATCAGACATTGACTCACTATTGCTAGCATTTGAAGTAGACATGAAAATCAGGTTAGAGAATCTAAAGGTTGCTTGCTCAGAACTCCTTGATCCTGCAGCTTCTGATTTCCTTTGGGCCTCATTTCAGAAAATGGTTCAATACTGAGACCAAAAATCTGAAAGATATCTGCTATGATATTGCTCATCAGAACTTCTGCGAGAACCTCAAAGAAGTGGTCACAAGCATTGAAAATAAGAAGACTCATCTTTTGGATGATAAGCCCTGGAGTAAACCAGAACCTAAGGAATCATATTCTGATCTTCAGATGGTTTTAGTTCCCTCTTAGGAAGTTAAGGGAAATGATATTGTTCAAGTACCTTCTGCTGAAGAAACTTCTGAAGAACAATCTGCTCAAGATGCTGCAACTGCTGAAGATTCACTACCAATTTCTCTTGTGCTAAAGACTCTAGAAGAGTTGAAGAAAGAGAATGAGATGGTTAAGCAGAGGTTGGATAAACAAGATGAAACTAATGTTGAGTTGAAGACTATGATTGGTAAACAAGTGGAATCATCTTCTCAGATCAAGTCACTCCTAGAAGCATTAGTTACCAAAATGAATCCCCAACCCTGATTTTGTCCTATGTTTCTTAGTTTTTTGTTTTTTTTTGTTTCCTTGTTCTATGTTTTTGGTTTTGCTTCTAATTAATGAAAAATGTTTTTGTTTTGACTCCTTTTAATACATGTTTTACTTCTGCACTTTTGAACTTTTTGATTAATGACAAAATGGAGGAGAAACATAGAAGATTTTGATCTATAACAATTTATCAAGATTAGCCTCTAACATGTTAATAATCTGATTAAACTGTTTAAGTTGTGATTTTAAAAAGAAACAGGTTAAGTAATCAACTCAGGGGGAGCCAAGTCAAAGGACTTCTTATGAAAGAATTAAAATGCTAAAATAACTTCTAATGGAAAACTCTGAAAGAATATATATCATCAATTAAAGGGAGTTTTTCTAACTTTCAAATTCTATTCTTGAATCAAAATAAATGTTTTGTCATCATCAAAAAGGGGCAGATTGTTAGAACAATTTTGATTCTAATCTTCTATTATAGTTTTGATGATAACAATACTTTCCTAAAAGAATAGAAGTTCTAATATATGTTGCAACTAACTCATGGTTAATGTGCATTATAAAAGCAGTAGAAGTTCTTATAAGGAAAGCATCTTGGAATATAAGCAGCCTTGCGCTCTTGTATAGAAGATCTGCTTGTTAAAGAGAAGCTCTCATTAAAGACGTTATTAATGCTGCGTATTCATTTATGATACTCTGATTGGCTCTTAGAAGATTTTGATACTCTCATTAAAGACTATTTAAAGAAAATCAGAATAAAGTCTGGGAACAAGAATCTCCTATTTAGGAAGGTTTTAAGGCAATTAACAACTCTCCAAATCAAGCTCCAGATGTTCCCAATGGCTAGATAATTAAAACCACTATATAAAGAAATCTACCTGAAGATTTGAAGCTCTGGTTCTCACGTTATATTTATTACACGCTCAAATATTATCTTGCTCTCAAATATCTTGTAATAAATCACTTAGTGATTATAGCTTGTTAGAAGCATTATTAAGTTACATTGTTAATCTTTGTAAAAGATAATTTGATTTTCCTTGAGTGACTAGTTTAAGTCAGTAGACTCAAGAAGACTTTGACAATAGGTCATTGTGATTGTATTCAAATTTGAATAGTGGATTAAGACCTCGTTGATAGAGGCAAAATCACCTTGGCGGGTTGACTGGATGTAGTTTGAGTTCAAACGAACCAGGATAAATCAAAGTGTCTTTTAAAGTCTTTTTTTTAAAACCCAATTCTAACCCCCCTTTCCTTTTGTTTTTACGCTCCTTCATTACATTGAGTCCCATGTGAAGCATCCGTAAAGGCTTGAGGTACCGTTGTTGAGGCATGGGTAGTGGTTTGAGGTGTGTATGTTACTAGATCCTCCGTAAGGTCTTGAGTAAGTCTTGAGGTAGATTGCTTTGAGTCCCACGGGAAGCATCCGTAAAGACTTGAGGTGAGTACTACACTGGTTTACATAGGAAGTCTTGAGTTGGGTTATTCTGAGTCCTACGGGAAGCATCCGTAAGGACTTAGGTGAGTGTTATATCGAGCCCTATGTAAAGTCTTGTGTAAGTCTTGAGGTGGGTTACCTTTAGTCCCACGGGAAGCATCCGTAAAGGCTTGAGGTAGATGTTTCACTCGTTTAGTGTTGTGAGCGTTGTATGGATGTTTTATGTCCATCTTGTTCTGCTTCCTTATAGATAAGTGACCGAAGACTTGAGTTAGGTTTGGTAGAACCTTGTAGAGCCGAGAGAACTATAAGATAGGGAACCCACTGAGATGTTGTTATCTCACCCCACTATTGTTGTTGCTTTTCAGGTTTCTTTTGCAGTTTTGATTTACAAGTGGAGTTATGCTCGGGATGTTTCAAGAGAAGCATAGTTTTAGTTTCTGCTGTGTATTTATCTTTGTACAATGAAGGATATTGTATTGATCTTAGTATTTTATTTTAGTATAATTTTCATGTCTTGTACCATGGTTTGTATTATTTTAGATTTGGTCTAGAATGTGAATTATGTTATTAGGCACTTATAATGGTATCAGTACCAAAAATAACACTTGTATGATATTATTCTAGATATATATTATATGGGCGTTACAGTTGGTATCAGAGCAGGTCGTATCCTTGACCTAGCCTTGAAACATCATAAGTAAATTTTTCCTGCCTCTTAAGTGTGTCTTGCTGGCATGGTTCTTAATATCAAACTATGTAGTATTGGGTCTGATCAACCTTAGGCTATGTATGTGATTGGTAGAATCATGATTGTGCGACCATGAGGACTCTGAAGTGTTGTCAGAACTTCTGCTGTAAGTGTAGACTCAAGCCAAGAATTAGCAGAAGGAGCATTGGTCAGCTCAATTGGAGTCTTCTTAGGAGTTGTTCTTCCCGTAACATGGAGTTGCAGAGTAGTGTGTTGTTCGAGAAATCCTTTGGAATGGATAGAGTCTGAAAGGTATGAATATCTACAGGGTGAGTGGATAGTGCATCTTGGAATACGTGAAGTCACTGGTTGATCAGTATTAGTCACTAATATGGACAAGAGTGTTGAGAAATTTCATTCCATGAAAAGAGAGGGTACTTTGTGGAATGTGTGACGTAAGTTCAGGAATGAGTTAATTGTTAGTATTTTAATTATAAGGTTGCGGTGGCATCTTAGATGAAAAAAAGTACTTCAAGAAATGTATTCGGATGATACCTCATGGATGGATAGAAGTTACAAGTTAAGAATGTTTATTTCCTTTTGATAACCTAAAGTCGTGGTGAAACATGAAGAGAAACACAAAGATGTGATTACACGTTTCGAGTGAGACAAGTATACCCCAGACGAAGAGTAGAAGACTAGAGTTGTATATCTGGTTATGACCGAGGAGATAAAGTTTAGAGTGATACATCAAGATGTTATATTTAGTAAGGGATCATTTCGGAAATGTTGAACTACCCAATGAATGCTATAAAGTATAGTGCCAGAGAGAGAGAGAGAGCAAGTTTTCTTTAGTAACATGAGATGTGTTTGGTATGGCCCAAATGAAGTTGTGTTAAGTGTTAGAGTAAGCACCTTTGATTCGGGAAAATTCTTGTAAGACGAATCATGTTTGGGTATGAGAGAATTTCCGTAAAGTGTGAAGCGAACACGACATGGAAACGGTATTAACAATACAATATGAGAAAGTGACTACAGAAGGTATGTTTTATGGATGCACTATGGAGTTGTTAAGTTGTTATTGAAACTAAATTTAAGGAAGTGTAAGCAATGATGGTTCGCCCATTAGGACCTGGTGGTGTGATTGTAATATGTGTGGAATTGTTTGTTGGCTTGGTTGTAACTTTTGGTAGCGATTGGAATGAGCTTGAGAGGTTTAGGTAGCAATGAAAACCAGAATTGTGCTTCTGCATTTGAGTAATCAAATTACCCTCTTGGTAGTACTCGATTACAAAATTGTGTTTCTCAATCTCTTTTAGCTACCGGAAGTCCATGATTTACACTGTGTAATCGGTTACCCTTCTGGTAGTGACCGGTTATCATTGTTAAGTTTTGAAAAATTGGATTTTTTTCCTGAGATTCGTACATTTTGACTTGAGTGCCCGATTGAAGCGTTCTTGGTACCGATAGAAAGTTGTGGAGACTTTTTATGCAATGATTAGTAAAGGGTAAGGGAACCCCAGTTAATACGTGAGTAGAGATATCGAAGGTTCTTCAGAGGAGTGCATTACCTAAGTTTTCAGGTGTAAGGGAAAACTCATGTGTTTGTGAATGATCGAAGTGTTAGGAATTTATCTCTAATGGGATTAAGAATGTTGTTGTTTCAATTATCTCCAAGGAGTTAGTGAGAGGAAAAAGTTGTATACTAGAGATGAGATGTTCACTGTTTTGTTTTCTTCTGATAAGGATTGTGTGTTGGATTTGTTTATGGACAACCCAAGTGTTAAGCTTGCGACTAAAACCCTTTTGATGTAGTCATTGTCGTTTTCCTAATAATGTCGTTGTACAAGTGGAATCGAACTATTCCGTTGAGTATTCGTGTTGTGACCATAACAGAATAATAGTTTTACTTCGTCGTTTATTGGAGAGTGTAATATGCATGTTGTGCCCTGTTCTATGTTATCTTGAGTTGTGGATGGTGGGTGATCGTTACACATGTTTAGAAATCGCGAATGAGGATCATCTTGCAAGTTAGTGTGGAGTGGTTTGGAAATTTTGAGTTGGATTGTTTGTTAACAAAGAGGAACAAGTCTAGTTGTGTTCGACCATTTAGCCTTGAATAGGTAATTAATTGACACATGAAATTTATGGAAGACTTTAGAGAATTGTACTTCCTGAACTGTAAGTCCATTTTGGCTTCCGTTCGAAGCATCAGAGGATACAATGTTGGACTTTCTTTTGAGCATGTTTTGCGACTATTGAGGACCTAAATTATGAAGTTATAGAGACTCATGAAGTGTTGATCTCCCAGGAAAAGTTTTGGTATCTGAATTACTGTGTGGATAAGAGAGGGACAATTGGTCAGTTCTAGTATCGTTAAATTCTTAACATCAAGTTATGGACTCCGTAAGAGTAATACTGGATGTGTACAATTGAGTTGTACTCAGAGATATGGATTTTTAAGTTACCCTTCCAGGTGAGAGTGAGAAGTGAATATTCCGAAGTTAAACCTGTAAGTTGGATCGTATGAGGAACGAGACCCTTGAGAAATATGGGTTTGAACGAGAAGTTTCATATGGTCCCAAAAGGTGAGTAAGTGGAATATTGTATGCAATAATCAAATGTTATGGAGAACCGTAAGTATACTAAGGGTGATTTAAGTTTGGTATTGGTGACTCACTAATTGGTGTAAGCTCTATGACATTGCTACGTTGTTATTAAGGGGACCTTGTGTCAGTAGAAACCTTGAGTGAATAGAATCTTGTGAAGAGAATTGATATGGAGTATAGTAACCATGGTCGTATTTGTTAAGTTAAATTAGATAGATTTCTTTGAGTTTAGAATGGAATCGGAATTGTATAAGTTATGATTGCAATAGTACAGATCCTTTTTTCTCTGTCGTTGGAGAGTTTGGACCGAAGTTGTTATTATGGTATGGTTAATGAGTAAATTGTTCTATCATTGAATGTCTGCAAGTTTTGTCCCGTTGGTTGGTGAGAACTTCAATGGATAAGTGTGTTTTCAGCAAACTATCAACTACTCGGTATTGTTTGAGAATAGTGGTATCTCAACTATTAGACTTTGAAAGCATAATGGAAAGAGACAAATGAAAGAGTTCAGTTGGATTGTTGAGAATCAGAGGAGAATTATTTATAAGTGGTGAAGTAAGAGGATTTTTTTCTAAGTGTGTTGTCTATAGTAAGATACTGAAAGAATGAAGTGTCCGATGTAAATGGTTACAATTTTGGTATAAAACCAAGTGGAATTGGTAAAGAAGTCGTTTGACAACCTTTGAAATGCCTTTAGTGATTGAAGGATTGTAATAAGAGTTTGTTGGAAATTGTATGTAGTTAAGATTTCACTAAGATACCTTGTGAAGTTTTTGTAGAGTGTTGGTGTATCCCGAAATCAAGTTGGAATGTTATGCTTTTGTGTTGTGACTCAATAGAATGAGTTAGTATGGTATGTTTCTCCGAAGGAGGAATGAGACTAAGTGATTCAGTATGAAGCAACAGACGAATTTCAGAAATAGTAAGTTGGAAGTTAACCTAATGTTGGAACAAGAGTATGAATAAGGACGTAAAGTTTGATTTTTTATGAAACGATGACTTTGAGCCGAGGTGTCAATAGTTAGATTTGAATATGTCAGGATATGTAAGAGAAGTAAGGATAAATATGGATCTGAGATAGTGTAGTAAACTGTTGTTGTTATGGAGTAGAGGAAATTCGAGGACGAATTTCAATTTAAGGAGGGGAGGATGTAATACCCCGTATTTTAATTAAACACTTTGGATAATATTAACTAAGATTAATTAGTATTATCTGACTCAGAGGCTTTATCAAATATTCGACTCAGAGACATTTTTGGATACTCTCAATTTGGACCTATTAGCTTACTAACTAATAGTTGTATTAGTATAACTATTGTTGTTTGGTTTAAAATAAAGAAAGCAAGGATTTGTTATAAAGAGGAAAAAGAAAAGAAAGTTGGTAAGGGAAAAAGAAAAGAAAGGAAGAGAAGAGAAAGACGAGAAATGGAGGAAAAGAAGAAGGAAAACCCTAGAAGAGGAAATGCTTGGATCATCAAAGTTCTTCATCAATCTTTATCATCTTCACCAAACTCCTTTTCATTACAAGGTGGGTTCATAATTAGAAACCTTTTCTTTTAGTTTTGGTGGAAGTTTGTGATTTTAGGGTTTTGTAGAAAATATTAGAATCGAAAGATTAAACTGTTAAAACTCGATAAAATCAAAGTATGTTAGTTAATATGTGATTGTATCCATGTGTAGTGATTGATTCCACTGTTTGGTGATAATTTTGGTGAGTTTTGGCATTTGGGAGAAGTTCTGCTTGTAGCTGTTTTCAGCTGAATTTGTAGAGCTCACTTAGCGAGCAGGTTGATTCTGTAGAAAATCCTCTGTTCTGGTGTAGCTCGCTTAGCGAGCAGCCCGCGCTTAGCAAGTCTGACAATTTGTCGTGTTTTACGTTTTACTTCGTAACTTTTGTTTCGGGTGTCCGTTTTTAGTGTTCCACATATCGTTTTGAAGCTAATAACATGTTCTATCTAATGAGATTGAGAAAAATTAATTTAAGTCGACTTTTACCCGACTTCTCTAACCAACCATAATTATGTTATTTTGGGAATTTTGGTATTAATCGATTGGTGGATTATGTGTTTAATCATGAAGATTGATTGAGAGTAGAGGCAATGCGATTATTGTGAGAATTGTTTAATGGTGATAATTGAACTAAAATGTTAGAATCATATGTTTGAAAACTATATAATTAAACACATCAATAATGGAGAAAGGGTGAGGAGAATCTTACCATAAACCAATAGTGTGGCCTAGTATTGTGACTAGAACTTGTTTAATGGTGTAACTCGTGAGATAACTAGGATTACCCTAGGTTGTTACAAACCATTAACGTGCTATACACTAGGCCTCCGTAATAGTCTTGTGTAAGTATTGAGGTGGGTAGATCTTGGTCCCTCACGGGAATCATCCGTAAAGGCTAGATGTGTGTATTACACGGTGTCCTCCGTAGAGTCTTGAGTAAGCCTTGAGGTGGGTATTACATTGAGTCCCACGGGAAGCATCTGTAAAGTCTTAACGTACCATTGTTGAGGCGTGGGTAGTGTTTGAGGTGCGTATGTTACTAGATCCTCCGTAAGGTCTTGAGTAAGTCTTGAGGTAGGTTGTTTTGAGTCCCACGAGAAGCATCTGTAAAGACTTGAGGTGGGTACTACACTTGTTTACGTAGGAAGTCTTGAGTAAGTATTGAGGGGGGTTATTCTGAGTCCCACGGGAAGCATCCGTAAGGACTTGAGTGAGTGTTATATCAAGCCCTCCATAAAGTCTTGAGGTGGGTTACCTTTAGTCCCACGGGAAGCATCCGTAAAGGCTTGAGGTAGATGTTCCACTCATTTAGTGTTGCGAGCGTTGTATGGATGTTTTATGTCAATCTTGTTCTGGTTCCTTATAGAGAAGTGACCAAAGACTTGAGTTAGGTTTGATATAACCTTGTAGAGCCGAGAGAACTCTAAGATAGGGAACCCACTGAGATTTTGTTATCTCACCCCATTATTGTTGTTGCTTTTCAGGTTTCTTTTGCAGGTTTGATTTATAAGTGGAGCTATGCTCGAGATGTTTCAAGAGAGGCATATATTTAGTTTCTGATGTGTATTTATCCTTGTACAATGAAGGATATTGTATTGATCTTAGTATTTTATTTTAGTATAATTTCCATGTCTTGTACCATGGTTTGTATTATTTTAGATTTGGTCAAAAATGTGAATTATGTTGTTAGGTACTTATGATGGTGTCAGTACCAAAAATAACACTTGTATGATATTATTCTAGATATATATTATATTGGCGTTACAATCTTATTTGTCTATCCCTTAAGAAGGTCAATGTTATTTTGGGAATGGATTGGCTATCTGCTAATTCTGTGTTTATCAGGTGCGAAGAGAAATTAATCATCATTCCATCCGTGGAAGCTCCTTCGAAAGATGTATTGACAACAATGTTTGAAGGTACGGTTGGAATGGTAAACTTTTTATTTGAAAAAGACGAAATCTGTTTTGCTGGTCCTTACTAAAGAGAAGAGTAATGATAAACAAGTTCTGAATATCCCAATAGTCTGTGAGTTTCCTGAAGTCTTTCCCGAGGATGTCACTTCCTTACCTCCTGTGAGGGAAGTTGAATTCTCAGTTAACCTGATCCCGAGGACGGCTCCTATATCCGTTTCCCTTTATCGGATGACACCGCTTGAATTAAGAGAACTGAAGGATCAGTTAGAGGATTTGACGATGAAGCATTTTGTTAGACCAAGTGTTTCACCATGGGGAGCTCCTGTTTTGTTGGTAAAGAAGAAGGACGGTGGTATGCAGTTGTGTATTGATTACCGTAAGTTGAACAAGGTCATTATCAAGAACAAGTATCCTTTACCTAGAATATACGACCTTTTGGATCATATGAAAGGATTTTGTGTGTTCTCGAAGATTTATTTGAGGTCGGACTATCATCAGATTCGTGTAAAGAGTTCCAATGTACCGAAGACTACGTTTAGAACCTGTTATGGTCATTATGAATTTCTAGTGATGTCTTTCGGTGTGATGAATGCTCTAGTTGTTTTTATGGATTATATGAACCAAATATTTTAAGCTTATTTGGATCAGTTTGTTGTAATCTTTATTGATGACATTCTCATTTATTATCGTACTCCACAAGAGCACGGAGAGCATCTGAGAATTGTTCTATCGATATTGCAAGAGAAATAACTTTTCGCCAAGTTTAGAAAGTGTGAGTTGTGGATGTCAGAAGTCAAATTTCTTGGACATGTTATATCTCAAGGAGGTGTAGCAGTGGATCCGTCGAAAATTGAAGTCGTGATTAATTGGGAGAAACCGAGGAATGCTTTGGAAGTTAGAAGTTTCTTAGGTTTGGCAGGTTACTACAAAAGGTTCATCAAAGGCTTTTCTCAGTTGGCGTTACCATTAACTAAGCTTACTAGAAAGGATTTCACTTACAAATGGGATTCTGGTTGTGAACAAAGTTTTATGTATCTAAAGCAAAGATTGAAGACTGCTCCGGTGTTGATCATTCCTGATCCTAACAAGTCTTACGAAGTGTTTTGCGATACTTCTAAGATGGGATTAGGAGGTGTTCTTATGCAGGAAAGTCAAGTTCTAGCTTATGCTTCTCGACAGTTGAAAGTTCATGAGAAGAATTATCCAACTCATGATTTGGTGTTATCGGCCATGGTGTTTACTCTAAAGGTGTGGCAACATTATTTGTATGGTGTGTGCTTTGAGATGTTCAACGACCATAAGAGTTTGAAGTATCTTTTTGATCAGAAAGAATTGAATATGAGACAAAGAAGGTGGATGGAATACTTGAAGGATTATTACCTCGAATTAAAGTATCATCCAGGAAAAGCGAATAAAGTAGCAGATGCATTGATCCAGAAAGTGATTCATGGTGCCAAGTTGATGGTATTGGAATATGAATTATTAGAGAAGTTTCTAGATCTCAATCTTCAATTTGTATGGACTCCGAATGGTGTGATCATGGGAAATTTTAATATCAATTCTACCTTAAGGAGATAAATTCAACAAAGACAAGTTCTAGATGAGAAGTTACAAGAGATGTTACTCCAACCGGGTTTTGTAAGAGCGTTGGATGGGATTATCCTATTTAACCAAAGGATTTGTATTCCAAATGATGATGTGTTAAAGATAAATATTTTGGAGAAATCTCATAAAGGTACTTTTACGATATATCCGGGTTCTTCGAAGATGTATCAATATTTAAAGAAAGAGTATTGGTGGTCTGGTATAAAGAAGGATATTGTGGTATTTGTCTCCGAGTGTGCAGTGTGCCAACAAGTGAAGATAGAATTTTAGGACCCGAGGTTATTTAAGAGACTACGGAAAAGAATAGAATGATTCAAGATAAAATTAAGCTAGCTCAAGATCGTCAGAAGAGTTATACTGACAATCGAAGGAGACCTTTAGAATTTGAGAAAGGTGACCATGTTTATTTGAAAGTTACTCCGAGATTGAGATTGAAAGGACCGTTTAAGTCACGCAAGTTAAGTCCGAGATAAATAGGACCATATCAGATCCTAGAAAGGACTGGTGAATTCTTACAGATTAGCCTTACCACCCTCTTTGTCTGAAATGCATGATGTTTTTCATGTATCTCAAATTCGTAGGTTTGTTTCTGATCCTCTTCATCCTATTCTGCCGGATTCTATCGAGATAGAAGCAGACTTGACTTTTGAACCCCAACTGAGTCGTATTGTTGGAAGAGAAACCAAAATGTTAAGAAACAAAGAGATTCCACTTGTTAAGGTACAATGGGATGTGACGCATCCGGGAGATGCTACGTGGGAGATGGAATCAGAAATGCGGGAGGTGTATCCTCACCTGTTCAGGTAATCTTTAAATTCGAGGATGAAATTCTATTTAAGGGGGGAGAATGTAACACCCTGTAATTTATGTTAATGCTCTTAAAAATATTATTTGATATTAATAGGGTTTCGGGTTGCTCTGAGATGTTTTAACAAAAATAATTGGAGAAATCAGTGAATTAATTATAATAACTAATATTATCTGACTCAAAGGTTTTATTAAATTGTTGATTAAGAGATATTTTTGGATACCCTCTATTTGGACCCGTTAGGAGGAAATTATACTTTTCCCGTATAAACCTAAGATTTGTTTTCTTATGTTACATAAACATAGAAACATAGCAAGAAAAAGGGGGAAAGGAAGAGAAAGAAGAGGAAAGTGAGAAAAAGGGAAAAGCTTAGAGAAGAAGAAGAAGCTTTTGATCTTGAAGTTCATCATCCCTTCATCTCTCAATCTTCTCAATCATATTTGGTAGATGATAACACTAAATTTCACCGTATTTCTGACTCTGATTTCACATGCATTCTTAGTTTTTGTTGTTATTTTGTTATGTTATTACTTTGTTTTTCTTTATTTTCAGGTTTTTATGTAATCGGGGCCTAAATCAAGAAAAGGAGCGAAAAAGGAGTGGAAACAGACAAAAACCAAGAAATTCAGCGTTTTACACTTACGACATCCATCATGGCTGGCGCCATGGGGTCAACCATGACGTGGCCACGTCTCAAGACCACTCCACAACTGCCTATGCCCACGTTCCCCACTATCTCCTGAACTTTGTACTCATGGAGGGCGCCATGGCCTTGTGGCGGGCGCCACAAGGCAAAAATGTTTCCCTCCACTTTTTAGTGGAGGGGGGCATCCTGGTCTTTTTCCATTTAATGTTTGCCTATAAATAGGACTTTAGAATTTCGTTTTTATCATCCAAACTTAGAATCTCTTAGGCATATATCAGTTTTAAAGTAGTTATCATTCCACATCAGGGTGTTACTGCAATCGAGTGATCGAGTCTGTGTACGTCTGTGTGATCGAGTTTTGGAGCACTCTGGGAGGAAGTTAATCCTGCCGCCATTTTAATTCCAGTTCATATTTTATTTTTCTGCACTCGCTTTATTTTATTTACTTTCCGCATTGCTTTACTTTATTTATTATCCGCACTAGCACTTTACTTTATTTATTTCCTACACTCGCTTTACTTTCGTTTATTTCTCGCACTCGCTTTAAATACCTTTATTATCCGCACTCGCACTACTTTTATTTACTTTCCGCACTTGCACTAATTACTTTTATGAAAAATAATAAAAATAACTTTTACTTTACCATGTCTAACTAAATCCATAAAGGTTAGAATGTAAGGATCGTAATTGAACCAGTAATCCGTACAATTGTTTGTAGAAACACTTAAGGGCTATTTTAACTTTCAATATAAGTTTAATTGTTTTTAACTATTTCAAAAACAACCAAAAGCGATTTGTCTAGTTCATTAGGAGTTTTTAGATTAAAAAGAAAAGAGATTTTACAACGATTTTCAGACGCGTTAAGAAGTTTAGAGTCTGGTTCGTGAGAACCTCTTTTTGTTAAGAAATCCAGGTTAAAGTACTTTTCAACTTAGTTAAGATACTATATTTCTTAAAAATAGGTTTACTACTCTAACACAGTACGCACCTTTTTATCCGTGACAATAGGAGGGGTTGATTAGAGAGTACAACTCGGTTCTGAATACGCGAAAGCGACAGTTCCTGTTAAATTGGTTCTTTTCAAAGTGGAAAACATTTCTCATAAGTAGTTCTATTAACAAGTACCGGATTATCAATTGATTATGTGAATTACATTCGAGTCTATCTTTATTAATTGTTTAAAATTATTATTTTATTTACCATTGCGCACTCTTTAAAACCATTACATTCAATTGCCTTAGATACACACCATAACAACAGGTACGATAGATTGACACTTGGTCTATGTGGATTCGACAATCTTTTATATTACTCTGACGTGTTCGTACACTTGCGAAAAACACGCTTCAAGTTTTTGGCGCCGTTGCCAGGGACCAATTTCGTCAAATTTCATACCCCGTAGTTATACCGTTTAGACTAAGGTTGTTACCTGCCGGTCAATGCGAAAGACTTGCAGTGCCGGAAGCTTAGTAGACCCTCTAGCTGAACCTGAACGTTACGCTTGCGCACGTTTGTTCTTCCATAGGAATAGGAGAGCTATTGCCGAAGATCAAAACCGAAGACCACTTAAGGACTTCGCCCAACCATCAAACGAGGAACCTAGTTCCAGCATAGTAAACCCCGCTATCCCAACCAATAATTTTGAACTTAAACCATCCCTGCTGCAATTAGTGCAACAGAGACAATTTGCAGGTCTTGCTACTGAGAACCCAAACCAACATTTAAAAAACTTTCTCCAGTTAGCAGACACCTTTAAAACCAATGGAGCTCCTCCTGAGGCAATCCGCTTAAGATTATTTCCTTTTTCCCTCAAAGATAAAGCTCTATCATGGTTAGATTCCCTTCCACCCAATTCCATAACAACTTAGGAAGACCTTAGAAAAGTTTTTCTTGCTAGATATTTTCCCCCAAGTAAGACTGCTCTTCTTCGAAACCTAATAACCAAATTTACCCAACACCAATGAGAATCGTTGTTCGAAGCCTGGGAGAGATATAAAGAGCTATTAAGAGCATGCCCACATCATGGCTTAGAGAATTGGATAATCATTCAAACCTTCTATAATGGACTTCATTATAACACTAAGATGACCATCGACGCTGCCGCTGGTGGCGCACTGATGAACAAACCTTACCCTGAAGCTAGTGCCCTTATCGAAGATATGACCCAAAATCATCAATCATGGGGAGTAGAACAAGCAACAGTGGAAAAAAAGTAAGCCCAAGGAGGAATACATGAGTTAAGCTCTATGGATATGATGCAAGCTAAAATGGACGCTTTGGCCCTTAGAGTCAAACATATGTGTACAACTCCGAATACTGTAGCCGCAGTTTCGCTGAATTGTGAGATATGTGGGACGCAAGGACACCAATCTGCCGAATGCAATTTGTTAAATGAGACCAGCCCTGAGCAAGTGAACTATACCCAAGGGAACCCATTTTCAAACTCATGCAACCCTGGATGGAGGAATCACCCAAACTTCTCCTACAAAAATAATAACCCTATCCAAAATACCGCACCTCCGAGACAACAAGGTTACCAAGCTCTGAGAACAAATCAACCTATGCAACCTGTACCACCAAATCCGAGCCTTGAGAAAATTGTGGAAAATTTTATCACCGCTCAAACACAACAAAACAAAGAGTTCATGAACCAAATCGTCCATGTTAACGAACTAATTACCCAGTTAGGAACCAAGGTTGACCAAATTATTACTCATAATAAGATGCTTGAAACCCAGATCTCTCAGGTAGCTTTAAACCAAGCCCCTCAGACTGCACCTGGAGGACAGTTCCCTGGACAACCTCAACAAAACCCGAAAGGGCAAGCAAATGCCATTACTCTACGAAGTGGAACCGCTTATAAGGAACCTTCTAACCCTAGATTAAGTGATCCCGAAACTTCTGAGAGAAATGAAGAGAAGGAACCAGAGGAATCTGAAAACCCGAAAAGTCAAGAAAAAGGAGAAGAACCTAAAAACAAAACCTATGTACCACCACCGCCATACAAACCACCAATACCATACCCTCAAAGACTAAAGAAAACCCAAATCGATAATCAGTATCAAAAATTCATTAAGGTTATAGAAAAACTTCACGTAGAAATACCCTTTACGGAAGCCATCACCCAAATACCTTCTTACGCTAAGTTTCTCAAAGACATACTTACAAACAAACGTAGACTTGAAGATCCGAAACCCGTGGAATGTATTTCTATTTCCGAAAATAGGTTAGCAAAGAAAGATAAAGATCCCAAATTTTTTTCCATTCCTTGTATTTTGGGGAATCATGTCATCGAAAAAGCTTTTCTAGACTTAGGAGCTAGTGTGAGCTTGATGTCTTTAGCAGTTTGTGAGAGATTAAACTTAGGAGAATTACAAACTACTAAGATGTCACTTCAATTAGCCGATAGATCCGTTAAATACCCTATAGGCATACTTGAAGACGTCCCTGTTAGGATAGGTCAGCTGTTTATACCTACTGATTTTGTTGTCATGGACATTAAAGAAGATGACGACATACCAATCCTCCTAGGTAGACCGTTCTTATCAACCGCCGGAGCCATAATAGATGTTAAAAAAGGGAAACTAACCTTTGAGGTAGGTGACGAGAAGATAGAATTTGTACTCTCGAAATTTCTTATGGAACTTGTAATAGGAGATGCTTGTTATGCCTTAGATATCATTGATGAATGCATTAGGGAATTATAGCAAGAAGAAGAAATTGAATCTATAAAATTGCCATCAACCCTTATATGGGAAGATGACAGTTATAAAAAACCTTACATTGATGATAACCTTCACGAATGTTTATCTCTTACCCCAGATCCTATGCCTTGCCCTATGAAACCAACCGTAAAACTTAAGGAATTGCCTAAGAACTTGAGATACAAATTTCTTGATGAAGAAATGGACTCCAGTTATAGTCAGTGCTACCTTGGACCGAGAGGAAACAAACCAATTGTTAGATGTTTTACGAAGGTACCCCTCAACCTTAGGATATAAGATCTCAGATCTAAAAGGAATAAGCCCATCCGTATGCATGCATCGGATTTTGCTTGAAGAAGATTCAAAACCCTCCAGAGAACACCAACGAAGAATAAATCCTATGATGAGTGAAGTAGTTAAGACTGAAGTTCTTAAGTTACTAGAGGTAGGTATAATATATCAGATCTCGGACAGTAAATGGGTAATCATGTGCATGTAGTACCTAAAAAGGGAGGCCTCATAGTCGTGCAAAACGAGAAGGGCGAACCTGTAGCAAAAAGAACTGATTGAGGTTGGCGTATGTGCATAGACTATAGAAAATTAAATAAAGCAACTAGGAAGGACCATTTCCCATTACCATTCATAGACCAAATGTTGGAGCGCCTAGCCAGACACTCTTACTTTTGTTACCTAGATGGATATTCAGGATTCTTCCAAATACCTATTCACCCCGAAGATCAAGAAAAAACTACCTTTACATGCCTTGTTGGAACTTTTGCCTACAGAAGAATGCCTTTTGGACTCTGTAATGCCCCTGCCACTTTCCAACGATGCATGATGTCTATCTTTGCAGACTATTTAGATAGAATCATGGAAGTATTTATGGACGATTTCTCAGTTTGTGGATCTGATTTCAAAAATTGTCTTATCAACCTTGAGAAAATCCTAGAAAGATGTGTGGAGGTAAACCTTGTGCTAAATTGGGAAAAATGTCATTTCATGGTCACCGAAGGGATTGTTTTAGGACATATAGTTTCCGAAAAAGGTATAGAGGTTGACAAAGCTAAAATAGAAGTCATAGAAAATCTAAAACCACCGAAGACTATCAGGGAGATAAGAAGTTTTCTTGGACATGCCGGATTTTACCGACGTTTTATCAAGGACTTCTCCAAAATAACAAAGCCCTTAACTGGTCTTTTAATGAAAGATGCTGAATTCATCTTTGATGAAAAATGTATCGAAACATTTAATCTACTGAAGCAAGCTCTGATTTCAGCACCTATAATGAAACCCCCTGATTGGTCAGAACCGTTTGAGATAATGTGTGACGCTAGTGACTATGCTGTAGGAGTCGTTCTAGGTCAGAGAAAAGATAAAAAGTTACACGTAATTTATTATGCCAGTAGAACCCTAGACGCTGCACAACTCAACTACACAACAACCGAAAAAGAGCTCCTTGCTGTAGTTTTTGCCATAGACAAATTTAGATCTTATCTAGTAGGAGCCAAAATTATAGTTTACACCGACCATGCTGCCATTCGTTACTTACTAAGTAAAAAGGATGCCAAACCAAGGTTACTTCGATGGATTCTATTACTGCAAGAGTTTGATTTAGATATCCGTGATAAGAAAGGAACAAATAATGTAGTAGCTGATCACCTTTCTAGGCTAGAATACCTGAAACCTGACTCAGTGCCCATAAATGACGATTTTGCCTATGATAGACTGACAGCCCAACTAGAAACTTTTGAAGATGATAACCCAGACCCATATGAGCATTCTCATAAATCTTTAGCCATAAGTAATGTACCTTGGTATGCAGACTTTGTTAATTACCTAGCCGATGACATCATACCCCCCGATCTAAATTACCATCGGAAGAATAAGTTCTACAGTGATGTGAGAAACTTCTATTGGGACGAACCATTTCTTTTCAAGAGAGGTAAAGATGGCATTTTCCGCTGTTGCGTTCCAGAAGAAGAGGTACATAATATAATTGAGCATTGTAACTCTGCACCCTATGGTGGACATGCAAGCACATCTAAGACCTACGCCAAGATTCTTCAAGCTGGCCTATTCTGGCCTACCATGTGGCGTGATGTCCATGCTTTCATTTTCAAATGTGATAGATGCCAACGTACAGGAAATATTTCAAGATGTAATGAAATGCCTCTAAGAAATATCCAAGAAGTAGAACTCTTCGACGTATGGGGTATAGACTTTATGGGACCGTTCCCACCATCTTTAGGAAATCAATACATCTTAGTAGCTGTTGACTACGTGTCTAAATGGATTGAAGCTATCGCCGCACCCACAAATGACACCAGAGTCGTCATCAAATTGTTTAAAAACTATATATTTTCCAGGTTTGGAACCCCCCGTTTAGTCATAAGTGATGGAGGATCACACTTCATATTGAGAATATTTGATAAACTTTTAAGAAAGTATGGAGTTAAGCATAGAGTAGCAACACCATACCACCCACAGACTAATGGACAAGTGGAAGTATCTAATAGGGAGATCAAACAAATTCTTGAGAAGACAGTCTCTATATCTAAAAAAGATTGGTCGCAAAAACTTCAAGAAGCATTATGGGCATATAGAACCGCTTTCAAAACCCCTATAAGAACAACCCCTTATCAACTGGTCTATGGAAAATCATGTCACTTACCTTTTGAGTTGGAGCATAAGGCCTATTGGGCCATCAATACTTTGAATTTGGATTACCTAACTGTTGGTGAAAAACGTATCCTTGATATCCACAAATTAGAAGAGCTCAGACAATCCGCCTACAAAAATGCCATCATATACAAAGAAAGAACAAAAGCTTGGCATGACAAAAGAATCATAAAAAAGGAATTCAAAATAGGCGATCCTGTTCTCCTGTTCGATTCTAGGTTATGACTTTTTCTAGGGAAGCTTCGTTCGAGATGGATTGGCCCTTTCGAAGTATCTAAGATTCTAAGATCTGGTGCTATTGAAATCAAGAACCAGACATGTAAACCGTTCATCGTCAATGGACAGAGGTTGAAGCCCTACGAAGGAGGTGACATCCCAACAACATACTCCTGCCATACTCTGAGTGATCCACCATATCCTTCGAATGATGTGTAAAATCCGGTCGTCGAGCTAATGACGTTAAACAAGCGCTGCATGGGAGGCAACCCATGGTTTTCTTATCTTACTTACTTTTTTATTTTTACTTAATTTTAATTTGTTTACTTTATTATTCTGTCAGGACTAACAATTGAATGTTTTATGTGATTTCAGGACTTGTTTGCTAGCCTTGTGCTGAATGCAGAACCCCGATGACATGCACGTGTCCTTTAGAGACGACACACAGAGAAAGCGTTACTATGTCCACATGAGACGCCCTATGGCACCTACCAGGTACCCATACCAAGATTGCATGGATGCCTTGGGGATAGAGCCAAGTGTCAGATTATTATGCCACCAACTCTAGTGGGACCAGTTTGACGATATGAACAACACTTACAGGAACTTGACTCTAGAGTTCCTCATCTCGTTTGACTATGATCCTTGGGCTGGACCCGATGGACATGCTGTTTTCAGGTTGTTCGGGACTGACTACTCCTTCTTTCACAAAGAGTTTGGTGATTTACTAGGTTTTCAGACTACTCCTGTTGCTATTCCAGAGACACCGATGGGGTATTTTATGAGCAGAGAAGTGGAAAAGTTTTGGTCTAACATCTCAGGTGGAGGGAGCCAAGATCCTTCCACTCAGTTTTCTCAGGTAATCCACAACCCTGCGTTAAGGTACTTCCAGATAATTCTAGCACACTCTTTCCTCGGTTTTCCAGATATAAAGACTCTGCTGAGTGAAAAGGAGATTTTCCTACTGTTTTGTGCGACTCAATCACGCCCAGTTGCTTGTGGCAACTTTCTGTTGAAGGGCCTTGCCAGTGTCGCCAGGTCATCTGTAGGCATTATACATGTCAGTGGGATTTTTACACAGATTGCTACTGAAATGGGTTTGTCTCGCAAATTATTGTACCTCAGGACCTTCTACTGCTACATCACCCTGGATGTTGACTTTTGTCTTGACAGAGGAATGATGAGGAGGGCCTCTTTTGAGCCCAACACGTTTAGATTATTGATCGACGGCGAAGTGATACATTACTTTACACTACCAGACCCGCTGATGACCAGTGTCCACGACCCTGCTAATTGGAGTTATGCTTTAGAGGGTTATGGAGAAACTGTCGAAGAGCCAAAATCACCTCCCGCCGCTGAGTACACTCCTACACATCTTTCTCCCCGAATCACTGTTATGTCTAACAATATGTCTTTGCAGCCGCCTGATCTACAGATCCAGATTTACGAGCTCCACAAGGAGTCTGCCCTGCTCAAGCAGGAAGTAGCAGACTTGGCATTACAGATCGAAGTATCTGATCTCACTCATGCCTCAGAGGCCGATGCTCTATATCAGGAGATTGAAGAGCTTCAGAGGGAGATAACTGAGATTCGTGGATCGAACTAGGAAGAGAGGCCTACCATATGATCGTTTTACACTGACATTATTACCCTAGTATTTAATTTCTTTTTCATGCTTTATTTTATTTCTCGCATCTCCAGACATATTTTATATTATCGCATATATTACATTTTTTTTCATGTACTTTGATTTTATCTTATATATTATTTCATGCACTAATCTCATTTTTCTCTTTTGTTTTGTTTTATTTTATTTTATTTTATGTCGAATAACGAAAAAAAAATATAAAGAAAAAAATATTTTTATTTTTGTCTTCATAAAAAAATATGCAAGCTTTATGCCTTAGATGAAAGGAGAAAACGCTATCCGGACCCCTCCGAAGACCGAAGGTACAAAAGGCCCAAAAGAAGAATTGAAAATTTTAAGGCCCAAAGGCAAAATAGCCTTATGGCGGGCGCCATAGGCCCATGGCGTGCGCCATGCCGTCCTTCCCTATTTCGGGGCTGATTCTTCTTCCCCACCATTTTCACACCTTCAAACTTCCAAAACCTAATTTTCCAACTTCCAAAAACCCCATTGAACCCCATTAAAGCTCCCACATTTCCAAAACATTCACCATCTATAAAACCCATCTAAAATCCATTTTTATTTTCATCCACCACAAACCATAAAAATTCAACCTTTACCATTTCTCACATAAACCATTCTTCACCATTTTTCACTTCTCAAGGAGAAACAACAATGGAGTTCGACAGATATCTTCTTCGCGATGGAAGACCGAGAGATAGGTAAAGGAAAATTATTCAAAGGCTTCAAAGTCGAGAAATTCTCTTGACTAGGTACGTCGATGATAACTGTCTTTACTCTTTGGGTCTGTATCAAAGTGTTTTTCATTTATTACATTTTCTAGGCTTGCATAATATTTTTGTTAATCAGGAACCTACCTATGAGAGGCTGACAGTTGAGTTTTTAAGTTCATTGATATACACTGTCATTCCTAACACTGCTAGCACAGTCGGTACTGTTAATTTTAGACTATTTGGAATTGAATACGAATACAGTACCGACAAACTAACAGGCTTGTTAGGAATCCCTCACAGGGAAGGTGCTATATGTGAGGCACCTTTGGATGCGGAATGGTCGGCCGAGGTATTTTCCTTCTGGCAGAGGTTGTCAAGTACTTCAATAAATTCTTTTGAAGGAATACTTGCGTCGACCATCCATAACCCGACCATAAGAGTTTTCAGATATCTTTTGGCATGTACTATTTTTGGCCGGGAGAAAACACTTAAGAGCTCCTATTTTTGCAAGGATGCCTCACTAATACTCATATCAATCCGGTCCCGTTTATGCTTGCACACATGGCTTTAACTATTAATAAAACATGACCGATTGTTTTTGGAGAACTTGTTACGTCTATTGCTCGGGCTCTTGACCTGAACAATGAGATAGCTACACTTGAACCACTACCTCCTCGCACAATTAATTTAAAATTTATAAAAGACATGAAATTGTGCCGAACGAGGATAACAGGTGGTTATGAGTTGATGGTTCATGGGGTAGCTATCCCATCTGTTGCTTTACCTTGCAGTAGACGTACCGATGTACGTAATGAAAGGAACTGGACCTATGATCTGAATGCTCCACCTATTTTGGGTCCACTTCCTCCTAATATTCCTGATGGGGAGGCACATGACATTGATGAAGAATATGATCGGAGAGAACATTCTCCCGTACCTCACATGTCCCCCCATCACCCGTCACAGTCACACACCGCACCATCTTCCTCTAACCCTGTTGCAGGTACTACTCCTGGATTCTATGTCACTGAGGAGATGTGGCGTGATATGACGGCTAGAGAGGAGAGGCGAGACAGCCTAATCTCTACTATTTCACAATAACTGACGGACAACATGAGCTTCATGCAACAATCACGATCGGTTTCGGGTCGTGCTTACAGTAACGTTTGCCGTGCCTTGACCTGACATCACATCAGAGCAGACCCATTAGCGAGAAGTCAACCGCCGGCACCACCAGCTTATGGAGGCCACTCAGGGTTCCATCTTAGGTAACCTTCGAGAGGTTCGGGGTGCCCAGGCTGCCTTATCGGCACGACTTGACCGGAGGGACCAGCAGCGCAGTAGATCCCGTCGTTCCAGACCATCAGAGCAGAACGGCGAGGGCACCAGTGCTCCTCCGCAATATTTTTCCAGGTTACTCTCCTTATCTTATTTCAAAACATTGGGGACAATGTTCGATTTAAGTGTGGGATGGGATTCTATTGCTTTCTGTCATTTCCCTTCTTAGTTATTTATTTGCTTTCTGTTATTTTCCTTTTCAATTAGTTATTTAGTTTAAGTTGTTTTTTAGATAATGCATGAGTCTGACAAGTCACCAATATAGTGTATCTTTAGTACATCCTCATTTTTCCCATTTCCTTAGCCTTACCAAATTTTTTTTTAAAAAAGAAAACAATGTTGATTCACATGTTTTTTGGGCTTTGAGACAGGTTTGGATTAGGATGTGGTGACTTGGGTAAACTTTTTGAAACATCAGTACCATTTTGGCACCATAGACCTCTAGAATATAGGAATCACTCCTAAACCCCGCACACCATGGCCTTTATTATCATTCAAAAATTGTCCTAAGTAGTTTATTCTAGCAGTCAGCTCCGGCCTAAGCATGCTCTACGTAGGGGGCCGATGAACATAAGTGAATGATCCAGTGCTAATAAAAAAGAAAAAGGCAAACTCTGGGATAGGTGACCCTCACAAAGTCATTTAAACCGAAAAAAGAGAAGAAAAAAATTTTTGCCACAAAAAAAAATTGCAGTCACCTATTGTTAGTTGGTTCAGAGGTATCTGGCACTGAACTTGGTAGGGCGGATTACGATCCGATCCCCCGTAGCTACATTTAGGTCAAATAAAACGGGTTTACACATGCTTATGTGCCAGAAACCCTATGTTATG
Source organism: Lathyrus aphaca (assembly GCA_963966055.1). Classification (NCBI taxonomy): domain Eukaryota; kingdom Viridiplantae; phylum Streptophyta; class Magnoliopsida; order Fabales; family Fabaceae; genus Lathyrus; species Lathyrus aphaca. The sequence goes on along the minus strand of OZ014525.1, from coordinate 198,237,407 downwards.
GATCAAAATCACTAACCGGTCACTCTACTATGAAGTATGTACGGATAACGGGCTTAATGTGATTACGCCTGAATGAAAAGGACCCAAAAAGAGATGAGAAGATAGGCCTAGGTATTGTGGGATGACATGTGGTGGTTAATATAGGATTGAAGTTTGTGTCTGTGTTATTATGGTACCCTTAGTTCACTTAGTTAGTACCTATCACTGCATCCTGACTTGAACTTAGAATCCCTCTTAGCCCAAATCACGTGTTGACACCAGTTTTTTTCATTGTTGAGCTTTAAATGTTTGCTTTAGGACAAGCAAAGGTCTAAGTGTGGGAGGATTTGATAACACTAAAATTCACCGTATTTCTAACTCCGATTTCGCATGCATTCTTAGTTTTTATTGTTGTTTTGTTATGTTATTACTTTGTTTTTCTTTATTTTCAGGTTTTTTATGGGAAACGGACGAAAACCAAGAAATTCAGCTTTTTACACTTATGGCATCCACCATGGCTGGCGCCATGGGGTCAACCATGACGTGGCCACGTCTCAAGACCACTCCACAACTGCCTATGCCCACGTTCCCCACTTTCTCCAGCACTTTGTACTCATGGAGGGCGCCACAAGGCAAAAATGTTTCCCTCCACTTTTTAGTGGAGGGGGGCATCCTGGTCTTTTCCCATTTAATGTTTGCCTATAAATAGGACTTTAGAATTTTGTTTTTATCATCCAAACTTAGAATCTCTTAGGCATATATCAGTTTTAAAGTAGTTATCATTCCATATCGGGGTGTTACTGCAATCGAGTGATCGAGTCTGTGTACGTCTGTGTGATCGAGTTTTGGAGCACTCTGGGAGGAAGTTAATCCTGCCGCCATTTTAATTCCAGTTCGTATTTTATTTTTCCGCACTCGCTTTATTTTATTTACTTTCCGCATTGCTTTACTTTATTTATTATCTGCACTCGCACTTTACTTTATTTATTTCCTGCACCCGCTTTACTTTCGTTTATTTCCCGCACTCGCTTTAAATACCTTTATTATCCGCACTCGCACTACTTTTATTTACTTTCCGCACTCGCACTAATTACTTTTATGAAAAATAATAAAAAGAACTTTTACTTTACCATGTCTAACTAAATCCATAAAGGTTAGAATGTAAGGATCGTAATTGAACCAATAATCCGTACAATTGTTTGTAGAAACACTTAAGGGCTATTTTAACTTTCAATATAAGTTTAATTGTTTTTAACTATTTCAAAAACAGCTAAAAGCGTTTTGTCTAGTTCATTAGGAGTTTTTTAGATTAAAAAGAAAAAAGATTTTAAAATGATTTTTGGACACGTTAAGAAGTTTAGAGTCTGGTTCGTGAGAACCTCTTTTTGCTAAGAAATCCAGGTTAAAGTACTTTTCAACTTAGTTAAGATACTATATTTCTTAAAAATAGGTTTACTACTCTAACGCAGTACGCAACTTTTTATCCGTGACAATAGGAGGGGTTGATTAGAGAGTACAACTTGGTTCTGAATACGCGAAAGCGACATTTCCTGTTAAATTGGTTCTTTTCAAAGTGGAAAACATTGCGCATAAGTAGTTCTATTAACAAGTACCAGATTATCAATTGATTATGTGAATTACATTCGAGCCTGTCTTTATTAATTGTTTAAAATTATTATTTTATTTACCATTGCGCACTCTTTAAAACCATTACATTCAATTGCCTTAGATACACACCATAACAATAGGTACGATAGATTGACACTTGGTCTCTGTGGATTCGACAATCTTTTATATTACTCTGACGTGTTCGTACACTTGCAAAAAACACGCATCAGTAGAGGCGAGTTCTAGATAAATGCTTTTATTTTTAGAGGTTATAGTGTTCTTGATGTTTAGGGAAAATGCTAGAAATCATTGAATCGAGAGTTTGAACGGTTGAAATATCGATTAAATGCATGAGTATGCTGACTATAGGTGTAGAAACCTTTGTTGATAATTGTCTTGATGTTTGGTGTCATTAGGATATAGTTTGAGGAAGTTATGTACTTTAAAAATGCAGATTTTCTGCTACTGACTGTCAATTAATCGGTTAACCATATGGTTAACCGGTTAATGAAACTCAGTTGTGCCACTAGAATTGAAAATATGATATGGCTAACCGGTTAACCAATCCGTTAACCGGTTAACCCTGTAAGTTGAGGAAAAATATTAATTTTTGATACTTTTAAAAATTCATAACTTCTTCATCATTTATCCGATTTAACTGTTCTTTATATTGATTTAAAGCTAATAATATGTTCTATCCCATGAGATCTAAAAATATTATTTTGAGCCGACTTTTACCCGACTTTTCTAATTAACCTTAATTATTGTTAGTTAGGAAATTGTGAGCTTTTGGAAATAAAGAGATATAACTTGTGATATGTTTAGGACTACCCTAGGTCGATGCGAAAATGTTGGACAGGTGGATAATGGCTTGTGGTGGGTATTATATTGAGTCCCACGGGAAGCCTTGCCCAGGAAGCCTTTGAGTAAGTCTTGAGGTGGGTTATATTTAGTCCCACGAGAAGCATTCGTAAAGACTTGGGTGTGTTTTACATTGTTTACCACAGTACAGTCTTAAGTAAGTCTTGAGGTTGTTGACGTTGAATCCCATTGGGAGCATCCATAAAGGCTTTAGGCACCGTTAGTGAGGTGATGGTAGTGGCTTGTGGTGGGTTTGACACTGAGTCCCATAGGAAGCCTTGTCGGTGAAGTCTTGAGTAAGTCTTGAGGTGGGTTATGTTGAGTTCCACGGGAAGAATCCGTAAAGACTTAGGTAGTGACTTGTGGTAGGTATTACACTGAGTCCCCCGGGAAGTCTTACCGATAACACTTACAATGGATATTTCACTGAATTCCACGTAAGGTGTTGAGAGCATGTCTGGACTTTTCCATCTTGTCTTGGTTCCTTGTAGAGAAGTGACCAAAGACACGAGTAGTGGATAAATTCAAACCTTTAGATCGAGAGAACTCTAAGATAGGGAACTCACTGAGATGTTGTTATCTCACAATTGTACCCCAAAATTTTCCCTTATATATTCAAGAAAATATGTCTCAAGAGGTCTCCTAATGGTCATAAGATTCTCAATTTCTCAAAGGGACTCAAGGTTTCATCAGACAAAGGTTCCTCCTAAACAATGGATCTCACATTAGGGTTTTATGTTTCTTAAAGCAAATTGGAATTAAAAATCCTCAAGTGGACTTCATGGTCTCTCATATACTTCAAAGGATCCTCATGTTAAGTTTGAAGACTTGCCCTACAAGTTTGGTCAACCAGATGCTCAGATAATCAATAATCAGTGGACTTGGGTAAAAAGTCAACTGTGGTCAACATACAGTTAAACTTCAATATTTTTGGTCAACATTAAGATTATGAAGTAATATTCATCATTTTATAAAATATTGATCATGATTCTCATCAATGACCAAAACTTGAGCAAAATTGAGGAGGTGTATAACGCAAACAATGACCAAAACTTGAGTTTTTGCCGAATGGGCCCATTTTTTCACAATCCAAACTTAATCTTAAGATAGTCCATGACCCCTAAGTCATATCTTTTGATTTTCTTTATTTATTTCATATTTTATTGATTTAATTCATTTAAATTCAATTTTAATCAAAATAAATATGAAAAAAAATCAAAGATTTGATATTTGGACTATTTTAGGACCAAATATTGAAGTTACTTACATGATATGTGATCCAAATTCGCGCAAATCAAGAGGGAAAGTCATGATAGCCAAATATGCACCAAAATAGAAATCTTTCAATACCATTCAAAATACAAATCAATTTGACCCAAGCCCATGAAGTTTGTTGACCTAAATCACTCTCCTATAAATGTATAACCATCTCAAGACCTCAGGGAGGGGCGCAGCTGAGCCAAGTGTTAGGGTTTCAAACTTCAAAATTTTCAAGAAACTTGCAAAATTCGTATTCCACTTTTCACTGAGTTTCAATCCCTTCCAAGGCTTGATTCTTCTTCCTAAGGACCAGAGGAAGAGATCCCAATCATTTGCTGCAAGTTTCAAAGCCTGAATCAAACTCATCGAGTGCACCATTTTTGATAAAATTTTGAAACTTCAAAACTTCTAATTTAATCATATTTCATGGTATATTAATGTGTGTTTGAGTTTGCATGAACCTATGGAGCATTCCCGAGCAATTAGTTTGAAGTTTCCACATGAAAATCAAGATATGCCATTGTTAGGGCATAAAACTTCCATGCTTCGAATCTCCATGTACAAGTGTTTTCAGGCCAAATGGAGGGCACTAATGAACTCCTAGGGTTGTTTATAGTCGATCCATGCCCTTAAAACCATTTGATATTTCATTTTTATGATGTTTGAAATATGCATGTGCTATAGTGACAGACAAAACCGTCACTATAAGCTTTAGCAACGAAACGAAAACCATAGGTAAAGGTGCACGAAGGAGGCGATGAATAGTGACTGGGAAAATCTGATTTTTTTTGTTTATTATATAATATTTTCTTTTCATCAATTATCACCAAAGGTCATCTGGCCTAGTGGAAGAGGCGCGTGTTGGCAAGATTGGGGACCTTGGTTCGATTCCCAACAACCCCCCTTTTCTTCTGTTTTTTTGCTCAATTTCCTTTTCTTTTCCTTTACTCCTTCTATTTTATTTTTTTATTTATTTAATTTCTTTATTTATTTATGTAAAATCAATTAATTAATTCAATTCTTATTTTTTTTAAACCAATCAAAAAAATAGAAAACTAAATAATTTTTTTTTATAAAATCATAAAATATCAAAAAAAAAATTATATAATTAAATTAAATTAGGTTTATTTTTTAATCAAATTAATTTCTTTAATCAATCATTTATCTTTTCTAATAAAAATCAATTAATCCAATATCTGAAACTATTGTCTTCTTCATCTTTTCTCCCTGATTTTATTTCTTAGAATAAATGTATAGGTTGCATAAATTTGTAATAGTCAGATTTATTTTTTTCGCCCGATTTTTCCATAATAATGTAACTGCTAAAGCCTTGTAATAACTTAGGTTTATTTTTCCGAACTTTATATTTCTGCCAGGGATTTTCATGATTATGTATCTCTCCCAAGGCCATGTAATTGCTTAAATTAGGATTTTATTTTTTGCACATTATAAATTGTTAGATGCATGCTTAATAGGATTGTATGGAAAGACTAAAATCATCTGTTAGATAACCCTAATTTTCAAGATTAAAATAACTAAACTGAACACACTTGCACACTAACACCTTTAAGGTAATCTCTCTTTGTTGCCTTACAATAAATGGTCAAGTCCCTCGAATGTAGGAATACCTTAACTTGTTGCCTAAAGAAATAAATTATAACAATTGCCTTTTCGAATAAAAGATCATAGTCCCTCGTTGTCCCTTCAAAGTTGCCTTCAAATAAATGATCTTGTCCCTACGAAAATGATGATAGTCCCTTCGAATTGTTAAGGTATCTCTACATGTTTCTTTCTATGACCATAATGATGACCCTACGCTTGTCCCTCCAAATCCAAGGATAAGACTACTTACTAACTGATAGTAAGGACAATTTTATCCCTAAGGAAACGAAAATGACAAGAAAGACCTTACAACTTAGGGTAAGTAATTATTAAATGCTTGCTCACAACTTTCAAAACAAATGCTTTTCACACCCTACACTCTTCTTCAAAATACTTTCAAACAAGTAAACATTTTGTATACATTCATACGAGAATCATTACAAAGTTAAATCTTTGCGAAATATTTTAATCACACACTACACTTTTCAAAAAAAAAAAAGTAAAAAAGTGAGCTAAGCATTTAAGAGCCCATGGATAACGATGGATACAAAGGTTGCTAACACCTTCCCTTTGTATAACTTACCCCCGAACTCAAAATATTTTAAAAGGTGTTTCCTGTTCTTTTATGCCTTTCCTAATTGGATGAAATAAATGTCGGTGGTGACTCTTGCTTACCGCAACATATTTTGTGACAAAAAACTAAAAGTCAGTTCTCCCACCGTGTTACAAAACTAGCGTCTCTGCCGGGGAAAGTTTATCTCTTAAAAAGGGGGGTTACCTTAGAGTTAGATCACTTTACTAATTGATTTAACTTGTTTGAATTATATGCTTTATTTTCAAGGGAATTTGTCTTGGTAGATACTCGTGTGAAAGATCCTATATCCGGATCTAGTGTACCTTAGGTAAGTGGCAATAAACCAAGGAAACTGTACGGCATATACCGCTATGGTTGATATGGTAGCTACATTTAGTGTGACATATTGGTTGGTACCGATATTCTTCAAATCAGTTGAGGATAATATCAGGCTATCATATGATGTCATTTACACTAACTACCTTTTAGAACATTAATTGACTCATTTTGTCCAGTAGAAAGTAGTGAGATAACCGACTTTGGTGCAGTGTAAAGTTGGTTGATACTCGATGCTACACTCATTGAGATTCTAATCTTGGGATGTTTTGGTTGGTAAAACAGTTGCCATACTGAAATAAAGCCTTTGAGAAGAATCAGTGATATTGAGATTCCTTAGAACCCGGTTACTATTGTTAGGACAGGTTGAACCAACTAAACTTCAGTGGGGAGGGTACTTACCTATGGACTTCATGCAAGCTCTTAAACATAATGCTCTTGTATCACTTGTTTGTGTTTGCCATTTGCTTGCTTTAAACATGAACATAACATCATAACATCATGACATCATAACATAGCATTTTCACTAACCATTTCAAGGACCAGGGATTTATCTTTGTTCTTTGTTGCAGGTTATGGCTTCCACTTACAGAAACACTATCCGAATCAACTTTGTAGGGATGCCTTCCAAGCTTAAGGAATTAGTCTCAAAAGTTCCTAAGAACTCTCAATTCACCGAAAGGCATGGTTGTCTACTTGGTTTGGTTACCTCAGGGTTTAATGAAGACATGATGAGTGTTTTGTTCCAGTTCTTTGACCCCAAACATCATTGTTTCACATTTCCCGATTATCAGTTGGTGCCCATAATGGAAGAATTCTCTAAACTACTTGGTGTACCTATTATTGATCAAAAACCTTTCACCGGTCTAGAGAAGGAGCCTAAACCTGAAGTTATTGCAGCAACTTTGGATCTGAAGAAGTCAGATATTGTATTGGAAACAAGAGTGGAGTTAAAGGTCTTCTTTCTAAGTTCTTGATAGAAATTGCTCAGTTGTTTCTAGATGCTATGAGTTACTATGCTTTTGAGGAGATCTTAGCCCTATTGATTTATGGTTTGGTATTGTTCCCTAATCCGAACCAATTCATATATGTGCATGCAATTAAAATATTTCTGACTCATAATCATGTGCCTATTTTGCTTGGAGATATTTTGCACTATCTTCACACTCGTACTACGAAGGAGCGAGGGACTCTGATGTGTTGCATACCTCTACTATCAAGGTGGTTTATTTCACACCTTCCTCGATATGTGATGAAGAATGAACAAGGTTTGAGGTGGTCTAGAAGGATAATGTCACTCTCTCATTCAGATATCCATTGGTGTTCTAGATCCATGGAAAACATCACTATCAATGACCGTGGTGGGGAGTTCCCTAATGTGTCACTCCTTGGTGTCGCTCCCACCAAAAATGACACAGGGCCAAGAGGGGTACAGACGCGAACGGTCGGCAAAAGAGAAGTGAATGAATAGAGTCGCCAACTAGGCATTTTTATCCCGAAGGAAAGGTAATGCTGCATAAACCTAAGAAAAGATGGATAAGACGGTTGCGAACCAGAGAGACTGAGAAAGGGGGTCGGTTACAACCTGGGAAGGTATTAGCACCCAGATCGTCCGTCGTACTCGACGGGATCCACGCTTAAAAGATTTGTGTTTTAAAGGGGGAGTGTCAGTGCTATCTGTGTATCAAAACTGGAAAGAATGCAAGTGTCAGTGTGAAAGAAGTGTGAAGTGTATAAGAGAAGTGTCAGTGTAAGAAAAAAGAGTATGCTCAAGATTATGAGGCTTAAAGAATAATTGCTGGAAGGAGGGGGAATATACAGAGACTTTTGTTCGATAACTGTTAAGTTATGCCTACGTATCCTCTCGTGCAATGAGGAAGTCAGAACACCGTAGTTCGACCCAAAGAGACTGAAAGATAAATTGACTTGTGAACTGCTTACTTGTCTATGCTCAAGTGTATGACCTGTCTGGCTCAGGTGCAAACTGTCTTGCATTAGACGGAAGAAGCAAGTTCTCGTTTATGAGTGAATGAGATGAGAAAAGAATCCCGGAGGAGACGATTATTGTTTGTTTTTGTGCTTTCAATCTTTTATTGTTTTTTATGCTTGTCATAGGAAAATGAGCTTAAGCCTAAATCAAGGGTTAGTAAACTCATCGCATCTTCCCTCTGATTAGGGGTAATGAGAATACCTTAAGTGTGAAGTCAGCATCTCACACTTAATCACCCTGATGTAGGATTAAGATCCTTAACCTGCTTGTGATTAATTAGTTGTTTTTGTTGTTTTTGTTTAGTGTTGAGTAATGAGATTAAGCCATAATCAGGGATTTAATGGACTCATTACACCATCCTAATAGAAGGATAATAGATGAGAGCATTTAAGCTGAGAAAGACTCCTCAACTTAATCCATGATTAGGGATTAACCTCATGACAAAACAAAGCCTTTATTAAAGTGGATTTTAGTTAATGATAAGATTAAGAAGTGAATTTTATGGTTTGTAAGACAACTTGAGGGGGACTTGTCCATTAACACTAGGGTTAGTCCTTCTTAACCAATTAAGGAAGAAATAGAACCCTAATGCAAGGCCCAAGTTACAAGTTTGATGTCTTGATGATTATTAAGTGGATTGATTAAAGGATTTAAACACATTAAGGGTTTAACACTTAGGATTAAAGTTATACACTCCATCCTAATAGAAGGATGCAGGCATAAGCTTAATCACAAAGCCTTAAAACCTTTAGGGTTTAGTCCTTGATTATGAGGTGAGAAGAGAAGACTCAAAGAAGACCCAAAGGCAAAAGCTAAATGGGGAACTAATCAAACCCTAATTATTATCATGCTTGGTTGTTCCTAGGGTTAATGAGGTTTGCAAGAAGATCTTCAGAGAAACCACCAGGAAGGAAGCAGATGAAAAAAAGCAAAGAGAAGCAAAACAACTTGCTTCAATTAAAAAGACAAGTTGCTTGAAGAGAGAAAGTAAGATGAACAAGAATGAGCAAGCTCAATCCAATACACATACAAAATGCAGCAAGGGAAGTATGAAAGAGATGAAAAGAGAATGTGAGAAGTGAAGGCAAATTCACTTCTCAAACAACTTACCACCTGAAAAGTTAGCAAAAGAAATGAAATGCAATGCAAATGAGATGAAATGTCATGATGCAAACCAAAGTCAGAAGCATTTACATGATGTTAATGATGCTAAGAGATGATACAAACATGAGGCAAGACATGAGAATGATCATACAAGGCAATGGATGCAGATGAAGCATACTTTGAACCATGGAAGTTCATGAAAAGTTATGGAATGCAATGGACATATAACATGGCAAATGAAAGATGCAATGATCAAACATGATTCTAATATGTCCTAAGATCTATTATGAGTCATGTTGATGCACAAAATGTCATGGCAAGTCATGGTATGCAAGCAAATGAGAAATGGATGCAAAGGAAGGCACAAATTAGGGTTTCATGCATCATACAAAGCAAAAATCCAAAACCAGAAGCAAATGACATGATAAAAATTTGAAAATGGGATCAAAGATACCCTAAACCTATACAAAATCACTGCCCAAAGGAGAGGATCCAAATCTTATCCTAGTGAAAGTTATGAATTTCCTAAGATTGCTAGGGTTTTGGGGTACTTTGTCAAGAAAAATGCAAAACAAATTGAAAATGCAAGATCAATTCAAACCAATTTTATCCTATAAACTACATGCTATGCAAGATGCAATGCCAAAAGAATCATCATCCAACTCTCAAGGATTAGGCAGAAAATATTTTTGAAGTTTGAAACAAAATATTGCCTTGAAATGAAATTAAATCCAATGAAAATGATGAAAAAGGCATCAAGAACCAAAAAGAAATTTGGTTTGAGAGTTGGACAATGTTTCTAAATGTTTTAAAATGCTATATGAATTTTTTGGTGTTTTTTAGAAACCTAAATGGTATTTTAATTAATTAATTCCCATTAATTAATTAAAATAAACATTTAAATATTTTAAAAATACAAATTTTATGCAAAAAATAAAAATAAAAATGTTTTTGGAATGAGAAAAATATTCTAAGTCAGCATGCAAAAAATGAGATTTTTGTGATTTGTTTTACTATTTTTAATAAAATGAGAAAGAAAATGCAAGAAAAATGAAATTAAAATGAATTTTAATGAGAAGTCAACAGATCCAGTGGCTGAGATTTAAATGGGACGCGCGGGAGTTGACTGGCGCCAGATCTTGTGGCTGAAATTCAAACTGAGAGGATTAATTTAAAAACCTAATTAATTAACTAATGACGTGGATTAGGGCTAAGTGAAGCCATCCTGGCCATTCAAACACGCGGGAGTCAACCAAAGTCAGCCTAATCTATGGTCCACATTCAAACTGAACCCTAAACGCATTTAAAGCCCTAATGACTTTCAGGTGGCCGGAAAAGACCTCCGGTCGTCTTCTCCGGCCACATCTCCCCTGAGCAAAACCAAAACCTCACTTCTAGGTTATTTCTGGAGCTCTAAAGCTCCAGATCAACTCCCCTCATCCCCCTGAACCTGAATCCACCCTCAGAACTCATTTCTTTTCACTCAATCCCATGATTCGAAGAAGAACATAAATATGGAAAAAATTTCAGACAAGCAATACAGTCTCATTTCTCAACCATTTTCAATAATTCCAAGTTCAGTGTGATCAGTGAAGCATGCTTAATCATTTTGAAACAAAAAATAAGAGTTCTGGAAAAATGTTTCAAGGAGGTACCTGAGCTTGAGCTTTCTCAGTTCTGGACTTTCAGACCTCCTCTTTTTGTGCAAACCACTCCCCTTGAACTCCTGATGAGGTTTTGATGCTTGGAAGGAATTTCTTTTGGCTGATTTGGGAGATTGCAAGCCAACTGGTCAGAAATCGTGTTTGGTTTATGTGAGGTTTTTGGCTGTTTCAATGGTTGGTTTGTGGTCAGTGAGCCATCTTGAGATCAATGGTGAAGTTAGTTTGAAGATTGGTTGAGTGAGCTGAGAGATTCGAAAGGTTTTGCAAGTTGGAGGATTTTTGATAACTATGGCAATATGAGGTTTCAGCTTGTGTTGTGTGTTTTTATGGCTTGCCTTTGGTCCACTTATCACTCATGGATAGGTCTGTGGAGTGGTTGTGCCCTATTGTGATTGGTATGGGTCTTTATGCAAAAAGTCAAGTTTTGTGTAAGAGAGGTATGAGTCAATGGTAGGCCAAGGACAATAGGGGTGTCCTGCGCAGCAAGGAATGAGGAGGGCCATGGGATCAGTTTTGAAACCAATTAACAAGTGGATTAGGGTTTGTATGATGTTTTGCAACTTTGTTCACTTTTGGCCCTTTTGAAGTTTCTTGATCCATAAGTCATGAAAATGGGCAAACTTTTGGTGCATTCTGAATTTTAGGCAATGGTTTATGTTTGTGCAAAGATTAGAAGTCACTTTGAGGTCTCATTTTGCCTTGGCAAGTGGTTTTGCAACTTTGCTTCTTTGGTACATAACTTGAAATTATGTGATTTTTCTTAACTTTGACAAACCATAACTTTTGATCCAAAATGAATTAGAATGAGTTCTTGTAATTTTTGAAAAGGGAATGATCCATTATACAACTTTCATGACCAAAGTTTTCCCATTTGAAGCATTTTTGAATCAAAAAGAAAGGGTTGAAAAAGTTTCCCAAAATGGCAAGTTTCCATTACAAGTCATTTTCCCAAAATGACAACTTTGCAAATGGCTTGGAATTCTTCAACTTTGTGAACTTCTAACATCTTCTATGATCAAATAAAGATCATACACATTCAAAATGATGAAGAACACCCTTTGGTTGGGTCATTGGGGGCCTCAGATGCCCTGATTTTGCACTGACTTGCTCAAGAAGTCAACTCTTGATCAGATGCCTTCCCCATGGAATTTCTTCATGAAAATTGATATGCATGATCCCTATACCATATAGAGACCAATAGAAACAAGAATGACCAAAAAAATTGGAGTTATGGCCTTTGAAACCAAAACCCTAATTCTAGGTCATCTGTGCAGTTAATCCTGGCTCTGCTTCCATGCCTTTCTCAGTTCTTGTGATTCTTTGAATTCCTTGACTTTGTGGAGATACAATATGATTCTTGAACATACATGGACCCCTTTGAAGTGATTTATGACCTTTGGAGTGGCTCAAATGGCTCTTGGATTGCTTAGATCACACACCCTAGATGCAGATGACTTGGGAATAATGCAGTGGATCAAAAATGCAATATGAGATGCTATGATTGAACTTATGCATATGAAGAGATCACAAGCCATGGTGTGAATGGGTGAGGGCAAATTTGGGGTGTTTACAGCTGCCCCTATTCAAGCATGAGTTAGCTGTGCAGGATGTAAGCAACGGCTTAACAGGCAAACAAGATAACTTGTGGTTGAATACCAAAGACAGTCCAAAATTTGCACTCATAGAATGAAGAAGAAAAGGGATATAGATTGTAAAAGAAAATAAAGTATGATTACAAAGTGCGGGCAACGGAGGACGACCGTCGAGCAGAGGACGACTGCTGGGGAAAGAGCAATGACGGGGACGACCGACATGCTAGGGATGTAAGAGGTTATGATGGGGACGGACATCAAGTAAAACTATAAGATTCTCTGGGGATTATAGGTAAACGAAATAAAGTGATGAGGTACGGTCATCAAAGGTGAAGGACGATCACCTAGCAGGGGACGGCTGCTCTGTTGGGGATAAGATGAGGGACGGTCATCTAATGGTGAAGGACGATCACCTGGCAAGGTACGGTTGCCAAAAGTATCGCGACATAGGACGGATGCCGGATAAAAAGGGTCGACGATGGGGACGGCCATCGGTTAAGCATGATGAAGGACGATCATCAAGAGGTGAAGGACGATCACCTAATAGGGTACGTCTGCTCTTAGGGTTTATCATGACATAGGACGAATGCCAGATAACAAGATCAACGATGGGAGACGGCCATCGGATAAAACGATGAAGGACGATCATCAAAAGGTGAAGGACGATCACCTAGCAGGGGACGGCTGCTAAATATCACGACATAGGACGAATGCCGGATAAGAAGGGTTCCAATAATGGAGACTCCGCTGGGGAAAGGATGAGGGACGGTCATCCAAAGGTGAAGGACGATCACCTGGCAGGGTACGACTGCCAAACGGGTATTATGACATAGGACGAATGTCAGATAGAAAGGAAAAAAGTTCAACAAGCTTTGTTGGGGACATCGCTGGGGAAAAGTAAACACAGACGAGTGTCTACGTCCAAGAAATGAGAGGTATAAGTGTTTGGGTATAGTGTATAGATTAAAGATGCAGACGAGCATCCTTAGGACTATGATACGGACGGGTATCAGGTAAAAACAAATGCTGACACATGTTCAGAGATGATGATACAGTCGAGTACCAACTGGTTAACAAAGAACACGGACGAGTATCGAATCTGAAGGGATTCTTCTGGGGAATAGTAGACACAGACGAGTGTCTAAATTCAAGAAGACATGAGTGTTTGTCACGTGTATGGATTAAAGATGTGAACAAGCATCCTTAAGACCATGATACGGACGAGTATCAGGTAGAAACAAACGCTGATGCATGTTCTGAGATGATGATACGGACGAGTACCAACTGGTTAACAGAGAACACGGACGAGTGTCGAATCTGAAGGGATTTGAGTGATATATACAAGATACGAACGAGTATCTGTATGAGTGAAACAGGAGTAATAAGTATGAGTGGTGTACAGATGAGTATTTAACTTGCTGGGGGGAGTGCGACACGGACGAGTGTCGGAAGAAGGTATATTATAAACAAGTGTATGATTTACAAAGTGTTTAGGTAACTATGCCGGGAAGGTGACATGGACGGGTGTCAGGGAATTGTATATATATATATATATATATATATATATATATATATATATGTATCTGTGAGTGCAAAGAGGACGCTTTGGCTTTCTACTGGGGATACGACACGGACGGGATGTCAGGAAGTATCTGTATCTTTTAAGGAAAGTGCCTTGGCTCTCTGCCAGGGAATCTGGGGAGTTTTCTGTACATCGTTGATGGATCGCTAGTATTCACAAGTGCTTGATTCAGAACATGGCTTATGATTATGCAATATGTTTGATTTTTGCCGTAATGCTCCGTATTAGACGGAATGCTACGCTCTGCGGGGAGAGTATGATGCGAATGCTATGATTATGCAAAGATACCGATCCGGGATTCGGATCCCGCTGCTGTGAAGAACTCTGGTTGATCTGCTTGAAGTGGACATCCCAGCTGGGGATGAGATCATTGGTAGATCTGACATATGGGACTCTGCTTGGGGATATAGGTCACTGAAAGATCCATTTTGGTAATGAGGGACCCAGCTGGGGTTTGTAGAAGCTTTTGTCACTCTGTTGTGAGATCTCAAGGCGTTGCTCTTCTGGATAGAGGCTGAAACTCTGTGAAGAGATGTTCTTTGGCTTTGCACTTGGCTGAAGAGGAAATAACAAATGGCAACTCAGCTGGGGAGAAAGCATCTCCGGTGTTAAGACTGAGTAGATAAAGGATTTGCCAGCTTGCTGGGATGAAGCTTTCATGCCCCATGCTGTGCTTTGAATACCTACAATCCTGAAAAGACAAAGAAACGCACAAGTATCCCGAGATATTCCTCATTGGATTCCGTCATAGGAGTTTAGGCACTCCTGGGAGTGAGTATATTTCCTGCAAGCACGTATTTTTAGAAGAGGATCATCTGTATTTATGCAATCAGTATCTTAAAAACATCGGACATTCTTGCAAATGAAATATACGAGACGAACCATGACTGAAAATCTGATTTTATTAATTCATGTGCCCTGAATTGGCGAGATACAGTCAAAGAAACAAATCCCCTAAAATGAGGAGATTGTTACAAATTGAGAAACAAAAGATGTTGGCAATGTTGATGACGCTTCAAGGAGCTTCCCTATGACTCGTATGACATTTGACGTTCTTCTCGTTTTGCTTTCTGAAGAAGGCTGATTTTGATCGGTGCTTAAACCTCTCGGAGCTTGTCAGGTTGTAAGTGATACAGATGAATTCAGAGTACAGTTGTTCGCTTATTCCCTTATTTTGCATGGATCACCCTTTCGGGTTTTCAATCCATCGGGATACCCATTTTTGCCTGAGTTGTCCAATGCGGCTTTTCAACTCAGCGGGTGTACATTTTTTATTTATTTTCCCTTATTTTTGCCCGAGTCTTTTATTCTGTTTTTGACTCGCCGGGATGCCCTACTTTTGCCTGGACTTACATTATGTTTTTATGTCCAGCGGGTCATTTTATGCGAAGTATTTTTTAACTGCATCTGAATTCACAGGGGATGGGAAGTCTCCACCATCCATAGTACTGAGCATGAGTGCTCCGCCAGAGAAAACTTTCTTTACTATGAATGGCCCTTCATAGTTTGGAGTCCATTTGCCCCTGTGGTCTGTATGAGGAGGGAGGAGTCTTTTCAGCACAAGATCTCCTACTTGGTTCTCTCGGAGCCTGACTTTCTGATCGAAGGCTTTCTTCATTATTTTCTGATATAGCTGCCCATGACAAATTGCAGCCAACCTCTTTTCTTCAATCAGACTTAGTTGTTCGTATCGGGATCGGACCCATTCTGCTTCATTCAGTTTAACATCCATTAACACCCGTAAGGAGGGTAATTCAACTTCAACAGGTAGGACTGCTTCCATACCATACACAAGTTGATACGGTGTTGCCCCAGTGGATGTTCTGATTGACGTACGGTACCCATGCAAGGCAAACGGTAGCATTTCATGCCAGTCTTTATAGGTGACTACCATATTCTGCACAATCTTCTTGATATTCTTGTTAGCTGCCTCAACAGCGCCATTCATCTTTGGCCTGTAAGGAGAAGAATTGTGGTGTTGGATCTTGAAGTCCCGGCACAGTTCTGCCATCATTTTGTTGTTCAAGTTGGAACCATTATCAGTAATGATTCGCTCGGGCACTCCATACCGACAGATGATGTCTCTCTTCAAGAATCGGGCTACCACTTGCCTTGTAACATTTGCATAAGAAGCTGCCTCAACCCACTTGGTGAAATAGTCAATAGCAACCAGGATGAATCTGTGGCCGTTTGAAGTAATTGGTTCAATCTTGCCAATCATATCAATGCCCCACATGGAAAAGGGCCAGGGTGAAGACATCACATTCAAAGGATTCGGAGGCACATGCACCTTATCCGCATTAATCTGGCATTTATGGCACTTCCTGGCATAAGCACAACAGTCGACATCCATTGTGATCCAGTAATAGCCTGATCTTAGCAACTTTTTAGCCATGGCATGCCCTCCTGCATGGGTACCAAAGGATCCTTCGTGCATTTCGTGCATCAACAAGTCTGCCTCTGTCCTATCGACGCATCTGAGGAGTACCATATCAAAGTTTCTCTTGTACAAGGAACCATCAGTGTTCAGGAAGAAACTACCAGTTAGCCTTCTTAATGTCTTCTTGTCATTGGAAGATGCCCCAGGTGGGTATGTTTGATCCTCCAAGAAGCATTTGATATCATGGAACCAAGGCTTATCATCTTTAACAGCATCTGCTGAGAACACATATGCTGGTCTGTCAAGTCTGGACACTAAAATCCGAGGTACAAAGTTGGCAGCTTGAACTTTGATCATGGATGAAATGGTGGCAAGAGCATCTGCAAATTGATTCTCGTCCCGAGGGATATACTCAAGCTTGACCGTTGTAAAGAAAGTTAATAACCTCCTTGTATAATCCCTGTAAGGTATCAGATGATCCTGGTGTGTGTACCATTTGCCGTTGGTTTGATTGATTACCAAAGCTGAATCTCCGAACACAGTCAAAGTCTTGATCCTTAGGTCAATGGCTTCCTCAAGACCCATAATACAAGCTTCGTATTCAGATTCGTTGTTAGTGCAGTTAAAGGTGAGTTTTGCCGAGAAAGGCAAGTGAACTCCTTTAGGTGTAATGAGTACTGCACCAACACCACGACCATTCATATTAACAGCCCCGTCAAACATCATAGTCCATTCTTCTTCTGGGTCAGGCCCTTCAGTGTGAACAGGCTCTTCATGATCTTTTGCTTTTATGAACATGATGTCTTCATCAGGGAAGTCGAATCTCATAGGCTGGTAATCATCAATAGGTTGCTCAGCAAGATAATCAGACAAAACAATGCCTTTGATGGCTTTCTGAGATGTGTACTGAATGTCATATTCTGTGAGGATCATTTGCCATCTTGCAACCCGTCCGGTAAGCGCTGGCTTCTCAAAAATGTACTTAACTGGGTCCATCTTTGATATCAATAAAGTAGTGTGGGTCAACATATACTGCCTTAGTCGGCGAGCAGCCCACGCTAAAGCACAACAAGTTTTCTCGAGCAGTGAATAACGTTGTTCACAGTCGGTAAACTTTTTGCTTAGGTAGTATATTGCATACTCTTTTCGACCAGACTCGTCATGCTGGCCCAGCACACACCCCATTGACTCTTCTAATACTGTTAAATACATTATTAGAGGTCTTCCTTCAACTGGAGGCATAAGGATTGGAGGCTCTTGTAAGTATTCCTTGATTTTGTCAAAAGCCCTCTGGCAGTCTTCGTTCCACCTGACCGTTTGTTCTTTCCTTAACAGCTTGAATAGAGGCTCATAGGTTGCGGTAAGGTGAGATATGAACCTTGAAATGTAGTTCAATCTACCTAGGAAACCTCGAACTTCTTTCTCAGTCTTCGGTGCATGCATTTCTTGAATGGCTTTAACTTTGTCAGGGTCAACTTCAATCCCTTTTTCACTTACAATAAATCCCAGCAACTTACCAGATCTCACCCCGAATGTGCACTTGTTGGGGTTTAACTTCAGTTGGTACTTCCTCAGACGCTTGAATAACTTCAACAGATTTACCAGGTGGTCTTCTTCTGTGAGGGATTTGGCAATCATGTCATCCACATAACATTCAATTTCTTTGTGGATCATGTCATGGAATAATGTTACCATAGCCCGTTGATAAGTAGCACCAGCATTCTTCAGTCCGAATAGCATCACCTTGTAACAGAACGTGCCCCAGGGTGTGATGAAAGTGGTCTTCTCCATGTCTTCTGGTGACATCTTGATCTGATTGTATCCTGAGAATCCGTCCATGAAGGAGAATACCGAGAACTGAGCCGTATTATCAACTAATATATCAATGTGAGGTAAAGGGAAGTCATCCTTCGGGCTAGCTCTGTTCAGGTCCCGGTAATCCACACACATCCTCACCTTGTCGTCTTTCTTAGGTACAGGTACAATATTAGCAACCCACGGCGGATAGCTAGTCATAGCAAGGAAACCGGCGTCCCACTATTTTTGTACCTCTTCTTTAATCTTCATTGCCATATCTGGGCGAGTACGGCGCAGTTTCTATTTTACTGGCGGGCAATCTTCTTTCAAAGGCAGCTTGTGCATGACAATATCGGTGTCCAACCCTGGCATATCCTGATAAGACCAAGCAAACACATCCACATATTCCCGAAGCATATCAATCAGTTGCTCTTTCACTGAGTCTTGTAGGCAGGCCCCAATCTTAACCTCTTTCACATCTTCTTCCGTACCAAGATTAACTGTTTCGACCTCCTCCTGATGGGGAGTAATAACCTTCTCCTCTTGCCTTAACAACCTGGCTAGCTCTTCAGGAAACTCATAATCTTCTTCAACCCCTTCATCAGCTTGATTGATTGGATTGTCAAAGTCATACAGAGTCATAGCTGTGTTGTTGTCGGTGCAGTCTGAAAGGAACTCTCTGCAAGGGTTTAGATTGTTCATTTTAGTGATCGATTTTAATCTTTGTTTAGAAAAAGTGAAATAAAGTTATCATTTTGGAAAACATTGCCATTTTATTTTTGTACAAAAAGAAAAAATGAAAAACAGTGAGCGGAAAAGAAAAAGAGACTCATTTGCAAAAGATGTCCGATATTCATTGATTGATCTGTTTGCACAAAATTACAAGATGGCTCGATTACAAAATGAGTCATGACATCTTGGGCAAGACGCAAGACTTGATGCATGCTTAAAATATACAGGAAATAATAATTACTCTGCAGGAATAACCCTTATAATTTTATGGGAAGACCAGTTTGAGATATGGCTCCCCGGGGTCCTTGGACGTATCCAGCTCTCCAGGTTGCGTTCATCTTCCGACTCATCTTCCAAGTTGTTCACTGCATCCGGGGTGAGCATCCCCCCGCTGACAAAATTAGGCTTCTTAGCAGCCTCTAATTGATCTTGTTGAGCTGGTTTGTAACCCAACCCAAATCTGTCCTCTTTCTTCTCCACGGGCAACAGCTTGCCCCAGCCTTGGGCAGTACCCTCTTCTATAACCTTCCTGGCTTGCTGATAAGATGTCATGGAGGTTCCCAGTACAGCAGATGCTTCATTAATGTTCAGGGCCTCAAACCCCTGACTCATGGTTTCATGGATTTCTCCATCCATTTCAATATACTTGTACGTAGCCAGATGGCTAACAAAGATGTCCTCTTCCCCACAGATGGTGATGATTTGGCCTTCCCACTCGAATTTCAACTTCTGGTGAAGGGTAGACGTAACAGCGCCAGCGGCATGGATCCAAGGTCTACCCAACAAACAGCTGTAGGCCGGCTGAATGTCCATCACATAGAAGGTAATTTTGATGGTCTGCGGGCCAATCATCACAGGCAGATCAATCTCCCCAAGCACTGATCTTTTAGAGCCATCAAATGCTCTCACTACCAAATTAATTGGACACAATGCCAGGCCATCATACTCCAGCTTCACTAAGGCTTTCTTTGGTAGAACATTGAGTGAAGACCCAGTGTCCACCAGTACATGAGATAGAACATCACCCTTACATTCCAGAGTGATGTGTAAAGCCTTGTTGTGGTTACGTCCCTCAGTTGTTATGTCAGCATTGGTAAAGCCCAGTCCATGACTGGTGTTGACATTTGCCACCACAGTTTCTAGTTGATTAACAGTGATCTCCTCTGGCACGTACGCTGCGTGCAAGACTTTCAGTAATGCATTCCTGTGAGCTTCAGAACACATTAACAGGGATAATATGGAGATCTTTGAGGGAGTTTGGTGAAGCTGATCCACCACCTTGTAATCACTTCTCTTTATAATTCTCATAAACTCGTCTACATCTTGCTCAAAAGATGTCTTCTGAGTTTCTTTGACGATTGGTTCTTCAGGTACCACACTCTTCCCCTTAGCTTTTGCAGCAGCTTCTGCTTCGGCATTAGGTCTTTGCAATTGTGAGGCAAAAAGGCGTCCGCTTCTGGTGAAGCCTCCGCCTCCCCCAACATTATCAATCTGTGGAGAAGAAGTTGAAGAATCCAAAGTGATTTTCTCCCCGTTGCAGTAGAGGTCAGAGCCATAATGCCAAGGTATGGCATTACTGCTTTCATATGGAACTGGTCCAGGCACCGTGATGGTAACTGGACTGACTGCTGCAGAGGAAGGTACTGCAATGGTGTGTGGATCGTAGTAAATGGTGACTGGTGATCTGGCAGGAGGTGTCACTGCTTGTTGTTGAAAGTTGTTGTTTGGAGGAACATCTGATGGATCATAGTAGATGGTGACTGCTGAGATATCTTCATTAATTTCTGTTGGCGTTGTAGAAGATTCTGCTGAATAAATGGGTGCTGATGTTGTAGAAGAAATGGTTGTTGACATCTGATTTGTCGAAGTGATGGACGGAGTCATTGTTGATGATATTGATGAATTGGTCGGAATGATTGTTGTTGCAGTTGTAGAAGAGTCAGGAATTGTTGTCAAAGGGATTGCTGGATTTGTAGGTGCCGTTGTTGTGATCTGAAGTATACCACTTTTAATAAGACCATCTATGCCGCTTCTCAAGTTATCACAACCGTTGACCGAAATGTTGCAATAACCACAACCGAGCTCACACCCGGGGAACATCTGGCATTCTAGGAGCTGAGCTTTAATCTCGACCAGAGGGGTTCGAATTTGTCCAACACTGGTGATTAAGAAAGATGGCTTGTCTTCCTCAATGGCATTAATTCTTGGCCCTCCATGATTAGGCATGGGATTCTTGTTGACATTTGGAGGGGGTGCAAAGTTTAGAGCTTTGGAATCCACCAGATTTTGTACCTTCATTTGTAAAGCTCTGCACTTCTCCGTATTGTGGCCAGGTGCATTGGAGTGGAAAGCACATCTGGCGTTGACATCATAATTTCTTGGCAGATTAGAGGGATCTGGTGGTGCCAATGTCCTTAATTCAACCAAGTTGAGTTTCAAGAGTTGTGGCAATAAGGCAGCATAAGGCATAGGGATAGGGTCAATCACCCTATTTTCCTGTGATGGTCTTTGCTGAAAAGGTCTTTGTTGTTGATTGCTGTTGTTGTTGTTGTAGGTCCTCTGCGGTGGATACTGAACTTGCTGTTGATAATGTGGTTGTTGTTGTGGTTGATATGCTGGTTGCTGAGGAATCGGAGCTGGAATGGTGACAGCTGCTACTGATCTGTGGATATGCTGAGGTCTGCCCCTGTTGGCATAAATGGCATTTGCCTCAATGGTTCTTCTAGGTCCCACAAAAGGCTTCCTGGGATTACTGGACGAGCTTGCACCATTATCAGAAATCTTACCCATCTTTAGAAGGCTTTCAATTCTTTCCCCGGCTATAACTACGTCTGCGAAGCTGGTGGAAGAGAAGGCAGCTAGCCTATCAATATATGTTCCTTGCAGAGTATTCATAAACATGTCGGCCATTTCTCTTTTCGACATGGGTGGCTGGACAGCAGCAGCAAGCTGTCTCCACCTTTGGGCATATTCTCTGAAGCTTTCCCTGGAGGATTGAGACATTCCCATCAAGAGGGTTCTGTTAGGAGCCATGTCCAGATTATATTGGTACTGCTTGATGAAAGCTTCAGCTAAGTCCTTCCAGCACCTGATAGTAGCTCTGGTCAAGTGAGAGTACCACTCCCTTGAAGCCCCAGTCAAACTATCTTCAAAATAAAACATCCACAGTTTCTCATCCATGGTATACGCCTTAAGTCTTCCCAGAAAGGACTGCAAGTGAGTTCGTGGACAGGAAGTTCCATTGTACTTCTCGAAGCACGGGGGTTTAAACTTGTGGGGAATCCTTACCCCGTCCACTAACCCCATATCCATAACATCAAAACCTAGGGAGTTTTGAGACTCCAGAGATCTCAACTTCTCAGCAATTTCATCAAACCTTCTGTCATGAACTTCATCCCCAGCTCCCATCACAGTAAACTGCTCTTCTTGGGGGTCTTCCTGTAAGATCCTTCCTCCAGTAGTATTTCCTTGCACATTACCTGGGATGTTGACTTCCGGATGTAGATGAGGCCCATATACTGGTGGATTAACATGAGGCTGACCCTTCTCATTGTTACTTGTTCCTCCGGTTCCCAGATGGGGTTCTTCAGGGGTTTGTCTTTCTACCAATGCCCTCAACCTTTCTTGACTTTGAGCCAAGCCATTCATTACTTCCATGAATTGAGTCATTTGGTTTCTCATTTCCAACCTTTCGTTAGCCATCTGATTTATGACCTCTGTCAGATCTTGCTGTACTTGATCCATTTGGATACCAGGAAGGTTGTTGCGGGTAGGATACCGGTGCGGACGGTTGAGAGGGAACACCCGGCGGCGAGCAATAATTCCTGAACCACAACAGAGTTAGAAATAAAAATAATGACAAAACCTACAAAACAAAACAAAAGTTAGCATGCAATGCAGTATGCTTATTTGCTTTCCAAGGTATCCGGCTTGGCTCTTGGTTTTGACCTTTCCAGACCCTGAGGAAGATGTTTTGATGTTGCTTGCGAGAATGAAGCAAATTAACAAATATATTACAAATGGTGGATCATACATAGTCTGTTTTTACAACATATGCCCCTGAAGGGTCAGAAATACAACATAAAAGAAGAGTACATCAAAATGGAAATAACAACAAGCAAAGTAGTCAAACATCAAGTCCAAACTCATCCTCCTTAACCTCCTTCAAAAGTGCTTCAGTTACAGGACCAGCCGGATGCTCTGTGATGTTCCTGATAAGGAGGTTTCTGGTGGCAATAGCAGTGGTTAGCTTCTTGTGCCTGTCTTGGTCCTTTGACCTCTTCAAACCAGCCCTAAGCTTCAATTCTGAAATTTCCTTCTGGGCTGCCAGCAAAGCCTCCTGTTGCTTCTTCTCATTGGCCTCCAACTGCTCAATCCTGGCTTGAGTTCTCTTATCCTCTTGAGTGCGAGCTTCAGTGATCCTGACCCACCTAGCTTGACTTTATTCTAGATAGAGATCAGTCCTAGCCTTCTGAAACTGGGCCTCTTTACAGGCATTCTTCAATATTTGCTCTCCAACTCTTGATTTCTTGATGTAGTCCTCTGCTTTCTCAATCTTGGCCAGATGCTCCACCTTAAGCTTTTCCAACCTCTCAATGTCCAGACGACCATCACTCCTCTCCCAGAGGGTCTTCTTCAGAGCTTGAGACAGATTCTCATTCCTTTCCTCCAGCTTCTCAAATTCTTCCAGGATGACAGTAGCTGGAGGTGGTATTGTGGATGGTCCAGGTGCATCCTCAATGGTGAAAGGCATCCCGGAAATCTGAGCTCTAGCATGAGACCAGTAATAATACTGAGCTGAAGCCATATTATTGCATCTCCCAAGAATGGCCATCCCCTTTGTCTGGATGTTGTCCCAAGCCCAGGATGCTTGTCTGACAACAGCTAGATTAGGCTTTATCTCACAATACAGGGTTTCAGCCAAGTCTTGCACTCTAGGAGGGTGAATCAAAGCATAGCCCAATTGCCTCTTAAACAGCAAAGGATTGTAATTGATGCAACCCTTCACTCCCACTAGAGGTACATTGGGGTACTGCCCACAACTAGTAATTATGTCCCTGCCTTTGGTGCTCTGGGTGCACCATCTGATGTCATCTGAAGTCAAAGCAATAAGTCTTTTAGCCCAATTCTTCTGTTGGTGAGGGTTCAAGAAGGCATCAGTCTTGGGTAAGTGTTTAAGCAGCCAAGTGTGGAATAAAGGAGCACAACATCTCACCAACTTTCCTCTTTGCTTCTCATTTCTTTGGTGAACTGAATAATAGAAATCCCCCAGCAATGTGGGTACTGGGTTCCTCAAGAGGAAGAGATGAATGGCATTCCTGCTGATAAACTTGGGCTCATATGCAAATAGTATAACCCCATATATACTGAGGGCTAACAATGCACAAACCGCCCTCCATTCTCCCAAGGAGGCCTTCAGGATAGCCTGAGAAGTCAGAAAATCTAAGTGCAAACCAGGGATTCCAGCCTTTGTAGTCATGTTCTGCTCAATCAATATAGGCTCTAAATACAGTGCCTTTGCCACTTCTCCATTGCTGGGAGAAGTCATCTCTGGGTTAAAGGGGACACCACCCCTAACAGGCACTCCAATCAATGATGAGAATTCCTCCAGCAGAGGTCCTAACTGAAAGTTCTGGAAAGTGAAGCATCTCAAGGGAGGGTCATAAAACTTTAGGCAGGTGTGGATCATACTCCTCTGAGAAGGGTCCAGGTCCATGACCATATCAAGGATGCCTCCATAATGCTCTCTGAATAATGGGATGTGGTCTGGAGTGATAAGTGCCTGGACCTGCCTGATGCCAGCCAGCACAGGCTCAAAGAAATGGTATGAAATGTTGCTCTTCTTGGGTGCCATGACTGCTGATGAAGAGCTAAAAACAAATGCTGATGATGGAGACTGGTACTGGAGATGGGCCACTGATAGGCTGATGCTGATGATGATGAAGGTGACTGAAGTAGACAACTGATGAAGATAGCTGAAGCAGATAGCTGATGAACAGGGGTCTATGCAGATGAAGGGGTCAAAACCAAGCCAGATGCAATATGGATACCCTGAAAAACAAGTAAACAAATGTTAAATGATGCAATGATGAGTATGCAAATGATATGCAAGGGTTTGTGATCAAGCTGGATCTGATTACTATCTTGATATAAAGGTCCATGTATGTTTAAGAAGTCCAGATGGAGGTTCAGAAATCCAGTAACCAAGGTGGGGGACTCAAATAAAGAGTCACATGTCCAGGGTTAAATCACAAGAACTGTCCAAAGTGAAGCATTCTTAAACACAATAAGTAACTGGGTATGATGTGGCCAAGGGTTCCTGCAAGCCTGTAAACAGCCCAACCCCCTCACAGGTGGTGTTCTAGAACAAGGATCCTCATACTTGGATCAGTTATGAGAAGTGTAAACACTTCTAACCCGGAGGTACAGTGTTTATAATAACCATAAAAAATCCTCCTCTAATTCACCTCAGTTTCTGAAGGTCATGATAAAAGGTCATCCAGACTTAGCAGGCTTCCCAGATAGCCCTAGCACTACAGGAAATCTGTAGCACAGAGTTCTCAAGAAGAAACCCACATCTGAACCGTGTTTCATATTCCCGCACCAGACCGAAATGGAATAGGAAAGAACATGAACCACTCTAGCCTAGGTGTCACTCAGGTCCCAGGTATAGGACCTTAAACTCTCAGTAAAACCCCACCCACCAAGACAAACAAACCAGATCCATCCAGATAACAGTATGACAGTATGATGTATATAAAGCTGAAAAGAAAGCAATAAATAACTGTACATAAAACAATAAACAAAGCAAATATACAAACACAATTAGCACATAACACCCCAGTAAACACAAATCAAACAAGCGCTAGGAGGAACCCACAAAAAGAACCAGAAGCCCTGGTTACAGTATAATGTTCCCCAGCAGAGTCGCCAAGCTGTCGCTCCCACCAAAAATGACACAGGGCCAAGAGGGGTACAGACGCGAACGGTCGGCGAAAGAGAAGTGAATGAATAGAGTCGCCAGCTAGGCATTTTTATCCCGAAGGAAAGGTAATGCTGCATAAACCTAAGAAAAGATGGATAAGACGGTTGCGAACCAGAGAGACTGAGAAAGGGGGTCGGTTACAACCTGGGAAGGTATTAGCACCCAGATCGTCCGTCGTACTCGACGGGATCCACGCTTAAAAGATTTGTGTTTTAAAGGGGGAGTGTCAGTGCTATCTGTGTATCAAAACTGGAAAGAATGCAAGTGTCGGTGTGCAAGAAGTGTGAAGTGTATAAGAGAAGTGTCAGTGTAAGAAAAAAGAGTATGCTCAAGATTATGAGGCTTAAAGAATAATTGCTGGAAGGAGGGGGAATATACAGAGACTTTTGTTCGATAACTGTTAAGTTATGCCTACGTATCCTCTCGTGCAATGAGGAAGTCAGAACACCGTAGTTCGACCCAAAGAGACTGAAAGATAAATTGACTTGTGAACTGCTTACTTGTCTATGCTCAAGTGTATGACCTGTCTGGCTCAGGTGCAAACTGTCTTGCATTAGACGGAAGAAGCAAGTTCTCGTTTATGAGTGAATGAGATGAGAAAAGAATCTCGAAGGAGACGATTGTTGTTTGTTTTTGTGCTTTCAATCTTTTATTGTTTTTTATGCTTGTCATAGGAAAATGAGCTTAAGCCTAAATCAAGGGTTAGTAAACTCATCGCATCTTCCCTCTGATTAGGGGTAATGAGAATACCTTAAGTGTGAAGTCAACATCTCACACTTAATCACCCTGATGTAGGATTAAGATCCTTAACCTGCTTGTGATTAATTAGTTGTTTTTGTTGTTTTTGTTTAGTGTTGAGTAATGAGATTAAGCCATAATCAGGGATTTAATGGACTCATTACACCATCCTAATAGAAGGATAATAGATGAGAGCATTTAAGATGAGAAAGACTCCTCAACTTAATCCATGATTAGGGATTAACCTCATGACAAAACAAAGCCTTTATTAAAGTGGATTTTAGTTAATGATAAGATTAAGAAGTGAATTTTATGGTTTGTAAGACAACTTGAGGGGGACTTGTCCATTAACACTAGGGTTAGTCCTTCTTAACCAATTAAGGAAGAAATATAACCCTAATGCAAGGCCCAAGTTACAAGTTTGATGTCTTGATGATTATTAAGTGGATTGATTAAAGGATTTAAACACATTAAGGGTTTAACACTTAGGATTAAAGTTATACACTCCATCCTAATAGAAGGATGCAGGCATAAGCTTAATCACAAAGCCTTAAAACCTTTAGGGTTTAGTCCTTGATTATGAGGTGAGAAGAGAAGACTCAAAGAAGACACAAAGGCAAAATCTAAATGGGGAACTAATCAAACCCTAATTATTATCATGCTTGGTTGTTCCTAGGGTTAATGAGGTTTGCAAGAAGATCTTCAGAGAAACCACCAGGAAGGAAGCAGATGAAAAAGAGCAAAGAGAAGCAAAACAACTTGCTTCAATTAAGAAGACAAGTTGCTTAAAGAGAGAAAGTAAGATGAACAAGAATGAGCAAGCTCAATCCAATACACATACAAAATGCAGCAAGGGAAGTATGAAAGAGATGAAAAGAGAATGTGAGAAGTGAAGGCAAATTCACTTCTCAAACAACTTACCACCTGAAAAGTTAGCAAAAGAAATGAAATGCAATGCAAATGAGATGAAATGTCATGATGCAAACCAAAGTCAGAAGCATTTACATGATGTTAATGATGCTAAGAGATGATACAAACATGAGGCAAGACATGAGAATGATCATACAAGGCCATGAATGCAGATGAAGCATACTTTGAACCATGGAAGTTCATGAAAAGTTATGGAATGCAATGGACATATAATATGGCAAATGGAAGATGCAATGATCAAACATGATTCTAATATGTCCTAAGATGTATTATGAGTCATGTTGATGCACAAAATGTCATGGCAAGTCATGGTATGCAAGCAAATGAGAAATGGATGCAAAGGAAGGCACAAATTAGGGTTTCATGCATCATACAAAGCAAAAATCCAAAACCAGAAGCAAATGACATGATAAAAATTTGAAAATGGGATCAAAGATACCCTAAACCTATACAAACTCACTGCCCAAAGGAGAGGATCCAAATCTTATCCTAGTGAAAGTTATGAATTTCCTAAGATTGCTAGGGTTTTGGGGTACTTTGTCAAGAAAAATGCAAAACAAATTGAAAATGCAAGATCAATTCAAACCAATTTTATCCTATAAACTACATGCTATGCAAGATGAAATGCCAAAAGAATCATCATCCAACTCTCAAGGGTTAGGCAGAAAAGATTTTTGAAGTTTGAAACAAAATATTGCCTTGAAATGAAATTAAATCCAATGAAAATGATCAAAAGGCATCAAGAACCAAAAAGAAATTTGGTTTGAGATTTGGAAAATGTTTCTAAATGTTTTTAAATGCTATGTGAATTTTTTGGTGATTTTTAGAAACCTAAATGGTATTTTAATTAATTAATTCCCATTAATTAATTAAAATAAACATTAAAATATTTTAAAAATACAAATTTTATGCAAAAAATAAAAATAAAAATGTTTTTGGAATGAGAAAAATATTCTAAGTCAGCATGCAAAAAATGAGATTTTTGTGATTTGTTTTACTATTTTTAATAAAATGAGAAAGAAAATGCAAGAAAAATGAAATTAAAATGAATTTTAATGAGAAGTCAACAGATCCAGTGGCTGAGATTTAAATGGCACGCGCGGGAGTTGACTGGCGCCAGATCTTGTGGCTGAAATTCAAACTGAGAGGATTAATTTAAAAACCTAATTAATTAACTAATGACGTGGATTAGGGCTAAGTGAAGCCATCCTGGCCATTCAAACATGCGGGAGTCAACCAAAGTCAGCCTAATCTATGGTCCACATTCAAACTGAACCCTAAACGCATTTAAAGCCCTAATGACTTTCAGGTGGCCGGAAAAGACCTCCGGTCGTCTTCTCCGGCCACATCTCCCCTGAGCAAAACCAAAACCTCACTTCTAGGTTATTTTTGGAGCTCTAAAGCTCCAGATCAACTCCCCTCATCCCCCTGAACCTGAATCCACCCTCAGAACTCATTTCTTTTCACTCAATCCCATGATTCGAAGAAGAACATAAATATGGAAAAAATTTCAGACAAGCAATACAGTCTCTTTTCTCAACCATTTTCAATAATTCCAAGTTCAATGTGATCAGTGAAGCATGCTTAATCATTTTGAAACAAAAAATAAGAGTTCTGGAAAAATGTTTCAAGGAGGTACCTGAGCTTGAGCTTTCTCAGTTCTGGACTTTCAGACCTCCTCTCTTTGTGCAAACCACTCCCCTTGAACTCCTGATGAGGTTTTGATGCTTGGAAGGAATTTCTTTTGGCTGATTTGGGAGATTGCAAGCCAACTGGTCAGAAATCGTGTTTGGTTTATGTGAGGTTTTTGGCTGTTTCAATGGTTGGTTTGTGGTCAGTGAGCCATCTTGAGATCAATGGTGAAGTTAGTTTGAAGATTGGTTGAGTGAGCTGAGAGATTCGAAAGGTTTCGCAAGTTGGAGGATTTTTGATAACTATGGCAATCTGAGGTTTCAGCTTGTGTTGTGTGTTGTTATGGCTTGCCTTTGGTCCACTTATCACTCATGGATAGGTCTGTGGAGTGGTTGTGCCCTATTGTGATTGGTATGGGTCTTTATGCAAAAAGTCAAGTTTTGTGTAAGAGAGGTATGGGTCAATGGTAGGCCAAGGACAATAGGGGTGTCCTGCGCAGCAAGGAATGAGGAGGGCCATAGGATCAGTTTTGAAACCAATTAACAAGTGGATTAGGGTTTGTATGATGTTTTGTAACTTTGTTCACTTTTGGCCCTTTTGAAGTTTCTTGATCCATAAGTCATGAAAATGGGCAAACTTTTGGTGCATTCTGAATTTTAGGCAATGGTTTATGTTTGTGCAAAGATTAGAAGTCACTTTGAGGTCTCATTTTGCCTTGGCAAGTGGTTTTGCAACTTTGCTTCTTTGGTACATAACTTGAAATTATGTGATTTTTCTTAACTTTGACAAACCATAACTTTTGATCCAAAATGAATTAGAATGAGTTCTTGTACTTTTTGAAAAGGGAATGATCCATTCTACAACTTTCATGACCAAAGTTTTCCCATTTGAAGCATTTTTGAATCAAAAAGAAAGGGTTGAAAAAGTTTCCCAAAATGGCAAGTTTCCATTACAAGTCATTTTCCCAAAATGGCAACTTTGCAAATGGCTTGGAATTCTTCAACTTTGTGAACTTATAACATCTTCTATGATCAAATAAAGATCATACACATTCAAAATGATGAAGAACACCCTTTGGTTGGGTTATTGGGGGCCTCAGATGCCCTGATTTTGCACTGACTTGCTCAAGAAGTCAACTCTTGATCAGATGCCTTCCCCATGGAATTTCTTCATGAAAATTGATATGCATGATCCCTATACCATATAGAGACCAATAGAAACAAGAATGACCAAAAAAATTGGAGTTATGGCCTTTGAAACCAAAACCCTAATTCTAGGTCATCTGTGCAGTTAATCCTGGCTCTGCTTCCATGCCTTTCTCAGTTCTTATGATTCTTTGAATTCCTTGACTTTGTGGAGATACAATATGATGCTTGAACATACATGTACCCCTTTGAAGTGATTTATGACCTTTGGAGTGGCTCAAATGGCTCTTGGATTGCTCAGATCACACACCCTAGATGCAGATGACTTGGGAACAATGCAGTGGATCAAAAATGCAATATGAGATGCTATGATTGAACTTATGCATATGAAGAGATCACAAGCCATGGTGTGAATGGGTGAGGGCAAATTTGGGGTGTTTACACTTGGCATAAGGGGGGGGGGAATTACTTATAATCCTTCTTTAGCACTACATCAATTTGGTTATACTCGGAGTGACGGCCCTCATGATATGATTATTCAAGGTATTGTGTTCGATTATGACAACGATCCTCAAGGTTACTGTCAAAGGTTTATACATTCTTAGGGCATGGTGAATAAGATTAATAGCAACACTCTGGAACCAAAATACTCCATCCCTATGAAGCCTTACCTTAGATGGGTGCGATCTCATGCTCAAACTTTTATGATGTCATATCCTATTTTTCTACAGGTGATCGTTGAGCCTATTGTTGAAGGAGATGTTCCTTACACCATTCTTCATCCAGACATGCCTATTGACCTGGAAGAGCTACAAAAATCTTGGGTCCAACTAAAGGAGGAAAGGGATACCTTTGAGGCTCAGTTTTATGCTAGCAAGGAGAAAGTGTTGGAGCTGACAAGGCGACTTCACAAAGAACGAAACCTCAATGCATATTTCAACACAAAGAGGAAACATCCATGGGAGAATTGAGTCTTAAGTCTCAAATGTTTTTATTTTCTTTGTAACTTTTTCTTGTTTTTCCTTCATTGTAAGCCCAAGGGGCAGTTATAATTCGAACTTACTAATAAAAGTTTTGTTTCTGTTTTTATTTAACAAATTTAAATCCCATAAGATCCTTGAAAAAATTGCATATGCATTCACATGCCATACCA
This sequence comes from Lathyrus aphaca, assembly GCA_963966055.1. Classification (NCBI taxonomy): domain Eukaryota; kingdom Viridiplantae; phylum Streptophyta; class Magnoliopsida; order Fabales; family Fabaceae; genus Lathyrus; species Lathyrus aphaca. The sequence continues at coordinate 198,205,763 of OZ014525.1, read as the reverse complement.
TTGCATAACAGGTTTCAGTAACAGGTTTCTTATCTTCTCGCTGTTTATTTCAGTTGAGATGGATCTCGAACAAACTGCCAAAGATCTCCAAACCCAGAATGCCCAATTCCAAGGGATGATCCTGAACTTCTCCAAGGGAAAAGAAGAACTGAAAGCACTCATGACCAAGAAGAAGAAGAAAATAAGAAAATCAGTCGGTTTCATTAACATGGGTAGGAGATTCAGAGGTCAAATAAAGATGGCTGATGAGGTCGAAATTCCTGGAGACGACGATTACCAAGATTCTATGAAAGAAGAAGGCGATCAACATGGTACTATTGGGAATACTGATCAAGAGGAGAATTATTACTATGATTTAGACGGTGATGAGAAATACAAATGGTTGGAAGATCGGTTGAATGCCATGGAATTGCTGAAAACATCTGGTTTAGATTTTGAAGATTTGAGTCTGATTTATGGGGTTGTCATTCCTCTTGGATTCAAAGTTCTTGCTTTTGTGATATATGATGGTGTTTTGTGTCCGAAGCTGCATTTGAGGTCCTATGTCCGAAGGATCCAGCCACATACTGCTGATAAAAAGTTGTGGATACATATCTTCCAATAAAGTTTATTTGGAGCTAAACTAGAATGGTACTACCAACTTGAGAGTACCGATATTCGTACCTGGAATGATCTTGCTGAAGCCTTCTACAAACAATATCAATATAACTCTGATTTAGCACCAACTCGTATGCAACTCCAAATCATGTCTATGGGCTCTAATGAAAGTTTCAAAGAGTACACTCATAAATGGAGAGATCTTGCAAGCAGGGCTCAACCTCCTTTAACTGACAAAGAGTTGGTTGACATGTTCATGAGTACTCTGACTGATCCTTTATATAGTCACCTAATTGGAAGCTCGTCATCTGGTTTCACCGTGCTGATAATGACTGGAGAACATGTTGAAACTGGAATGCAAAGTGGTAAAATACAAGTGGCTACCTCTTCAAGTACCACAAAGTATCCACCTAGTGGGAAAAAGGAATTCAATGATGTGTATGGCCAACAAGGTCGTAATAAGAACAACCGTAACGAATCTGTGGGAGCAGTTATGATCTCTAATCCTGTACCTGTGCAACAAAATCAACAACAGAATAATCAGCATAAGCAAGACACGCCTAGGAGATAATTTACAAAAATCAATATGTCATTGGCTCAGGCGCTGCAAGACATGTTGAAAGGGGAGCTGATTACCTAGAAGGACCCTCCTCAGAATCCCAATACTCTCTCTCCTCTCTATAACCCCAATGCAAGGTGTGCATATCACTCCATTTTTCTCGGACATGATACTAATAATTGTTGGGCATTGAAGAATAAAATTCAGGATATGATTGATGCTAGGGAAATTGATTTTGATCCTCTTGAGACTTCTAATATGATTACCGCTCCTATGCCCAATCATGATAAGACTGTTAATGCTATTGATGATGGTTCTTATGTTTCTATTATGGATGACTTGACCACTCCTCTGTCAATTATTAAAAAGAAGCTGTTGCAAGTCGATTTATTTCTGGGCTTCAATGAAAACTGTTATTACTGTGCATCTCAATCCAATGGTTGTTGGAAGCTGAAAGTAGGTATTCAATGTTTGATGGACAACCGTACTATACTGTTTGAGAAAATTACTTCTATAGAGAGTTTATGTGAAAGTTTGTCCCAAGGTCTAAAGCTTGAGGACGTGTCTATGGTTACTAAAACTCCCGTAAAGATTACCTCTAAAACCCTTGTAAGGATCACCTCTAAGGGTCTTGTGAAGATTACTGCTGAGCCAAAAGTGGCTCCCCTGATTATTACTACTCCTGGTCCGATCCCATATTCTTCTGATAAGTCTATCCCCTGGAATTATGGCGCTGATGTTTATGTCCATGGTGTCAAGCAAAAGCCTTTAACTGATGGACCTATTGAATATATTGAACCCGATGTTGACAATATCGTTGGGACTAGTAAAGTTACTCGAAGTGGAAGGATTTTCTCTCCAGATGACACTTCAAAGACTGTTGCTACTCCAGTTCATATATCTACCTCCGAGCCAGGTACTGAAGTTCGAGGCAAAAGATCAGTGATTGAGGCTTTTCAAATTGAGACACCGGATACTGAAGTTCTCTCTAAGCAAATGGAAGAAGTACTAAAGATCATCCGCAAGAGTGATTACAATATTTTCAAATAGTTGGGACACACTCACTCCAAGATCTCTATGATATCTTTGTTGTTATGCTCTGAGGCCCATGCCAAGGCTTTGGTGAAATTCTTAAAATCTGCGCACGTACCGCACAAAATCTCTATGGACCAATTTGAAAATTGTGTTGCTAACTTGACGACTGACAATGGCTTAGGCTTTTCTAATGCTAATCTAACTCCCACTGGAAGAAACCACAACAAAGTGTAACACCCCAAATTTTCCCTCTTGTTTCTAACATCATCCTCAACTCATAATCATCATAAATATGGCATATCTTTAGCATCTTTGCATAGAAAAATGAAGCATAACATTCTCATGTCCTAGCATTGGGCATATGATCAATCATTGGTGCATTTGAAGCCTTACAAGTCAAAGCAAGAAGCCAAATGACCTTATCCAAGTCCCATGAAGTGTATCTAGGTCATGTACAAGCTCAAGATCCTCTACAAGAGCCCAAAAGGTTGGGAGGTTATCAGATGATCCAAGGAAGGGCAAGCTCCTACACAAATGGTCCTCAAGTTAGAGTTTCATGTTCAAGCAGGGATTCTTTGTGACTTTGGCCATTTCATGTGGGCAAAGTCCTTCTTATGATATGAGGATGCTATGGATGAAATTTGGTGAGAAAATTCATTGAGGAAGGCAGTTATTTCATCAGTTGCTTGCATAAGAATAAATTGGTCAAATTGATTATTTGAAAAGTCAACTGTGGCTATTCAAGGGTTCCAATCCCATTTTTCAAGCCAAGGGATGTCCTTAAGGTCATAAAAGAGGTTTGTCAAAGTCAAAGATCAAGAATTTAGGGTTTTGGCAAGAGTTTCTATTTTTGGCATATGGCATGTAAGTAAACTTTCCAAATTTAGCAAGTTTTGCCCTAATCTTCAAGTGATTCTTACATGGCCAAGATGACTCCAAATAAATTTCCCTTGAACATGAAAGTTGTAGAGTATGATCTCCCATTTTCAAAAAGTATAAGAACATGTTCATAGCCCTCATGGTTTGAAAGTTATGGTCAATCAAAATTCATCCATTTTTAGGGTTTTACCATATTTCCAAGTTTACACCATTTGCAAAAAAACTCATTTAACTCATATCCAAGCCAACCTATGGGAAAATTAAGATAATGACATCACAAGGCATTACATGAGAAGCATTTGGCTCAAAATAATTCAATAAATTCATGCATGGATTAAAGGATATTTCACAAATTGCATTCTTGCAAAATTATGAGTAAAGCATGATTCACTTACATCCAATGGCCAAGATTGATTCAGGGATAATTAAGGGATGAAATGGAGCCAGCATGAGCACATGGGGAGGGGATTGCACGAGTAATTCACCTCATCACCATTTTCTTGCAATTTTGCAAAACACTCCCTCTCAGATATTCCATGCTACCATTCAATACAAACCCTAATCAACATAGTGTGTACATGATATATAAATCATTTGTGCCCTTGATGCAGCCTCATGCTCACTGATTCTCTCTCTTCAAAATTTTTGCTCCATATGCATTTGCCTTCGAATCTCACTGTTCTTCCATCAACTTCTAAAACTCTTTGCATATTCATGATCCTTGAGGTGTAAGAAGCAGTAATCCACCATTAATCCAAGCAAAAGGTCAAGAGTTCACAAGGTGCCATTCAAGTGCAGTTAGCTTAGAGTTGCAAGATCTAGAAAGATTCAAGCTCTCTCTTGCATTTATTTTGCAAGGAGAGGCCAAAAGAGGTTGATCTACAGCTGAAGGAGGTTTATCTTGAGCTATTGTGAGAGTTGCAACTTTCAGGTAAGCTTCAAATTCATAGATCTAGAAATGATTTTAGTTGTGTGTGTTTTGATCTACATGCTTTGCTGGTTATGCTGATCTATTTAGAATTGAAAATGAGTATGAATTGAGCTTGCGTTGTTGATTTAAAGTTTGATGTGTAAAATTGTTCGTGTTCGATCTGCTTGATTCATTAATCTAATGGAAAATCTAAGTGCGTATTTGAAATCAGCATGCTTGAATTGTTGGATCGGGAGCTTTTGATTTATTTCTCTGAACATTTGTTCTTGAGCATGAGTTTTCTGGCACCGGAGCTAGGGCTCCGGTCGCCGGATTCTGGAAATGTTGTTTGTGTGTTTGAAGGAAGAAGATGGTCTCGTAGCCCTTGGATCTTTGATCTGGACGGTACAGGCAGTGACAACGCATTAAAATGGGAGCCTCTCCCTCACATGGTTTCTATTTTCATTTTAATTATGCGTGTTTTCCAGCCTACCAATGTTATGTTGTACTTGCGTGGGGATGCTTTGATTCTTTGACTTGTCATTTGATTTGACCTAATCCTGGGTGTTCATTTGATATGAGGGTCCTTTATTTCTCCTGAATTTTTGAATTTCCACCTTAAGCTTCATGAAAATGCGTTGGATCACTGGGCCTCTATCCCTATTCGCACCCCTCCCTCTTTTAAGCCCAATTGAATTGCATTGAAATAGTTACTGACTGCACCCCAGGCTCATTGGCATTTTATTTTATTTTATTTTTTATTTCAGTTTGGTTTTTTAATTTTTAAAAATAGTAAAGTGTATCCAAAAATTCCAAAATAATTCATGACCATTCCTTTTAATTTTCTTTAATTTTTGATATTTTTATTTTCCATTTATTTTTATTTTCCACGTAGAAATTAATTTTCACTTTTATTAATTGTTTTTAATTCTTTTTAAATGCATACTAACTTGTAGAATTCATATCTTCATCATTAATTTGAATTTTTATTTGGTTCTTTTTGAATTTGATTCATATTAAGGTGTAGTTTGTGGATGATTTTTCTTCTGATTTTTAGAAGCTTTCATGATTTGTTTTGGCATTTGACTTGTGTGTGAAGTTCCAAAACCCTAATTGGTGTTCTTGAGGTCCTTTGACCTAGTTTCCTTATGATTCTGACTTTGTTCTTTTTACATGATGTTATCTATTGATTAATGAATACTTGTGCTTAGTTTCATAATTTTTGCATGAGTTCCTGATTTGATTTGAACTTTCATTTGAGATTGCCTTAATTTTGCTTCTTCTTGCTAGCATGCTTAGTTCTAGGTTAGTAGGGCAATTATGCCAACTCCTATAGGATGTTTAGAGGTCTTTTTATATGAGGTTTGATCCATGGTCCTTGCTTAGTGTGTGTGTTTTGAGAATTTTGTTTGTTACTTGTCTTTAAAGTTTCTTACAAGTGTATGCATGTTCACTTCACCTCCTTTGTCCATCCCTTCTCTTTGATGCTTGTGATTGAGTTTGTGTGCATCTTCCCCATGTTTACTCATGCTTCTTAGGCCCCTCTTAACATGATTAGGTCCATTTTTTTTCACATGATGCTTATTCCTTGATTTGGTTTGTGTTTGCTTGTCCTTACACTTGTTCACATGTCCACTTCACTTCCCATTCTTATAGTGTTTATGTTTGAACTTGAATGAACCTTTCTTTGGTCTCTTGAGTTGTTTGTGCATATTCTTGTGATGATATGGTTCTAGTCTTGATGATTGTGAAGTATGTGTAGCTTGTGTGATCTTTTCTACTCCATGTTTGCTTTTGTTTCTTCCATGATAGCTTGTGTTGGTTTATGGTGATTGATCCACTTCTCATCTTATGTTGTATGCTTGATCTTGGCACTTGAGGGTGACACTTCAATTCTGGTTGTGATGGTTTAGTATGATCTTTTGCTCATTTGTATCTCATTTGATTTCACTTGCTTTTGTCTTACCACTTGTTTATGCTTATAACCATTTTAGGGGGCTTTGGTAAGTGAGAGGTGTGGATGAGATTCCCACATCTCTAATTCTTTTCTCTTCATCTTTCATTATGCTTTCTCACTTGTGTTTAAGATGTGCCTTATGCCATCACTTGCTTAACTTCTCTTTTCCCCCCTTTAGAAGAAACTTATCTCATTTAGAGGAGTAAGTTGTTCTCTAATTCTTTCTTCCTCTCTTCTTCTTCTCTTTTCTTAGGATAGTCTCAAACCACATTAACCTAGGAATCCCATGCATGATAACTTTAGGATTAGACTTTCCCCTTTTAGTTTTAGCTTTGAGATCCTTTTGTTTCTTTCTCTTCTCATCTCAAAACAAAAATCCACAAAACATTAATAATAGTTGAGTTGACCTTCCCTTTTGTCATACTCTCAAAGAAAAGCTTAAAAACACTTCTTCACTTTAATCCACAAAAATACTTAATAATAAAAACAAGTTAGTGAATTTAAATCTTAATCTTAGGAAACAAGTTTGAGGATCTTCCTCATTCTTAATGGTCTTGTTACTCATTCTATTTTGGGATGTGGTAATAAGGACATGTCCTTAGAGAGGGATTTGCCTTCACTTCCTTGTGCCACACTCTAAAAGACTTCTAAAAAAACACAAACAAACAATAAGCGTCTCTCCTTCGGGAATTCTCTTCTCACCTCATTCACTCTTTACGTGCGAACTTGCTCCTACTTGTCACTTTGCAAGATGGTTACACACTCGTCGTCCGAGCCTGCAACACCTGAGCATTGACATCGGTAGTTCAAGCCTTAAGACACAAGCAATCTTTTCCACCTCTAGTTAGGGGAACTACAGCCACTCTAATCCTCATTGTCTAGATGAGGTACGTAGGCAGCGTAGTAGGGCCCGTTCGATCACATTCTTTATTTTCCCTACATTTTCCCCATCCTTTCTTTCCATTCCAATTCCCTTTCTCCTTTTCCATTCCCATTCCAGTTAGCAGTTCACTTGTTCAGCAACAATTATATTTTTCTCACCCTTTGAAACAAACTAACAAGCGTGGATCCCGTCGGGTACGGCGGACGACCTGGGGTGCTAATACCTTCCCAGGTCATAACCGACTCCCAAACCCAGATCTTTGGTTCACAGGACCTTGTCATTTCCTTCTTCCTTAAGTTTGTGCAGCATTACCTTTCCCATTCTTTTGGGATAAAAATGTCTGGCTGGCGACTCTACCTTTTCCGCGCCACTTTCGCGTTTGTACTAGGATGAAAATCCCGGGAGCGACAGTTGGCGAATCTGTTGGGGAGTTCCTAACCAGAGTATCTCTGGTTCCCTTGAGAGTCTATCCTAGCGCTTGCGTGTTTCTGTTTCTTTGGGTGTTGATTGTTTGCTGGTGTGTATATTTTGCTGTTGTTTATTTACAGTTCTATTTACAGCTTTATTTACAATTTTAGTATTTATTTTCATGTATTATATATTATACTGGACCGTCTGGACTGGTTTTCTGTTTGGCGGGACTTGGGTGTTACTTGTGTGTGGTGAGATGAGACTAGCCAAATACCTGGCTTGAGTGTACCATAGGATTTAGCATGGACAATCACTTTGGCCCTATGTCATCTTGTCATGGGGGTATTAGTGCGTTCACACCCAGATTCACGACCGTCTTGGAAATGTCTTGATATAGGGATCTTCCCTACTTCATTACATAACCTTGATAATTATGTGCGGCTGGGGACCGACCATTGAGAACCTTTGTGGAAACAACTCTCTCCAGTGGTGACAGTGGCAGACCACATTCTGTGGCAAACCCATTTGCACCCGAGGGTCCACTGGGAACTCGCATAGGATGGCCTGGTTCTTTTATAGGAACTCAGTTAAAGCATCTGGTCGTATGACAATAGTACTGTATCCTACGGGTTGAATGTACTATTGTTTCTCGATTTCAGCGCTTGAAGCTGGGACTTATAAGGGATGCTTATTTTTCCCGGACTCACGCTGAGACCTCCCTGAGTAGTACATAATGCCAAACCGATTCCCTCATTTGGTCATGAGCCATTTCTCGGAAATGGTGAACATATTATTGCTATTCGGCTTTGAGAGTCCGTGATGTTTGACCCAAAGCACACTAGTGAGATTGGGAGGGGTTTACAGGTTTGCAGGGACCCTTTAACCTCATCATACCCACTGCCAATACAATCTTATGTGTTGATCTGATATTTTGACCTTTGGAGTTCTTGGTCTAGACTGTTTGGTAGTTTGATATAAGGATATATGTGACTCATCCAAGGGTATATGGGTTGTTATTCAGAGGACTTATAGTTTGTGATCACTTGACTCTTGCAAACAATACCCAGACAGTTCTAGATTGATCATACTTGCCTTGCATCTGCATCATATCATAACATCCTTAGCATCTTAGTGTTTTCATTTTTCAGGTTACATTTGCACACCTTGTTCTGGTATTTGTTAATCTCTCATATCCGGACGACAAGCATTGTCATAGCTCTCAAAAAGAATAATGCACATTACACATTTCCACAACCAGAGGTGAAGAAACTACACCAGCTAAAGGTACTGATGAATGATAAGATTCTAGGATATTTCAGGGCTAGGTTTGGGCAGATACTCAGGTACATGGACAAGCCAACAGAAGACCAAAGGGATAGCATTCACACTCTACTTCAGTTCTATGATGCTCCATTGCGCTGTTTTGTATTCCAAGATTATGTCTTAACACCTACACTGGAAGAAATTTCTAGTTTGCTGCATATTCCCCTTAGTGGAAGACATCCTTACTACAACTCAGGGAGAGTACTCCAGGCAGAGGAGATTGCTCAAAGGTGTCACTTGCCTTTAAGCAAAGTAGAGCAGAGCTTAAGGAGTAGCAAAGGGAAGGGGTTGTCTTGTAATATGCTGATTCAGGAAGCTTTAATATATGCTCAAGATGATCAATGGGCACAATTCGGTGTGCTATTAGCTTTGATGGTCTATGGAATTAGTCTCTTCCCAAGTGATCAAGGGATGGTAAGCCTGGAGGCTATTACCATTTTCCTTAGAAGGAATCCCACACCTACATTGCTAGGTGACTTTTATTATGGGGTTCACTACAGGAATGAGAAGAAGTGAGGTCATGTGAGTTGTTGTGTGCCTCTGTTTCCTGATTGGTTTGCTAGACAATTGCCTAAAGTGGGACCCTTTAAGGATTTGAGGGGAGAATGGAAATGGTCCCGAAGATTGATGGGATTGACAACAAGTGATATAAGCCGGGGGTATGATAGGGATGTGTTAGGAAAAGAGATGATTGTAAAGTGTAACTGGTTTCCTAATGTTCCTTTGATTGGGAGGAAGGGAATGATCACTTATAATCCAGTTCTGGCAAGAAGGCAATTTGGATATCCTCTGAGAGAGTCCCCTTCTGATGAGGATGTGAGAGAGTCTTTGTATCTTCCTATTGAGGGGAATATTGACATGGCCATCCAGGTATTCCAAGCTTGGGATATCAGGACTCAAAAGGGAAAAAAGGAGTTTGGGAGGGAAGACCCTAATATGTATGAACCTTTTGCAGCATGGTTGATGAAGCATGTCAAGATTACTTTATTTCCTTTTTCTTTAGAGCTTCCTCTCTACCCAAAGGAAATAATTTCACAGATCCCTGTAGCACCAAGCACTGTTCCTTTAGAAGATTATCAAAGACTTGAGGCTCAACTGAAAGAGTTGAAGTTGGAACATATAGAAATGGTTAGCTTGCATCATCAATTAGCACTCTCCAAGTTGACTATAGAAGAGAAGCTGCACAAAGTACATGTAGAACAGGAGGCTAAGGACAAAGAGTTAGAAGAAAGGGAGGCTTACTTCCAACGAAGAGGGTTGATGGACATCAAGAGAGAAGAATTGTTCAAGAAAAATAAGAAGGCTCTCAGGGATGCTAGGAAATCTCTTACTTGGGTGTATGGTCAAAGAGAGCAAGATCAAGCAGAGTACAAGAATAAAGAAGAGACGTTCAAGCTGCAGATTGGTGCTCAAGGAGAAGAGTTAGAACAAGCTTACAAGAGGCAGTAGGAGGTGTCTCAACAGCTGCATGAGGCTCTTGAAGAGGTATCAGATCTCAGAAGAAGAGCATATGTGAAGAGAACTCGTGTAGAGATGGGGCTTGCAGAGGAAGAGCCAAAGTCTTCTTTTAGATTGGAGTTCTAGTTTTTTCCTTTTTACTTCTGATCACCTACAAATTTGTTGTAGGGATCTATTTTGATTACTGTATGTTGTGCTGTGTAAGACTTAAACCCTATGGGGATGTTGTTTGTGATTTAGGGCCTTTATCTTATTGCATCTTTCTTTTGTCAAATTCATTGAGCTGTATGTTTCTTTTCATAGTTTGGTTGTGGAAATGGTGTGGAAAACAGTGAAAGAGAGGATCATAACAGGTTGATTCCAAAGTCCATCTGGATTCCTCATAAGATACCAGAACTGGGGGCAATGAAACCCTGATAATGAAAGCATGAAGATTGCATTGCATATAACGTGTTTGTTTTGCAGGTAGTTCATCAGTTTTCTAATGTTTATATCAATTTCAGGCACTATAGCTCCTAAGAAGGTTCAAAGACAGCCAACTGTACATAGATACCCTACAAAGGTGAATAGAGAGAGAGAAATGGATCAGATGCAAGCAGATCTGGCTGACCTAAGGACAAGAATGGACAACTTCATGACCCTCATGGCTGGGATGGGTCAAACTCAAGAGCGCTTGCGTGAAATGGTAGAAAACAATCAAGCCAGGAATAATGGAACAACAGATGGAGGTAATCGCAATGGGGCTGGCGCCCGTCACGTTGAAATCTTTGTGGTGCAACCAGGGGTCACTATTATCAATGACGGAGTGAATAATATGCAGATGGATGGGCAGGACGAATAATTCACCTTGCTGGATGAGGCAGAAGTCAGGTGATTGACATGAATAGGAGGTTTGAAGAAATGGCTGAGCAAATTCGCGCCATTCAATCTCAGAGTTCTCTAGGGTTTGGCATCACTGGTCTGGGCTTGGTTCCAGGGGTGAGAATTCCCTACAAATTCAAGGTCCCTACTTTTAATAAGTATAACGGCACAACTTGCCCAAAAACTCACCTTTAGTCTTTTGTGGGAAGGATTGCCGCACATACAGATGATGAGAAGCTGTGGATGTATTACTTCCAGGATAGTCTTGTAGGAGCTTCCTTGGAATGGTACATGAAGCTGAGCAGAGTCAATATTCGAAGCTGGAAGGATTTAGCTGAGGCGTTTGTGAAACAATATCAGTACAATTTGGATATGGCTCCAAATCGTACCCAGTTGCAGACAATGTCTCAGAGTGCTAAAGAATGGTTCAAAGAGTACGCCCAGAGGTGGCGTCAGCTTGTTGCTCGGGTGTAAACACCCCAAATTTGCCCTCACTCATATCACACCATGGTTTTTTATCTTTAATTTTTTCATAAGCATAAGCATACTACCTCACATTGCATTTTTGTTTCATCTGCATAGTTCAAGTTCATCTGCATCTAGGGTTTGTGATCTGAGCAATCCAAGATTCCATCTGAGCCTTCCCAAAGGCCTCAAATCATTCCAAGAGGGTCCATGTGTGTTCTGCCATCATGTTATACTCCTCAAAATTCAAGGAAGTCAAGAGATCACGAGAACTGGCAAGGCATGGAAGTAGAGCTAGGGTTTTCACTACACAAATGACCAAAATTAGGGTTTTGGTTTCAGAGGCCTTAACACCAAATTTTTGGGCCATTCTTGTTTCTAATGTTCTTAAGATGTTATAAGGATCATGTGTACCAAGTTTGATGAAGAAATTCATTGTGTAAGTCATTTGTTCACTGGGTAACTTCTTGAGCAAGTTAAGTCAAAATCAGGGCATCTGAGGCCCCCAACAATGGAACCAAAGGGGTATTTTCATCAAATTGAAGTTCTATGATCTTTATTTGATCGTAGAAGAGGTTATAAGTTCACAAGGTTGAAGAATTTTGGGCCATTTGCAAACTTGCCAAAAATGGAAATGACTTGTAATGGAAACTTTCCATTTTGGGAAAGTTTTTCAACCTCCTCTTTCTCAACCAAAAATGCTTCAAATGAAAAATTATTGGTCATGAAAGTTGTAGATTAGGTCTTTCCCTTTTCAAAAATTACAAGAACATGTCTTGATTCATCCTATAACTCAAGATATGGCCTTTCAAAGTTGACAAAAATCCTAAAATTTCAAGTTTCATGTCAAAAAGGGATTTTGCAAATTGGCATATTCAAGCTTTCTAATGACTTCAAAGGTGTACAAACACTTCATAAAATGCCTATGTGACTTCAAAAGATCAGAATTGGCCCATGGTTAGAGGCATTTCATGGCTTGTGATCCAAGAAACTTCAAAGAGGGAATTTTGCAAAACTTATGGTATCTCTTCATCCAAGTGATCTAGCTGCATAAAAATGATCCAAAGGCCATCCATGAACTCAGCTGAAGCCAAGACACCCCTAAAGTCAGACCTGCACCATGCCCATATCTCATGTACACAAAGTTGACATTTTTGCATTTCCTCCCATACCAATCAAACTGAGCCACCACCCACTCTCTGACCAATCACAACCTCTTATGAAAACCCTAAGGACCTCACTCCATAACACATTCAAGCCTGAAAACCTCTCAAGACTCAGATTTCCAAAAATCACCTCATACCCTCATCTCTTAGAAATTCATAGCACAACCACTCAAACTTCAAACTTTCTTCACCATTCAACTCAGCATCACCTAAGGAACAAATCCCAACCATTAAAATGACCTGAAACACATCACACAACAAATACGATTTTTCATCCCTCAGAACTGAACCTTAAGAAAGAAGCCATATAAACTTGTTCCAAGCATCAAAGCATTCTCAAAAAGCTCATTGGAGTTGATTTTCACCAAAGAAAGGTCCAGAAAGCTCAAGAACTGAAAGCTCAATCTCAGGTAACCTCAAGAACAATTTTTCCAGAACTTGTTTTTAAGTTACAAATTGATTCTACATGATGTGCTGATCATTGTGATATGTTTACTTTTGAAAATGGTTGATTATTAAGCATGTATTGAACTTCTGAAAGTTTTGTTCAGTTTTACGATTTGCTTCAAATCTTATTTTTGATGCATGATAAATATGTTTTGGTGGCTGATTCTTGCTTAGGGATGTTAGGGGATTGATTCTGGAGCTTTAGAGGGGTTGGGGTAGCCTAGGGAGTGAGATAGCATGAAGGTGTTGCCGGAGAAGATGACCGGAACACTGTTCCGGTCACCTGAGGGCCATTAAACCCTAATCATGTAATTAATGGTCAGTTTGAATAATGGCCGTAGGATGTGTTTTTCCCGCGTGTACGAATGACCAGGATTGATCCACTTAACCCTAATCCTGATTATTAAATTTAATTAATTAAAATTAGCCAGAAACAATCTCAGCCACCCATTCACGTGCCAGTCAACCCTCCCCCCTTGAGTTTGAATCCTGGGCCTTGGATCTGCATACTTCCCCTTTATTTTATTTTTATTTCATTTTCTTTGTATTTTTCTTTCTCATTTTATTTAAAATAGCAAAAATCACTCAAAAATTATTTCCTTTTGAATTTCTGTTTTAAATATTTTTCTTAACCTGAAAATGATTTTTATTTTATTTTTTGCATTAAAAAAGTATTTTTAAAATATTTAAATGTTATTTTTAATTAATTAAATTCTTTTAATTAATTAAAAATACATTTAGATTTCTAAAAATCACCAAAAAATTCATGAATCATCCCTTTGCATTTAGAAACATTTTCAAACCCTTCATACAAATTTCTTTTTAGGTTTGATCATAACGTGAGAATTTTCTTTGAATTAAGGGTCATTTAAATCATATTTTTGAACCCTAACTTGAAAAAATATTTTCTGCCTAACCAAGAAGAGTTTGAAGATTATTATTTTTGAATTGTTTTGTGTATAGCATGTAGTTTATAGGTCATTTATCTCATGAATTTATCTTATATTTTTTAATTGATTTGCATTTTCCTTTGAGAATCACCCAAATAAACCCTAGGAACTTAGGAAATTCATAACTTTTGAGTGGTAAGGCTTCTGACCTTCTCCTTTAGGGTGTGACCTAGTATGGGATTAGGGTTTGTTTGAGCTCGGTTTCAATTTTTTATAATCTCATATGCTTCTGGTTTGCTCATTTGCCTCGTGTTTGTCCATAAAACCCTAATTTGTCATGTTTACTTGTATTCATCTTGCATATGCATCCATATATGAACTTGCCATGACATTTCTTGCATTCATATGTCCTCTTAGACATATTAGGACATGTTAGAATCATTCTTGATAATTTCTTCATTCATTTTCCATGATTTGCATTCATTTCATTTCATTAACTTTCATGTATTTTCAAACTTCAAAGCATGCTTACATGACATCTCATTCTTGTATGATCATCCATATGCACTTTGTATGACATAACATCATCTTATATGACATTTACACAACATAAACACTTCTGACTTTGGTCATTTCATCTCATCTCATCTCATTTCATTTCATTTCATTTCTTTATGCCTTGAACTTTATGCATTCATGCTAACATTTTCAGGTGGTAAGTTACTTTGGGAAGTGGATTTGCCTTCACTTCTCATTTCTCTTTATCTCTTTCATATGCATCTTGCTGGTTTCTTTGAAGTGAACTTGTTCACTTGTGTTCATTCTTTCTCACTTTATTTCTTTAAGTTACTTATCTTCTTCAATGAAGTAAGTAACTTATTTCTTCTGCTTCTCCCTCCTTTCATCTGCTTCTTCCATTGGTGGATTCTTTGAAGATCTTTCTCAAGCCTTACAAACAATAGGATATCCAAGCATGATAATGATTAGGGTTGTAATTAGTCCCCCTTATCTTTTTTACCTCTGAGTCTCCTTGAGTCTCTCTTCTCATCTCAATAATCAAAGACTAAACTCTTAAAGTTTTAGGACTTTGGAATTAGGGTTATGCCTGCATCCTTCTTTTAGGATGGAGTGTATAACTTTAATCCTACGTGTTAAACCTTTAATTTGTCTAAGCATTTTAATAAAATCATCTTAATAATCACTAAGACTTCATCTTGTAACTTGGGCCTTACATTAGGGTTCTAATTCTTCCTTTATGGTTAAGAAGGACTAACCCTAGTGTTTAATGGACAAGTCCCCCTCAAGTTGTCTTACAAACCATAAAACTCATTTCTTAATCTCATCCTTTAATTAAAATTCATTTAATAAAGGCTTGTTATATAATGAATTTAATCCCTAACCATGGATTAAGTTGAGGTATCTTCCTCAGCTTAAGTGTTCTCATCTATTATCCTTCTATTAGGATGGTGTAATGAGTTCACTAATCTGTGATTAGAGATTAAACTCATTACTTAACACTAAACAAAACCCCAAAAAAACATCTAAATAATCACAAGTAGGTTAATGATCTTAATCCTACATCATCATGGTAATTAAGTTGAGATGCTTATCTCATACTTAAGTAGGCTCATTATCCCTAATCAGGGAGGATATAATGAGTTTACAAGCCCTTGATTTAGGCTTAAGCTCATAATCCTATGCAAAATACCAAAAACAATAAAAAACTGAAAACACAAAAACAAACAATAATTGTCTCCTCCGGGATTCTTTTCTCATCACACTCATTCATAAACGAGAACTTGCTTCTTCCGTCTAATGCAAGACAGTTAGCACTCGAGCCAAACGAGTCATACACTTGAGCATAGACAAGTAAGCAGTTCATAGTCAATTTATCTTTCAGTCTCTTTAAGTCGAACTACGATGTTCTGACTTCCTCATTGCACGAGAGGATACGTAGGCATAACTTAACTGTTACCGAACAAAAGTCTCTTTGTCTTCCCCCTCTTTCAGCATTCTCTTTCAAGCCTCAGTTCCTGAGCACTTCATTCACTTTCTTGCACTAACACTTGTACATTTCCTTTCAGCTTTTGCACACAGATAGCACATACACTTACCCCTTTAAACACAATCTTTTAAGCATGGATCCCGTCGAGTACGACGGAAAATCTGGGTGCTAATACCTTCACAGGTTGTAACCAACCCCCTTTCTCAGTTTCTCTGGTTCGCAACCGTCTTATCCATCTTTCCCAGGTTTATGCAGCATTACCTTTCCTTCGAGATAAAAATGCCTAGCTGGCGACTCAATTCACTTCACTTCATTTCTCTCTTCGCCGACCGTTCGCGCTTGTACTGGGATGCAAATCTTCGGGAGCGACATCGGGTGCAACCTCCCTTGTTGGAAAATGAAATGGTAGACATGTTCATTGGAACATTGCAGGGTATGTTTATTGAGAGACTGGCGTCTTGTTCAGTAACAAAGTTTAATGACATCGTGATAGCTGGAGAGAGGGTTGAAACTCCTCTGAAGATGGGGAAACTCCAAGACAGTGGTGCAGGTAGCTCACGTGGTGTTCAAAAAGCTTTTAATGGACCTCCAAGAAGAAGGGAAGGAGAAACTAATGATGTGTACGGTCGGGGCTGGGGCCGTGGATACAGAGGATCTTACGAGCAAGTGGCAGCTGTCACCATTCCATCAAGTCCTGTGCAACAAACCCAACAACAACAATAACAACAGCCACACTGCAATAACTATTAGCAAAAACCCTATCAACAGAGACAAGCGCGTCCAACTAACAGGGTGCTTGAAGCCATCCCAATGACGTACACGACACTGCTCCAGAGATTATTAGATTTGAACTTGGTTTAGTTGAGGACATTAGCACCACCACCACCTGAAGAGCTTCCAATGGGGTATGATGCTAACGCAAGATGCGCCTTTCACTTAGGTGCTCCCGGGCATTCAACGGAGAAGTGCAGGGCATTACAACATAAGGTCCAAGACTTGATTGACTCAAAAGCAATTAACTTTGCACCGCCTCCAAATGTTACATCAAACCCTATTCCAAATCATGGAGGGGCCATAATAAATGCCGTTGATGGTGGTGAGAGGTTAAACTTGATTTTGAATGTGAATGAAGTGAAGACTTCGTTGCTAGTCGTGAAAGATAGATTGCTGAAAGATCAGGTGTTCCCAGGGTGTGATTATGACTGCGAGGGTTGCATGATTCCGTTAATGGTTGTGAGGTTTTAAGAGCTGGGTTGCCGTGTTTGATTAACGAATGGTCCCTACAGTTCGACATGGTTGACAATAGAAGTGATTGTGTGTCTACCATAACAATTTATTTTGATCCTGCCGAAGTTCCTGCCCGGAGAGAACCTGTGACTATCTATGTTCCAGAAGTGAGTCCTGTTACCATTACTGTTCCGGGACTAGTCCCTTATGCTGATGACAAGGCCATCCCTTGGCACTATAGCTCAGACGTGTATGTAGATGGTCAGAAGGTGGAAAGTAAAGCAGTGACGATTGACCCAACTATTATGAATGTCGGAGGAGTTGGTGGATTTATAAGGAGTGGACGTCTCTTTGCTCCTCAAGCTCTTAGAGGTGATCCTAAAGCTGAAGCTGCTGCAAAGGCTAAGGGTAAACAGATAGCAACTGAAGAGGTGACAACTCTGGCTGCTAGTCAAGGCACTTTTGAAAAAGAAGTTGAAGAGTTCATGAGAATAATTAAGAAAAGTGACTATAAGGTGGTTGAACAGCTGAATCAGACCCCGTCCAAGATATCCATTTTGTCGTTGCTGATGTGTTCTCAAGCTCACCGGGAGGATTTGCTAAAAGTTTTACAAATGGCATATGTACCACAGGAGATAACTGTTAACCAGTTGGAGGTCGTGGTAGCCAGTGTGAACGCCAGCCATGGGTTGGGATTCACAAATAGAGATCTCACTTCTGAAGGACGCAATCACAACAAGGCCCTACACATCACCATGGAGTGTATGGGTTCTATTCTATCACATGTCTTGGTAGACACAGGCTCTTCTCTCAATGTGCTTCCTAAGAAGGCCCTAATAAAGTTGAATGTTGAGGGTATTGTCTTACGACCCAGTGATTTGATTGTAAAAGCCTTTGACGGGTCCCAGAGGTCTGTGTTCGGGGAGGTGGAGCTACCAGTAAAGATTGGGTCTCAGGTATTCAAGAGTACATTCTATGTTATGGATATTCAACCCGCTTATAGTTGTCTTCTAGGGCGTCCTTGGATTCATGATGCTGGCGCAGTAACATCCACGTTGCATCAGAAGTTGAAGTATGTGGTAGACGGCCAGGTTGTTACTGTATGTGGAGAAGAAGATATTTCCGTAAGTCATCTGTCGACTTTCAAGTATGTGGAAATGGACGGGGAGATCCATGAAACACTTTGCCAGGATTTTGAGACGGTTAATGTTAGTACTGTGTCTCCGGTGGTAGCAGTCTAGAGCAATGAAAAGGAAGGGACTCCCATTTACTCCAACAAGCAATCTAAGGAAGTAGTCCAATCCGGAAATGCACAGGGCTGGGGCAAGCTGATAGAAATGGAAAAGAAAGATAACAATTTTGGTCTCGGATATCAACCTGGTGGGTCTAGATGGTCTCAGGGTAGTAAGTACATAATGTTCACTAGTGCGAGAATGCTCGACTACAACAACATTTGTGCAACAAATGAAGAGGGGGATAATGATTGCGACTTGGATAACTGGATTCACCCATGTGCACTTGGGGAGGAGCTCCGTAACTGGTCAGCTGAAGATTTTGTTCAAGTCACTTGGCAGCCAAAGTAATTTTCTTTGTTTCCATTTTATCATACTGCATGTCAAATCCTGCACTCTGCCCAAGGTGCATGGATCCATCTGTAGGGCCACCATATTTTAATGCATTTACTTTTTCCATGAAATAAAGGACATTTTTCAAGTAAAACTGTGTTCTCTTTCTTTCGTTTTAAAATTTTTCACAAAAAAACAACAACAAATAAAATGGCAATGTTTTCCTTTTTCCAGTGTTTTGTGTGTTTGCGTCTCTTTTGAAAAAAAAACAGATTCTGAAATAAGCACATCATTTGTGCAGTGTTGATCATTCGGATTCCTGTGATAACATTCCTGCTATGGCTATGCATGACTTCGACAATCCTATCTACCAAGATGATGAAGGGGTTAAGGAAGACTGTGAACTCCCGGAAGAATTGGCAAGGTCGTTGAAACAAGAGGAAAGGGTAATTCAGCCTCATCAGGAAGAAGTAGAGATCGTCAACATCGGGTCTGAGGATGTAAAGAAAGAGATAAAGATTGGGGCTAGTCTACAAGCCGAAGTAAAGAAGGAATTGATTGATATGCTACGAGAATATGTGGATATCTTTGCCTGGTCGTATCAAGATATGTCAGGACTGGATACTGACATTGTTGTACACAAGCTGCCACTAAGAGAAAACTGTCCTCCGGTGAAACAAAAGTTGAGAAGAACTCGCCCTGACATGGCGATGAAGATCAAGGAGGAAGTTCAAAAGCAGTGGGATGTCGGGTTCCTTCCTGTAACTAGTTACCCACCTTGGGTAGCTAACATTGTGAATGTACCAAAGAAAGACGACAAGGTTCGGATGTGTGTTGATTATCGGGATCTGAACAGAGCGAGTCCAGAGGATGACTTCCCATTACCTCACATTGATGTGCTGGTAGATAACACCACTCAGTTCTCGGTATTTTCTTTCATGGATGACTTCTCCGGGTACAATCAGATCAAGATGGCGCCGAAAGACATGGAGAAAACGACGTTCATTACCCCATGGGGTACATTCTGTTATAAAGTTATGCCCTTTGGATTGAAGAACGTTGGGGTAACGTATCAACGGGCTATGGTAACTTTATTCCATGACAAGAAGACCTTGAGGCGACTTGCTGCTAGTTTCTTCTTGAATGCTGACGGAGTTCTGTATAAGAGGAATTTTGACATGGTCTTGCTCAGATGCGTGGATAGACACGAAGCAGACCTGTTAATGTAGGAAGTTCACGAGGGATCCTTTGGTACTCATGCAGGAGAACATGCAATGGCTAAGAAGTTATTGAGATCGGGGTACTATTGGCTTACAATGGATGTAGATTGTTGTTCGTACGTCCGTAAGTGCCACAAATGCCAAATATATGCAGAAAAAGTGCACGTTCCTCCTAGCCCGCTCAACGTCATGTCATCTCCTTGGCCTTTTTCTATGCGAGGCATTGACATGATCGGGAAGATAGAGCCTACTGCTTCAAATGGTCATCGTTTCATTTTGGTGGCGATTGATTACTTCACCAAATAGGTTGAAACAACATCTTACGCCAATGTCACTCGCCAAGTGGTAGCCAGATTTCTGAAGAGAGACATCATTTGCAGATACAGAGTGCCCGAACGAATCATTATTGATAACGGTTCCAATTTGAACAATAAGATGATGGCAGAACTGTGTAAGGACTTCAAGATTCAGCATCACAATTCTTCCCCTTACCGGCCAAAGATGAATGGCGCGGTAGAAGCAGTTAATAAGAATATTAAGAGGATTATGCAGAAGATGGTTGTCACTTACAAAGATTGGCATGAGATGTTGCCGTTTGCGCTGCATGGGTACCAAACGTCAGTCAGGAAGTCAACCGGGGCAACTCCATTCTCCCTGGTATATGGCATGGAGGTAGTCTAGCCTGTTGAGGTGGAAATTCCTTCCTTACGTGTGATGATGGATATGAAGCTTGATGAGGCTGAGTGGGTACGGGCTCGATATAATCAGTTGTGTCTAATTGAGGAAAAGATATTAGCAACTATCTGTCATGGTCAGCTTTATCAGAGGAGAATGAAGCGAGCATTCGACCAACGAGTACGTACTCGAGAGTATCAAGTGGGTGAGCTTGTACTCAAGAGGATCATTCCTCCAGGTTCAGATCATGGGGGAAAATGGACCCCAAACTACGAAGGCCCATTCATAGTGAAGAAGGTTTTCTCAGGTGGCGCACTGATGCTCACTACTATGGATGGAGAAGACTTCCAGTCCCCTGTTAACTCGGATGCTGTTAAACAATACTTCGCATAAAAAGATCCGTTGGACACAAAAACAGAATTAAAGTCCAGACAAGAAAAGGGCATCCCGACGAGCTAAAAACAGAAAAAAAGCTCGGGCAAAAGTAAGGGGAAAAATGTACACCCGCTGAGCTGAAAAGCCACATTAGACGTCTCAGGCAAAAAAGGGTATCCCGGTGGATTGAAAACCCGAAAGGGCGATCCACGCAAAACAAGGGAATAAGCGAACAACTGCGATCCGGGTAATCTGAATCAAATCATGGTTTCGTACAGTTTGACAATATCATAAGGATAGGAATCTGTCCCCTCATCTTCTTCGGAAGGCGAAGGCAATGACGGAAAGTCTTGAAGACGTGTTGGTCATAGCAGGAAGGAAACTCATTTGAATGTCGTGAACATTGCCATTAGGATAGTTTCTTTTCTCAATTTTATGGTAGCTACCTCTTTCCACGTGGTTGCTTCCTGATGTAAAACTTTGCCCATTTTGAGGCCACTCAATAAATGAATATTCAGTCAAAAACTGTGTTGTGTTTGTTTACTTGGTTTGCAAAAATGTCCTGAATTTCTTGGCAGAAAGAACATTGCATATGAAACATGTTGTTTTTAAAAAAAATGACATTGTAGGGAAACATTTAAAACCATCTTTGAGTGTCGGGTGACAATAGATGAGCATATCATACTATGCAAGTACCCGGGGCACATGTGTGTATATTGTTGTTGCAGGTTTTGCAGGGTGGTGTTGTATATCCCCAAGCAGAGAATGTTCCTCCAACTGAGTCAGATTAGATGGAATGGGCCCCTAGTAGAACTCCAAGGATAATTGAAGAGTTTTCATCCCCAAGCAAATTACCTTTCCACAAGTGAAGTATGCCCAGCAGGCAGCTGAACGCTTGATTTCCCCACAGAGTTCATGTTTGGGATTTACTCTCGTCATTGAAATATTCCCCAAAGAAGTAGCCAATTTATTTTTGGTCAGTGTGATGATACAAACAATTGTTCATCCCCCCAACCAGAGTTAAGTGTCAAAGCATCTTGACCTTGTTCTCCCCTGCAAAATTGAGTTTTTTTACTGCCAATCAGGGCACTTTGCTTTTGCTCGTCTGCATTCCCCAACGCTCGTCTATGTTTGTTATTTGTTCGAAGCTCGTTTGCATTGTTTGGATACTCGTCTGTATCATCCCTAACACTCGTCTGTGTTAAGCTTGTATCCATATGTGTTTGGTTGATAATAACTTTGGTACTTGTTTGTATTACTACTCCAAATGCTCGTCTGAATTAAATTTCTAGTAGTCGTATATATCAGTGGCTGATATTCGTCTGTATCATCGCTTAATGAGCTCGTCTGTGTTTCTTAGATCATCGTTTGATATTTGTTTGTATCATTGACTTATGGCACTCGTCTGTGTTCTCTTGATGATCATCCAATACTCGTCTGTGTTGAAGAGGTTGGAAGTCCTGACGATGGGATTAAACGTCAAAATGGTTACCGATCCTGGCATAACAGGTTATCCGAAGGAGGTTCGTCTGTCTCAGACACCACTTATCTACGCAAGATTTGTGAAGAGGGTTTGTCCAATCCTAATGTTGCACCTGGCGTAACAGGTTATTTGAAGAAGACTCATCTGTCTTAGACCATATATCTACGGAAGATATATGACGAGGGTTCGTTTGTCCTAGTTATACATGTCTATCCCATAAACTTAAGTGCATCGTCGGTCCTGGCATAACAGGTGTATCCGAAGGAGGTTCATTTGTCTCGATTCATATCTTTTTGCAAAATGTATGAAGAGGGCTCGTCTGTCCATTCCTGGCGTAACATGTCTACTTGAAGAGGACTCGTATGTCTAGTTCCTGGCGTAACAGGTTTGCATGAAGAAGACTCGTCTATCCAAGTTTTCTTATCCAGCATAAGAATTCAATTTGGAAGAAGCTCGTCTTCTTTTCCTTCACGTCAGTTATCCAGAGTGTTATTGGGTTGGTTTTATTTCCCATTGTCTGCATTCTCCAACAGAGCGCAAATTTCAGGTTTTCTTGGTATCCAACCACAGTTTATCTTGAACGGTCGATAGCCCGTGCTATCATCCTTTTCAGATTAATAGTTGCTTGGATAGGGGCAGCTGTAACACCCCAAATTTGCCCTCTTGTTTCTAACATCATCCTCATGTCATAATCATCATAAGCATGGCATATCTTTAGCATCTTTGCATAGAAAAATGAAGCATAACATTCTCATGTCCTAGCATTGGGAATATGATCAATCATTGGTGCATTTGAAGCCTTACAAGTCAAAGCAATAAGCCAAATGACCTTATCCAAGTCCCATGAAGTGTATCTAGGTCATGTATAAGCTCAAGATCCTCTACAAGAGCCCAAAAGGTTGGGAGGTTATCAGATGATCCAAGGAAGGGTAAGCTCATACACAAATGGTCCTCAAGTTAGGATTTCATGTTCAAGCAAGGATTCTTTTTGACTTTCGCCATTTCATGTGGGAAAAGTCCTTCATATGATATGAGGATGCTATGGATGAAATTTGGTGAGAAAACTCATTGAGGAAGGCAGTTATTTCATCAGTTGCTTGCATAAGAAGAAATTGGTCAAATTGATTATTTGAAAAGTCAACTGTGGCAATTCAAGGGTTCCAATCCCATTTTTCAAGCCAAGGGATGTCCTTAAGGTCATAGAAGAGGTTTGGCAAAGTCAAAGATCAAGAATTTAGGGTTTTGGCAAGAGTTTCTATTTTTGGCATATGGCATGTAAGTAAACTTTCCAAATTTAGCAAGTTTTGCCCTAATCTTCAAGTGATTCTTACATGGCCAAGATTACTCCAAATGAATTTCCCTTGAACATGAAAGTTGTAGAGTATGATCTCCCATTTTCAAAAATTACAAGAACATATTCATAGCCCTCATGGTTTGAAAGTTATGGTCAATCGAAATTCATCCATTTTTAGGGTTTTACCATATTTCCAAGTTTACACTATTTGCAAAAAACTCATTTAACTCATATCCAAGCCCACCTATGGGCAAATTGAGATCGTGACATCACAAGGCATTACATGAGAAACATTTGGCTCAAAAGAATTCAATAAATTCGTGCATGGATTAAAGGATATTTCACAAATTGCATTCTTGCAAAATCATGAGTAAAGCATGATTTCACTTACATCCAATGGCAAGATTGATTCAGGGATAATTAAGGGATGAAATGGAGTCAACATGTGCATATGGGGAGGGGATTGCACGAGTAATTCACCTCATCACCACTTTCTTGCAATTTTGCAAAACACTCCCTCTCACACATTCCATGCTACCATTCAATACAAACCCTAATCAGCATAGTGTGTACATGATATATAAGGCATTTGTGCCCTTGATGCAGCCTCATGCTTACTGATTCTCTCACTTCAAATTTTTTGCTCCATATGCATTTGCCTTCGAATCTCACCGTTCTTCCATCAATTTCAAAAACTCTTTGCATATTCATGATCCTTGAGGTGTAAGAAGTAGTAATCCACCATTAATCCAAGCAAAAGGTCAAGAGTTCACAAGGTGCCATTCAAGTGCAGTTAGCTTCGAATTGCAAGATCCAGAAAGATTCAAGCTCTCTCTTGCATTTATTTTGCAAGGAGAGGCCAAAAGAGGTTGATCTGCAGCTGGAGGAGGTTTATCTTGAGCTATTGTGAGAGTTGCAACTTTCAGGTAAGCTTCAAATTCATAGATCTAGAAATGATTTTAGTTATGTGTGTTTTGATCTACATGCTTTGCTGGTTATGCTGATCTATTTAGAATTGAAAATGAGTATGAATTGAGCTTGCATTGTTGATTTAAAGTTTGATGTGCAAAATTGTTCGTGTTCGATCTGCTTGATTCATTAATCTAATGGAAAATCTAAGTGCATATTTGAAATAAGCATGCTTGAATTATTGAATCTGGAGCTTTTGATTTATTTCTGTGAACATTTGTTCTTGAGCATAAGTTTTCCGGCGCCGGAGCTAGGGCTCCGGTCGCCGGATTCTGGAAATGTTGTTTGTGTGTTTGAAGGAAGAAGATGGTCTCGTAGCCATTGGATCTTTGATCTGGACGGTACAGGCAGTGACAACACATTAAAATGGGAGCCTCTCCCTCACGTGGTTTCTATTTTCATTTTAATTCTGCGTGTTTTCCAGCCTACCAATGTTATGGTGTACGCGTGTGTGGATGCTTTGATTCTTTGACTTGTCATTTGATTTGAGCTAATCCTGGGTGTTCATTTGATCTGAGGGTCCTTTATTTCTCCTGAATTTTTGAATTTCCACCTTAAGCTTCATGAAAACGCGTTGGATCACTGGGCCTCTATCCCTATTCGCACCCCTCCCTCTTTTAAGCCCAATTGAATTGCATTGAAATAGTTACTGACTGCACCCCAGGCTCATTGGTATTTTATTTTATTTTCTTTTTTTATTTCAGTTTGGTTTTTTAATTTTTAAAAATAGTAAAGTGTATCCAAAAATTCCAAAATAATTCATGACCATTCCTTTTAATTTTCTTTACTTTTTGATATTTTTATTTTCCATTTATTTTTATTTTCCACGTAGAAATTAATTTTCACTTTTATTAATTGTTTTTAATTCTTTTTAAATGCAAATTAACTTGTAGAATTCATATCTTGATCATTAATTTGAATTTTTATTTGGTTCTTTTTGCCTTTGATTCATATTAAGGTGTAGTTTGTGGATGATTTTTCTTCTGATTTTTAGAAGATTTCATGTTTTTTTTTTGGCATTTGACTTGTGTGTGAAGTTCCAAAACCCTAATTGGTGTTCTTGAGGTCCTTTGACCTAGGTTGGTTATGATTCTGACTTTGTTCTTTTGACATGATGTTATCTCTTGATTAATGAGTACTTGTGCTTAGTTTCATAATTTTTGCATGAGTTCCTGATTTGATTTGAATTTTCATTTGAGATTGCCTTAATTTTGCTTCTTCTTGTTAGCATGCTTAGTTCTAGGTTAGGAGGACACTTATGCCAACTCCTATAGGATGTTTAGAGGTCTTTTTATATGAGGTTTGATCCCTGGTCCTTGCTTAGTGTGTGTGTTTTGAGAATTTTCTTTGTTACTTGTCTTTAAAGTTTCTCACAAGTGTATGCATGTTCACTTCACCTCCTTTGTCAATCCCTTCTCTTTGATGCTTGTGATTAAGTTTGTGTGCTTCTTCCCCATGTTTACTCATGCTTATTAGGCACCTCTTAACATGATTAGGTCCCTATTTTTTCACATGATGCGTATGCCTTGATTTGGTTTGTGTTTGCTTGTCCTTACACTTGTTCACATGTCCACTTCACTTCCCATTCATATAGTGTTTGTGTTTGAACTTGAATGAACCTTTCTTTGGTATCTTGAGTTGTTTGTGCACATTCTTGTGATGATATGGTTCTAGTATTGATGATTGTGAAGCATGTGTAGCTTTTGTGATCTTTTCTACTCCATGTTTGCTTTTGTTTCTTCCATGATAACTTGTATTAGTTTATGGTGATTGATCCACTTCTCATCTTATGTTGTATGCTTGATCTTGGCACTTGAGGGTGACACTTCGGTTCTGGTTATTATGTTTTAGTATGATCTTTTGCTCATTTGTATCTCATTTGATTTCACTTGCTTTTGTCTTACCACTTGTTTATGCTTATAACCATTTCAGGGGGCTTTGGTAAGTGAGAGGTGTGGATGAGATTCCCACATCTCCAATTCTTTTCTCTTCATCTTTCATTATGCTTTCTCACTTGTGTTTAAGATGTGCCTTATGCCATCACTTGCTTAACTTCTCTTTTCCCCCTTTAGAAGCAACTTATCTCATTTAGAGGAGTAAGTTGTTCTCTAATTCTTTCTTCCTCTCTTATTCTTCTCTTTTCTTAGGATAGTCTCAAACCACATTAACCTAGGAATCTCATGCATGATAACTGTAGGATTAGACTTTCCCCTTTTAGTTTTACCTTTGAGATCCTTTTGTTTCTTTCTCTTCTCATCTCAAAACAAAAATCCACAAAACATTAATAATAGTTGAGTTGACCTTCCCTTTTGTCATACTCTCAAAGAAAAGCTCAACAACACTTCTTCACTTTAATCCACAAAAATACTTAATAATACAAACAAGTTAGTGAATTTAAATCTTAATCTTAGGAAACAAGTTTGAGGATCTTCCTCATTCTTGATGGACTTGTTACTCATTCTTTTTTGGGATGTGGTAATAAGGACATGTCCTTAGAGAGGGATTTGCCTTCACTTCCTTGTGCCACACTCTAAAAGACTTCTAAGAAAACACAAACAAACAATAAGCGTCTCTCCTTCGGGAATTCTCTTCTCACCTCATTCACTTTTTATGTGCGAACTTGCTCCTACTTATCACTTTACAAGACGGTTACACACTCGTCGTCCGAGCCTGCAACACCTGAGCATT
The DNA here is from genome assembly GCA_963966055.1 of Lathyrus aphaca. Classification (NCBI taxonomy): domain Eukaryota; kingdom Viridiplantae; phylum Streptophyta; class Magnoliopsida; order Fabales; family Fabaceae; genus Lathyrus; species Lathyrus aphaca. The sequence continues at coordinate 198,178,421 of OZ014525.1, read as the reverse complement.
GACATCGGCAGTTCAAGCCTTAAGACACAAGCTATCTTTTCAACCCCTAGTTAGGGGAACTATGACGACTTTGATCCTCATTTTCCAGATGAGGTATGTAGGCAACGGGGTAGGGCCCGTTCGAGCACATTCTTTATTTTCCCTACATTTTCCCCATCCTTTCTTTCAATTCCAATTCCCTTTCTCCTTTTCCATTCCCATTCCAGTTAGCAGTTCATTTGTTTAGTAGCAGTTATATTTTTCTCACCCTTTGAAACAAACTAACAAGCGTGGATCCCTTCGGGTACGGCGGAAGACCTGGGGTGTTAATACCTTCCCAGGTCGTAACCGACTCCCGAACCCAGATCTTTGGTTCGCAAGACCTCGTCCTTTCCTTCTTCCTTAGGTTTGTGCAGCATTACCTTTCCCATTCTTTCGGGATAAAAATGCCTGGCTGGCGACTCTACCTTTTCCGCGCCAAATTCGCGTTTGTACTAGGATGAAAATCCTGGGAGCGACACAAAGCTCTGCACGTCTCTATTGAGTGTAGGGGCATTACTCTATCTCATGTGTTGGTGGATAATGATTCCTCATTAAATGTGTTACCGAAGGCCGTTCTTGATAAGCTCAACTATGAAGATGTTGTGCTGAGACCTAGTAACATGGTGGGGAGAGCCTTTGATGGTTTAAAAAGAATGGTGTATGGAGAATTTGATCTTCCGATCAAAGTAGGTTCTCAAATCTTTGACTCTACTTTCTATGTGATGTATATTCGACCTGCCTATTCCTGCTTGCTTGGGCGCCCTTAGATACATGATTCCTACATGCTTCATTTGCTTTCATTCTCTTGTATGAACACACATATGCATCTTGTATGTCTTTGCATCATATCATAGAATCATTTGCATCATGAATATGCTTCTGGTCTTGGTCTTTGCCCTTGCATATGCATAATATCATTTCATTCCTTTCATATTGCATCTTGTATTAACTTTTCAGGGTTAATGGTAAGTTGTTTGGGAGGTGGATTTTCCTTCACCTCCCACCTTTTCCCATCTCTTCATATTGCATTCATACTGCATTTTTGTTTGTCTTTGAGTGGGCTTGCCTCACTTATACTTCTCTTCCTTTCTTCCTCTAAGTTACTTATTTTCTTAGGAAGTAAGTAACTTATTCTTCCTCTTCTCATCTCCTTCTTCTCATCCTACTTCTCCTTGGTGGCTTCCTTGAAGACTTCTCCTTTTAAGCCTCACAAAACTATAGGATGCCTAAGCATGATAACTTCTAGGATTGATAGTTTCCCTTAGACTTTTTCCTTTGAGTCTTCTTTGTGTCTCTTTTCTCATCTCATCATTAGAGACTAAACCTTTAAGGTTTTAGGACTTTGGAATTAGGGTTATACCTGCCTCCTTATCTTAGAATGGAGTGTATAACTTTAATCCTAAGTGTTAAACCCTTAATCTGTTTAAACCTCTTAATCAATCCATCTATTAATCACCAAGACATTAACTTGTAACTTGGGCCTTACATTAGGGTTCTAATTCTTCTTTTATGGTTAAGAAAGACTAACCCTAGGGTTTAATGGACAAGTCCCCCTCAAGTTGTCTTACAAACTTAAAATCCATTTCTTAATCTCATCCCTTTAATTAAAATCCACTTAATAAAGATTTGTTATATAATGAATTTAATCCCTAACCATGGATTAAGTTGAGGTATCTTCCTCAGCTTAAGTGTTCTCATCTATCATCCTTCTATTAAGATGGTGTAATGAGTTCACTAATCTATGATTAGAGATTAAACTCATTACTTAACACTAAACAAAAACCCCAAAACATCTAATTAATCACAAGTAGGTTAATGGTCTTAATCCTACATCATCATGGCAATTAAGTTGAGATGCTTATCTCATACTTAAGTATTCTCATTATCCCTAATCAGGGAGGATATAATGAGTTTACAAGCCCTTGATTTAGGCTTAAGCTCATTAACTTATGCAAAACACCAAAAAAACAATAACAAAACTGAAAACACAAAAACAAACAATAATCGTCTCCTCCGGGATTCTTTTCTCATCACACTCACTCACAACCGAGAACTTGCTTCTTCCGTCTAATGCAAGACAGTTAACACTCGAGCCAGACGAGTCATACACTTGAGCATAGGCAAGCAAGCAGTTCACAGTCAACTCATCTTCAGTCTCTTTGAGTCGAACTACGGTGTTCTGACTTCCTCATTGCACGAGAGGATACGTAGGCATAACTTAACAGTTATCGAACAAAAGTCTCTGCGTCTCCCCCCTCTTCCAGTATTCTTTTTAAGCCTCATTCATGAGCATTTCACTTCTTTTTGCACTGACACTTGTATATTCTTTTCCAGCTTTTGCACACAGATAGAATATACACTACCCCCTTTAAACACAACCTTTTAAGCGTGGATCCCGTCGAGTACGACGGATAATCTGGGTGCTAATACCTTCCAAGGTTGTAACCAACCCCCTTTCTCAGTTTCTCTGGTTCGCATCCATCTTATCCATATCTTCCTAGGTTTATGCAGCATTACCTTTCCTTCGGGATAAAAATGCCTAGCTGGCGACTCTATTCACCTTCACTTCATCTTCTCCTTTCCCTGACCATTCGCGTCTGCACCCTATCTGACCAGGTGTCTTTTCGGGGGAGCGACAGCTTGGCGACTCTGCTGGGGAAACCCTATTGCAACCAGGGCTTCTGGTTCTTTTTGTGGGTTCCTCCTAGTGCTTGTTTGATTTGTGTTTACGGGGGTGTTACGTGCTACTTGTGCTTTTTGTTTAATGCTTTATTTATTGCTTTCTGTACAACTTTATTTATTGCTTTCATTTACAGTTTTATGCATTTCATACTGTTATCACATCTATGTTGGATCTGTGTTTACTTTGGTGGGAGGGATTGTTGAGTGATTAAGGTTCCATGCCGGGGACCTGAGTGACACATAGGCTAGAGTGGTTTCATATTCTTTCCCATTCCATTTCGGTCTGGTGCGGGAATATGAAACACGGTTCAGACATGGGTTTCTTCTTGAGAACTCTGTGCTACAGATTTCCTGTAGTACTAGGGCTATCTGGGAAGCCTGCTAAGACTGGATGACCTTTTATGACCTTCAGCATTTGAGGTGAATTATAGGAGGATCTTTTATGGTTATTGTAAACACTGTACCTCAGGGTTAGAAGTGTTTACACTTCTCATAACTGATCCAAGTCTACGGATCCTTGTTCTAGAACAAATACATGTGAGAGGGTTGGGATGTTTACAGGTTTGCAGGAACCCTTGGCCTCATCATACCCTGTTACCAGATTTGTTTTAAGAATGCATCACTTTGGACAGTTCTTGTGAAACCCTGGATTTGTGACTCTTTATTTGAGTCCCCCACCTGGTTACTGGTTTTCTAAACCTCCATCCGGACTTATGAATACACATGGACCCTATCAAGGCAGATAACAGATCCAACACTTGATCACAAACCCTTTGTATATCATTCTGCATACATCATTTTGCATCATTTAACATTTGCCTATTTGATTTACAGGGCATCCACCTTCTTATCTTTGGTTTGGTTTTGACCTGTTCTGCTGCTCAGACTTCTTCAGCTATCTGCACCAGCATCTTCATCAGAGTTCCTTCTTCAGCACCTTCATCATCTTGTCTTCATCAGAGACTCTTCTCCAGTTGTCTTCATCAGAGACTCATCTTCGACATCTTCTTTAGTGACCTTCATCAGCAGTTACCCTAAGTTTTCTTCACCAGCATCCATTGACAGCATGGACACTTCCAGGAAGAGCAACATCACTTACCACTTCTTTGAGCCCACTCTGACAGGCATCAGATAGATCCAGTCTCTCATCACTCCTAATCATGTCCCATTATTCAGGGAACATTATGGAGGCATACTGGACATGATCATGGACCTGGATGCATCCTAGAGGAGCATGATCCATACTTGCTTGCAGTTTTATGATCCTCCTCTCAGATGCTTCACATTCCCTGATTTTCAGTTGGGACCTCTGCTAGAAGAATTTTCCATGTTGCTAGGTGTCCCTATCAGGAGAGGGATTCCTTTCAGCCCTGAGATGGTTACTCCCAAGAAGGAAGATATAGCTAAGGCATTGCATTTGGAGCCTACCCTCATTGATCAGAGCATGACCACCAAGGCTGGGATTCCAGGCCTTCACTTGGACTTCTTGATCTCCCAGGCCACCCTGCATGCTGCAGCAGGGAAGTGGGGTACTGTTTGTGCACTCTTGGCACTCAACATATATGGAGTTATCTTTTTTGCAGACGAGCAAAAGTTTGTAAGCAAGAATGCTATTCACCTGTTCTTACTGAGGAACCCAGTTCCTACCCTGCTTGGAGACTTCTACTATTCAGTGCACCAAAGGAATGAAAAGCAAAGAGGAAGATTGGTCAGATGTTGTGCTCCCCTGTATTACTGTTGGTTGTTAAGACACTTGCCAAAATCAGACACTTTCCTGAACCCCCATCAGCCAAGGAATTGGGCTAAGAGATTGATTGCCCTTACATCAGAAGACATCAGATGGTGCACTCAGAGCACCAAGGGCAAAGATATCATTACTAGTTGTGAGCAATATCCCAATGTACCCTTGATTGGAGTAAAAGGTTGCATCAACTACAACCCTTTGCTTTTCAAGAGACAATTAGGGTATGCTTTGGTTCATCCCCCAAGAGGGCAAGATTTGACAGAAACCCTCTATTGTGACATCCAACACAACTCTGCTATTGTCACACATGCAGCCTGGGCCTGGGACAACATTCAGACTAAGGGGACAACCATCCTTGGCAAGTGTAACAACATTGCTTCAACTCAGTATCTTGATTGGTCTCGTACCAGGGGACAGATCACCCGGATGCCATTCACCTTAGAAGATACACCTGGACCATCAGCAGTTCAGCCTGCAGCTACTGCCAGTATGGATGAGTTTGAGAAATTAAAGGAAAGGAATACTCAACTCTCTGAAGCCTTGAAGAAGACCCTCTGGGAGAGGAATGACAGCCGTATGGATAATGAGAGGTTAGAGAAGCTCCGGATTGAGCACTTGACCAGGATTGAGAAGATGGATGACTACATTAGAAAGGCTAGAGCATGGGAGTTAGTGCTGAAGAATGCTTGCAAAGAAGCTAAGACTCAGAAGGCTAGATTTAAGCATTACTTAGAGGAGAGCCAGGCTAGGTGGATCAGGATCACTGAGTCCCATGCACAAGAAGATCAGAGAACTCAAGCTAAGTTAGTGCTGGATGTTTAATTTCCTTGTACTTGTATTTTCTTTTGTCTGTACTTTTGATTTTGTATTTTAACCCACCATGGGGACTTTGTTGTAATCAAACTATGTATCATCACTCTTTGTAATATATGGTTTGTATTATCTTTTGGGCTTAATCTCTTTCAACATCAGCATTTCCTCGAGGTCTGGAAAGGTCAAAACTGAAGAACCAAACCGGATACCCTTGGAAGACAAATAGGCATCCTGCATTGCATACTAACATTTTCTCTTTGTTTTGTAGGTTTTAGTTTTGTTGTTGTTTCTCACTTTGTTGTGGTTTCAGGAAACATTGCTCGCAGAAGAGTGTTCCCTGTCAATAGAGTGCACCGGTATCCGACAAGAAACAACCTTCCGGGACTACAAATGGATCAGGTTCAACAAGACTTGACTGAAGTGAGGGCCCAGATGGCCAATGATAGGACAAAGATGAGGGCCCAAATGAATCAATTTATGACAATGATGACTGGTTTAGCTCAGAGCCAGGAAAGACTGAGGGAGTTGGTTGAGCGACAAACTCCTGAGGAACACCATCCAGGTACAGAGGGTACCAGTAACAACGATCACGTGAAGCCTCGCACTGATCCACCAGAGTTTGGACCTCATCTGAACCTAGACATCAATGCTATAAGAAACACCCAAGGTAACACTACTAGAGGAAGGGCCTTGCAGGAGGACCCTCAAGAAGAACAGTTTACTGTGGTTGGGGCTGGAGACGAGGTTTACGACCATCGATTGGATGAAATTGCAGAGAAGCTGAGGTCTCTTGAATCCCAAAACTCTCTAGGTTTTGATGTCATGGACATGGGATTAGTGGAAGGGGTGATAATTCCTCACAAGTTCAAACCCCCTTGTTTTGAAAGATATAGAGCCACAATAAGAAATTGGAAGGACTTGGCTGAAGCTTTCATCCGTCAGTATCAGTATAATCTGGACATGGCTCCAAACAGAACCCTTCTGATGGGAATGTCACAATCTTCCTGTGAAAGCTTTAGAGAGTATTCCCAAAGGTGGAGGCAACTAGCTGCTGCCGTTCAACCCCCGATGTCAAAAAGGGAGATGGCAGATATGTTCATGAATACTCTCCAGGGTACTTATATTGACAAATTGGCAACATTTTCTTCCACCAGCTTTGCAGATGTGGTGATAGCTGGGGAAAGAATTGAAAGCTTACTGAAGATGGGAAAGATCTCCGACAACGGTGCCAGTTCAAGCAGTGCAAGGAAGCCATTTGCTGGGCCCCGTAGATCTGGTGAAACAAATTCTGTACATGTGGGAAGAGGAAGACCCTAATATCTGCCTAGGTCAGTTGCTGCCGTCACTATTCCCACTCCACCTCCTCAGTATGCTCAACAACCACAACACTTTCCGCAACAGCCACAGTTTCCTCAACAGAGATCTTACAACAACAATAACAACAATCAACAACAACGCCCTTTTCAACAACGGCCATCTCAGATCAATAGGATGATTGATCCTATTCCAATGCCATATGCCACATTGCTGCCACAACTCTTAAAGCTCAATCTTGTTGAGTTGAGGATATTGGCTCCACCTGATCCTTATAACCTTCCAAGAAACTACGATGTCAACGCCAGGTGTGCTTTTCATTCTAATGCACCTGGCCACTCCACGGAAAAATGCAGGGCTCTGCATATGAAGGCCCAGGATCTGGTAGATTCAAAGGCCCTGAACTTTTCACCACCTCCCAATGTCATGAAAAATCCTATGCCAAGCCACAGTGGGCCAAGGATTAATGTTATAGAGGAAGGCTCACCCTTGAGTTTAATAGAAGATATTGCAAGTATTCAGACACCTCTGGCAGAGGTTAAAGCCCAGCTTTTGAAATGCCAAGTGTTTCCAGGTTGTGAGGCCTGTTGTGAATCTTGCAAGATTTCCAAGAATGGGTTTGCAAGCTTGAGGAATGACATCAATGGTTTGATTAAAGAAGTCATTTTGCAAATAACCACAACAGCTTCTACAACACCAGCAACTCCTTTGTAAACAACAAGTGATTCTCCTACAACTGCAACAACAATTGTTCCAACCGATTCATCTATAACTTCAACAACCATTTCTTCCTTCACTTCAACAAACAACAATTCCATGTCATCTCCTTCTACAACTTCAGTAACCACCAACAATGACGTCTCCACAGTTACTATTTATTATGAACCTACAACGGTCCCAAACTCCAGCAACTTTCAACAACCTCAGCAACAGTTTCAGCAACAACCAAGCTTCATTTCATCACCACCAACATCTACAAGAAGTCCTGTCACTATCTTCTATGATCCACATACAATAAAGGTCCCAACCTCTGCTGCAGTGAGCCCAGTCACCATCACGGTGCCAGGACCAATTCCATATGATAAAGACAGTGATATACCATGGCATTATGGTGCTGACCTTTACTGCAACGGAGAAAAAGTCCTTCTTGATTCTTCGGTTCACACCCCCCAAGTGGATAATGTCGGGGGAGGCAGAGGCTTCACCCGAAGCGGACGTCTCTTTGCGTCACAAGTTCCAAGAACCAATACTGAGGTAGCGGCTATTGCCAAAGCCAAAGGGAAAAGTGGGGCTCCTGAAGAACCTGCACCAAAAGAGACTCATAAATCATCCTTTGATCAGGATGTGGATGAATTTATGAGGATAATTAAAAGAAGTGACTACAAGGTTGTGGATCAGCTCCACCAGACTCCTTTAAAGATCTCTATCTTATCCCTGTTGTTGTGTTCCGAGGTTCATCAGGATGCACTACTCAAAGTTCTGCACGTTGTTTATGTGCCAGAAGAGATCACAGTGAATCAACTCGAAACAGTGGTGTCAAATGTCAATACTAGCCATGGGCTAGGTTTCACCAACGCTGATCTGACAACAGAAGGACGTCGCGACAACAAAGCTTTGCACATAACCATGGAGTGCAAAAGAGCTGTACTATCTCATGTTCTTGTAGACACTAGGTCCTCACTCAATGTCTTACCCAAGAAAGCTCTTGTCAAGCTTGAATATGATGATATAGCTCTCTGACCAAGCAACCTTGTGGTCAGAGCTTTTGATGGCTCCAAGAGGTCTGTTCTTGGAGAGGTGGAGCTGCCAGTGATAATCGGTCCGTAGGTCTTTCAGACTACTTTCTATGTGATGGACATACAGCCGGCCTACAACTGTTTGTTGGATCGACCATGGATTCACGCCGCTGGCGCAGTAACGTCGACCCTTCACCAGAAATTGAAATATGAGTGGGAAGGACAGATTATCACCATTTGTGGTGAGGAGGACATATTTGTTAGCCATCTGGCTACGTACAGGTACATTGAGATGGATGGTGAAATCCATGAAACCATGAGCCAAGGGTTCGAGGCCTTGAACATCAATGGGGCGACAACTGAAGTATTTGCTGCATCCTAGGAGGATAGGATGGGTACTTCAATTGTCTCCTATCAGCAAGCCCGAAAGGTTGTTGAAGATGGTAATACCCAAGGCTGGGGCAAGCTGCTGCCAGTGGAGAAGAAGGAGGACATATTCAGTTTGGGTTACAAACCATTCCGACAAGATCAATCAGAGGCTGCCAAAGAGCCCAAGTTCATCAGTGGGGGGATGCTCACCCCAGATGTTGTTAACAACCTGGAAGACGAGGCGGAAAGCGACCGCAACCTGGAGAGCTGGATACGTCCAAGGACCCCGGGTCACCAAGTCCTTAACTGGTCTTCCCAGGAAATTATAAGGGTTACTCCTGCAAAGTAATTATTATTTCCTATCTTTTTAGCATGCATCAAGTCCTGTATCTTGCCCAAGGTGTCAGGACTCATTTTGTAATAGGGCCATATTGTAATTTTGTGCAAATGAATTATCAATGAATATCGGACAACTTTTGCAAACAAGTCTCTTTTTCGCTCACTGTCTTTTCATTTTTCACTTTTGTACAAAACAATAAAATGGCAATGTTTTCAAAATAATAACTTCATTTTTTCTAAGCAAGATTAAAACTGATCACTAAAACAAACAAATCTCAACCCTTGTAGATATTATCCTCCAGATTGCACCAACAACAACACTGCTATGACCTTGTATGACTTCGACAATCCAATTAATCAAGCTGATGAAGGGGTTGAAGAAGACTATGACTTACCTGAAAAGTTAGCCAGGTTGTTGAGGCAAGAAGAGAAAGTGATTACTCCTCATCAGGAGGAGGTTGAGACAGTTAATCTTGGTACCGAAGAGGATCTGAAAGAAGTGAAAATTGGGGCCAGCCTGCAAGATTCAGTAAAGGAACAACTTATCGACATGCTTCGAGAATACGACGACGTCTTTGCTTGGTCCTATCAAGACATGCCAGGTCTAGATACGGATATTGTTATGCACAAGCTGCCCTTGAAAGAAGATTGTCCTCCAGTAAAACAAAAGCTACGCCGTACTCGCCCAGATATGGCCATGAAGATTAAAGAGGAGGTACAAAAATAGTGGGACGCCGGTTTCCTTGCTGTAACTAGTTACCCTCCGTGGGTGGCTAACATTGTACCAGTGCCTAAGAAGGATGGAAAAGTACGTATGTGTGTGGATTACCGATATCTGAACAGAGCTAGCCCGAAAGATGATTTCCCATTACCTCACATTGATGTATTGGTCGACAACACAACTCAGTGCTCGGTATTTTCTTTCATGGATTGATTTTCGGGATATAATCCGACCAAGATGTCACCCGAAGACATGGAGAAAACAACCTTCATCACACCTTGGGGCACGTTTTGTTACAAGGTAATGCCTTTTAGACTGAAGAATGCCGGTGCAACATATCAACGGGCTATGGTAACATAATTCCACGATATGATCTACAAAGAAATTGAATGCTATGTGGATGACATGATTGCCAAGTCCCTTACTGAAGAAGATCATCTGGTAAATCTGATGAAGTTGTTCAAGCGTCTTAGAAAGTATCAGCTGAAGCTAAACTCCAACAAATACACATTCGGGGTACGTTCTGGTAAGCTGCTGGGATTTATCGTAAGTGAAAAGGGAATTGAAGTTGATTCTGACAAAGTCAAAGCCATTCAGGAGATGCCTGCACCTAGGACTGAAAAGGAAGTTCGGGGGTTCCTAGGTAGATTGAACTACATATAAAGGTTCATATCTCACCTCACTGCAACCTGTGAACCCTTGTTCAAATTGTTAAGAAAGGAACAAATGGGCAGGTGGAACGAAGATTGTCAGAAGGCTTTTGACAAGATCAAGGAGTACCTACAAGAACCTCCAATTCTCATGCCACCAATTGAAGGAAGACCTCTAATAATGTACCTGACAGTATTAGAAGGATCAATGGGGTGTGTGTTGGGCCAACATGAAAACGTGTTGTGCTTTAGCGAGTGAACAACGTTATTCACTGCTCGAGAAAACTTGTTGTGCTTTAGCGTGGGCTGCTCGCCGACTAAGGCAGTATATGTTGACTCACACTACTTTATTGATCTCAAAGATGGACCCCGTCAAGTATATATTTGAGAAGCCAACACTTACCGGAAGGGTTGCAAGATGGAAAATGATTCTGACAGAGTATGACATTCAGTACACATCTCAAAAGGCCATCAAGGGCAGTGTACTGTCTGACTATCTAGCTGAGCAACCCATTGATGATTACCAACCAATGAGATTTGACTTCCCAGATGAAGATATCATGTACTTAAAAGCAAAAGATCATGAAGAGCCTGTTCACACTGAAGGGCCTGACCTGGAAGAAGAGTGGACAATGATGTTTGATGGGGCTGTCAATATGAATGGTCCTGGAGTTGGCGCACAGCTCATTACACCTAAAGGAGTTCATATGCCTTTCTCGGAAAAACTCACTTTTGCCTGCACTAACAACGAAGTTGAATATGAAGCCTGTATCATGGGTGTTGAGGAAGCCATTGACCTCAGGATCAAGACTTTGAATGTATTCGGAGATTCAGCTTTGGTAATCAATCAGACAACCGACAAATGGTACACTCACCAAGAGCATTTGATTCCATACCGTGACTACACGAGGAGATTATTGACTTTCTTCACAACAGTCAAACTTGAGTATATCCCTCGAGACGAAAATCAGTTCGCAGATGCTTTAGCTACCATTTCCTCCATGATCAAGGTTCAAACTGCCAAATATGTGCCTCGGATTGCGGTATCCAGACTAGACCGGCCAGCATACGTATTCTCTGTGGACATTGCTAAAGATGACAAGCCTTGGTTCCATGATATCAAATGCTTCTTGGAGGATCAAACATACCCACATGGGGCATCATCCAATGATAAGAAGACACTAAGAAGTCTGGCCGGTAGTTTCTTCCTTAATGCTGATGGTTCATTATACAAGCGAAACTTTGACATGGTTCTGCTCAGATGTGTTGACAAGAAAGAAGAAGACTTGCTGATGCACGAGGTGCATGAAGGATCTTTCGGTACCCATGTTGGAGGACATGCAATGGCTAAGAAGTTATTAAGATCAGGTTACTACTGGATCACAATGGATGCAGATTGTTGTGCCTATGCCAGAAAGTGCCACAAATGCCAGATCTACGCAGACAAAGTGCATGTGCCTCCGAATCCTTTGAACGTGATGTCTTCACCTTGGCCCTTTGCCATGTGGGGCATTGACATGATTGGAAAGATTGAACCGACTGCTTCAAATAGCCACAGATTCATCCTGGTAGCCATTGATTACTTTACCAAGTGGGTTGAAGCAGCTTCGTATGCAAACGTCACCAGACAAGTGGTAGCCAGATTTCTGAAAAGAGACATCATCTGTCGATATGGAGTACCCGAGAGAATCATTAATGATAATGGTTCCAATTTGAATAACAAAATGATGGAAGAACTGTGCCGGGACTTCAAAATCAAACATCACAATTCTTCTTCTTACAGGCCAAAGATGAATGGCGCTGTTGAGGCAGCTAACAAGAACATCAAGAAGATTGGGCAGAAGATGGTGGTTACTTACAAATATTGGCATGAAATGCTACCATTTGCCTTGCATGGGTATCAAACCTCGATCAGAACGTCCACTGGGGCAACACCGTATCAACTTGTGTATGGTATGGAGGCAGTCCTACCTGTTGAAGTTGAGCTACCCTCCTTAAGGGTACTGATGGATGTGAAGCTGGACGAAGCAGAATGGGTTCGGTCTCGGTACAATCAATTGAATCTGATAGAAGAAAAGAGATTAGCTGCAATCTGTCATGGGCAGCTATATCAGAAAAGAATGAAGAAAGCATTCGATCAGAAAGTCAGGCTTCGGGAATACCAAGTGGGAGATCTTGTGCTGAAAAGACTCCTTCCTCTTCATACAGATCACAGGGGAAAATGAACTCCAAACTACGATGGTCCATTCATAGTAAAGAAGGTCTTCTCCGGTGGAGCATTAATGCTCTCTACTATGGATGGTGAAGATTTCTTATCCCCTGTGAATTCAGATGCAGTTAAAAAATACTTCGCATAAAATGACCCGCTGGACATAAAAACAGAATGTACGTCCAGGAAAAAATAGGGCATCCCGACGAGTCAAAAACAGAATAAAAGACTCGGGAAAAAATAAGGGAAAAATCAAAAAAATATACACACCCGCTGAGTTGAAAAGCCGCATTGGACAACTCAGGCAAAAATGGGTATCCAGGTGGATTGAAAACCCGAAAGGGCGATCCACGCAAAATCAGGGAATAAGCGAACAACTGCATTCTGAATTCGTCTGTATCACTCACGACACGACAAGCTTCAAAAGGATAAAGCCTCGGTCAGAATCAACCTGCTTCAGAAAGCAAGATGAGAAGAACGTCAAGGTCATACAGGTCATAGCAAAGGAAGCTCACTGGAGCGTCGTCAACATTGCCAACACTTTTATTTTCTCAATTTATAGCAATCTCCTCATTCCAGGGGATTTGTTTCTTTGACAGTATTCGCCAATTCAGGGCACCCAGATTAATAAAATCAGATTTTCAGTCACACCTCTTTTGTACATTTTTTTATTTCATTTGCAAAATGTCCAATATTCATAATAAGTACTTGCATAAAACAGATGAGCCATTATTAATAAATGATTACGGGAAATATATTACCTTCAGGAATATTTAATTCCTATGACAGAATCCGGTAAGGGATACCTCAGGATACTTGTGCATTTCTCTTGTCTTAACAAATTGCAGGTATTCAATATGCAGCATGGGGCATATCAAGCACACTTCCCCAGCATACCTCCTCCCCAAGAAATATTCGGAATGCTTTTCCCCATCGGAGTTGTCAAAGCCTCCTCATCCCTAGCATAGGTCTACTCAACAGGAGCATCCCCAACCAAGTTCCCCACAGAGTTTCCATCCTCTCACCAGAAGAGCAATGCCTGAAACTCTTACACAACAAAGTGACGAAAGTTTTCTTCTCCCCAGCTTAGTTCTCATTACGGATAGGTCTATCAACGGTATATCTCCCCAAGTAGAACTATATCTCCTGACAGATCTACCAATGATCTCTTCCCCAACTGGGATATTCTCCCAAGCCGATTAGCCAGAGATCTTCAGCGGGATCCAAATCCCGAATCGGTTTCTCTTTTGCATAATCATAGCATTCTCATCATATTCACCAAATAAGCGTAGCATTCCGTCTAATACAGAGCATTACATCAAAAATCAAACATTTGCATGATCAAAAGCCAGGTTCGAGCCAGTCACCTGCAATTACCATCAGTATTTCATCAACAATGAATATAAAGACTCACAACCCCTGTAAATAAAAGCCAAAACGTCCCCTTTGCACTCTTCAACACAAGTGACTGTTCATATATACTCTTTTCGACACTCGTTCGTGTCATATCATCCCCCTGCAGATATAAACCAAAATGTCCCTTTTGCACTCCCAAATACAAATACCTATGCATACCTTTTTGACACTCATCCGTGTCACTTTTCCCCAGCATGGTTGCCAAAACACTTGTTGCAAACCAAAGTACATATTTATAACACACTCGTTTCGACACTCGTCTGTGTCATCCCATCCCCACAAGTCGCCAAAACACTTTTTACACTCTCACATGCAAATATTTGTTCATAACTTATATATAGTCTCTTTTGACACTTGTCTGTATCATACGTTCCCCAACAAGTTGAACACTCGTTTGTATCTTGCTCATACTTCACCAACAAACCAATATTCACTCATACTTATACAGAAGTCTTAGATACTCATCCGTATCCCTTTTATATATATCACTCCTCAGCAGATTCGACACTCGTCCGTGTTCTTTGTTAACCAGTTGGTACTCGTCCGTATCATTATCTCAGAACACGCGTCAGCGTTTGTTTCTACTGATACTCGTTCGTATCATGGTCTTAAGGATGCTCATCCGCATCTTTAATCTATACATAGCGTCAAACACTTATACTTTTTATTCTTAAGCGTAAGCACTCGTCCGTGTTTACCATTCCCCAGCAGAACAACTTTTCTTATATACGACATTCGTCCTATGTCGTGATACTTTCGGCAGCAGTCCCCTGCCAGGTGATCATCCTTCACCTTTGGATGACCGTCCCTCACCCTTTCCCCAGCAGAGTCTCCATTATTGGAACCCTTTTTTATCCGGCATTCGTCCTATGTCGTGATATTCAGTAGCCGTCCCCTGCTAGGTGATCGTCCTTCACCTCTTGATGATTGTCCTTCATTATTTTATCCAATGGTCCTCCCCATTATTAATTTTGTTATCCGACGTTCGTCCTACGTCAAGATAAACCCCGAGAGCAGCCGTACCCTGCTAGGTGATTGTCCTTCACCTCTTGATGATCGTCCTTCATCATGCTTATCTGATGGCCGTCCCCATCATCGACCTTTTCTATCCGACATTCGTCCTATGTCATGATAAAGTGCAGCCGTCCCCTTCTAGGTGATCGTCCTTCACCTTTGATGACCGTCCCTCATCATCATTTATTCTTTGAACCGATGGCCGTCTCCATCGTTGTTCACTTTACTTTGTAAACCTGATGGCCGTCCCCATCATTTCCTTACTTCAATCCCCATAGAATCTTATCTACTTACCTGATGGCCGTCCCCATCATGACTTCTTTATTTCCCCAGCATGTCGGTTGTCCCCGTCATTTGCTTTACTTACCAATTTATCCCCAGCAGTCGTCCTCTACTCGATGGTTTTCCTCCATCGCCTTCATTTGATACTCATACTTCACTACCTTTTGCAATTTATATCCCTTTTCTTCTTCTATCCAGCGAGTGCAAATTTTGGATTGTCTTTGGTATTCAACCACAAGTTATCTTGTTTGTCTGTTAAGCCAGGCGCTTACATCCTGCACAGCTAACTCATGTTTGAATAGGGGCAGCTGTAAACACCCCAAATTTTCCCTCACCTATATCACACCATGGCTTGTGATATTTCATTTTTTTTATTAGCATAAGCATACTACCTCACATTGCATTTTTGTTTCATCTGCATAATTCAAGTTCATCTGCATCTAGGGTTTGTGATCTGAGCAATCCAAGATTCCATCTGAGCCATCCCAAAGGCCTCAAAGCTTTCCAAGAGGGTCCATGTATTTTCTACCATCATATTATGTCCCTCAAAGTTCATGGAAGTCAAGAAATCACAAGAACTGGCAAGGCATGGAAGCAGAGCTAGGGTTTTCACTACACAGATGACCAAAATTAGGGTTTTGGTTTCAGAGGCCTTAACTCTAAATTTTTGGGCCATTCTTGTTTCTAATGTTCTTAATATGTTATAAGGATCATATGTACCAAGTTTTATGAAGAAATTCATTGTGGAAGTCATCTGTTCACTAGGTAACTTCTTGAGCAAGTTAAGTCAAAATCAGGACATCTGAGGCCCCCAACAATGGAACCAAAGGGATATTTTCATCAAATTGAAGTTCTATGATCTTTATTTTATCTTATAAGTTGTTGGAATTTCACAATATTGAAAATTTTTGAGCCATTTGAAAAGTTGCCAAAAATGGAAATGACTTGTAATGGAAACTTTCCATTTTGGGAAAGTTCTTCAACCTCCTCTTTCTTAATCAAAAATGCTTCAAATGAAAATATTTTGGTCATTAAAGTTGTAGATTAGGTATTTCCCTTTTCAAAAAGTACAAGAACATGTTCTAATTCATTATGGAACTCAAGTTATGATCCTTCAAAGTTGGCAAAAATCCTATAATTTTCAAGAATGCACCAAAGAGGGATTTTTGCAAAACCACTTGCCAAGGCTTCTAATGACTTCTAATGTGCCCAAATGTGACATAACATGATCAAACAACTTCAAAATATCAGAATTGGCCCAAGAATTGGAAGGTTTCATGCCTTGAATCACAAGACATGTCAAAGAGGGAAAATATGCAAAACTCATACAAAACCCTAGTTCCATGCGTTCCAGCTCATCAAATCTGATCCATGAGCTTTCCTTGATCTCCGCTGAGCCCAGCCATGCCCAAATCCTGCCCTGACCCATGCCCATACCTCAAGTACAACCAACCTTGACTTTTTGCAAATGAAGCCATACCAATCAACATAGCCCACAACAACTCTTCTGACCTATCACAGCTTCACATACATGCCCTAAGGATCACATTTCATAACATCTTGGAGCTTGAATCAACACGCACACTCAGATTCACAAAATCCTCAAAAAACTCCCTCTCTTCGAAATTCACAAACCCCTCAGCCAAACTTAAAAATTCTTTCACCAAACATCTCCATACGTCCTCCAGATCATTTCCCACCCCTTACATAAGCCTGAAACCCCCTAAAACAAAAACACGATTTCACCCCCCTCTGAACTGAAACCACAAAAACAGTCCATATAAACTTGTTTCAAGCTTGCCAGAAGCATCAAGGGGTTCATTGGAGTGGAAAAGCATCAAAGAAGTGGTCAGAAAGCTCTAGTTTCGAAAGCTTCAACTCAGGTAACTTCAAGAACATTTTTTCCAGAAATGTGTTTTTAAGTTTCTAAATGAATCTATGAACTCCCCTGATCATCATGATATGTTTACTTTTGAAAATGATTGAGAAATAAGGATGTATCGTGCTTCTGAAAGTTTTGTGAAATTTTCCCTTTTGCTTTGATTCATGTTCTTGATGTAAAATAAATGAGTTTTAGGGCTGAATTCATGTTTAAGGTTGTTAGATGTTTGATTCTGGAGAGTTTGAGAGCTTGGGGGTTGCATTTTGAGTGAGATAGCATGAAGGGGGGTGCCGGAGAAGATGACCGGAGCTAGCTCCGGTCACCTGAAAATGTTTAGGGTTAGTAATTAGGGCTAATCTCCCCAGTTTGAATGTGGGCCGTAGGATTAGGATTAGCGCGTATTTGGAGGGTCCAGATCATTTCACTTAAAACCCTAATATTAATTAATTAATTAAATTAGGTAATTAGTCAGTTTGAATGCCAGCTCTTGGATCTGGCGCGCAGTCAATTCCCTCCCTTTTTCTTTTGAATCTCATCCCTCAGATCAGTTGACTTCCTCTTTTATTCATTTTATTTTATTTTTAATTCATTTCTTTTGCACAATTTATTTAAAATATCAAAAAGCTTTCAAAAAATATTTCCTTTTGTATTTTTGTTTCAAATATTTTTCTTAATCAGAAAATGATTTTTATTTTTATTTTTTGCATATAAAAAGTATTTTTAAAATATTTAAATGTTTATTTTAATTAATTAATGAAAATTAATTAATTAAAATAACATTTAGGTTTCTAAAAATCACCAAAAAAATCATGTTGCATCGTAACGCATTTAGAAACATTTTCAAACCCTCCATACAAATTTCTTTTTGGTTTTGATCATAACTTGACAATTTTCTTTGAATTTAGGGTTCATAAAATCACATTTTAAACCCTAACGTTTGAAAAATCTTTTCGGCCTAACCATGAAGGATTTGAAGATGGTTATTTTTGCATTGTTTTACACATATCATGTAGTATCTAGGATATTTTTGGCATGAATGTATCTTACATTTTCAATTTGTTTGGCATTTTACATTGAGGATCACCCAAAAAACCCTAGAAACTTAGGAAATTCACAACTTCTTCTAGGTTTAGTTTCTGACCTCCCCCTTTGGATGGTAACCTAGTATAGGTTTAGGGTTCCTTTGAGTGAATTTTCAATTTTTCATCATATCATTTGCTTCTGTTTTGGTCATTTGCATCTCATCCTTTCATGTAACCCTAATTTTGCATCTTACATTGCATTGCATGAACATATGAACTTGTCATGCCATCCCAAGCATTTGTATGCCATCTTATACATCTTAAGACATTGCTTGGACATTTCTTGATCATTTACTCATACATTTGCTATGCTTTGCATCCATTTCATTTCATAAACATCCATGTGTTTACATGATTCCTACATGCTTCATTTGCATTAATTCTCTTGTATGAACACACATATGCATCTTGTATCTCTTTGCATCATATCATAACATCATTTGCATCATGAATATGCTTCTTGTCTTGGTCTTTGCCCTTGCATATGCATCATCTCATTTCATTCCTTTCATATTGCATCTTGTATTAACTTTTCAGGGTTAATGGTAAGTTGTTTGGGAGGTGGATTTTCCTTCACCTCCCACCTTTTCCCATCTCTTCATATTGCATTCATACTTCATTTTTGTTTTTCTTTGAGTGGGCTTGCCTCACTTATACTTCTCTTCCTTTCTTCCTCTAAGTTACTTATCTTCTTAGGATGTAAGTAACTTATTCTTCCTCTTCTCATCTCCTTCTTCTCATCCTACTTCTCCTTGGTGGCTTCCTTGAAGACTTCTCCTTTTAAGCCTCACAAAACCATAGGATGCCTAAGCATGATAACTTCTAGGATTGATAGTTTCCCTTAGACTTTTTCCTTTGAGTCTTCTTTGTGTCTCTTTTCTCATCTCATCATTAGAGACTAAACCTTTAAGGTTTTAGGACTTTGGAATTAGGGTTATGCCTGCCTCCTTATCTTAGGATGGAGTGTATAACTTTAATCCTAAGTGTTAAACCCTTAATCTGTTTAAACCTCTTAATTAATCCATCTAATAATCACCAAGAGATTAACTTGTAACTTGGGCCTTACATTAGGGTTCTAATTCTTCCTTTATGGTTAAGAAGGACTAACCCTAGGGTTTAATGGACAAGTCCCCCTCAAGTTGTCTTACAAACTTAAAACCCATTTCTTAATCTCATCCCTTTAATTAAAATCCACTTAATAAATTCTTTTTATATAATGAATTTAATCCCTAACCATGGATTAAGTTGAGGTATCTTCCTCAGCTTAAGTGTTCTCATCTATCATCCTTCTATTAGGATGGTGTAATGAGTTCACTAATCTGTGATTAGAGATTAACCTCATTACTTAACACTAAACAAAAACCCAAAAAACATCTAAATAATCACAAGTAGGTTAATGGTCTTAATCCTACATCATCATGGAAATTAAGTTGAGATGCTTATCTCATACTTAAGTATTCTCATTATCCCTAATCAGGGAGGATATAATGAGTTTACAAGCCCTTGATTTTGGCTTAAGCTCATTAACTTATGCAAAACACCAAAAAAACAATAACAAAACTGAAAACAAAAAAACAAACAATAATCGTCTCCTCCGAGATTCTTTTCTCATCACACTCACTCACAACCGAGAACTTGCTTCTTCCGTCTAATGCAAGACAGTTAGCAGTCGAGCCAGACGAGTCATACACTTGAGCATAGGCAAGCAAGCAGTTCACAGTCAACTCATCTTCAGTCTCTTTGAGTCGAACTACGGTGTTTTGACTTCCTCATTGCACGAGAGGATACGTAGGCATAACTTAACAGTTATCGAACAAAAGTCTTTGTGTCTCCCCCCTCTTCCAGTATTCTTTTTAAGCCTCATTCCTGAGCATTTTACTTCTTTTTGCACTGACACTTGTATATTCTTTTCCAGCTTTTTCACACAGATAGCATATACACTACCCCATTTAAACACATCCTTTTAAGCGTGGATCCTGTCGAGTACGACGGATAATCTGGGTGTTAATACCTTCCCAGGTTGTAACTAACCCCCTTTCTCAGTTTCTCTGGTTCGTAACCGTCTTATCCATATCTTCCTAGGTTTATGCAGCATTACCTTTCCTTCGGGATAAAAATGCCTAGCTGTCGCTCCCACCTGATGACACAGGGGTCAGAAGGGGTACAGACGCGAATGGTCGGCGAAAGAAAAGGAATGAATAGAGTCGCCAGCTAGGCATTTTTATCCCGAAGGAAAGGTAATGCTGCATAAACCTAGAAAGATATGGATAAGATGGTTGCGAACCAGAGAGACTGAGAAGGGGGGTTGGTTACAACCTGGGAAGGTATTAGCATCCAGATTGTCCGCCGTACTCGACGGGATCCACGCTTAAAAGGTTTGTGTTTTAAAGGGGTAGTGTCTGGGCTATCTGTGTATCAAAGCTGGAAAGAATGCAAGTGTCAGTGCAAAAAGAATGTGAAGTGTATAAGAGAAGTGTCAGTGCAAGAATAAGAATGGAATGCTCAAGACCTTGAGGCTTAAAAGAATGATGCTGAAAGAGGGGGAATATACAGAGACTTTTGTTCGATAACTGTTAAGTTATGCCTACGTATCCTCTCGTGCAATGAGGAAGTCAGAACACCGTAGTTCGACCCAAAGAGACTGGATGATTTTGACTTGTGAACTGCTTACTTGTCTATGCTCAAGTGTATGACCTGTCTGGCTCAGGTGCAAACTGTCTTGCATTAGACGGAAGAAGCGAGTTCTCGTTTGTGAGTGAATGAGATGAGAAAAGAATCCCGAAGGAGACGATTATTGTTTGTTTTTGTGTTTTCAATCTTTTATTGCTTTTTGAAGTTTGTCATAAGAAAATGAGCTAAAGCCTAAACAAGGGTTAGTAAACTCATCACATCTTCCCTCTGATTAGGGGTAATGAGAATACCTTAAGTGTGAAGTAAGCACCTCACACTTAATCACCATGATGTAGGATTAAGATCATTAACCTACTTGTATTTATTTAGATGTTTTTGTTGTTTTTGTTTAGTGTTAAGTAATGAGTTTAAGCCATAATCAGGGATTTAATGGACTCATTACACCATCCTAATAGAAGGATAATAGATGAGAACATTTAAGCTGAGAAAGACTCCTCAAATTAATCCATGATTAGGGATTAACCTCATGACAAAACAAAGCATTTATTAAAGTGGATTTTAGTTAATGGTAAGATTAAGAAAGGTATTTTATGGTTTGTAAGACAACTTGAGGGGGACTTGTCCATTAACACTAGGGTTAGTCCTTCTTAACCAATTAAGGAAGAATTAGAACCCTAATGCAAGGCCCAAGTTACAAGCTTGATGTCTTGATGATTATTAAGTGGATTGATTAAAGGAGTTAAACACATTAAGGGTTTAACACTTAGGATCAAAGTTATACACTCCATCCTAATAGAAGGATGCATGCATAAGCTTAATCACAAAGCCTTAAAACCTTTAGGGTTTAGTCCTTGATTATGAGATGAGAAGAGAAGACTCAAAGATGACACAAAGGTAAAAGCTAAATGGGGGACTAATCAAAACCCTAATTGTGATCATGCTTGGGTATTCCTAGGGTTAATGAGGTTTGCAAAAAGATCTTCAGAGAAACCACCAGGAAGGAAGCAGATGAAAGGAGCAAGAAGCAAAGAGAAGCAAAACAACTTGATTCACTTAAGAAGACAAGTTGCTTGAAGAAAGAAAGTAAGAGATGAACATGAATGAGCAAGCTCACTCTAATACACAAGATAAAATGCAGCAAAGATGCAAGAGAGATGAGAAGAGATTGTGAGAAGTGAAGGCAAATTCACTTCTCAAAACAACTTACCACCTGAAAAGTTAGCAAAAGAAATGAAATGCAATGCAAATGAGATGAAATTTCATGATGCAAACCAAAGTCAGAAGCATAAACATGATGTTAATGATGCTATGAGATGATACAAACATGAGGCAAGACATGAGAATGATCATACAAGGACATGGATGCAGATGAAGCATGCTTTGAACCATGAATGTACATGAAAAGTTTATGAAATGCAATGGACATTTAACATGGCAAATGAAAGATGCAATGATCAAAAATGATTCTAATATGCCCTAAGATGTATTATGGATCATGTGGATGTACAAAATGTCATGGTAAGTCATTGGATGCAAGCAAATGAGAAATGGATGCAAAGGAAGGCACAAATTAGGGTTACATGCATCATGCAATGCAAAAATTCAAAACCAGAAGCAAATGACATGATAAAAAATTGAAAATGCAATCAAAGATACCCTAAACCTATGCAAGCTCACTGCCCAAAGGAGGGGATCCAACTCTTAACCTAGTTGAATTATGAATTTCCTAAGATTACTAGGGTTTTGGGGTACCTCACCAAGAAAAACACCAAACAAATTGAAAATGGAAGATCAATTCAAACCAAATTTATCCTATAAACTACATGTCATGAAGGATGCAATGCAAGAAGAATCATCATCAAACTCTCAAGGGTTAGGCAGAATGGATTTTTCAAAATTTGAGCCAAAATATTGCCTTAAAATGAATTTAATTCCAATGAAAATGATCAAAAGGCATCAAGAACAAAAAAGAAATTTGGTTTGAGGGTTTGATAATGTTTCTAAATGTTTCTAAATGCAATGTGAATTTTCTGGTGATTTTTAAATACCTAAATGCATTTTTAATTAATAAAATTTCATTAACTAATTAAAAATAAACATTTAAATGATTTAAAAATAATTTTTAATGCAAAAAATAAAAATAAAAATATTTTTGGGTTCTGAAAATTGATAAAAGACTTGATAAAAATTTTCAGAATTTTTAAAGATGTTTTGCTATTTTAAATAATTCGTGGAAATTAAATATGAAATAAATAAAATTAAAATGAATTTAATAAGAAAATGAGAAAGTATGCAAATCCAAGGGCTGTGGTTCAAACTGGGACGCGCGGGAATTGACTTAGTGCGCAAAGGAACGGCCAGAATTCAAACTTGCCTAATTATGTCATTAGCCCTAATCCTAACCCTAATCACTTTCAGATGACTGGAACAGTGTTCCGGTCATCTTCTCCGGCAAGCTCCTCACCCCATCTCTCTCAAAACGCATCAAAACTTCACCAAAATCTCCAGAATTAAACCCTAAACATCACTGAATCTAAACCCCACCCCATAAATCATTTATTTTCCATGAATCAGAAGAATCAAACCAAAACGCATTTCACGGGCAAAGTTTCAGAACAAGCATACATGGTCATTTCTCACTCATTTTCAAAATAAATCACATCATGATAATCAGTGAAGCATAAGGAAGTATTTAGAAACTAAAAATGAGAGTTCTGGAAAAAAAGTTCTTGAGCTCACCTGAGATGGAGCTTTCAGCCTGGGAGCTTTCTGCCTGCTTCTCTGCTTCCAAATGGCTCCAATGATCCTCTTGATGAAGCTTTGAAGCTTGGTTGGAGTTTAAAGTGTCTGGTTTGTGAGTTTGATGAAGTTCTGTTCAGTGAGGGGTGAGAATCGTGTTTCTGATTGAGGTGATTTCAGGGACAAATGAGGGTTGGGAAATGATCAGGGGAACATGTTGAGTGATTCTATGAAGTTTGTTTTGATGTTTGATGCTTGTGTGCTGAGATTCGAAGGAAAGTGCATAAGAGGTGAGTTTTGAGAATGCTGGCTTGTGGGAAGTTTCAGGCTGTGTTGTCATGGGTTGAGTCTCATTTGGTACATGTATCACACTTGGATAGGTCAGAGGAGTTGGTGTGGCCTATGCTGATTGGTATGGGCCATTTTGCATAAAGTCAATGTTTTGTGTAAGAGAGGTATGGGTCAATGGCAGGCCAAGGACAAAGGGGTGTCCTACGCAGCAAGGATTGAGGAGAGCCATAGAATCAGTCTTGAGGCCAATTAGCAAGTGGATTAGGGTTTGTGAGAGGTTTTGCAACTTTGTGATCTTTTGGCCCTTTTGTGATTACTTGAAGCATAAGTCATGAAAATGAACAAACCCTTGGTGCATTCTGATTTTTAGGTATTGGTTTATGTTTGTGCAAAGGTTAGAAGTCCATTTGAAGTCACATTTTGCCTTGGCAAGGGGTTTTGCAACTTTGCCTCTTTGGTGCAAGACTTGAAATTATGTGATTTTTCCCAACTTTGACAAGCCATAACTTTTGGTCCAAAATGAATTAGAATGAGTTCTTATACTTTTTGAAAAGGGAATGATCCATTCTACAACTTTCATGACCAAAGTTTTCTCATTTGAAGCATTTTTGAATCAAAAAGAAGGGGTTGAAAAACTTTCCTAAAATGGCAAGTTTACATTATAAGTCACTTTCCCAAAAAGGCAACTTTGCAAATGGCTTGAGATTCTTCAATTTTGTGAACTTATAACATCTTCTATGATCAAATAAAGATCATACACATTCAAAATGATGGGGAACACCCTTTGGTTGGGTCACTGGGGGCCTCAGATGCCCTGATTTTACACTGACTTGCTCAAGAAGTCAACTCTTGATCAAATGCCTTTCCTATGGAATTTCTTCATGAAAATTGATATGCATGATCCTTGTGACATATAGAGACCAATAGAAACAAGCATGACCAAAAAAATTGGAGTT
Source organism: Lathyrus aphaca (assembly GCA_963966055.1). Classification (NCBI taxonomy): domain Eukaryota; kingdom Viridiplantae; phylum Streptophyta; class Magnoliopsida; order Fabales; family Fabaceae; genus Lathyrus; species Lathyrus aphaca. The sequence continues at coordinate 198,153,530 of OZ014525.1, read as the reverse complement.
ATGGCCTCTGAAACCAAAACCCTAATTCTAGGTCATCTGTGTAGTTAAACCTGGCTCTACTTCCATGCCTTCTCAGTTCTTGTGATTCTTTGACTTTCTTGACTTTGTGGAGATATAATATGATAATTGGACATACATGGACCCCTTTGAAGTGATTGATGACATTTGGAGTGGTTCAAATGGCTCAGGGATGGCTCAGATCACAAACCCTAGATGCAGATGACTTTGAATCAATGCAGTGAAGCAAATATGCAATGTGAGGTGCCATGATTGACTTTATGCATATGAAAAGATCACAAGCCATGGTGTGAATGGGTGAGGGAAAATTTGGGGTGTTTATAGCTGCCCCTATTCAAACATGAGTTAGCTGTGCATGATGTAAGTGACGGCTTAACAGTCAAACAAGATAACTTGTGGTTGAATACCAAAGACAATCCAAAATTTGCACTCACAGAATGAAGAAGAAGAGGGATATAGATTATAAAGGGAAAAATAAAGTATATTTAACAGTGTGGGCGATAGAGGACGACCGCCGAGCAGAGGACGACTGCTGGGGATGAAGCAATGACGGGGACGACCGACAAGCTGGGGAAGGATGCGGGAAATAAAGCAATGACGGGGACAACCGACAAGCTGGGGATATAAGAGATTATGATGGGGACGGCCATCAGGCGAAGAAACGAGACTCTCTGGGGATTTAAAGGTAAATGATGGGGACGACCATCGGGCTGAAGAGGTAAATGATGAGGTACGGTCATCAAAGGTGAAGGACGATCACCTGGCAGGGTACGGCTGCTCTGTTGGGGATAAGATGAGGGACGGTCATCTAAGGTGAAGGACGATCACCTGGCAGGGTACGACTGTCGAAAGTATCACGACATAGGACGAATGCCGGATAAAAAGGTCGACGATGGGTACGACCATCGGACAAAATGATGAAGGACGATCATCAAGAGGTGAAGGACGATCACCTAGCAGGGGACGGCTGCTGAAAATATCACGACATAAGACGAATGTCGGATGGAAAAGGGGTTCTAATGAATAGAGACTCCACTGGGGGTGATGAAGGACGATCACCAAAAAGGTGAAGGACGATCACCTAGCAGGGTACGGCTGCCGAAAGGTATCATGACATAGGACGAATGTCAGATAGAAGGGAAATAATTCACCGGGATTTGTTGGGACTCTTCTGGGGAACAATAGACACAGACGGGTGTCTAATTTCCAGAAGACATAAGTGTTTGACACAGTGTATAGATTAAAGATGCGGACGAGCATCCTTATGATACGGACGAGTATTAGTAGAAATAAACGCTTGACGCATGTTCAGAGATGATGATACGGACGAGTATCAACTAGTTAACAAAGAACACGGACGAGTGTCGGATCTGAGGGGATTTAAGTGATATATACAAAATACGGACGAGTGCCTGTACGAGTAAAAAGGTGATGAGTAACAAGTAGGAGTGAAACACGGACGAGTGTTTAACCTACTGGGGGAGAGTGCGACACGGACGAGTGTCGGTAAAAGCGTATTATAAACAAGTGTTTGATTTCCAAGGTGTTTGGATAACTATGCTGGGGAAGGTGACACGGACGGGTGTCAAGGAATTGTGTATATATGTATTTGTGTGTGCAAAGTGGATGCTTTGGCTTTCTGCTGGGGGTATGACACGGACGGGTGTCGGGAAGCAACGGTAATACATAGGTCGTCTGTTTGTAAAGAATGCTCGGGCGACTTTACTGGGGAATGTTGACACGGACGAGTGCCAAAGGGAGTGTGTACCTGTATCTGAAAGGGAACTGTTCTGTCTTTCTGGTGAGGAATTGGGGAAATATTTTGTATACTGTATTCACAAGTGTTCAGTTCGACACATGGCTTATGATTATGCAATATGTTTGATTTTTGCCGTAATGCTCCGTATTAGACGGAATGCTACGCTCTGTGGGAAATATGATGCGAATGCTATGATTATGCAAAAGATACCGATCCGGGATTCGGATCCCGTTGCCGTGGAGATCTCTGGCTGATCTGCTTGAAGTGGACTTCCCAGCTGGGGATGAGATCACTGGTTGATCTGACATATGTGACTCTGCTCGGGGAAGTAGATCACTAATAGATCTTTTTCAGTAATAAGGGACCCAGCTGGGGCTTGTAGAAGCTTTTGTCACTCTGTTGTGAGATCTTCAGGCGTTGCTCTTCTGGATAGAGGCTGAAACTCTGTGGGGAGATGGTTCTCGGTCTTTGCACTTGGCTGAGGAGGAATGATGATTGGCAACTTAACTGGGGAGAAAGCACCTCCGGTGCTAATAAGAAGATAGACTGAGTAGATAATGATTAGACAGCTTGATGGGGAGAAAATTTCATGCCCCATGTTGTGCTCTGAACACCTGCAATCCTGTAAAGACAAAGAAACGTACAAGTATCCCTAGGTATCCCTTACTGGATTCCATCATAGGAGTTTAGACACTCCCGGGAGTAAGTATATTTCTTGTAAGCACGCATTCTTTTAGAAAGGAAACATCTGTATCTATGCGAATCAATATCTTAAAGACATCGAACATTTTTGCAAACGGAAATGAAATGTACAAGACGGGACATGACTGAAAATCTGATCTTATTAATTCATGAGCCTTGAATTGGTAAGATACAGTCAGAGAAACAGATCCCCTGAAATGAGGAGATCATTACAAATTGAAAGACAAAAAGGTGATGGCAATGTTGATGACGCTTCAAGGAGCTTCCCCTTTGCTATGACTCGTATGACATTTGACATTCTTCTCGTCTTGCTTTCTGAAGAAGGCTGATTCCGACCGACGCTCGAACCTTTTGGAACTCGCCATGTTGTAAGTGATACAGATGAATTCAGAATGAAATTGTTTGCTTATTCCTTTATTTTGCGCGGATCGCCCTTTCGGGTTTTCAATCCACCAGGATACCCTTTTTTGCCTGAGCTGTCCATTGTGGCTTTTCAACTCAGCGGGTGTACATCTTTATTTATTTTCCCTTATTTTTGCCCGAGTCTTTTATTCTGTTTTTGACTCGCCGGGATGCCCTATTTTTGCCTGGACTTACATTCTGTTTTTATGTCCAGCGGGTCATTTTATGCGAAGTATCTTTTAACTGCATCTGAATTCACAGGGGACAGGAAGTCTTCACCATCCATAGTACTGAGCATCAGTGATCCACCTGAGAAAACTTTCTTTACTACGAATGGTCCTTCATAGTTCGGAGTCCACTTGCCCCTGTGGTCTGTATGAGGAGGGAGGAGTCTTTTCAGCACAAGATCTCCTACTTGGTACTCTCGGAGCCTGACTTTCTAATCGAAGGCTTTCTTCATTCTCTTCTGATATAATTGCCCATGACAGATTGCAGCTAATCTCTTTTCTTCAATCAGATTCAGTTGCTCGTATCGGGATCGGACCCATTCTGCTTCATTCAGTTTAACATCCATCAATACCCTCAGGGAGGGTAATTCAACTTCAACAGGTAGGACTGCCTCCATACCATAAACAAGCTGATATGGTGTTGCTCCAGTGGATGTTCTGATGGAGGTACGGTACCCATGCAAGGCAAACGGTAGCATTTCATGCCAGTCTTTATAGGTAACCACCATCTTCTGCACAATCTTCTTGATATTTTTATTAGCTGCCTCGACAGCGCCATTCATCTTTGGCCTGTAAGGAGAAGAATTGTGGTGTTGGATCTTGAAGTCCCAGCATAGTTCTGCCATCATTTTGTTGTTCAATTTGGAACCATTATCAGTAATGATTCGGTCGGGCACTCCATACCGACAGATGATATCTCTCTTCAGAAATCGGGCTACCACTTGCCTTGTAACATTTGCATAGGAAGCTGCTTCAACCCACTTGGTAAAATAGTCAATAGCAACCAGGATGAATCTGTGGCCGTTTGAAGCAGTCGGTTCAATCTTTCCAATCATATCAATGTCCCACATGGCAAAGGGCCAGGGGGAAGACATCACATTCAAAGGATTCGGAGGCACATGCACTTTATCCGCATAAATCTGGCATTTATGGCATTTTCTGGCATAGGCACAACAGTCTGCATCCATTGTGATCCAATAATAGCCTGATCTTAGCAACTTTTTAGCCATGGCATGCCCTCTAGCATGGGTACCAAAGGATCCTTCGTGCACCTCGTGCATCAATAAGTCTGCCTCTATCCTGTCAACGCATCTGAGAAGTACCATATCAAAGTTTCTCTTGTACAGGGAACCGTCAGTATTAAGGAAGAAACTACCAGCTAGCTTTCTTAATGTCTTCTTATCATTGGAAGATGCCCCAGGTGGGTATGTTTGGTCCTCCAAGAAGCATTTAATGTCATGGAACCAAGGCTTATCATCTTTAACAACATCTGCTGAGAACACATATGCTGGTCTGTCAAGTCTGGACACTGAAATCCGAGGCACAAAGTTGGCAGCTTGAACTTTGATCATGGATGAAATGGTAGCCATAGCATCTGCAAACTGATTTTCATCTCGAGGGATATACTCAAGCTTGACTGTTGTGAAGAAAGTCAATAACCTTCTTGTATAATCCCTGTAAGGTATCAGATGATCTTGGTGTGTGTACCATTTGCCGTTGGTTTGATTAATTACCAGAGCTGAATCTCCGAACACAGTCAAAGTCTTGATCCTGAGGTCAATGGCTTCCTCAAGACCCATAATACAAGCTTCGTATTCAACTTCGTTGTTAGTGCAGTTAAAGGTGAGTTTTGCCGAGAAAGGCATGTGAACTCCCTTAGGTGTAATGAATACTGCACCAACACCACGACCATTCATATTAACAGCCCCATCAAACATCATAGTCCATTCTTCTTCCGGGTCAGGCCCTTCAGTGTGAATAGGCTCTTCATGATCTTTTTCTTTTATGAACATGATGTCTTCATCAGGGAAGTCAAATCTCATAGGCTGGTAATCATCAATGGGTTGCTCAGCAAGATAATCAAACAATATACTGCCCTTGATGGCTTTCTGAGATGTGTACTGAATGTCATATTCTGTGAGGATCATTTGCCATCTTGCAACCCGTCCGGTAAGTGTTGGCTTCTCAAAAATGTCCTTGACTGGATCCCTCTTTGAGATCAACAAGGTAGTGTGGGTCAACATATACTGTCTTAGTCGGCGAGCAGCCCATGCTAAAGCACAACAAGTTTTCTCGAGCAGTGAATAACGTTGTTCACAGTCGGTAAACTTTTTGCTTAGGTAGTATATTGCATACTCTTTTCGACCAGACTCGTCATGCTGGCCCAACATACACCCCATTGACTCTTCTAATACTGTCAAGTACATGATTAGAGGTCTTCCTTCAACTGGAGGCATAAGGATCAGAGGCTCTTGTAAGTATTCCTTGATTTTGTCAAAAGCCCTCTGGAAGTCTTCGTTCCACCTGACCGTTTGTTCTTTTCTTAACAGCTTGAACAGAGGTTCACAGGTTGCAGTAAGGTGAGATATGAACCTTGAAATGTAGTTCAATCTACCTAGAAACCCCCGAACCTCTTTTTCAGTCTTCGGTGCAGGCATTTCTTGAATGGCTTTAACTTTGTCAGGGTCAACTTCAATCCCTTTTTCACTCACAATAAATCCAAGTAGCTTACCGGATCGCACCCCGAATGTGCATTTGTTGGGATTTAACTTCAGTTGGTACTTCCTCAGACGCTTGAATAGCTTCAACAGATTTACCAGGTGGTCTTCTTCTGTGAGGGACTTGGCAATCATGTCATCCACATAACATTCTATTTCTTTATGGATCATGTCATGGAATAAGTTACCATAGCCCGTTGATAAGTTGCACCCGCATTCTTTAGTCCGAATGGCATCACCTTGTAACAGAATGTGCCCCAGGGTGTGATAAAAGTTGTCTTCTCCATGTCTTCAGGTGACATCTTGATCTGATTGTATCCTGAAAATCCATCCATGAAGGAGAACACCGAGAACTGAGCCGCATTATCAACCAATACATCAATGTGAGTTAAAGGGAAATCATCTTTCGGGCTGGCTCTGTTCAATTCCCGGTAATCCACACACATCCTCACCTTGCCATCCTTCTTAGGAACAGGTACAATATTAGCAACCCACGGCGGATAGCTAGTTACAGCAAGGAAATCGGCGTCCCACTGCTTTTGTACCTCTTCTTTTATCTTCATTGCCATATCTGGGCGAGTACGGCGCAACTTCTGTTTTACTGGCGGGCAGTCTTCTTTTAAAGGCAGCTTGTGCATGACAATGTCGGTGTCCAACCCTGGCATATCCTGATAAGACCAAGCAAAGACATCCACATATTCCCGGAGCATATCAATCAATTGTTCCTTTACTGAATCTTGCAGGCAGGCCCCGATCTTAACCTCTTTCACATCTTCTTCTGTACCAAGATTAACCGTTTCGACCTCCTCCTGATGAGGAGTGATAACCTTCTCCTCTTGCCTTAACAACCTGGCTAGCTCTTCAGGAAGCTCATATTCTTCTTCAACCCCTTCATCAGCTTGATTGATTGGATTGTCAAAGTCATACGAAGCCATAGTAGTGTTGTTGTCGGTGCAGTCTGAAAGGCACTCTCTGCAAGGGTTTAGATTGGTTTATTTTAGTGATCCCTTTTAATCTTGTTTAGAAAAGGTGAAATGAAGTTATCATTTTGGAAAACATTGCCATTTTATTTTTGTACAAAAAGAAAAATGAAAAACAGTGAGCGGAAAAGGAAAAGACTTATTTGCAAAAGATGTCTGATATTCATTGATTGATCTGTTTGCACAAAATTACAAGATGGACCGATTACAAAATGAGTCTTGACATCTTGGGCAAGATGCAAGACTTGATGCATGCTTAAAAAATACAGGAAATAATAATTACTCTACAGGAGTAACCCTTATAATTTCCTGGGAAGACCAGTTAAGGACTTGGCTCCCCGGGATCCTTGGACGTATCCAGCTCTCCAGGTTGCGGTCGCTTTCCTCCTCGTCTTCCAAGTTGTTTACAGCATCCGGGGCGAGCATTCCCCCGTTGACAAAATTGGGCTTCTTGGTAGCCTCTGATTGATCTCGTTGAGTTGGTTTGTAACCCAACCCAAATCTGTCCTCCTTCTTCTCCACGGGAAGCAGCTTGCCCCAGCCTTGGGCAGTACCCTCTTCAACAACCTTCCTGGCTTGCTGATAAGACGTCATGGAAGTTCCCAGTACAGCAGATGCTTCATTTATGTTCAAGGCCTCAAACCCTTGGCTCATAGTTTCATGGATTTCTCCATCCATTTCTATATATTTGTACGTAGCCAGATGGCTAACAAAGATGTCTTCTTCCCCACAGATGGTGATGATCTGGCCTTCCCACTCGAATTTCAGCTTCTGGTGAAGGGTAGACGTAACAGCGCCAGCGGAGTGGATCCAAGGTCTACCCAACAAACAGCTGTAGGTCGGCTGAATGTCCATCACATAGAAGGTAATTTTGAAGATCTGCGGCCCAATCATCACAAGCAGATCAATCTCCCCAAGCACTGATCTTTTAGAGCCATCGAATGCTCTCACCACCAAATTACTCGGACGCAAGGCCAAGCCATCATACTCCAGCTTCACCAAGGCTTTCTTTGGTAGGACATTGAGCGATGACCCAGTGTCTACCAGTACATGAGATAGAACAGCACCTTTGCACTCTAGAGTGATGTGTAAAGCCTTGTTGTGGTTACGTCCCTCGGTTGTTAAGTCAGCATTGGTAAAACCCAGTCCATGACTGGTATTGACATTTGCTACCACAGTTTCTAGCTGATTAACAGTGATCTCCTCTGGCACGTATGCTGCGTGCAAGACTTTCAACAATGCATTCCTATGAGCTTCAGAACACATCAACAAGGATAATATGGAGATCTTTGAGGGAGTTTGGTGAAGCTGATCCACCACCTTGTAATCACTTCTCTTTATGATTCTCATAAACTCGTCTACATCTTGTTCAAAAGATGTCTTCTGAGTTTCTCTGATAAGCGGCTCTTCTGGTACCACACTCTTCCCTTTTGCTTTCACAACAGCTTCTGCTTCGGCATTAGGTCTTTGCACTTGTGAGGCAAAAAGGCGTCCGCTTCTGGTGAAGCCTCCGCCTCCCCCAACATTATCAATTTGTGGAGAAGAGGTTGAAGAATCCAAAGTGATTTTCTCTCCGTTGCAGTAGAGGTCAGAGCCATAATGCCAAGGTATGGCATTACTGCTTTCATATGGAACTGGTCCATGCACCGTAATGGTAACTGGACTGACTGCAACAGAGGAGGGTACTGAAACGGTATGCGGATCGTAGTAAATGGTGACTGGTGATCTGGCAGGAGGTGCCACTGTTTGTTGTTGAAAGTTGTTGTTTGGAGGAACATTTGATGGATCATAGTAGATAGTGACTGCTGAGATATCTTCGTTAATTTCCGCTGGTGTCGTAGAAGATTCTGCTGATATAATGGATGCTGATGTTGTAGAAGAAAGGGTTGTTGACATTTGATTTGTTGAAGTGATGGACGGAGCCATTGTTGATGATATTGATGAATCAGTAGGAGTAATTGTTGCTGCAGTTGTAGGAGAATCAGGAATTTTGGTCAAAGGAATTGCTGGATTTGTAGGCGCCGTTGTTGTGATCTGAAGTATGCCATATTTGATAAGACCATCTATGCCAGTTCTCAAATTATCACACCCATTGACTGCAATGTTGCAATACCCACAACCGAGCTCACACCCGGGGAACATCTGGCATTCTAGAAGTTGAGCTTTAATTTCAACCAGAGGTGTTCGAATCTGTGCAACACTGGTGATCAAAGTAGAGTGTTTTCCCTCCTCAATGGCATTAATCCTTGGCCCACCATGGTTAGGCATAGGATTCTTGTTGACATTTGGAGGGGGTGCAAAGTTGAGGGCTTTAGAATCCACCAGATCTTGTACTTTCATTTGTAAAGCCCTGCATTTCTCAGTATTGTGTCCAGGTGCATTGGAGTGGAAATCACATATGGCGTTGACATCATAATTCCTTGGAAGATTGGAGGGATCTGGTGGTGCCAATGTCCTTAATTCAACCAAGTTGAGTTTCAGGAGTTGTGGCAATAAGGCAGCATAAGGCATAGGGATAGGGTCAATCACCCTATTTTCCTGTGATGGTCTTTGCTGAAAAGGTCTTTGTTGATGATTGTTGTTGTTGTTGTAGGTTCTTTGTGGCGGATACTGAACTTGATGTTGATAATGTGGTTGTTGTGGTTGTTGATATGTTGGTGGATGAGGGATCGGAGCTGGAATAGTGACAGCTGCTATTGATCTGTGAACATACTGAGGTCTGCCCCTGTTGGCATGAATGGCATTTGTCTCACCGGTTCTTCTAGGTCCCACAAAAGGCTTCCTGGGATTACTAGACGAACTTGCACCATTATCAGAAATCTTACCCATTTTCAAAAGGCTTTCAATCCTTTCCCCAGCTATAACTACATCAGCAAAACTGGTGGAAGAAAAGGCAGCTAGCCTATCAATATATGTTCCTTGCAGAGTATTCATGAACATGTCGGCCATTTCTCTTTCCGACATGGGTGGTAGGACAGCAGCAGCAAGATGTCTCCACCTTTGGGCATATTCCCTGAAGCTCTCTCTGGAAGATTGAGACATTCCCATCAGGAGGGTCCTGTTAGGGGCCATGTCCAGATTATATTGGTACTGTCTGATGAAGGCTTCAGCTAGGTCCTTCCAGCATCTGATAGTAGCTCTGGTCAAGTGTGAATACCACTCTCTTGAAGCCCTAGTCAAACTGTCTTCAAAATAGAACATCCACAACTTTTCATCCATGGTATATGCTTTAAGTCTCCCCAGGAAGGACTATAAGTGAGTTCGTGGACAGGAAGTTCCATTGTATTTCTCGAAGCACGGGGGTTTAAACTTGTGGGGAATCCTTACCCCATCCACTAACCCCATATCCATTACATCGAAGCCCAAAGAGTTTTGAGACTCCAGAGATCTCAACTTCTCAGCAATTTCATCAAACCTCCTATCATAGACTTCATCCCCAGCTCCCATTACAGTAAACTGCTCCTCTTGAGGATCTTCTTGCAAGATCCTGCCTGCAGCAGTGTTGCCCGGTACATTCCTTGGGATGTTGACTTCCGGATCTAGATGAGGTCCAAATACTAGTGGGTTAACATGAGGCTGACCTCCCTCATTATTACTAGTTCCTCCAGTCCCAGGATGAGGTTCCTCGGGGTTTTGTCTTTCTACCAATGCCCTTAACCTCTCTTGACTTTGGGCCAAGTTAGTCATCACAGTCATGAATTGAGCCATTTGGTTCCTCATCTCCACTCTTTCATTAGCCATTTGAGTTCTGACCTCTGTCAGGTCCTGCTGTACTTGATCCATTTGGATACCAGGAAGGTTGTTGCGAGTAGGATACCGGTGCAGACGGTTGAGAGGGAACACCCAGCGGCGAGCAATAATTCCTGAACCACAATAGAGTTAGTAACAAACAAACTAATAACAAAACCCTACAAAACAAAACAAAAGTTAGTATGCAATGCAGTATGCTTATTTGTTTTCCAAGGTATCCGACTTGGTTCTTGGTTTTGACCTTTCCAGACCCTGAGGAAAATGCTTTGATGTTGTTGGAAAGAAAAAGGAAACCCCACAACGGAAACAAACTAAAATATATTACAAATACTGAACAATACATAGTTTGTTTTTACAACACATGCCCTTGGAGGGTCAAAATACAACACAAAAGAAAAGTACATCAAATGAAAACAACAACAATCAAAAGGTCAGACATCAAGTCCAAACTCATCCTCCTTAACTTCCTTCAGAAGTGCCTCCGTTACTGGACCAGCCGGATGCTCTGTGATGTTTCTGATGAGGAGGTTTCTGATGGCAATGGCAGTGGTCAACTTCTTGTGCTTGTCCTGGTCCTTTGATCTCTTCAATCCAGCCCTAAGCTTCAACTCTGAAATCTCCTTCTAGGCTGCCAACCAAGCTTCCTGTTGCTTCTTTTCATTGGCCTCTAACTGTTCAATCCTGGCTTGAGTTTTCTGATCTTCTTGTGTTTGGGCTTCAGTGATCCTGACCCACCTAGCCTGGCTTTCTTGTAGATAAAGATCGGTCCTAGCCTTCTGAAACTTGGCCTCTTTGCAGGAATTCTTCAATATTTGCTCCCCATCCCTTGCTTTCTTGATGTAGTCTTCTGCTTTCTCAATCTTGGCCAGATGCTCCACCTTAAGCTTCTCTAACCTCTCAATGTCCAGACGACCATCACTCCTTTCCCAAAGGGTCTTCTTCAGAGCTTGAGACAGATTCTCATTCCTTTCCTTCAGCTTCTCAAACTCTTCTAGGCTGACAGTGGCTGCTGGCTGTGCTGTGGATGGTCCAGGTATATCTTCAATGGTAAAGGGAATTCCAGTAATTTGAGCCCTAGCATGAGACCAGTCATAGTACTGAGCTGAAGCAACATTATTGCACCTTCCAAGAATAGCCATCCCTTTTGTCTGGATGTTGTCCCAAGCCCAGGATGCTTGTCTGACAGCAGCTAGATTAGGCTTTATCTCACAATACAGGGTCTCAGCTAAATCTTGCACTCTAGGAGGGTGAATAAAAGCATAGCCCAGTTGTCTTTTAAACAGCAAAGGATTGTAGTTGATGCAACCCTTTACTCCTATCAGAGGTACGTTTGGGTATTGCCCACAGCTAGTGATGATGTCTTTGCCTTTGGTGCTCTGGGTACACCATCTGATGTTATCTGAAGACAAAGCAATAAGTCTCTTAGCCTAATTCTTCTGTTGGTGAGGATTCAGGAAGGCATCTGTCTTAGGCAAGTGTTTAAGCAGCCAAGTGTGAAACAAAGGAGCACAACATCTCACTAGCTCCCCCCTTTGTTTCTCATTCCTCTGATGAATGGAGTAGTAGAAATCTCCCAGCAATGTGGGTACTGGGTTCCTCAGAAGGAAAAGATGAATGGCATTCTTGCTGATAAACTTGGGCTCATCTGCAAATAGTACAACCCCATATATGCTGAGGGCTAACAATGCACAAACTGCCTTCCATTCTCCCAAAGAGGCCTTCAGGATGGCCTGAGAAATCAAGAAATCTAAGTGTAAACCAGGGATCCCAGCTTTTGTTGTCATATTCTGCTCAATCAAAGTAGGCTCTAGGTACAGTGCTCTTGCCACTTCTCCATTGCTGGGAGAAGTCATCTCTGGGTTGAAAGGGATCCATCCCTTGACAGGCACTCCAATCAATGATGAAAATTCCTCCAACAGAGGTCCTAGCTGAAAGTCTGGAAAAGTGAAGCATCTCAAAGGAGGGTCATAAAACTGTAGGCAAGTGTGGATCATGCTCCTCTGGGAAGGATCCAGGTCCATAACCATGTCAAGGATACCTCCATAATGCTCTCTGAATAATGGGATGTGGTCTGGAGTGATAAGTGACTGGACCTGCCTAATGCCAGTCAGCACAGGCTCAAAGAAATGGTATGAAATGTTGCTCTTCCTGGGTGCCATGACTGCTGATGGAGAGTTGAAGACAAGTGCTGATGAGGATTAAGACTGGTACTGGAGATGGGCCACTGATGGGCTGATGCTGGTGATGATGAAGATGACTGAAGCAGACAACTGATGAAGATAGCTGAAGCAGACAACTGATGAAGATAGCTGAAGCAGATAGCTGATGAAACAGAGGTCTATGCAGATGAAGGGGTCAAAACCAAGCCAAAATATAATGTGGATACCCTGAAAAACAAATAAACAAATGTTAAATGATGCAATGAGGATGTATGCAAATGATATGCAAGGGTTTGTGATCAAGCTGGATCTGAAGATCTGTCTTGATATAAAGCCCATGTATGTTCAAGAAGTCCAGATGGAGGTTCAGAAATCCAGTAACCAAGGTGGGGGACTCAAATAAAGAGTCACATGTCCAGGGTTAAATCACAAGAACTGTCCAAAGTGAAGCATTCTCAAACAAAACTAGTATCAGGGTATGATGTGGCCAATGGTACCTGCAAACCTGTAAACAACCCAACCCCCCTCACAGGTAGTGTTCTAAAACAAGGATCCTCAGACTTGGATCAGTTATGAGAAGTGTAAACACTTCTAACCCGGAGGTACAATGTTTACAATAACCATAAAAGATCCTCCTCTAATTCACCTTAGTTTCTGAAGGTCATAATAAAGGTCATCCAGACTTAGCAGGCTTCCCAGATAACCCTAGCACTACAGGAAATCTGTAGCACAGAGTTCTCAAGAAGAAACCCACATCTGAACCGTGTTTCATATTCCCACACCAGACCGAAATGGAATGGGAAAGAATATGAACCACTCTAGCCTAGGTGTCACTCAGGTCCCAGGTATAGGACCTTATACTCTCAATGAAACCCCACCCACCAAGACAGAAGAACAGATCCAGCAATGATAATGACAGTATGAAATATGAAAAACTGTAAAGAAAGCAATAAATAAAGTTGTACATAAAGTAATAAATAAAGCAACTATATAACACAATTAGCACATAACACCCCAGTAAACACAAATCAAACAAGCGCTAGGAGGAACCCACAAAAAGAACCAAAAGCCCTGGTTACAGTATAAGGGTCCCCAGCAGAGTCGCCAAGCTGTCGCTCCCACCTGATGACACAGGGGTCAGAAGGGGTACAGACGCGAACGGTCGGCGAAAGAAAAGGAATGCATAGAGTCGCCAGCTAGGCATTTTTATCCCGGAGGAAAGGTAATGCTGCATAAACCTAGAAAGATATGGATAAGACGATTGCGAACCAGAGAGACTGAGAAGGGGGGTTGGTTACAACCTGGGAAGATATTAGCACCCAGATTGTCCGCCGTACTCGACGGGATCCACGCTTAAAAGGTTTGTGTTTTAAAGGGGTAGTGTCTGGGCTATCTGTGTATCAAAGCTGGAAAGAATGCAAGTGTCAGTGCAAAAAGAATGTGAAGTGTATAAGAGAAGTGTCAGTGCAAGAATAAGAATGGAATGCTCAAGACCTTGAGGCTTAAAAGAATTATGCTGAAAGAGGGGGAATATACAGAGACTTTTGTTCGATAACTGTTAAGTTATGCCTACGTATCCTCTCGTGCAATGAGGAAGTCAGAACACCGTAGTTCGACCCAAAGAGACTGGATGATTTTGACTTGTGAACTACTTACTTGTCTATGCTCAAGTGTATGACCTGTCTGGCTCAGGTGCAAACTGTCTTGCATTAGACGGAAGAAGCGAGTTCTCGTTTGTGAGTGAATGAGATGAGAAAAGAATCCCGGAGGAGACGATTATTGTTTGTTTTTGTGTTTTCAATCTTTTATTGCTTTTTGAAGTTTGTCATAAGAAAATGAGCTTAAGCCTAAACCAAGGGTTAGTAAACTCATCACATCTTCCCTCTGATTAGGGGTAATGAGAATACCTTAAGTGTGAAGTAAGCACCTCACACTTAATCACCATGATGTAGGATTAAGATCATTAACCTACTTGTATTTATTTAGATGTTTTTGTTGTTTTTGTTTAGTGTTAAGTAATGAGTTTAAGCCATAATCAGGGATTTAATGGACTCATTACACCATCCTAATAGAAGGATAATAGATGAGAACATTTAAGCTGAGAAAGACTCCTCAACTTAATCCATGATTAGGGATTAACCTCATGACAAAACAAAGCCTTTATTAAAGTGGATTTTAGTTAATGGTAAGATTAAGAAAGGGATTTTATGGTTTGTAAGACAACTTGAGGGGGACTTGTCCATTAACACTAGGGTTAGTCCTTCTTAACCAATTAAGGAAGAATTAGAACCCTAATGCAAGACCCAAGTTACAAGCTTGATGTCTTGATGATTATTAAGTGGATTGATTAAAGGAGTTAAACACATTAAGGGTGTAACACTTAGGATCAAAGTTATACACTCCATCCTAATAGAAGGATGCAGGCATAAGCTTAATCACAAAGCCTTAAAACCTTTAGGGTTTAGTCCTTGATTATGAGATGAGAAGAGAAGACTCAAAGATGACACAAAGGTAAAAGCTAAATGGGGGACTAATCAAAACCCTAATTGTGATCATGCTTGGGTATTCCTAGGGTTAATGAGGTTTGCAAAAAGATCTTCAGAGAAACCACCAGGAAGGAAGCAGATGAAAGGAGCAAGAAGCAAAGAGAAGCAAAACAACTTGCTTAACTTAAGAAGACAAGTTGCTTGAAGAAAGAAATTAAGAGATGAACATGAATGAGCAAGCTCACTCTAATACACAAGATAAAATGCAGCAAAGATGCAAGAGAGATGAGAAGAGATTGTGAGAAGTGAAGGCAAATTCACTTATCAAAACAACTTACCACCTGAAAAGTTAGCAAAAGAAATGAAATGCAATGCAAATGAGATGAAATGTCATGATGCAAACCAAAGTCAGAAGCATAAACATGATGTTAATGATGCTATGAGATGATACAAACATGAGGCAAGACATGAGAATGATCATACAAGGACATGGATGCAGATGAAGCATGCTTTGAACCATGAATGTACATGAAAAGTTTATGAAATGCAATGGACATTTAACATGGCAAATGAAAGATGCAATGATCAAACATGATTCTAATATGCCCTAAGATGTATTATGGATCATGTGGATGCACAAAATGTCATGGTAAGTCATTGGATGCAAGCAAATGAGAAATGGATGCAAAGGAAGGCACAAATTAGGGTTACATGCATCATGCAATGCAAAAATTCAAAACCAGAAGCAAATGACATGATAAAAAATTGAAAATGCAATCAAAGATACCCTAAACCTATGCAAGCTCACTGCCCAAAGGAGGGGATCCAACTCTTAACCTAGTGGAAGTTATGAATTTCCTAAGATTACTAGGGTTTTGGGGTACCTCACCAAGAAAAACACAAAACAAATTGAAAATGGAAGATCAATTCAAACCAAATTTATCCTATAAACTACATGTCATGAAGGATGCAATGCAAGAAGAATCATCATCAAACTCTCAAGGGTTAGGCAGAATGGATTTTTCAAAATTTGAGCCAAAATATTGCCTTAAAATGAATTTAATTCCAATGAAAATGATCAAAAGGCATCAAGAACAAAAAAGAAATTTGGTTTGAGGGTTTTATAATGTTTCTAAATGCAATGTGAATTTTCTGGTGATTTTTAAATACCTAAATGCATTTTTAATTAATAAATTTTCATTAACTAATTAAAAATAAACATTTAAATGATTTAAAAATAATTTTTAATGCAAAAAATAAAAATAAAAATATTTTTGGGTTCTGAAAATTGATAAAAGACTTGATAAAAATTTTCAGTATTTTTAAAGATGTTTTGCTATTTTAAATAATTAGTGGAAATTAAATATGAAATAAATAAAATTAAAATGAATTTAATAAGAAAATGAGAAAGTATGCAAATCCAAGGGCTGTGGTTCAAACTGGGACGCGCGGGAATTGACTTAGTGCGCAAAGGAACGGCCAGAATTCAAACTTGCCTAATTATGTCATTAGCCCTAATCCTAACCCTAATCACTTTCAGATGACTGGAACAGTGTTCCGGTCATCTTCTCCGGCAAGCTCCTCACCCCATCTCTCTCAAAACGCATCAAAACTTCACCAAAATCTCCAGAATTAAACCCTAAACATCACTGAATCTAAACCCCACCCCATAAATCATTTATTTTCCATGAATCAGAAGAATCAAACCAAAACGCATTTCACGGGCAAAGTTTCAGAACAAGCATACATGGTCATTTCTCACTCATTTTCAAAATAAATCACATCATGATAATCAGTGAAGCATAAGGAAGTATTTAGAAACTAAAAATGAGAGTTCTGGAAAAAAAGTTCTTGAGCTCACCTGAGATGGAGCTTTCAGCCTGGGAGCTTTCTGCCTGCTTCTCTGCTTCCAAATGGCTCCAATGATCCTCTTGATGAAGCTTTGAAGCTTGGTTGGTGTTTAAAGTGGCTGGTTTGTGAGTTTGATGAAGTTTTGTTCAGTGAGGGGTGAGAATCGTGTTTCTGATTGAGGTGATTTCAGGGACAAATGAGGGTTGGGAAATGATCAGGGGAACATGTTGAGTTATTCTATGAAGTTTGTTTTGATGTTTGATGCTTGTGTGCTGAGATTCGAAGGAAAGTGCATAAGAGGTGAGTTTTGAGAATGCTGGCTTGTGGGAAGTTTCAGGATGTGTTGTCATGGGTTGAGTCTCATTTGGCACATGTATCACACTTGGATAGGTCAGAGGAGTTGGTGTGGCCTATGCTGATTGGTATGGGCCATTTTGCATAAAGTCAATGTTTTGTGTAAGAGAGGTATGGGTCAATGGCAGGCCAAGGACAAAGGGGTGTCCTGCGCAGCAAGGATTGAGGAGAGCCATAGAATCAGTCTTGAGGCCAATTAGCAAGTGGATTAGGGTTTGTGAGAGGTTTTGCAACTTTGTGATCTTTTGGCCCTTTTGTGATTACTTGAAGCATAAGTCATGAAAATGAACAAACCCTTGGTGCATTCTGATTTTTAGGTATTGGTTTATGTTTGTGCAAAGGTTAGAAGTCCATTTGAAGTCACATTTTGCCTTGGCAAGGGGTTTTGCAGCTTTGCCTCTTTGGTGCAAGACTTGAAATTATGTGATTTTTCCCAATTTTGACAAGCCATAACTTTTGGTCCAAAATGAATTAGAATGAGTTCTTGTACTTTTTTAAAAGGGAATGATACATTCTACAACTTTCATGACCAAAGTTTTCTCATTTGAAGCATTTTTGAATCAAAAAGAAGGGGTTGAAAAACCTTCCTAAAATTGCAAGTTTACATTATAAGTCACTTTCCCAAAAAGGCAACTTTGCAAATGGCTTGAGATTCTTCAATTTTGTGAACTTCTAACATCTTCTATGATCAAATAAAGATCATACACATTCAAAATGATGGGGAACACCCTTTGGTTGGGTCACTGGGGCCTCAGATGCCCTGATTTTACACTGACTTGCTCAAGAATTCAACTCTTGATCATATGCCTTTCCTATGGAATTTCTTCATGAAAATTGATATGCATGATCCTTATGACATATAGAGACCAATAGAAACAAGAATGACCAAAAAAATTGGAGTTATGGCCTCTAAAACCAAAACCCTAATTCTAGGTCATCTGTGTAGTTAAACTTGGCTCTGCTTCCATGCCTTCTCAGTTCTTGTGATTCTTTGACTTTCTTGACTTTGTGGGGATATAATATGATACTTGGACATACATGGACCCCTTTGAAGTGATTGATGACCTTTGGAGTGGTTCAAATGGCTCAGGGATGGATCAGATCACAAACCCTAGATGCAGATGACTTTGAATCAATGCAGTGAAGCAAATATGCAATGTGAGGTGCCATGATTGAATTTATGCATATGAAAAGATCACAAGCCATGGTGTGAATGGGTGAGGGCAAATTTGGGGTGTTTACACTAGCTGGCGACTCTATTCACCTTCACTTCATCTTCTCCTTTCGCCGACCGTTCGCGTCTGCACCCTATCTGACCAGGTGTCTTTTCGGGGGAGCGACACCAATGTGCTATGGTAGCTTTGTTCCATGATATGATCCATCATGAGATAGAGGTATATGTTGATGACATGATAGCCAGATCCCAGACTGAAGAAGAACATATTGACCATCTACATAAGCTGTTTGAGAGGTTGAAGAAATACAATCTGAGATTGAATCCAAACAAATGTACCTTTGGGGTTAGATCTGGTAAACTTTTGGGTTTCATTGTCAGTGGTAAAGGTATTGAAGTTGACCTTGCGAAGGTAAAAGCTATACAAGATATGCCCGCTCCCCGTACTGAGAAGGAAGTCAGAGGTTTCTTGGGACGCCTGAACTACTTTACAAGATTTATTTTCCACTTAACCTCTACTTGTGAGCCAATATTCAAATTTATGAAGAAAGATCAAGTAATGAAATGGAACGATGAATGTCAGATAGCTTTTGTTGAGATCAAGAAGTATCTCCAAAAACCTCTGATTCTGATGCCACCTGTTGAAGGAAGACCCTTTATTATGTACCTGACAGTGCTAGATAATTAAATGGGGTGTGTATTAGGGCAACATGAAGAGTCTGGTTGAAAAGAGCAAGCAATATACTACCTTAGCAAAAAGTTTACCAACTGTAAAACAAGATACTCACTGCTCGAGAAAACTTGTTGCGCTTTGGCATGGGTTGCTCGTCGGCTAAGACAGTATATGTTGACTCATACCACTTTGTTGATATCCAAGACAGACCCTATCAAATACATATTTGAGAAGCCTTCTCTCTCTGGACGAATAGCGAGATGGCAAATGATTTTGACATAATATGACATTTAGTACACTACGCAGAAAGCAGTAAAAGGGAGTGTAGTAGCTGATCATTTGGCTCATCAAGCGGTGGATGACTATAAGTATATGAATTTTGAGTTCCCAAATGAGGATATCATGCTTGTAACTAAAGAACCTGGACCGTATGAAGGACCTGAACAGGGATCCCGATGGACTATGGTTTTTGATGGAGCTTCTAATGCACTTAGCAATGGTATTGGTGCTGTAATTATCTCTCCTGAGGGTTGTTATACGGTGTTTATTGCTAGACTTTGCTTTGATTGTACCAACAATATAGCTGAATATGAAGCATGTATCATAGGTATCAAAGCTGCCATTGAGATGAAGATCCCATTCTTGAATATATATATGGGGACTCAGCCCTAGTAGTTAGTCAGATAAAAGGAGAATGGTACATAAAGCATCCAAATCTCATTCCTTATCGAGAACATGTGTTGACTTTGATTCCATACTTTGAAGAGATCACTTTTGAACATATTACACGAGAAGAGAATCAATTGGCAGACGCATTAGCTACTATGTCATCTATGTTCAGATTCAGTTGGGACCATGAAGCCCCTAGAATTGCTATTGATAGATTAGATGAGCTTGCATACTGTTATGAGGTTCATACTGAGAAAGTAGAGGAAAAACCTTGGTCCCACAAAGTAAAAAGATATCTTGAAGCTCAGGAATATCCTGAAGGGACATCTATCAATGACAATAAGTTTCTAAGGAGATTGTTTGCTAAGTTCTTCCTAAGTAAAAAAATTTGTACAAGCGCAATCACAATTCGATTTTGCTTTGATGTGCGGACAAGAAAGAAGCAAGAAAGTATGGAAGACACCCATGATGGGATATTTGGTACTCATTCTAGTGGGAATACGATAACTAAGAAAATTTTGAGAGCAGGTACTACTGGTCTACCATGGAAACTGATTGCCATCAGCACTCCAAAACATGTTACAAGTGCCAGATCTATGCTGATAAAATACTTGTGCCTCCAATTCCGTTGAATGTTCTAACCGCTCCTTGGCCTTTTGCAATGTGGGGAATTGATATGATTGGAGAGATTAAACTTACCACTTCCAATGGACATCGTTTCATCCTTGTTTCCATTGATTACCTTACGAAGTGGGTAGAGGCAGCCTCGTTTGCTTTTGTTACCAAGAATGTCGTGGCTCATTTCATCAAGCATAATCTAATTTGTTGATATGGCATCCTTGAAAAGATTATCATAGACAATGGTACTAATCTGAACAACATTATGATCATTGAACTCTGCATGCAATGCAATTTAAGATTAAGCATCACAATTCGTCTCCATATCAACCAAAAATGAATGGTGCAGTGGAAGCCGTCAACAAGAATATCAAGAATATCGTGCAAAAGATGACGGTAACATACAAAGACTGGCATGAGATGTTACCATTTTCTCTCCATGGTTATTGCACCACAGTACGTACCTCAATTGAGGCAACCCCATTCTCTCTCGTATATGGTACGGAGGTTGTCCTACCTATTGAAGTGCAAATTCATTCCTTAAGGATTATGAAATATGCATGGTTATATGAGGATGAATGGATCCAGACTCAACTTGACCAAATAAATTTGATGGAGGAAAAGAGGCTCGTGGTTGTTTGTCATGACCAGATGTATCAGAAGCGCATGATCAAAGCTTTTAACAAGAATGTCAAGCATCAGGCATATCAGGTTGGCAATTTGGTAATAAAGCGTATCATATTACCACAAGGTGATCCCATGGGAAAATGGACTCCCATATATGAAGGACCATTTGTGATCAAAAGGGTATTTTCTGGAGGTGCTATGATACTTACCACCATGGACGGTGAAGATTTCCCGCACCCTGTAAACGCAGACATAGTCAAAAAATATTACGCATAGAAAGAGACCCACTAGGTTGACTAGCCTAGGAAAAAATAAGGGCATCCCGACGAACCAAAAGGGTTCGGGCAAAAATTGTACACCCGACAAGTCGAAAACCTGAAAAGGCGGCTTGGGCAAAAAAGGGTATCCCAGTGGACTGAAAACCTGAAAAGGCGGTCCAGGAAAAAATTAGGGATTAAAGTGTACGACTATGTCTCGTTAGATCACCCATCTAATTCCAACTAGTTATGTTACCAATATCAAGTTCAAACGGTGCAGATTAGTCCAATCATATTTCTTCCGGCCGCAACGGATGAGGTGCTTGAAGACATAATAACAATATCAGAGTTAAAACCCGATGGGATCATTTACGCATAGTTGTTTTCCTTGTTTTATTACTTTGTAATTTTTTAATTTTACGACAATTTCCTCTTACTAGGATTTATATCTCCTTGTACAAGATTTCCTATTTATAGGTTACCTTCAAGATCAATACAATTCTATTTCAAACTCAACTTTACTTTTCTCGTTTTTTCTAAATTACGCATAAACGTCCATTGATTACTTTGAATAAATATGTGTTTTTTTATATGATTGATGTTTACCAAAAATGAATAAAATAAAATTTACTAAGGATTCCTGGAGATTGGAATCCCCAAAAAGGTTATATCTAACAGATCCCCACGATTTCTTCCCCAATAAAGTTTGTGCTTCCAACACTACAAAGTCCCAGGCAAGATCCTATCAAGCCTGATACCCCCAGAAGAATTGGCACTTGGTCGGATAAGTCTCTCAGGGGAATGTCCGTCTCTTTTATCCCCAGTCAGGGTATTTAGAAACTTAATCCTTCAATAAAAAGCACGACGAATGGTTAACTCTCCTCGAATGCCTTCATTTTCAAATAGAAGTCGAAAGACCCCAAGTACAATATTCTAAAACAAGACGGAAATGATGTCTTCATATTTTTCAGCAGCAAATAGGGATTTATTTTCCCCATTTAACAATAGCTATATGAAGCCACTAATATGCTCTTACTATATAATTCATCCATACATCATCTACCGAATATCATAGTATACACATGCAACATACATATAACACTCTCATTAGCATTAAGAGCATCATGCAATGAATTACATACATCATGACACTGCACATAACTAACCTCGTTCTTTCAGTTTAATTCCCCAGCAGACAAATATCATCAATAACTTATTATCTTTCAAATGACATCTCGGGTTGCTTTATCCTCCGGGGTCACATCAAACAATATATTGGACTGCTTTATCCCCTAGGATTACATCTATCAACGCCTCATACTGCTTTATCCTCCAAGGCTCTATCAACGTCTTGGACTGCTTTATCCTCCAGGACAACATCAAGCACCATGGGCTACGATAAACCCTCGGAGATACATCTACCAGTACCTTGGGCTACGATAAACCCTCGAACACTTCTATTTCCCCCTTGGGCTACAATAAACCCTCAGAGATACGTACATCAACACTTTGGGCTACAATAAACCCTCAAATACTTCTCTTTCTCTTTTGGGCTACGATAAGCCCTCAGAGATATGTCTACCAATATCTTGGGCTACTTCTTCCCCCAGGATCACATCTATCAATATCTTGGACTGCCTTATCCTCCAGGAATTACATTCAAGAAGCATTTTTTCTCTCTACCAGGTACTAATTACTCCGAATGGCATCTTTAATCCCATTCAAGCAATACAATCAACCAACAGTGTTACTTTGTGGACCAGCGAGTGCAAATATTTGGGCTTTAAGTGTTCAATCCTCTTCCACCTTCAGGTCACGAATGGCGTGCATGCCAGTCTAACCCATCAGGTTTCAGAAAATTGAACAAGGGAAGCTGTTTACCCCAAAAATTTCCCTTATATCTTTAAGATAATATGTTTTAAGAGGTCTCCTAATGGTCATAAGATTCTCAATTGCTCAAAAGGACTCAAGGTTTCATCAGACAAAGCCTCATCCTAAACAATGGATCTCACATTAGGGTTTTGTGTTTCTCAAAGAAAATTGTACTTCTAAAGCCTCAAGTGGACTTCATGGTATGTCATATACTTCAAAGGATCCTCATGTCAAGTTTCAAGACTTGCCCTACAAGTTTGGTCAGTCAGATGCTCAAATAATCAGTAATTAGTGGACTTGGGTAAAACGTCAACTGTGGTCAACATACAGTCAAACTTCAAGATTTTTGGTCAATATCAATATTATGAAGTAATATTATTCATTTGATCAAATATTTATCATGATTCATCAAGAAAACCTCAAATTCATCACAAGGCAAAAGTTACTAAATTAGGATTTCTTAAGGAGAAAGTTAACTGAACTTTAACCAGACCTAACTTTCACATACTTCATTATAAATTACCCAATAACATCTTATATTGAAGGAAATTCAATTCTCTACAACTTTTTCTCTCTAAGACCAAGGCCATAAATGCTTCATTTGAGAGATATGGGCCAAGACATTATATGTCCTTTAAAAAGTCAACAAAAAGTCAACTTTTTCAAAAGCTCATAACTTGAACTTGGAAGATCAAACTGATATGGGACCAAAAGGAGTGATTAAAGAAAACTTTAAGCTTTCTAAAATGTCCAAGAACACATTTATATGATAAAAATTAAGAAAATTGTGCATTGTTAAAGTTGAGCAAAATTGAGGAGGTGTATAAGGCAAACAATGACCAAAACTTGAGTTTTTGCCGAATGGGCCTATCTTTTCACAATCCAAACTGAATCTTAAGATAGTACATGACCTCTAAGTCATATATTATGATTTTATTTATTTATTTCATATTTTATTGGATTTAATTCATTTAAATTCAATTTTAATCAAAATAAATATGAAAAAACAATCAAAGATTTAATATTTGGACTATTTTATGATCAGATATTGAAGTTATTTACATGATATGTGATCCAAATTCATGCAAATCAAAATAGAAATATTTTAATACCATTCAAAATATAAATCAATTTGACCCAAGACCATGAAGTTTGTTGACCTAAATCACTCTCCTATAAATGTATAACCATCTCAAGACCTTAAGGAGAAGCGCAACTGAGCCAAGTGTTAGGGTATCAAACTTCAAAATTTTCAAGAAACTTGCAAAATTCGTATTCCACTATTCAATGAGTTTCAATCCCTTCCAAGGCTTGATTCTTCTTTCTAAGGACCAGAGAAAGAGATCCCAATCATTTGCTACAAGTTTCAAAGCTTGAATCAAGCTCATCGAGTGCGCCGTTTTTGGTAAAATTTTGAAACTTTAAAACTTCTGATTTAATCATATTTCATGGAATATTAATGTGTATTTGATTTTTCATGAACCTATAGAGCATTCCTGAGCAATTAGTTTGAAGTTTCCACGTGAAAATCAAGACATGCCATTGTTAGGGCATAAAGCTTCCATGCTTCGAATCTCCATGTACAAGCATTTTCAGGCCAAATTGAGGGCACTAATGAACTCTTAGGGTTGTTTCCAGTCGATCCATGCCCTTAAAACCATTTGATATTTCGTTTTTATGATGTTTGAAATATGCAGGTGCTATAGTGACGGACAAAACCGTCACTATAAGCTTTAGCGACGAAACGAAAACCGTATGTAAAGGTGCGCGAAGGAGACGATGAATAGTGACTGGAAAAATATGATTTTTTTGTTTATTATATAATATTTTCTTTTTATCAATTGTCACCAAAGGCCATCTGGCCTAGTGGAAGAGGCACGCGTTGGCAAGGTTTGGGACCTGGGTTCGATTCCTAGCATCGCCCACTTTTTTTTTGCTCAATTTCTTTTTCTTTTCCATTCCTCCTTCTATTTCTTTTTTATTTATTTAATTTCTTTATTTTATTTATTTAAAATCAATTAATTAATTCAATTCTTATCTTTTAAAAACCAATAAAAAAATAGAAAACTTAATATATTTTTTTTATAAAATCATAAAATACCAAAAAATATATTTTTTATATAATTAAATTAAATTAGGTTTATTTTTTTAATCAAATTAATTTCTTTAATCAATCATTTATCTTTTATAATAAAAATCAATTAATCGAATACCCGAAACTGTTGTCTTCATATTTTCTCCCCGATTTTATTTCTTAGAATAAATGTATAAATTGCATGAATTTGTAATAGTCAGATTTATTTTTCTCGCCCGATTTTTCCATAATAATGTAACTGCAAAGCCTTGTAATAACTTAGGTTTATTTTTCCGCACTTTATATTTCTGCCAGGGTTTTTCATGATTATGTATCTCTCCCAAGGCCATGTAATAACTTAAATTAGGATTTTATTTTCCGTACATTATAAATTGTTAGATGCATGCTTAATAGGATTGTATGGCAAGGCTAAAATCAACCGTTAGATAACCCTAATTTTCAAGATTATAATAATTGAACTGAACACACTTGCACACTTACACCTTTAATGTAATCTCTCTTTGTTGCCTTGCAATAAATGGCCAAGTCCCTCGAACATAGGGATACCTTAACTTGTTGCCTAAAGAAATAAATCATCACCGTTGCCTTTTTGAATAAAAGATCATAGTCCCTCGTTGTCCCTTCAAAGTTGCCTTTGAATAAATGATCTTGTCCCTTCGAAAATGATGATAGTCCCTTCGAATTGTTAAGGTATCTCTACATGTTGCTTTCTATGACCATAACGATGACCCTACACTTGTCCCTCCAAATCCAAGGATAAGACTACTTACTAACTGATAGTAAGGACAATTCTATCCCTAAGGAAACGAAAATGACAAGAAAGAACTTACAACTTAGGGTAAGTAATTCTTAAATGCTTGCTCACAACTTTCAAAACAAATGCTTTTCACACCCTACACTCTTCTTCAAAATTCTTTCAAACAAGTAAACACTTTGTATAAAGTCATACGAGAATCATTACAAATTTAAATCTTTGCGAAATATTTTAATAACACTACACTTTTTAAAAAAATCAAGCAAAAAAGTGAGCTAAGCATTTAAGAGCCCATGGATAACCATGGATACAAAGGGTGCTAACACCTTTCCTTTGTATAACTTACCCCCTGAACTCAAAATCTTTTAAAAGGTATTTCCTATTATTTTATGCCTTTCCTAATTGGATGAAATAAAATTCGGTGGTGACTCTTGCTTACCGCAACATATTTTGCGACAAAAAACTAAAAGTCAATTATCCCACCGTGTTACACTCACCCCATGTTGTTGTTATATTTTACAGGTACTTTAGGTTCTGTGAAAGGTAAGGATAAGACAGTTTGATTATCCTTACTTATCGATGGCTTTGCTTTCGGTGTTGATATTTTGAGATCTTCGGATCTAGTTCTTAGTTTTATTTTGTTTTGACATCTTGTATTACTGTTAGCCTTTTGTTGTAGTACCTTATGTATTTTAGATGGCTAAAATTTTACAATGTGTTGTACTAAGAACTTATTGTATTTCAGTACCAAACTTGAAATTATATATGAAAAATATGCTTTGATGTATGTATTTTATATATAGATATTATAGTTGGTATCAGAGCAGGTCGTATCCTCGACTTAGCCCTGGAATATTATAAGGGTTTCATTCTGTTCATATGCGTAATCTCTCTATAGAACTAAATGTTATGTTTATGGTATTGAGCATGATCAACTTAATCATGTTTTGATGACATTTAGGGATATGGCTAGTGGACGTAGAACTAGTGGTCGGCATAATGCCACTCCTCCTGTTGGGAATCCGCCGGGCGGCGATTGGAATGCTTCGTTGTGTCAGTTCATGTAGCAAATGCATCAGCAACATCACCAATTTATGCATGAGATGGTTCACCAAATGAATGAGGGTCTTCATCCTTAGGTGGTTGTTCCTGAAACTGAAGGTGGAACTTTCTGTGACTTTTTTCGCATGAACCCTCAAGAATTTCATGGCGAATTAGATTCTGTAAAAGCTCATGAATGGATAACTAGTATGGAGAGAATCTTCCAGATTGTGTTGTACAGTAAAGTGAACAAGGTGACTTTTGCCTCACACTTGTTGAAAGGTCTTACTTCTTGATGGTAGGAGAGTGCTTTTACTCTCATGACTGTGCAAGAGGTTTCGAAGGTGTGGGAATAATTTAAGGAAACTTTCATGGAGAAGTATTTTCCAAGTTCTCTGAGGAACCATAAAGAGTTTGAGTTTCAACAACTTAGGCAGGGAAATATGATTGTGGCCAACTATGCAGAAAAGTTTAAAGACATGGCGGCTTATTCAAGACAAGTTATGTATGCTCCGGATGAGAAGTGTAAAATTGATCAGTTTTATTTAGATTAAGGGCTGAGATTTCTCATAGTGTCTCTCAGAGGGAGTTTTCTACTTATTCTGAATTGTTGAGGAAATGCTATGTGGCTGAGCATAGTTTGAAGAAAGTGCAGGCTGAAGTTAATGCTGGAAGAGTTGTTCAAAGTGATCGTGGGAGGGAGAATCAAACGTTTAGAACTAGGACCCAATCCTTAAAGGGGAAGCAAGTGGTGAATCCTAGACCTAATGATCCTCCTTCATGTCCCAAGTGTCGTAAGAATCATTATAGAGGATGTGGTCCGGGTAGTGTAATTTTTTACTATTGCTAGAAAGAAGGACATGTTGCTAGAGATTGTCCATAGAAAAGGAATCAGGTTCAAGGAAGGGTTTATACCATAGATGCAAGGAAGACTAAAGCTGACAACTCTTTGATTGCGGGTACATGTCTTGTTAATGAACATCCTTGTCTTGTTTTATTTGATTGTCGAGCAACACATTATTTTGTGTCTACTCGTTGTGTGAAGAAAATTGGGTTATGAGTTATTACCTTGTCTCCTCCTATGGTGGTTACTACCACTATGGATGAAACCGTTGAGACACCTCTTATGTGTGAAAATTGTACTTTGTCTGTGGATGGTAGAGTTTTCCAGATTGATCTTATTTGTCTACCCGTTAAGAAGGTCAATGTTATTTGGGGAATGGATTGTCTATCTACGAATTCTGTGTTTATCAGGTGCGAAGAGAAATTAATCATCATTCCATCCGTGGAAGCTCCTCCGAAAGATGTATTGATAACAATATTAGAAGGTACGGTTGGAATGGTAAACTTTTTGTTTGAAAAAGAGAAATCTATTTTACTGGTACTTACTAAAGAGGAGAGTATTGATTCACAAGTTTTGAATATCCCAATAGTCTGTGAGTTTCCTGAAGTCTTTCCCAAGGATGTCACTTCCTTACCTCCTGTGAGGGAAGTTGAATTCTTAGTTGACCTGATATCGGGGACGACTCCTATATCCGTTTCCCCTTATCGAATGGCACCACTTGAATTAAGAGAATTGAAGGATCAGTTAGAGGATTTGATGGCGAAGCATTTTGTTAGACCAAGTGTTTCATCATTGGGAGCTCCTATTTTGTTGGTAAAGAAGAAGGACGGTGGTATGCGGTTGTGTATTGATTACCGTAAGTTGAACAAGGTCACTATCAAGAACAAGTATCCTTTACCTAGAATATACGACCTTTTGGATCAATTGAAAGGAGCCTGGGTGTTCTAGAAGATTGATTTGAGGTCGGGCTATCATCAGATTCATGTAAAGACTTTCGATACCGAAGACTGTGTTCAAAACCCGTTATGGTCATTATGAATTTCTAGTGATGCCTTTCGGTGTGACGAATGCTCCAGTTGTTTTTATGGATTACATGAACCGGATATTTCAAGCTTATTTGGATCAGTTTGTTGTAATATTTATTGATGACATTTTCATTTATTCTCGTACTCCACAAGAGCACAGAGAGCATATGAGAATTATTCAATCGATATTGCAAGAGAAACAACTTTTCACCAAGTTTAGCAAGTGTGAGTTTTGGATGTCAGAAGTCAAATTTCTTGGACATGTTATATCTCAAGGAGGTGTAGCAGTGGATCCGTCAAAAATTGAAGTCGTGATTAATTGGGAGAGACTGAGGAATGCTTCGGAAGTTAGAAGTTTCTTAGCTTTGGAAGGTTACTACAGAAGGTTCATCAAAGGCTTTTCTCAGTTGGCGTTACCATTGACTAAGCTTACTAGAAAGGGCTTTGCTTATGAATGGGATTCTGGTTGTGAACAAAGTTTCATGTGTCTAAAGGAAAGATTGATGACTGCTCTGGTGTTGATCATTCCTAATCCTAATAAGTCTTACGAAGTGTTTTGTGATGCTTCTAAGATGGGATTAGGATGTGTTCTTATGTAGGAAGGTCAAGTTGTAGCTTATGCCTCTCGACAGTTGAAAGTTCATGTGAAGAATTATCCAACTCATGATTTGGAGTTAGCAGCCGTGGTGTTTACCTTAAAGGTGTGGCGACATTATTTGTATGGTGTGCGCTTTGAGATGTTCAACTACCATAAGAGTTTGAAGTATCTTTTTGACCAGAAAAAATTGAATATGAGACAAAAAAGGTGGATGAAGTACTTGAAGGATTATGACCTTGAATTAAAGTATCATCCAGGAAAAGTGAATAAAGTGGCAGATGCATTGAGCGAAAAAGTGATTCATGGTTCCAAGTTGATGGTATTGGAATATGCATTATTAGAGAAGTTTCGAGATCTCAATATTCAATTTGTATGGACTCCGAATGGTGTGATCATGAGAAATTTTAATATCGATTCTACCTTAAGGAGAGAAATTCAACAAAGACAAGTTATAGATGAGAAGTTACAAGAGATGTTTCTCCAACCGGGTTTTGTAAGAGCGTTGGATGGGATTATCCTATTTAACCAAAGGATTTGTATTTTGAATGATGATGTGTTAAAGAAAAAGATTTTGGAGGAAGCTCATAAAGGTACTTTTTTATACATCCGGGTTCTTCGAAGATGTATCAAGATTTAAAGAAAGAGTATTGGTGGTCCAGTATGAAGAAGGATATTGTGGTGTTTGTTCCGAGTGTGCGGTGTTGCAACAAGTGAAGATAGAATTTTGGGACCCGATGTTATTCAAGAGACTACGGAAAATATTCGAATGATTCAAGAGAAAATTAAGCAAGCTCAAGATCGTCAGAAGAGTTATAATGACACTCGAAGGAAACCTTTGGAATTTGAGGAAGGTGACCAGGTTTATTTGAAAGTTACTCCGAGATTAAGATTAAAAGGACCGTTCAAGTCAAGCAAGTTAAGTACGAGATACGTAGGACCGTATCAGATCCTAGAAAGGATTGGTTAAGTTGCTTACAAATTTACCTTACCACCCTCAACTTCGTAGGTTTATTCCTGATCCTCTTCAGCCTATTCTACCGGATTCTATCAAGATAGAAGCGGACTTGACTTTTGAACCCCAACCGAGTCGTATTGTTGGAAGAGAAATCAAAGTGTTAAGAAACAAAGAGATTCAATTTGTTAAGGTACAATGGAACGCGACGCATCTGGGAGATGCTACGTGGGATCTGGAATTAGAAATGCAGGAGGTGTATCCTCACCTGTTCAGGTAATCTTTAAATTCGAGGATGAATTACTATTTAAGGGGGGAGGATGTAACACCCTGTAATTTATTTTAATGCTATGAATAATATTATTTGATATCAATAGGGTTCCGGGTTGCTCAGAGATGTATTAACAAAAATAATTGGAGCAATCAGTGAATTAATTTATATTAACTAATATTATCTGACTCAGAGGTTTTATTAAATTATTGATTAAGAGACATTTTTGGATACCCTCTATTTGAACCCGTTGGGAGGAAATTATACTTTTCCCGTATAAACCTAAGATTTGTTTTCTTATGTTACATAAACATAGAAACATAGCAAGAGAAAGGGGAAAAGGAAGAGAAAAAAGAGGAAAGTGAGAAGGGAAAAGCTTGGAGAAGAAGAATCTCTTGATCTTGAAGTTTATCATCCCTTCATCTCTCAATCTTCTCAATAATCTTTGGTAGAGGTAGGTTCTAGATAGATGCTTTTATTTTAGAGGTTATAATGTTCTTGATGTTTAGGGCAAATGCTAGAAACAGTAGAATCGAGAGTTTGAACGGTTGAAATATCGATTAAATGCATGAGTATGCTGACTATAGGTGTAGAAACCTTTGTTGATAATTGTCTTGATGTTTGGTGTCATTTGGATATAGTTTGAGGAAGTTATGTACTTTAAAAATGCAGATTTTTGGCTACTGATTGTCGGTTAATCGGTTAACCATATGGTTAATCGGTTAACAAAACTCAACTGCGCCACTAGAATTGAAAATATGATATGGTTAACCGGTTAATCAATCCGTTAACTGGTTAACTTTGTAATTTGAGGAAAAATATTAATTTTTGATACTTTTAAAAATTCACAACTTCTTCATCTTTTAACCGATTTAGCTGTTCTTTATATTGATTTGAAGCTAATAATATGTTCTATCCCATAAGACCGAAAAATATTATTTTAAGCCGACTCTTACCCGACTTTTCTAGTTAACCGTAATTATTGTTAGTTAGGAAATTGTGAGCTTTTGGAAATAAAAAAACATAACTTGTGAGATGTTTAGGACTACCCTAGGTCGATGCGAAAACTTTGGATAGGTGGGTAGTGGATTGTGGTGGATATTATACTGAGTCCCACGGGAAGACTTGCCCAGGAAGTCTTTAGTAAGTCTTGAGGGGGGTTATATTTAGTCCCACGAGAAGCATCCGTAAAGACTTGAGTGTGTTTTACACTGTTTACCATGGTACGGTCTTGAGTAATTCTTTTGATGGGTGACGTTGAGTCCCACGGGGAGCATCCGTAAAGGCTTGAGGTACCATTGGTGAGGTGATGGTAGTGGCTTATGGTGGGTATTACACTGAGTCCCACGGGAAGCCTTATCGGTGAAGTCTTGAGGTGAGTTATGTTGAGTCCCCCGAGAAGCATCCATAAAGACTTAGGTAGTGATTTGTGGTGGGTATTACATTGAGTCCCACGGGAGGCCTTGCCAATAACACTTACAATGGATATTCCACTGAATCCCACGTAAGGTGTAGAGAGCGTGTATGAACTTTTCCATCTTGTCTTGGTTCCTTGTAAAGAAGTGACCAAAAACCCGAGTAGTGGATATATTCGAACCTTTAGAGCCGAGAGAACTCTAAGATAGGGAACTCACTAAGATGTTGTTATCTCACCCCATGTTGTTGTTATATTTTATAGGTACTTTAGGTTCCGCAAAGGGTAAGGATAAGGCATTTTGATTATCCTTGCTTATCGTTGGCTTTGCTTCCGATGTGGATATTTTGAGATCTTCGGATCTAGTTCTTAGTTTTCTTTTGTTTTGAAATCTTGTATTATTGTTAGCCTTTTATTGTAGTACCTTATGTATTTAGATGGCTAAAATTTTACAATGTGTTGTACTAAGAACTTATTGTATTTCAGTACCAAACTTGAACTTATATATGAAAAATATGATTTGATGTATGTATTTTATATATGGGTATTACAATCCTCCTTTTGCAGACTATTAATGCTTTTATTGTGATTCTACTTTTTACAGATGCAAAGTAGTAAGCATTGTTCTCACCCCCCTTCCTAAGTCAGTCAACCTTGGATCTTTGCATTAGGATTTTTTCTTCCAACTCATTCAAATGAATAGAATTTGTAGTAAATATTCGAACCTTTTCCATACTCTCACTGTGCATTTTGTTCAAGTTGAAGGCATGTTGGGCACCCTCCAGGTCATGTCAGGCCTGAATCACCTGTTGATGCACCCTTGAGCAAGCTTTACTCAATTGATTCAATTCAGGTTTGAGTCTTTTCAGTTTGTTTCACAACATATACATAGGAGACCCTGTTATGGGCATATTCCAGCTTCTCCTAACCACTTATTCATAGCCCACAAGATCTTCCAGGTAGTTGTAGTATCTGAACCTCTTAGTATTTCTCTTGATAAAATGCTTGTTTTCTATATGCAACAAATCATGATCAGAAACACTATGAGGCTTTATAGTGAGCTTCATATCCATATTTCCCTTAAACCATTCCACATTACCAAGAACCCTATCTATCCTAGAATAGATAGTACCGAATGAATGATTGTTGCACCAAGTGAAATGGTCTCCCATAATGTCCATCTCACTCAACCCTACTTTATCCATCATATCCTTAATGTCACTATACTCAGGTCCAACCACCAATTTACCTTCAATCATGTCATTAGAGGTAGCCACATTATTAAAGTCCCCCAATAGCACACCAGGGGCTTGGATTATTAGGCTGCAAGTCTATCATGTCATTCCACAAATTTTTCCTCTTCTCAAGTTTATTGTGCCCACGTATAGCAGTTAACTAGTACTTAAGCCCTCCCATACTATCCATGACCTTACAATGGATAAACTGATAAGTGGCCTTAGTCACTATAACATCCACTCTAGTGTCATCCCATTATTTTTAGATTATTAATGTAGTATTATACAATATTATTAATTTTGTATTTATTAATTTTTATTTTACTAATAATAACTGATAAAAATATTATATATATATATATATATATATATATTTTAAAACCTGCACATGCAATATATTGATTGATAACTCTACTAGTTACGAGTTAATCATTATCACAAGATATCATTCTAAATTGTATAAAAAAGTGTTTGTCTTTTCGTGTGATGGTTTTCTATTTATATATGATTTCTTATGCTCTGGTAGCCATAAAATAATCAAAATATTTGTCAACATTGATAAAGGAAGAGCTTCAAGGGACAGTTCAGTCTCATAAACAAAGAATGGTTGAAAGAGTTACAAGCAAGTCAAAGAGTGATATGTATTTGCAGGTGTCATACCCTAAATTTTTAACCTAAGGTATGTACCTCATCAAAGGAAATCCACTGACCAAAGGACTGTGCCAGACTGGTTTGAACAATATCCATGCAATGGATCTGGATTCCTGAGTCCCTCAAAGGATTCAGGAAAAGGACCATTCATTAATGCATAATATTTCCAACTTTTCAATCACCAATAATAGGGTTAAGTAATCTCAAATGATGGAAAATATTTCAAGGACTGTATAAAAGTTTCAGTGATATGGGCCCCGAGCCATCACAATCACCAATTAGGGTTTTAGTCAACTAATGCCCTCCAGATGAAAATTTTCACAGTGAAAGAATCCAAGACCTACATACATAATAAAAAATGTTTACATTACTTTGACAAGCTATTTACAAGTACAAAAGGTGCAGAGATCAAAGACTGCAAGATTAGGGTTTTACAACGCCCAAATTAAGGCTTTTGACTAATCGGGGAACCAAAAGTCAAGATTTTCATCTGGAAAAGAGCCTATACCATAGGGAATGGTTTAAATAACTCATATACATCATTGAAGTCCATTTATAAGTTCAAAATACCTCAGAGGATGTCCAGTCAAAAAATCAGAAAAACCAGGGGTATCTAGTGTAATTTCCATCTGGACCAAAAAGTCAAAGTTTGAATTTTTTACCCAAAATGATCCTCATGATCTATATTACAAGAATATATGGTCATGAATGCATTTCATCACAAAAAAATAGAATTTGAAGATAACTTGTAAAAGGGGTAACCTTTGAAACTTAGAAATTTTTCTAAGTTATGGAAAAATTTTCAAGTGACCTACTTCCAAGCATCATAATTGTGATCTAAGCATCAGATTTTGGTGAATCAAAGCTCAAACGAAATATCTCATCACAAACTACAAATAATTCAAGTACAATAAACTCCAATTCATTATGGATTTTAAGTTGAAGATGGATCAAAATCAAGAAAAATACTGATTTTCAACACTTAGAAAAAATCTGCCTAAGTGTAAAATCAGCAAAACACCAAAACTTGGAGGGATTTTTTACCTAGTTCCAAGCTAATTCAAATCCTATTAAAAACACCAATGTTGTTGCAAATGTTGCCAACAATTTAAAGAACCAATTGGCATGAAAAGATCTTGCTTGTACATGAAGAAATCATTGATCAAAGTGGCCATCTCAAGTTTTTTTGCAAAAAACAGATTTTCACAAACTTGTGAAATCTGATTTTTTGAATTAAAGTACAATGTCAAGTGGGTTTAAGCATCTAAACAATCATTACAAACCTGAGAAAACATTCAAATTCATGATGACACCATGGAATTCACCAAAATGACATTCATAAATTTCAACATTATGCATTTTGATCCAAGGGTCACCAAGCTCCAAAATGGCATATTCTTGGATCTCTTTTTAAACAAGCAATAGGTGGACACAGTTCAAGAATTAAACTTCTGAGGAATGTGAAATTTGCTACAGTAATAGATAAGCTATTTGAGAAGTTCATCATCAGATGTGTAAAAGATATTTCCATAAACCATGACTCACAATTGTGACCTCAACTCTTCAAGACTTAAGGGCTAAGTAATATCAACATCTTTGTCTATAAATAGAGACCTCATTTGATCATAAAAATTACACCAAAGCCTCTGATCTCCAAGCTTTCTCTCATTTGCTCTCAAAGACTCAAAACTTGATATTTTAAGCAATCACTACTGGTTTTTAAGTTGTGGTCACTATCAACTTAAACCAATTGTGCACACATATTGCATATGATGTTTATGAGGTTTTCAAGACTTAGATGACCTCTGGAACACTTCCAACCCAAAATCACACTCCAAAACCTCAAAGAAGCCTTGTTTCTGCAACTTGAAAATCAGAAGTTGATCCAGCCATTTGCAATCAAGTCCAAGTGTTCAAACACACTCCATATGGTGTAGGGAAGTTGTTCAGATCATCACAACATCCATGTAACACCTCTAGCTCGAAATCACAATTTTAGCTGCAAGCTCAAGTTCATGTAAGCCTCAAACTTGGCCAATTAATGATCCATGCATATTTCCTTGCACTATCTTTTTGCCATATGTGCGTAATCATATTCTCAGTAATTCCCCTCAATCAATTTCATAAAATTATCATCATGTAAAATTTCATGAGGCTCAGGACAAATTCGGGTTCTTCAGTGTTCATCACTGATTTTTCACTTTACCCTTAAAATAAATGAAATTAATTGGTACCATTGGGTTCGTGGGATCAAAACGAGCAATATTGATGTTTATTTTATTTCATTTCATTACATATTCAGTGAGATATGAGGGATTTTGCAATATCCCCATTTTTGGGCAACTTGAAGAACACATGTGTGTTCTTGCCATGTTCTTGGCGCCCTTTTTTGAAAATTCAAATATTTTAATTTTGTGATTTTATTTAATTCATTCCAAAATTAATTTCTCTCTGATTATTTTGAGTTTTAAAATGATTCTTTTTTCATTAATTCTCAAAATTGTTTAAATATTTTATTCCATAAAAAAATTCCAAAAAATATATTTTTTATTTTTCATCTAATTACTACAATGCCC
Organism: Lathyrus aphaca; assembly: GCA_963966055.1. Lineage (NCBI taxonomy): Eukaryota > Viridiplantae > Streptophyta > Magnoliopsida > Fabales > Fabaceae > Lathyrus > Lathyrus aphaca. The sequence goes on along the minus strand of OZ014525.1, from coordinate 198,116,998 downwards.
TTTCCACTTAATATTCCACCAATTAAATTATTTCAATATATTAATATAATAATTAAACTTATATTAAATTAAAATAATATAATTCTTTTTACTCTACACACCAACCTACATCATAATGCCATTACCCTTCAGTAAGGATATGCAAACACCAATACGACACAACAACACATATCAATCTCTACTATTCACACACACACACACACACACACACACACACACAAACACACAACAATTTCCAATATTAGGGGTCCAAGGGTTATGTCGGGAATTTGGAGAAAAAAGAATTCAATTCGTAGAAACTGATCGTGGAATTGAGAGAAACGTGAACAAAAGAAAGGAAGAAGGAAGCTAGGGCAAGAGAAGAGGAAGAGAATCCCGTCAAGAGAGAAATTCTTCGTCGAATTAAGGTAAGGGTAAGATTTCTTTCATCTCTTGAGAGTAATTTGATATGAATATTAGAGTAGATATCCTTAAGTATGATAGTGGAATTATGGGGTTTGGGAAATTGATAAGTATTGTAAGTACTTGTGAAGTTAGACTAAATTATGCATGATTGTATGTTTGAAATTATGATGTTGAATGATGAATTATTTTATGGATTGTGGTGTTAAAAATCTGAGTGTAACACTGTTGAAACTGAGTTTTGGTGGAAGGAAATCGCAGGGAAAGGTGCATAAATTGCAGGCTGAGAGCGCAGAGAAATTCTGCCAAAATTGTTATGCCCGCTTAGCGAGTTGTTGAAAACTTTCGCCTCTTCCAGGATAAGATGAGCGCGGTAGAGTGGCTGCTCAGCGCGGTATGGAACCAAAAATATAGTATTTTTATTACGAAAAATTCCATAAAATTATTTATTCCATACACCAGTGGTCTTATGTTGATGTGGTGGCGTTAAGAGCATGTATTGGTAGGTTATGTGCTTGTTTTGCAGTATGTTTAAAGTAACATTGTAGAAATATGAGTTAACATGTATATATGTGTATTGTAAACAACATTAAGCAATGCATTATACACGAATACACAGCCTCAAGGATAAGTTTTACAATTTCAAAATTCATTAAAAATTTGAAATTCGGATTCTAATATTTTGTGGCTTTTCAGGTGAATTAAGGGCACCAATCTCTTCCTTGAACATCACTGATCATGTAGCAATAGTCATATGCATCTCAAAACCCGTGAATTGCTCAAACCGAATCAAACTTCTTACACCTTTATGAATTTCTCATTTTCATATATTTGTGCAATATAAATTGTATTTGATTATTGTTTTGTGTTTGTAACAAGCTAGTGAATGTTTCTAGGCAGTTTAATTTGAGTTTTGACACAGGATTGAAGATTGGCCATTGTTAGGGTTTTCGGCCCTCGTTTAGGGTTTTACCACTTAGCCAAGATAAATGAATTCTAAAGACATGGAAGGATCGTAAATGTCATTAGGAACTCAATGGCATTGTTAATTTCATGAAATTTCACTGTTTGTATAGAGTTTGTGATTCACAGGTTTTAAAACGCAAGAAAAATCGTAAATAAATTCGCAGGAGAATTCGCAGGAAAACCTGCGAATTCAAGGAAGAAAATGAAGTGATCTGGCGCGAAATTCAGGATTCAAAAGTTCATTTATTTTATATTGTTTATATTATGTCTATATTTCACAAGAGCATGAGTGCTTTGGTGGTTTTGGTACACTTATAGTATGATGTATGGCCTGGGTTCGAATCCGGCCAAGAGCAATTTTTTTGCTTTAATTTTATTTGTTTTACAGGATTATAACAAAACCATGTTGTTGTGGATAGCTACCAAGCGTGCGCAGTGGCTCAGTTGGTTGTGGAGTACGCTGGTCAGGTAAAGGACATGGGTTCAAATCCCAGGTCCTGATTTTTTAGGTTTTTCTCATTTATTTTGTTATTTCTTTGTTTTATTTCTTTAAATTAATTAAAATAGTTTTCTAAAATAATAATTAAATTGTATTTTTATAAAACCTTATATTCTTTTTAAATACATATTATTTTCTTTAAAAAAATTTAATTAGTATATTTATTTCATTATAGGTTTATATTATTAAATGTGTTTATAATTTGTAAATAATTTAATTAAATTTAGATTAAATGATTCAAACCCTAATTGTCCCTAACCCTAATTCTATTTTCTAAATTATAAACCCTAGTTCCTAATCTTAATCTTAATAAATTTTTCTAATATATATAATTAAATAATTAATCATGTTTTATTTTGTAAATAAATTAGTATATGGTTTATTATTATTATCTTTATTATTTCATTTTCATCTCAAAAATTCTTCAAATTTGTTTATTTAATTTATATATGTTTTATATATTTGTGCTAACATTTTCTTTCTTATAATTATTTTTATTACTAACCCTTTTTATTATTTAGTTATATATTTATTATTTCTATATTTATGTAAATGCAAAAGCCTTGTAATAGTCGTAGGTCTTATTTTCTGTCCTTATTTTATTATCTAAATGTTTATATTGCCATGGTTAGTAAATATAGGGAGTGATAACATGTTTGTATTTTAAAATTAATTTAGAATCACTAATTTAATAAGATAAATATATGAACATATACACGCACACATGTAAGTCGATCTTTGATCGCCATCTCACTTCCTAAGGTTATCCCTCATGTTGCCTAAATAAAAAGGTCAAGTAAGGTGTCTAAAAGCAAGGTCCTTTCTCATGAACAAATCATCTAGTCCCTCCAATGTTATAAGATCAAGTCCCTTCGATGTTGCCTACGATAAATGATCTTGTCCCTTTCGAATAAAAGATGATAAGTCCCTTCGTATTGCTAAGACACCTTACAGTTGCCTAAATACAGATGACCCTTCACATGTCCCTTATAACATCCAAGGTAATGACTACCTATTCCTTAATAATAGGGATAGTCTTACCATTGAAAGAACATTTAAGAACAGTAAAGATTCAAATTAGGGTAGGTTCCTCTTAAGTACTTGCTCACTTTTCATCAAATTACTTCATTACACTTTCAAACAAATTTTCAAAATAAAGTCTTTATATATATCCATACAAGGATCATTATAAAGTACTTAAGAAAATTCTTAATCACACACTACACTTCTCAAAACAGTTTAAAGTGAGCTAAGTAACTAAGAGCCCATGGATAACCATGGATGTAAAGGGTGCTAACACCTTCCCTTTACATAACTTACTCCCTGAACTCAAAAATCCTTTAAGGTCTTTCCTGTTCTTTTATGCCCTTTCCTTTGGATAAAATAAAAGTCGGTGGCGACTCTTGCTATCCGCAACATTTAACTAAAGTCAGTTCTCCCACCGTGTTACAGAACTGGCGACTCTGCTGGGGATTTAATAAAAGAGGGGTACCCTTAGGAATTAGATCACTTTAAAATTGTTTGCCTTGTTTGCTTTATACTTATCTGTTGGGTGCTCTTATGTGTGAAAGATCCTAACCCGGATCTAGTGTACCTTAGGTAAATGGCAATAGACCAAGGAAAATGTACGGCGTATACCGATATGGTTGATCTGGTGGCCATAGTTAGTGTGACTTCTTGGTTGGTGCTTATGTTCCTTAAGAAAGTTGAGGATAATATGAGGCTGCCATATGTTGTCAATACACTAGAAAGTAGTGAGATAACCGGATTTGGTGAAGACTGAAGTTGGTTGATACTCGATACTACACTCATTGAGATTCTAAACTTGGAGGGTTTTGGTTGGCAAGTAAGTTGCCTACTGAACAACCACCCTTGTGAAGGATCAATGATATTGAGATCCCTTAGAACCTGGTTACTTTATAGGACAGGATGAACCAACTAAACTTCAAGGGAGGGTACTTACCTTTAAACCTCATGCAAGCCTTCAAACCTAGGGCTAGTGTGTGGCTTGTTTGTGTGTGCCACATGTTTGTGATTGAGCATAACATCATAGCATCATCATGCATCATAAGCATAGCATTTTCACTAACCATTTCAAGGACCAAAGGATTTATCTTTGTTCTTTGTTGCAGGTCATGGCTTCTGCTCGTAGGAATACTATCCAGATCAACTTTGTAGGGATACCTCCTAAGCATAAGGAATTGGTCTCTCAAGTTTCTGAAAACTCCCAGTTCATCAAGAGGCATGGTCACCTATTGGATCTAGTCACTTCAGGGTTCAATGAAGACATGATGAGTGTCCTGTTTCAGTTCTTTGACCCTAAACATCATTGCTTCACATTTCCCGACTATCAGCTGGTTCCTACAATGGAAGAGTTCTCCAAACTTCTGGGTATACCTGTCCTTGATCAGAGACCTTTCACAGGCTTAGAGAAAGAGCCTAAACCTGAATTCATTGCTGCAGCCCTACATCTGAAGAAATCAGACATTGTCCTAGAAACAAGGAGTGGAGTTAAGGGTATTCTTGCTAAGGTATTGATGGAGAAAGCTCAAGTGTTCCTAAAGGCTATGAGTTATGATGCTTTTGAGGAGATCTTAGCCCTATTGATTTATGGCTTAGTGTTGTTCCCCAATCCAGACCAGTTCATAGACGTACACGCCATCAACATATTTCTGACTCGTAATCCAGTGCCTACATTATTGGGAGACATCTTACACTCTCTTCATACTCGTACTACAAAGGCACGAGGAACTTTGAGGTGCTGTATACCTTTACTATCTAGGTGGTTTATTTCTCACCTTCCTCGATCAGTGATGAATAATGAACAAGAGTTCAGGTGGTCCAAGAGGATCATGTCACTTTCTCATTCAGATATTTATTGGTGCTCTAGATCTATGGATAATGTTACTATCATTGACCGTTGTGGCGAGTTCCCTAATGTGCCACTCCTTGGCATAAGAGGGGGCATTACCTACAATCCTTCCTTAGCTCTACGTCAGTTTGGTTACGCTCGGAGTGATGGTCCTCATGACATGCTTATTCAGGGTATTATGTTTGACTACGACAACGATCTGCAAGGTTACCGTCAAGGGTTTATACGAGCATGGGGTAAAGTGAACAAGGTTGACAGCAAGACTCTGGAACCCAAATACACTATTTCTATGGAAGCTTATCTCAGATGGGTGCGATCTCGTGCTCAGACTCTGATGATGCCATATCCTGCCATCCCGCCAGTTACTATAGAGCCTGTTGCTGAAGGAGATACTTCTTATATCATTCTTCACCCAGACATGCCCACTGACATGGAAGATTTACAGAGGTCCTGGATCCAGTTGAAGGAGCAAAGGGATACTTTTGAGACTCATTACAAAGCAAATCAAGAAAGAATCTTGGAGCTAACAAAACAACTTCACGAGGAGCGGAACCTTAACTCATACCTCAACACAAAGAGGAAATGTCCATGGGAGACTTAAAACCCCATCTTTTGTATTCATTTCGTTTTTATTGTAAGCCCAAGGGGCAAACAAATTTATCACTAATAAAAGTTTACTTTCTGTTTGTTTAAACAAATTTAAATCTTGCGGTCCTTGAAAACATTGCATATGCATTTACATACCATATCATTGCATCACAGGTTTCTTATGTACAGGTATCTTATCTTCTCGCTGTTTATTTCAGCAGAAATGGCTCTTGAACAGACTGTCAAAGATCTCCAGGCACATAATGCACAATTCCAAGAGCTGATCCTGAACTTGTCCAAGGGACAGGATGAATTGAAGACACTGTTGGCTAAGAAGACTAAGAAGACTAGAAGATCAGGAGGCCTTATTAATCTGGGAAGAAGGTTCAGAGGTCCTGTCAAGACAAAGGAACATGTTGAAGATTATGAGTCTGAAGAGTCTGAGAAAGAGGGAGGCAGTCTCCATAATACTATGGGAGATTCTGATTCTGAAGCAAATTATTATCATGATCCTAATGAAGATAAGTTCAAGATGCTGGTGGATAGAATGAATGCTATGGAGTTACAAAAGTCTTCTGGTCTGGATTTTGAAGATCTGAGTTTGATATCTGGAGTGGTTATACCCATTGGTTTCAAGGTCCCTGCTTTTGTAGTATATGATGGTGTCTCATGCCCCAAGCTACATCTAAGGTCCTATGTCCGGAGGATTCAACCACATACTGCTGACAAGAAATTGTGGATTCATTTCTTCTAAGAGAGCTTGTCTGGAGCTCAATTGGAATGGTATTATCAATTGGAGAGTGCCAATATTCGTGATTGGAATGATCTTGCTGAGGCCTTCTACAGGCAATACCAATACAATGCTTATTTAGCACCTACTCACATGCAACTCCAAAGCATGTCAATGGGTGCTAAGGAGAATTTCAAGGAGTATGCCTAGAAATGGAGAGACCTGGCTGGCAGAGTTCACCCTCCTCTGACTGACAGGGAGCTAGTGGATATGTTTATGAGTACGCTGAATGGTCCTTTCTATAGTCATCTCATTGGAAGCTCATCATCTGGCTTCATTGAGCTGATAATGACTGGAAAGCGTGTGGAAAGTGGTATAAGAATTGGCAAGATACAGGTGAGTGCCTCTTCATCAAGCACTGCCAAGAAGCCCCCTAGTGGGAAGAAGGAGTCAAATGTTGTTTATGGTCAACCTAGTCGTAATAGGAGTCACCAATCTGTGGGAGCAGTTCACGTTTCCAATCCTACTCCTGCAACACCAGAGCCACCCCAGAGAAATCAGCAGAAGCCTAGAAGACAGTTCACCAAGATCAACATGTCATTGGCTCAAGCCTTGCAACACCTGTTGAAAGGGGAACTCATTACTTTGAAGGACCCTCCTCAGAATCCTAATACTTCCTCTCCTCGGTACAATCCTAATGCACGATGTGCCTATCATTCTAATTGTCCTGGACATGACACCAACAACTGCTGGATATTGAAAAACAAGATTCAAGATATGATTGATGCTGGAGAGATTGAATTTGACCCTCCTGGGACTCCAAATGTGATTACTGCTCCCATGCCGAATCATGAGAAGACTGTTAATGCCATTGATGAAGTTTCATATATTTCCTCAGTTGCAGATGTGACTACTCCATTATCCGTTATCAAGAAGAAGCTGGTACAAGCTGGGTTCTTTCCAGGTTGTAATGAAGATTGTTTTTATTGTGCTTATAAACCTGATAGCTGCTGGAAGTTGAAGGATGGTATTCAACGCCTCATGGACAATTACACCATATTGTTTGAGAGGACACCTTCTGTGGAAAGTATGGTTGAACATCTAACTCAAGGTGGGAAGGTTGAAGATGTGGATATGGTTGATAAAGTGCCAGTGAGGATTACCTCCAAGGGCCCTGTCAAGATCACTCATAAGGGTCCTATCAAGATTATTGCTGAAGGTCCTGTGAAGACTGTTGCTGAAGCTAGAGTAGCTCCCATGATTATTACCACTCCTGGCCCTATTCCGTATACTTCTGATAAAGCTATACCCTGGAATTACGGTTCCGATGTTTATATCCATGGTGTTAAACAAGAACCTTTGATTGATACCCCTGCTACAGATGATAACATTGATGTTGATAATATTGCTGGATCTAGTAAGATCACCAAAAGTGGAAGAATTTTCTCTCCTCCGGTTACCTCAAAAAATACAGCTACCCCAACTACTACCTCCACTTCTGAGCCAAATGATGATGCTCGGGGAAAAGGTCCTGTGGTTGAACCTATGCAAACTGAGGCACCAACTGCTGAGAATATTTCTAAGCAGATGGAAGAAGTGTTGAAGATCATTTGCAAGAGTGATTATGATATTGTTGATCAATTGGGGCATACTCCCTCCAAAATTTCCATGTTGTCTTTGTTGCTGTGTTCTGAGGCTCATGCTAAAGCCTTGATCAAATTCTTGAAGACTGCTCATGTGCCAAATGAGATTTCTGTAGATCAATTCGAGAATTGTGTGGCACATTTGACTTATGATAATGGGTTAGGCTTTTCTGATGCTGACTTGACTCCTGCCAAGAGAAATCATAACAGAGCTTTACATATCTCTATTGAATGTAGGGGCACTACCCTGTCTCATGTGTTGATAGACAATGGTTCTTCACTGAATGTACTTCCCAAAGAGGTTCTAAACAAGCTCAGTCTTGAAGATGCTGTGTTAAGACCAAGTAATATAGTGGTGAGGGCCTTTGATTGTTCAAGAAGAGTGGTGCATGGAGAAATAGATCTCCCAATCAAATTAGGCTCTCAAGTTTTCAATTCAACCTTCTATGTAATGGATATTCGTCCTGCGTACTCCTGTTTGTTTGGGCGCCCCTGGATCCACGGGGCAGGTGCTGTGACCTCCACTCTACATCAGAAGTTGAGATATCCAATGAAGGGAAAGGTTGTCACTGTTTACGGAGAGGAAGAATATATGATCAGTCATGTGAATACGTTTAAGTATGTTGAAGTGGAAGGTGAATATGTTGAGACTCCTTGTCAGACATTTGAAGTAGTTCCTTGGGTTGTTCCTACTACTGAAGCTCCTCCTGTTGTAAAAAAAGTTCCTATGATTACCAGAGTACCTCCTACAATGGCCTCCCTCAAAGATGCTAGAGTTGTGGTTGAAGAAGGTGGTTGTACTATTTGGGGTCAGCTTCCTGATATTCCTTACAAGTTTGACAAGTTTGGTTTGGGTTTTACTGCAGAGTCCCAGAAGGCTGTTCGGCATGCTCGTGCTGTTCGTATCACCAATCAAGGGATCATGAAAGATCAGATCAATGCTGTGGGTGACTATAGTGAAGACTACAATCTGGATGACTGGATCTTTCCTACTGTGGGTGATGGGCTCAACAATTGGAAGACTGAAGACGTTATTCCTATCTACTTTAGTCAGGAGTAAATACTATTACTGTGTTGTTATTTTTTAAGTTTGTAATTTTTGAACAATTAAACTTTTAAGCCTTGTGCCTTACCCGGGGCACAATGGTATGCTTGTTTCGGGATGTCATTTCATTTGCATACTTCATTCAATAAAAATCAATGGACGTTTCGTTTTCGTAAATATTGTGCTCCTTGTCTTTCTTTTATTTTTTATTTTTGTTTTATCAGCTATGTGTTCTTACACACACCCACATCACTAAAATGCAGATCCTCATCCACTCTGGATTCTGTTGATAACAGTTCTACTATTGCCAATTATAATTTCGAAAATCCGATCTATCAAGCTGAAGATGGAAAGGAGGAAGATTGTGAAGTACCTGTAGAGCTTGCTAGGTTGTTACAACAAGAAGAGAAAGCTATACAGCCACATGAAGAGCCAATCGAAGTTGTAAATCTGGGAACTGAAGAAAACAGGAAAGAGGTCAAGATAGGGGCTGAATTAGAGGATGGTGTTAAGAGCAGATTAATTCAGATGCTACGTGATTATGTGGAGATCTTTGCTTGGTCCTATGAAGATATGCCAGGGTTGGATACAGACATTGTGGTTCACCATTTACCAGTAAAAGAAGATTGTCGTCCAAAGAAGCAGAAGGTTCGTCACATGCGTCCTGAAATGTCAGAGAAGATTAAAGCTGAGGTGATGAAACAGTTTGATGCAGGGTTCTTAGCTGTGACTTCTTATCCTCAATGGGTTGCAAATGTGGTACCGGTACCTAAGAAAGATGGTAAGGTACGCATGTGTGTAGATTACAGGGATTTGAACAAGGCCAGCCCCAAAGATGACTTTCCACTTCCTCATATTGATGTTCTGGTAGACAACACTGCTCAGCATAAAGTATTCTCTTTCATGGATGGTTTCTCTGGTTACAATCAAATTAAGATGGCACCTGAAGATATGGAGAAGACTACATTTGTTACACAGTGGGGCACTTTTTGTTATAAAGTGATGCCATTTGGTTTGAAGAATGTCGGGGCAACATATCAACGTACTATGGTGGCGTTGTTTCACGATATGATTCATCATGAGATAGAGGTATATGTGGATGATATGATAGCCAGGTCCCAGAATGAAGAGAAACACCTTGATCATCTGCATAAGTTGTTTGAAAGATTGAAGAAATACAAGTTGAGGTTGAACCCAAACAAGTGTACTTTTGGAGTTAGGTCTGGTAAACTCCTGGGTTTCATCGTCAGTGGAAAAGGTATTGAAGTGGATCCTGCAAAAGTGAAAGCTATACAAGAGATGCCAGCTCCCCGTACTGAGAAGGAAGTTAGAGGTTTCTTGGGACGACAGAATTACATTGCAAGATTTATTTCCCAATTAATTGCTACCTGTGAGCCAATCTTCAAATTGCTGAAGAAAGATCAGGTGATGGAATGGAATGACGAGTGCCAGACTGCCTTTGATGAAATCAAGAGATATCTTCTAGAACCTCCAATTTTGATGCCACCAGTTGATGGAAGACCCTTGATTATGTACTTAACAGTGTTTGACAACTCAATGGGGTGTGTGTTGGGGCAACATGAAGAGTCTGGTCGAGAAGAGCAGGCAATATACTACCTTAGCAAAAAGTTTACCGACTGTGAAACAAGATACTCACTGCTCGAGAAAACTTGTTGCGCTTTGGCATGGGATGCTCGCCGACTAAGACAGTATATGTTGACTCATACTACCTTATTGATTTCAAAGATGGATCCAATCAAGTACATATTCGAGAAACCTGCTCTCTCCGGACGAATAGCAAGATGGCAAATGATCTTAACAGAATATGATATACAGTATACTACTCAGAAGGCCATTAAAGGAAGTGTTGTAGCTGATCATTTGGCTCATCAAGCAGTGGATGATTATTAGTCAATGAGTTTTAAATTCCCTGATGAAGATATTATGATTATTACCAAAGAACCTGGACAATATGACGGACCTGAACAAGGATCCCGATGGACTATGGTTTTTGACGGAGCTTCTAATGTACTTGGTAATGGTGTTGGTGTTGTGATCAATTCCCCTGAAGGTTGTCATACCCTGATTACTGCAAGACTTTGTTTCTATTGTACCAATAACATGGCTGAGTATGAGGCATGTATCATGGGTATCAAAGCTGCCATTGATATGAAGATTCAGTTCCTGGACGTGTATGGAGATTCAGCCCTGGTAGTAAGTCAGATCAAAGGAGATTGGGATACCAAGCATGATAATCTCATTCCTTATAGAGATCATGTGTTGTCGTTGATCCCATATTTTGAAGAGATTACCTTTGGACATATTCCACGAAGAGAAAATCAGTTGGCAGATGCATTAGCCACCATGGCATCTATGTTTGAAATTAGTTGGGATGATGAAGCTCCCAAGATTACTATTGATAGATTTGAGAAGCCTGCATACTGCAATGAGATTGACACTGAAGAAGCAGAAGGGAAGCCTTGGTTCTATGAAGTGAAAAGATATCTTGAAGCTCAGGAGTTCCCTGAAGGGGCATCTGTCAAAGATAAGAAGTTTCTGAGGAGGTTTTCTGCTAAGTTCTTCTTGAGTAATGGAATTTTGTACAAGCGCAATCATGATTCAACTTTGCTTCGTTGTGTGGATAGGAAAGAAGCAACAGAGATTATGGAAGATATGCACGATGAGATCTTTGTCACTCATTCTAGTGGTCATACCATGGCAAAGAAGATATTGAGAGCAGGTTACTATTGGTCTACCATGGAAGCTGACTGCTATCAACATTCCAAAACATGTCACAAGTGTCAAATCTATGCTGATAAAGTACATATACCTCCATCACCATTGAATGTGTTGACTGCTCCTTGGCCTTTTGCCATGTGGGGCATTGATATGATTGGTGAGATCAAGCCTACTGCTTCTAATGGGCATCATTTCATCCTGGTTGCTATTGATTACTTCACAAAGTGGGTGGAGGCAGCTTCATTTGCATCTGTTACTAAGAATGTGGTGGCCCGATTCATTAAGAATAATCTCATATGTAGGTATGGCATCCCTGAAAGGATTCTTACTGACAATGGCTCTAATCTGAACAACACTATGATTACTGATCTTTGCACGCAGTTCAAGATTAAGCATCACAACTCTTCTCCGTATCGTCCGAAGATGAATGGGGCAGTAGAAGCTGCTAATAAGAACATTAAGAAGATTCTACAGAAGATGATTGTCACTTACAAAGATTGGCACGAGATGTTATCATTTTCTCTTCATGGTTATCGCACTACAATACGTACTTCAATAGGGGCAACCCCATTCTCCTTAGTCTATGGTATGGAAGCAGTTCTGCCCGTTGAAGTTCAGATCCCTTCCTTAAGAATCATGAAGGATGCAGGCTTGGATGAAGATGAGTGGATTCAGACTCGACTTGACCAGATAAATTTGATTGATGAGAAAAGGTTGGCAGCTGTTTGTCATGGCCAGATGTACCAGAAACGGATGATCAAAGATTTTAATAAGAAGGTTAAGCCAAAGGTATATCAGGCTGGTGACTTGGTAATCAAGCGTATCATATTACCACAGGGTGATCCTAGGGGCAAGTGGACTCCTACATATGAAGGACCATTTGTAGTCAAAACAGTATTCTCAGGAGGTGCCATGATGCTTACTACTATGGATGGTGAAGACTTCCCACAGCCTGTAAACGCAGACATAGTTAAAAAATACTACGCATAAAAAGAGACCCGCTAGGTTGATTGGCCTAGGCAAAAATAAGGGCATCCCGGCGAACCAAAAGGGTTCGGGAAAAATTAAGGATATATATAAAAAAATGTACACCCGGCAAGTCGAAGACCTGAAAAGGCGGCTTGGGCAAAAAAAGGGTATCCCGATGTATTGAAAACCTGAAAGGGCAATCTAGGCAAAAGTTAGGGATTAAAGCGTATGACTATGTCTCGTTTGAATCACCCATGTAACTCCAACCATTTGTGCTACTTAATTCAAGCTCGAACAGATAAAGCTCAATCCAATCGTTTCCGTCTCAACAATAGAAGATGAGATACTTGAAGATAATGGCAATAGTAGAATTGAAACTCAATAGGATTATTTCTCACATAGCTGATTTTCTTTATTTTGTAAAAAATTTTACGACGAATTCCTCTTACTAGGATTTCTATCTCCTTGTACAAACTTGCCTATGTATAGGTCACTTTGTGATATAAATAAAATTTCATCTTTGAATCCAGATTTACTTTTACCCTATTTACATAAGTGAAAACGTCCATTGGTTGTGTTTGAATGTATGTATGCTTTTGAATATGATTGATGTTTACCAGAAACGCATAAAATGCAGTAATAGTATTTACTAAGGACGAACGAAGGTAAGAATTCAACGAAGCTTCGCCGGTTCATCCTCACAGGACAACTACAAATCCCCAGTACAATAAATCTATCTTTATAGATACTTCGAGTTACATCTCCCCTTGAATTTATGTCCATCTCTTTTTATAGAAGTACGACGAACGAAGACGGAAGATTATAAATACTATAATATCAAACAAGACGGGAACGAGTTCCTCATATTCTTCAGCAACGAATCGGGATTTATTTTCCCTAGCCAGCAGTTGTTATACAAAGATATCCAGACGTTTCAGGCTGCATAATTCATACATCATTTACATCATACCATAACATATCCAGAAATGCATAATACATTTACATAGATGCACCACACCATGCATCCATACACATTGTATAAACTAACATTTTTTGCAGGACAGTTATATGTAGATAAAACAACATCAACAATTCACAACAGGTCAGAAATGATCCACACATTACTCAAGATGTCCTCGGAGAGTAGGCAAACGGTCTGTACAAAGATCCATTCCCTAATCCAGGATATTTTCAGGAGATTTAATCCTGACACCTTTTTGTCCTCGAAGAGTAGGCAAACGGTCTATACCAAGATCCATTCCCTAATCCAGGATATTTTTAGGAGATTTATTCCTGACACTATTTTTTCCTCGGAGAGTAGGCAAACGGTCTGTACGAAGATCCATTCCCTAATCCAGGATATTTCCAGAAGATTTCATCTATCTGGTCTTGAATAGTAGGCAAACGGTCTGTACAAAGATCCATTCCCTAGTTCAAGATATTTTCAGAAGATTTAATCTATTTGCTCTAGAATAGTAGGCAAATGGTCTGTACAAAGATCCATTCCCTAGTTCAAGATATTTTTCAGAAGAATTAATCCTGATATTCTTTTGTCCTTGGAGAGTAGGCAAACGGTATGTACAAAGACCCATTCCCTAATCCAAGATATTGCCAGAAGAGATAATCGTCACAAAGATTTATTTCTACTGGGCTATTCAACAATTCAAATCATGTTGCATAAACGATTCAGAGACGACCTATACGAAGACCTAGTACTGATATCCAGTATCAACATCAAAATATTATCACCTCCTGATATTATGGATGGCATCTATAAGCCCATCTCCAGTTCTTCCAAGTAGCATCTTCAAGCCCACTCAAGCATATACAACTAATCATCTGTGTTACTTTATGCACCGGCGAGTGCAAATGTTTGGGCTTTTGTGTTCAATCCCCTTCAACCTTCCAGGTCACGAATGGCACATATACCAATCTAACCCCTCAAGTTTCAGAAAATTGAACAGGGGCAGCTGTTGCACCCCAAAATTTGCCCTCCACAAGACAATACATTGTGACCCAAGAGGTTCACAAGGTTCACAATGTTCACAAGACATCTCATGAGGTTCACAAGGTTCACAGGGTTCACAATTAGTCAGAAAGTTTGACAATTCCCTCAGACAATGCATCCTCCTAAGCAATGCATCTTAAACTAGGGTTTTGACATTCATCAGGCTAAATGGACTTCCAAGACTTCAAGTGAGCTACATAGAATCCTATATATGTTCAAGAATCCCCATGTCAAGTTTCAAGACTTTCCCAAAAGATTTGCTCAGTCAGATGATTAGATAGGTTAAAATCAGTCAAGGCAGTCAAAAAGTCAAACTGAGGTCAACTATGGTCAAACCAAAGTCAAACTTCATGATTTTTTGCCAACATCAAGTATATGAAGTAAAATTAATCATTTGATCAAGGGTTGATCATGATTCATCAAGGATATTTCAGATCATCAAGAATCAGGAGTTTCTAAATTAGGGTTTTCATAGGAAAAGTCAACTAAACTTTGACCAGCCATAACTTTCACATGCTTCATCAAAATTTTTCCATTCAAAGCTCATTTTTAAGGAAATTGAATTCTCTACAACTTTTTGTCTCACAAGCCAAGCCCAAAAATGCTTCATTTGGAAGGTATGATCTAAGACATTATAGGTCATTTCAAAAGTCAACAAAACGTCAACAACTTCCAAAGAGCATAACTTGAGAATGGTAAAAGATATGGACATGAGACCAAAGAGGTTGGTTATAGGACTCTTTAATCTTTCCAAAATGTCCAAGAACACCTTCATAGCATTAAAATTGAAGTATTTGTGCCCTTGCAAAGTTGGGAAATTTTTGGGAAGTTTATGAAGCAAATAAGGCCTTAAAACCAATTTTTGCTAAATGAGCCCACCAAATTGCCATCCAATCTTTACAAACTCATAAATCACGACCCAACCCACACATTTTCTGATTTTTTATATTTTATTTGATATTTATTTGAATTTTATTCATTAAAATACAAATTAAATTAAAATAAAATATGAAAATCATATATTTGGAAAGGATTTGGATTCTAGAAGGTCTTAAAACTTATTTAAACTTGATTGATACCAATATAATTCAGATTATACCAAAATAGCAATGTTAGATCAAGGAAAATTCAAGTTTTAATGTCACATCTTTTTCAATCTCCCAAAGTCCAAAAATCCATAAGTTTTGTGAAAGTTTTGACCTAATTTCATTGTATCTTATATAAACAACATTAAGCAATGCATTATACACGAATACACATCCTCAAGGATAAGTTTTACAATTTAAAAATTTATCAAAAATTTAAAATTCAGATTCTAATATTTTGTGGCTTTTCAGGTGAATTAAGGGCACCAATCTCTTCCTTGAACATCACTGGTCATGTAGCAATAGTCATATGCATCTCAAAACCCGTGAATTGCTCAAACCGAATCAAACTTCTTACACCTTTATGAATTTCTCGTTTTCATATATTTGTGCAATATAAATTGTATTTGATTATTGTTTCGTGTTTGTAACAAGCTAGTGAATGTTTCTGGGCAGTTTAATTTGAGTTTTGACACAGGATTGAAGATTGGCCATTGTTAGGGTTTTCGGCCCTCGTTTAGGGTTTTACCACTTAGCCAAGATAAATGAATTCTAAAGACATGGAAGGATCGTAAATGTCATTAGGAACTCAATGGCATTGTTAATTTCATGAAATTTCACTGTTTGTATAGAGTTTGTGATTCGCAGGTTTTAAAACGCAAGAAAAATCGTAAATAAATTCGCAGGAGAATTCGCAGGAAAACCTGCGAATTCAAGGAAGAAGATGAAGTGATCTGGCGCGAAATTCAGGATTCAAAAGTTCATTTATTTTATATTGTTTATATTACGTCTATATTTCACAATAGCATGAGTGCTCTGGTGGTTTTGGTACGCTTATAGTATGATGTATGGCCTGGGTTCGAATCCGGCCAAGAGCAATTTTTTTGCTTTAATTTTATTTGTTTTACAGGATTATAACAAAACCATGTTGTTGTGGATAGCTACCAAGCGCGCGCAGTGGCTCAGTTGGTTGTGGAGTACGTTGGCCAGGTAAAGGACCTGGGTTCAAATCCCAGGTCCTGTTTTTTATAGGTTTTTCTCATTTATTTTGTTATTTCTTTGTTTTATTTCTTTAAATTAATTAAAATAGTTTTCTAAAATAATAATTAAATTGTATTTTTATAAAACCTTATATTCTTTTTAAATACATATTATTTTCTTAAAAAAAAATTTAATTAGTATATTTATTTTATTATAGGTTTATATTATTAAATGTGTTTATAATTTGTAAATAATTTAATTAAATTTAGATTAAATGATTCAAACCCTAATTGTCCCTAACCCTAATTCTATTTTCTAAATTATAAACCCTAGTTCCTAATCTTAATCTTAATAAATTTTTCTAATATATATAATTAAATAATTAATCATGTTTTAT
The DNA here is from genome assembly GCA_963966055.1 of Lathyrus aphaca. NCBI lineage: Eukaryota > Viridiplantae > Streptophyta > Magnoliopsida > Fabales > Fabaceae > Lathyrus > Lathyrus aphaca. The sequence continues at coordinate 198,100,074 of OZ014525.1, read as the reverse complement.
TTTGTAAATAAATTAGTATATGGTTTATTATTATTATCTTTATTATTTCATTTTCATCTCAAAAATTCTTCAAATTTGTTTATTTAATTTATATATGTTTTATATATTTGTGCTAACATTTTCTTTCTTATAATTATTTTTATTACTAACCCTTTTTATTATTTAGTTATATATTTATTATTTCTATATTTATGTAAATGCAAAAGCCTTGTAATAGTCGTAGGTTTTATTTTCTGTCCTTATTTTATTATCTAAATGTTTATATTGCCATGGTTAGTAAATATAGGGAGTGATAACATGTTTGTATTTTAAAATTAATTTAGAATCACTAATTTAATAAGATAAATATATGAACATATACACACACACATGTAAGTCGATCTTTGATCGTCATCTCACTTCCTAAGGTTATCCCTCATGTTGCCTAAATAAAAGGTCAAGTAAGGTGTCTAAAAGCAAGGTCCCTTCTCATGAACAAATCATCTAGTCCCTCCAATGTTATAAGATCAAGTCCCTTCGATGTTGCCTACGATAAATGATCTTGTCCCTTTCGAATAAAAGATGATAAGTCCCTTCGTATTGCTAAGACACCTTACAGTTGCCTAAACACAAATGACCCTTCACATGTCCCTTATAACATCCAAGGTAATGACTACCTATTCCTTAATAATAGGGATAGTCTTACCATTGAAAGAACATTTAAGAACAGTAAAGATTCAAATTAGGGTAGGTTCCTCTTAAGTACTTGCTCACTTTTCATCAAATTACTTCATTAAACTTTCAAACAAATTTTCAAAACAAAGTCTTTATATATATCCATACAGGGATCATTATAAAGTACTTAAGAAAATTCTTAATCACACACTACACTTCTCAAAACAGTTTAAAGTGAGCTGAGTAACTAAGAGCCCATGGATAACCTTGGATGTAAAGGGTGCTAACACCTTCCCTTTACATAACTTACCCCCCGAACTCAAAAATCTTTTAAGGTCTTTCCTGTTCTTTTATGCCCTTTCCTTTTGATAAAATAAAAGTCGGTGGCGACTTTTGCTATCCGTAACATTTAACTAAAGTCAGTTCTCCCACCGTGTTACAGCAAGTCGAAGGCATTTCTTGAAATCATATACTCTTATGTGTGTGGTCCTATCCAGGTGGATTCAATAGAAGGTAACATATACTTTGTCACATTCATATATGATTTTAGTTGAAAATAGTGGACTTACCTGATTAAGAAGAAAAGTGAAGTGATTGAGTTATTTGCCAAGTTTAAATCTATAGTAGAAAGATAAAGTGGCTGAAAGCTCAAGATTCTGAGGACTAATAGTGGTGGAGAATATGTGTCGAAAGACTTTAACACATTATGTGAGAAAGAATGGCTTGTGCCAGAGGTGGTGCCACCATACACTCTACAGCAAAATAGAGCTGCTTAAAGGAAGAATATAGCCATCATGAATATGGTGAGAAGCATGTTAAAAGTAAAACATCTACCCAAAGAATAATAGAGAGAAACTATGTCGACTACAACATACATTTTAAATAGATGTTCGACGAAAAATCTAGAAGGAATCATGGCAGATGAATGTTGATATGGTGTCAAACCTAACTTATGGCATCTAAAATTATTTGGATCTATAACACATAGACATGTGATTGGTCAGTTGAGAAGAAAACGTGATGACAAGTCGAGTCAAATTACCCTAATAAGATATCATTTGACTGGTAGATACAAGCAATTGGATCCAGTGAACAAGCAAGTTATGATCAACATGAACATAATCTTAGATGAGCTAAGGACTGGGATTGGACTGCAAATTTAAAGAAGAACTCAGTTAGAATCTAATGTGAAGAACCAGTAAGTGAAGTCAAAATCCAAGTTTTACATGAAGAAGTCATAGGTCAAGCAAGCACAAGAAAACCTCAAAGAACAAGACGCATGCCTGCAAGGTTCTAGGAATGTGTGATTACATTAGATAATGTGGTCAATGATGAAGGTAAGCTGGTATAGTATGATTTCTATAAAGATGTCAAACCATTCAATGCAGTTGAGGCATTGAAGGATTTTAAGTGGATGAAAGCGATGAATGAGGAACTAAAGTCCATTGAAGTCTACAACACTTGATCACTTGTCAATTTTCCTCAAGGAAAGAAGGTAATCAATGTGAAGTGGGTATACAAGATGAATTTAAATCCCAAAGGAGAAGTAACTTGACACAAGGAAAGACTTGTGGCGAAAGTATTTCTTCAAAAATAAGTAATCGACCTTGACAAAGTTTTTGTACCTATTGCTAGGATTGAAACAATTAGGTTGGTTGTTAGTCTAGCAAGCATGGACAACTGGCATATGTTTCAGATGGATGTGAAATGTGTGTTCCTTAATGGCCCCTTATATGAAGAAGTTTATGTTGCATAACCAGTTGGGTTTGTGAAACAAGGCCAAGAAAGAAAAGTATACAGGCTACATAAAACCCTATATAGACTCAAACAAGCTCCAAGAGCTTGGAATTTGTGAAGTGCACAACTGAGCATGCAATATATGTAAGAAGAAGCAATAATTAATTGATTATATTATGTCTATATGTCATTGATTTGTTAATAATAAGTAGCTGTAAGAAAGATATTGAAGACTTCAAAGGTGATCTTAACAAGGAGTTTGAAATGTCTAATATGGGCAACATTGTTGGAACAAGATTATTCATATCCCTTGGATTTTTTATGATAACTAAGTATTTAGAGAATAAATGGCTATACTAACATATGTTCAAGTGTGCAGTACTATAAGATTAGAATTCACTATGAATTAATAGTATTGAAAGCATAAGTGGAGATGCAGTGTTACTCATATTCTGGATGATCATAACCCGGTGAATCTGAATGTGCTCATCAACATCTGAAGTTTCATAATCTGGTATACTATTCCAGCCTCTGGTGATAACTTAGACACTGAAAGAAAAAGGAACCTCTTATCTGTACCATGAACCAAAAGTAGACCATTCTTATCAAGCGTCAGACTTTTGGTAAGAGACAAGTAGGATTTCATTTTTGTAAGGCTCAAGAAATGGTGATGTCGCCTATTTAGTCTGTTTTACTCTTTGGTAGATACCTAGTACTCCGAAAGGTGTTGTGAATAATGTCATTATTCAGTGGGCAATAATTTTAACCAGATGTATTCTAAAACATCTCACTTGGCATACTTCTTCACTAAGTTTCCTGTAATGTTCAAACCTTTCAAAAACACTTTCTCTACCTCTATAAAAGGAATCTAAAGACTTTAAGGAAGGTTACAACATCAAAATGCAGTATAAGATCTTTGGCATAAATTAAATTTTGGCACGCAAATACTAAATGTCGAGACAGATGCCACAATACTGGGATAAAAAAATAGTATGGACACAACACAAACAATAATGCAGAAATTTAAATGACAAAAATATAAAATAACATCATCAATTATTAACCCAATTCGATGCAACTCACCTACATATGGAGGCATCCAAGCCAGGAAGGAAATCAACTATAATAGTAATAGTTCAAAGCAAAAATCCCCTATTTACAACTTATCACCTAATCACTACCCGTGCAAACTTCTACCTAGGAACTCCTAGATATAAGAATCCTCTCTCACTTCCCACCAGTCACAAACCCACGACAAATCAATAATACTAAAATAGAAGTAACACACTTCTAAGACAATACTTGGTTTTGCTTAAAAGCTTCAACCAAGAACAATACACTATTTCTTAAAATCTTAGAGTGAATAATTGACAATGAATAATCAGTCAACTCAATGCATCAAACCTGATACAAGAGTGACATACAAACAAAAACACTAAACCCTAAAGAAACAACCAAGACACAACTAATCTTAGTTTCTCAAAATCTTCAATGTCCAATTTGAATTAGGTTTAAAACCTCTCTTTAAATAGCCTTCATACCTTGTGTGCTTGGGCATCTTTGAGGAGTAAAACACCAGGAATCAGCTTCCAGTATTAGCATGACTACTTGCACAAAAATAGAAACAAATACAAACTTTATGAAAATCAACATAATCTGTAAAAAAAAATAGAAGTTCCCAAACTATCCCTCCTTGGATAACGCAAATGTGTGAATTAAATCACACTCAAAATACACATCAAAATACCAAAACAGTCCAACCCTAGGGTTCTGGTATAACATGTCCTGGAACATGGAACATGTCTGACTAACATGACTAAACATCTGGCTTAACATCCGCATGTTTTACCAAAATGACTGCCAATCCAAAATCCACAGAACTTACAATAACTCTGAGTTGTTATTTTTTAATTGTTATTACATAAGATCTTAAGATTTCTTATCTTAGTATATGTTATAAATCTTAAGAGGTTAAGAATCCTTTTGATTGTTGCATAAATGTTATACTTCTGATTGTCTATCAAAGTATAATAGTTACCTTTTCTACTAAACTATTTTTTTAAAGTAGAAGAAGTCTCTTTCCTGCGTGCTTGAGCATTGAGGTCTTTTGCTTATGTACTTGAGTAATGAAGTCTCTTTCTAGGTTTATTGAGCAAAAGTCTCTTTCTATTTATAGAGTTTAGGTTTGGGAATTAGGTGGATTGAAGTTCGGTTTGAAGCCAAAGCTAGGCTTGGAAATTCAAATTTGGGGGAAAATTAACAAAAGAGTGGTGATTAATGAAGCTACATGGTGGGAATTAATTATGATTATGTATGAGAATTAAATGAAAGTGATCTAGAATATTCCACATGTGATCAATTTGAATTTGGTGCCAAAATTACATAATTTGAAGTTGCTGTATTTTTTTTCAAAATTTCACATGGGTAACTGGTTATCCTGATTGCGGTAATCGGTTACTCAGTGCAAAATTTGTAAAAAAAATGGCTTTTTGAGTGCACTGTTGTGGTTTCAACTCGATTTTTTTCTTATCAAAGAAGGCATGAGAATAAACACATGAACCTTGAAATTCCTTGAATAATAATCAATCAAAACTTGGAAAGTCCTTGATCAGATGAATTTGAATTGCTTACAGATCAAATTTGACTTTGTTCAGATGAAATACACTCGAGCTGAGGAACTGTTCTTGATTCAGATTTCTCCCTGAAAAAGTTAGTAAAGGGAAAAACAAAATATTTTTGAATATTTATTAAGGGTTAGTAAACATAAACAAAACATAAAAGTAAATAAGAAACACACGGATGTTTGGTGATCCTTACAAGGCATAAACCCACAGATGAAATTGATAAAAGAATCAATGTGTGATCTTGTTTGTATGAAATGATGTAAATGAATAATATGAAAAATCTTAGGGGCAAAATTAGGGTGTTACGACATGGAAGAAGAAAACACATTGAAATTAGGTTCTATTATCTTCGAGAGCAAGTAGAAAATGGAAACTGCACTTGGAAAAATATAAAACTGAGAATCGAATTGCAAACATCATAATGAAAGGTGTGTCGGTAGAAGTGTTCAAAAGAAAAATAAATATGATGAACTTAGATAGCTTATACACAATGAATTAAGTGGTATGTTGAGAATAAAATTATTTTTGTCAAAACACCATTTTGACAGAGTCTGTTGTTGTCAAAATGCTCTGTGTGTAGAGATTGTATATGTGTAGAAATTGTATATGTGTCGAAATGATAAAGAAATGTATCTCGACAGAAATTTAAACTTAACTTTTGTTCTGGACTGGCCCAATTCCCACAATTGGGCCAAGCAAACCAACTCAATAGAAGTGTTCGACATCGAGCAGAATTGAGAATAGTGGTCTCTGTCGACCATAAGCATACCGGCCACGACAAAGTTCCCCAACGGCTAGTTTTGACCGTTACCTATTTTTACGGATTCCTCGATCCGCGTCTCACAATATGGACCAATGATCTTCCATTTAGCCCCTTATATAAACCCTCTCATTTGGGAGGGTCAGGTATTCAATTCTCTGACCTTTATCTTGTACTTGCTCACTCTTTGCTCGGTTACTTACTTTAGCATCGGAGTGCCTTGCAGGTACACCCCCTTTCTCTCCTCACCGACCGTCTTTCATCAGCTCTCGAAGCCAGCCGTATCGGATCCTGATCTCCAGGTACGATCAGGTGGCGCCGTCTGTGGGAAACTGATTACCCCGTTCTTCTTTCAAAATCTTCAAAGAACCAAAGTTTTAACAAGATCCATGGCTGCTCGGGACAACCAAGAGAACCGATCAAATGATGGCATGATTCTCACGCAATGTGAGAGCAACATTCATCCTCCTCCACACGAGGAAACTGTGCAAGATCACCCGGACGGGAAGACAGCATCGCCTTCGCCCAATCGCGATCAACCTCTGGAGAGTCGCCCGAAAACTCTTTTTCACTCGACTCCTTCAGGATCGAATTTCGCCGCACTGGCCGAAATCCTGAATTAGACAAACCTGCTGCTCCTCGCCCATGGCGAGAAAATCGCCCGTCTCGAAGATAATTCTCGTCGACCACCGTCTCCCGCGAGACCCCAAAGAAGGCGCACTCCCTCCCCCGCCAGGAAGAAGAGGAAAGGGCACGCTGACGAATCAACGGGCGACAAGCGTCTTCGCCAGTCCTCCCCACGATCTTCTCCCCCAAGAAAATCAAGAAGGAGCAGATCTAGATCCGCCTCTCCCCGGCGAACGAAGAAACGCGCTCACAGGTCTCCTTCATTCAACTCCAGTGACGACGAGGACGCTCGGGGTCCCCTCTCATCTGAAATCATGGCAGCTAAACTTCCAAGAGGTTTAGAGAAGCCCCCACCGCTAGGCTCATACGACGGAACCATAGATCCAGACGAGCATATCGAGAATATCGATGCACTGCTCGATTACCGAGGAGTACGGGGAGCAATCAAATGTCGCCTTTTTCCTATGACGTTGAGGAAATGAGCGATGACATGGTACAAAAGCCTCGAGGATGAGTCCATCACCTCCTGGAAACAACTTGGACGCACGTTCTCCAGGCACTTCACCGCATCAAGGCGGCATCCGAAGACAGAAGCTTCGCTCGAAGCGATCATCCAGGGGAAGGACGAACCTTTACGAACTTACATCGAAAGGTTCAATAAAGAGGCGGTCCAAGTATCCACGACCGACGACATGAAGAAATATTTGCTGGAACGAGGATTGCACCCGTCGACAGATTTTCACCGAGCGGTCGGTATTGAGACCCCTGCCACCCTCGATGCGTTCTTACTGAAAGCCCAAGCCTACATCCAGTATGAGGAAAAAAAAGAAGCTAGCTCGGTAAGAGACGCTCGACGTCGTGAAGATGCTAAGCCTCACCGAGTCGATGAGCCCTCGACATCTCGTCGGGGAGGAGACAAAAGAAAGGACAATCGCTCCCGTGAACCGCGGGAGCACCGAGGACCCGTCGGTAGGTTCCACGAATACACACCTCTCCTGGCGTCCAGGGAGAAAATTTTGTCCGAGTGTGCCAACTCGGAGTTCAGGCAAGCAGGGGTACATTTTCCAAAGCAACAACCCAGTAAACCGGGCACGGATAAAACGAAATATTGCAGATTCCACAAGAGTCATGGCCACAACACAGAAGACTGCATCCATCTCAAGGATGCAATCGAAATTCTCATCAAGGACGGGCACCTTAAACAGTTCACCAAATCCAGGGACACTCCTCGACAAGAAGCGCAGGAGACTCAAAAAGTCGAGGAAGCCATACCCATCCCTGCAGATGCGAACATGCAGGTTTCCCTAAGCATTTATCGCCCGGAAGATTTCTTCCTACCGGATCACACCAAGAGTCTGGGGTACCTCTCCTCCCATAGTCCATGGGAAACCTTTCCTTCCGCAATGGTCATCTCGGGAGGAGGGTTCAATAAAATCACGGTCGGATCCGTGAAACGGAAATTCGACCAACTGATTGCAAAGGGACCCGCGCAAAATGCCACCCTGGACCCACCAAGGGAGGGCTCGGTACCCCTTTCCTTTTACCGAGAAGAGCTCCTGGGAGGGGCGCCCAACGCCAGCATTACTTTGCTCACCCGGGCACGCATGGCGAATTTCAATGTGAGGAGAATCCTGGTGGACCAGGGCAGCTCCTGCGACATTATGTACTCCCAGCTGTTTTCGACACTCCAGCTGAACAAGACACACTTGACTCCGTACATCGGATCAGACCTGCAGGGTTTCAACGGATCAGTCTCCCGACCATGGGGCTATGTCGATCTATTTGTCACCTTCGGAGCAGGTGAGACAGCCAGGACGGTCAGAATCCAGTTCCTAGTCGTGGACTGCCCGTCGTTGTACCAATGCATCCTAGGACGACCAACACTAGTCGAGCTAATCGCCGTGACATCCACCGTCCACCTGAAGATGAAGTACTACACTACTTCAGGTAAGGTCGCCACACTACACGGAGACGTCGACGCTGCTCGCAGGTATTTCGAAGCAGTATCGAAGGGTCTTAGCTCAATATCATACCAACCGAATCCTTTGACATCAAATTCACTAGATGTTCCCAGGGCTTTCCCTCAGGTGGACTCAATCGACCTGGACTGCAGATTCTCGGACAATAGGGAGGGCATCCAAAGGCTAACAGATTCGCTATCCCGACCAATCCCAGATGGAGAGTTCGAGCTGATTCCCCTGGGAGAGGACCCAGCTCGGTGCGTTAAAATCGGGGCACATATGCCCGACTTGGTGAAGCGACAGTTGGAAGCTTGCCTCAGAGGGAACGTAGATCTATTTGCTTGGAGCGCTGCAGAGATGTCGGGACTCGACCCCGAGACAGCTTGCCATCACCTCTACATTGACCCAACACACAAGGCGGTCGCTCAACGCAGAAGGAAGCAGTCGACCGAAAAAACTGAAGCAACTGAATCTGCTGTTAAAGACCTCCTAGAGGCTAAATTTGTAACCGAGGCTAGGTACACAACCTGGCTCTCAAATGTTGTACTTGTGAAAAAATCTAATGGAAAGTGGAGAATGTGCGTTGACTATACCGATCTCAACCGGGCATGCCCAAAAGATGCATACCCTTTACCTAACATTGATAAATTGGTCGACAATTCGTCCGGCTTCAAGCTATTGTCCTTCATGGACGCCTACTCAGAGTATAATCAAATACCCATGGCTGTGTCTGACAAAAAATACACGGCCTTCATGACCGAATCAGGCAATTACTTTTACAATGTCATACCATTCGGTCTGAAAAACGCGGGCGCGACATATCAGCGTATGATGAATAAGGTTTTCCGAGCAGAAATCGGGGATATGCTCGAAGTATACATGGACGACATGATCGTCAAGTATCAACAAGAAACGGACCACGTGTCCCACTTACGAAAAGTGTTCGATCAAGCACGAAAATGAAAAATGCGTTTCAACCCTGAAAAATGCACGTGGGGTCCGAGCAGGGAAGTTCCTCGGATTCTACCTGACCGAACGAGGCATCGAGGCCAACCCCGACAAATGTCGGGCATTCGCGGAACTCCCGACTCCTACTTCTAAAAAATCCATACAGTCACTAAACGGGGTCCTCACATCCCTCACTCGGTTCGTAGCGAAATCCGCTCAACACGCTCTCCCCTTTTATAAGCTCCTCCGCAAAGAGGCAACTTTCGAATGGATAGAGGAGTGCGAGCTAGCGTTGTCTCACCTAAAAAAGGCACTAAGTGAACCACCAGTCTTGTCTAGACCCGAAGAGGGGGAGGTACTTTATCTCTACCTCGCCGTTGCAAACGAGGTAGTAAGCACAGCACTCGTGCGCGACCTACCCGAGGGGAAAAAGCCTGTTTATTTTACAAGTAAAGCACTCCATGGCCCGGAAATTCGATATCTCCAGATAGAAAAGGTGGCTTTGGCCCTCCTTCTCGCAGCCAGAAGGCTACGCCATTATTTCCTAGCTCACACCATCATCGTAAGAACCGATCAACCCATAAGACAATCGCTCGGTCAACTAGACATGGTCGGACGAATGCTAAAATGGTCGTTGGAACTATCTGAATTTGACGTCAAATTCGAGGGAAGACAAGCTCTCAAAGCTCAAGCGCTGGTCGACTTCGTGGTTGAACTTACTTTCACTGAGCAAGAGCCGAAATCCTCCTCCAGGTGGATTATTTTCGTGGACGGAGCATCCGGCCCAGCATGTAGCAGAGCTGGGGTTATCTTGGAGAACGAAGAGGGAAACGTCATCGAAGTATCCCTAACCTTATCTTTCCCCACTTCCAACAACCAAGCAGAATACGAAGCTTTTCTAGCGGGCATACAGCTCGCAACCGATTTGGAAGCAGAAGAGATCACAATCTGCACGGATTCTCAGTTGGTCGCGAGCCAAGTCCGAGGAGACTTTCAAGCCAAAAACGATAACATGGCCGAATATCTGGCCCTCGTAAAAGGCGAGCTGAAACGTTTTAAAAGTGTGGAAGTCAAACACGTCCCGCGAGAGAACAACATCCGTGCCGACATCCTTTCCAAATTGGCAAGCACTAAAAGGAAAGGAAACAACAAATCCGTCATACAGAAAACGCTTCCTCGACCTAGCATTGGGCAATCATCGGTCCACGTAGACATTAATCTCGTGGGCGACACGAGCTGCTGGATGACCCCAGTATTTAACTACCTAACTAAGGGAGAATTACCAACCGACCCAAAAGCGGCCAGTACCATACGACGAAGGGCATGCTTATATTCTCTAGTAGGTGGACGTATGTATCGTCGAGGATTCTCTACACCCCTCCTCAGGTGCGTAGAAGAAGAAAACGTCCCGCACGTACTAAGAGAAGTCCATGAAGGAATCAACGCGCAACATCCTGGCGGACGGTCGTTGGCTCGAAAAATTCTTCGGGAAGGATACTATTGGCCCACACTTCAACACGACGCAAAGGAGCACGTGAAAAGGTGCGAAAAATGCCAACGACAGGGGATGTGCACGTAGCACCCCCATCCGAGTTAAAATCATTGTCATCGCCTTGGCCATTCGCATGGTGGGGGATGAATATCTTAGGACCATTCGTCGTCGGGTCCGGTCAAAATAAATACTTAATTGTGGGCGTCGACTATTTCACCAAGTGGATAGAAGCTGAGGCCTTAGCCAAAATCACTGCACTCAACATACTACGTTTCTTCAAGAGAAACATCCTCACCCGGTTCGGGATACCGCTCGCCATCGTGACCGACAATGGCACTCAGTTCACGGATAAACACTTCAAAGAATTCGTCGCATCAATAGGAACGAAACAACATTTCGCTTCGGTCGAGCACCCCCAAACTAACGGGCAAGCAGAGGCCGCAAATAGGGTAATCCTAAGAGGTTTGAAACGAATACTGGACGAGCATAAAAAGTACTGGGTCGAGGAGCTACACAGTGTACTATGGGCATATAGGACCACACCCCACTCAACAACCGGGGAATCCCCATTCCGATTAGCGTATGGAACCGAGGCGGTGATCCCTATAGAAATGCACGTCCTATCCAGACGCACAGAATCCCCTATGGACCAAGACACCAACTCCGAGGCTTTGAGGGACGAGCTCGACCTGATCGAAGAAGTTCGATCAGAAGCTGCTCTTCGAGAATCCATTCTCAAACAGAAAATAGCCGCTCGGTATGATTCTAAAGTCATAAGACGAACGTTCGAGGTAGGCAGTCTTGTTCTCGGAAGAAATAACAGGGATCCCCGCGAGGGAAAGTTTACACCCAACTGGGAGGGCCCGTATCGCGTCCGAGCAAAAACCAAAAATGGAGCCTATTATTTAGAAAATTTACACGGGGAAGAGCTTGCTCGGCCTTGGAACGCCGAGAAACTCAAGCAATATTACAGCTAAATCACAAAGTCGCCTTGCTCAACTCTCAAGCGAGGAGAGAAAGGACCGATTGAAGACTGCGTGCCTAGGTACAAGCACGACAGCCCAAAAATGACATAATCAAGCAGGATCTCCTTTCGAGGGAAAGAGAAACTTGCCGCATGGACGGATACTCAAACGAGTCCGACGTCACCTAAGTACCACGACCAGGCAGAACCCCAGCTCGCGATGGGACGTTCAAGCCGAGGAGCCCGGACCAATACCTTAGCCCGGGCACCGACCAGGAGTAAAATCTCCAGAATCTACTTGGTCCCCCAAACCAATAGAACACAAACAAACCCCGTGCAGATTAAATCACATCCAATCGAGTGCAAAAACGCACAACAAACACTTAGCGTTTAAAATATAGAAAACTGTCCTCCGACGAACGAGCAATTGAACAACAGAGATAACAAAACAAACGACCATTAATTAACATCAGAATGTGAACACAAAATTGCGACCTCGAAGGGCCGACTTGTTCATATTTAATTACAAAGGGGACTATGCCCCAAAAGAAAAACTAAGACATAAAATTACAAGGCACACAGGCCAGAAACTAATTGCCATCGCCTTCTGGGCGGCCTTCTTCCTGGCGAGCCTCCTCCTGCTCCGGTTGCGCTTCAGGATGATCAGGCTGAACGATCGTCCCCGGCTGAGAATCATCCACCACCGGGTCCGAAGGAACCACAATCTGGACGTCCTCGACCTTGTACAGGTAGCTGATTCGACCAACGTCCAAAGCCAGGTCGGGATGGAGAACCCTTATCTGATCCACCGCATTCTGGAAACTGAGCTCAGTTGATGAGTTCAGATCTTCCATGTCTTGGTCGATCCGAGCAAGAAACTGAGCCCTCGTTACCAGGCTTTTGGTCTCGTCATCCTCGTCTTCCTTCGGGCAGAAAGCGTCCTTCAGCTTTTTATTTTGCTCCAATACCCTTTTCTTGTCAACCTCCAACTTGGCAATGACGTTGGCCCGTTCAGTCAACTCATTGGCCGTGGCTTTAGCCTCTTCGGTGGCCGTCTTCAGTTTCGCCTCAGCGGTAGCCAGCTGCTCCTTTAGCCTACCCATCTCCCTCTCCTGTCCAGGACTCCCTTCGGCCGTCAGCCAGGCCATTGTCAGGACCCGCATGACCACACTTGCGTCATGGGCCAGGGATAACCGCCGGGCAGGGCGATCCATGCCTTCCAAGAACAAGGAATCCACACGGTCCACCTCTATGCTCGTCCCCTCGAAAAAATTGCGCTTCACGAAGCACGGCGGCAGCCCATGCTTCGGCTTCGGAGGAGCGTTGGCCGTCAAGTCCATAGTGGCTGCGGACTTGTGTTTCTTCATCAGAGAGCCAGTCGAGGCGCTCGGAGAGCCTTGGACCAAGGGGCCCGACCCCGAACCACTTGTCTCGATCAACTTGGTATGCACAACCCTCGACCTTTTCTTTTGCTACTGACGCAGGCGCTCTTGGAATTTATCAAGTGGGTTCGACAGAGAGCCTGAAAAAAGAAAAAAATTAGGTTAGTCGTGGACGACAAAATTAAATCAAAGATATGACTAATAGAAATAAACAAATACCAAAGAAGTCGGACACTTCCTGCCCGGTATTGCAAGCCAATAGTTCGATAACATCGATCAAGGGACGCTCCACAGCTTCCCCCCATCATGCTCAAGCATAACTTTTCCCTCTCCGTCCAGCAGGGGGGTCGGAGTGAAAGACGCTATCAATCTTCTGAAGGCCTCGAAACTGGCCGCGTCATCGTCATTCAAAGAGTCCCCCACCTGGACGAACTCACCAACATGTTTCTCATAATGAGCGTAACTCCAGGAAAAGGGGAACATCCAAAGCCTCCTCAGGATCACCTGCCCTTGATAGTCGAGCTTGGGTTCGTCATTCTCGTCGGTGTCTATCCCTAAAAAGCTCATCGCCCTCACGGCCACCGCGCTCGCGGGTTTGATCAGAAAGTAGTCAGTTTTAAAGGCTCGAATAGATTCTGAATGGGCCTTGAAAATTTTAGTCCTCTGTTTGAAAGACATGAACCCCTTCCGATCAGTTCCTCGCCCGACTTGGCGCTGCAGGGAGAACAGACGGAAAAACAGAGGAAGCGTGGCACCAACACCCAGATGGGCACACATCATCTCAAACGCATTCAGGAACGCGTGTGAATTGGGATGCAGCTGGGAAGGAGCAACGCATAGGTGCCCGAGCACGGCACTCACAAAGTCACTGAAGGGCAAAGTTACCCCCAGGACTGAGACTGCATATTCATACATAGAGAACGCCCGACCTCTGAAATCTGAGAAGATGCGGTCGTCGTCTCCCGGGCAAGTTACGACCCAATCAGCAGGGTCGCCGACGACAGGCAGCGACTCCGTTCGAGGTCTTGAAAATGAGGACACCTTGTCCAGCAGATCCTCCACCACCCATTCTTCGGGCGAGATCTTCGTCTGTTCGGGACACTGGGGAGAATCCTATGATACTCCTTCTTCTGTAGTACTCGTGCCCGAATCTCCCGAGGAACTCCCGGAACTAGAGGGGACTGAAGCAGAAGATCCTGAATCTTCCGAGGACGTCTCTTCCGAAGACACGTCTAATGGATCCACGAGCGAGTTTTCACCTGAAAAGCAGAGGAAAGGTGTCAGTGAATTCGATTAAGAATATCAAATCCACCCTTCCACCGCTCGACAAGTGAAAGGGCGCGCATCAGCTCAGGGACTGGGTCCCGAGCTGTAGCCCTGGCTGACCATCGCTCGGAGCAATGGCTTACGCCCAACGTCATGAATTACGGGATCTAACCTAAATACTTGTCAGATCCCAAGTCAAGGTCGACCAACACCTATGTCGACCATGAGTTAGGGTTTGCAGCCGACCGACTACGGTGGCAGAAGTCCTAAAGTTTACCGGTTCTAAATCTAAGACTACCGTTAAAACTATCCTAAATCACATGCATTTCTATGATACCTAAGCTATAAACACCTAAAACAGCGAAAAGGAACCGTACCTTGCGCTTGGGAAGACATTTTTGCAGAAGATATTGTAGCGGTAAAATCATGAGTGTAAGCTATTGATTAACTTAACTCAAGGTAAACAGAGTCGCCACCGCGCTTTTATTTTATTCCAAATGGAAAAGGTAAAAAGAACGAATAAAACCTAATGAATCTAAAAGCAAAAGCTAAAAGAAACAAACAGAGAACGAGTAAGGGGATAGGTTACAAATTGGGAAGGTTTTACGCACCCAAAATGTCTGTGGTACTCCACGGGAGCCCTTTGAAATATTTACTGCTTTTTTGGTTTGAAATGGTTTGCTTGAAAAAAGATTGAAGAGATGAGAAGAAGAATGTTTTTTAAGATTTTGTGTTTGAAGAGACGAACGTCTCATGCCTACGTACCCACAAAGTGCAATGCGAGATCAAAACCTCATAGTTCGTGGTACCAATTGTGAAAAGACAAATGAGTTGAATTAATTTTAAAATGTAAAGATAAGTCGTCATTCTTTAGCGAATAATTCCGCTAGAAAGAATGAATCATATCTAAACATAAAAAATGGTTAAAAGGAAACGTGCACGAGGGCACAAAAACAATTGAATGAGGTTTGAATATTTTTTTAAAGTTTTTGAGAAGAAAGTCTCGATATGCTTATGTGGTTTAGAATTTATTAAGAAAATGAAATGAAAAGGTAAAACCGCATGACCTAAGTCAAGGTTTGATTGCGAAAAGGTTTGAAGTTTGAAAACAAAGAAGATTTGAAAATAGGGAGAAGATTTGAAAATTGAAGAAGTGGGAAGAGATGAAGGGACTATCCTAAGACTTGAAAATAAAAGTTAAAGGAAGAACGATCAAACCGCATGGTGAACATTCTTTGAAACAATCGGATTTCCATCTTCATGAACAAATGAACTTAATTGGGGCCAAAGTCTTCAATCCATAACAACTCAAGCAAAAGGATAGATCCTAAAATCTAAGTCCGAAACTCCAAGTCCAATCCTAAGGATAGTAACCATAATCCGAAATTAAAGTCACAAATCTTTTAGATGTTTAATCCGTTATTAGTGTTTTTGTGTCCAAATGGACAAAAGAAAAATCACAAGCATAACAATATAAACATAAACAATATGATGAATGATATAAAAGCATGATAAGAGAGATAAGGAGCGAGAAATTGAAATAAAGAGGATAGGGTGCGAGAAATTGAATTTAAATGGTTAGTATATTAATATTATTATAATATTTACATATAAGTGGTATGATGAACTTAATCAAGCACAACCACGAAAGATAACAAAAATCGAGGCAACCGGATCCAAGTGGATCTCATTCCGAATTCGGGACAAGTTTAGGTCTATGTTAAGCAATCGCCGAGTAATTTACGAAGTAATTACCCTACAAATGAGGTCGGCCACCACCAATTAAGGTGGAAAATATTTGTGCTAATACATGTTAGAGAAATGATATAATGAACCATTCTCCGAAAACATGTCGCACGAAAAGAAAAGGTAACGGTCTAATCTTAATCGAGATTTCACATTGAATTAACGAAGGCAACCTATCACGATCTCAAAGTATAGAGAATAATCCAAATGATCATTCATCCATAGATTTGAAATAATGAAGATTAAACATCTTCGAAAACCAATAATCGCGAATCGGAGATCTCATCGACCAAAAAGAAAATAAGATGAATAAGAAAGTGGATCTAAAATTAAAATCCACTAAAAAAATCAATCCAAAGAATTAAAATCCAATTGAAGTAGTTATAAAGAAAAATCCATAATAACACTAACATCCTCTTTTTATAATATTTTTCTTAAAAGGACCTCATAATTGAAAATTAAAAGAAATCTCTTAACAAAAAATATTTCTTAAAAAAAAGAAAAATAACAAAACTCATTAAGAAAAGATTTTAAAAAAAGAAAAAAATAAAAGAAAAGAATAGAGGGGAGGGAGTGTGGTGCGCAGGATTGGGATGAGGGAATAGTATCTGGATCTAAAAATCATAAGCCCAAACCAAGTTTCTTTTTTAAAAACAAAGCTTATTAAAAACAATTGAACTAAAACATAAATAATAAAAATGGAAAAAAATGCAGCAAAACAACTTCTTCTTTCTCCTGTAAAAAACACGCCGCTACTATTCATTGTGAAGGAGAGAGCATCGGAGCTCCGCCATATCGGAGCGGCGGAGCTCCATTGAGGTATCAACGCGACCGTGAGAGTGCAAGGATCAATAATATGCCAATGATTTTAACCGTCGAAGTTTGTATGCAGCGAATTTCAGAGATGAAGGCGTGTCAGTAAAGCTTCAAATACCTTCAACAATGGTGAAGAAAATCTCAAACTCTTTCTCTTGCCTCCTTGTTTGTATATTGTTGTAGATTATTTGAATTTTCGGATTTGAAAAAGAATGAAGGGAGATTTGAATATAATTTTTTGTTGAAGCTTGATTTGGATTTATGGTTTTTATGCAGAATTTTGAGAGAGCTTTTAGAGGCTTTTCAAGCTTGAAGGAATTGAAGAGAGGGAAGGTTGCTTTTATAGATGGAAGGGAGAGTTTGAAGCTGCCGTTTAGTGTTGATTTCTTCCGCGTTTTGGACTCATGAAAATAGCATGCTTGCTGAGTTTTGTTTTCGTTTTCCGTTGAAATTTGACGTGTTTTGTGTTCAAACCGTTTGCGTTTTATGATATGTGCAGTTTGCGTTTTGACGGTGAGAGAAGCATGTTCACTTGCTGCGTTTTATTGCGTTTGGAGTGTTGCTGGGAAACTAGCTGAAGCTGTGGCTTGGGACTTGCTTGTGGGTTTTGCGTGAATGAGGCTTGTTTCGGCTGAAGGCTAGGCTAGCTGTTGGCGTGATGTGTTTTGCAAGTGATGTACGGCTTGCAGATGAGGCTTGTTGTGCAGCTTGAGCTGTTGTTGGCTAGCGTTTTGAATGAGTGACTGTGCGGATATTGGGATACGACTTGCGTGCGGAAGCTTGTGTTTGTGGCTTTGGGAAGCTGGCTTGTGTTGTTTGTTGCGTGACTGTACGGCTGCGGAAAACTCACGTGCGAGCTTAGATAATTGGAACTTCAAGTGGATGAAATGAATAAGTTATGTGGCTAGAAAAGGAAATCAGTATTGGTTTTGAGGAATTGACTTGATTTTTTCCTTGGCAATTTTTTTGGCAATGACCTTTGTAGTGGGCTTGACAAACAAAAACAATTATGGGCCTAATATGATTTTTTGATGAAAATGAAAATGGATTTATTTGATATAAAAGGGATAGATTTTTTTTAATATAAATGAACTTATATCATTTTTGTGATGGGAATTGGACAAAAAAAATAGATGATGGAAGAATAAAAATAAATTGGATTATTTTGTGTAATGGTAGTATGGATATTGAAAAAAAGGATTTATTGATATTTGGAAAAATGGATAAAATCGAAATGCGGTAGAATGGTTATATGAAATGATTTAATCGAAAAATGAATAATGGATATGAAATCTGGTTTTAAGCCCACAACATATTCTTGATTTTTTACAAGCCACTGAAAATGATGAATATAGCCAACACGAAACCACTTGCAAATTAAGCCACTACCATTCAAATCTTTTGAAAACTGCCCAGATTATTTGAGGAAAATAAATCCACAAATGAATCACTGATGAACTGATGAACATTGAAGATTCGAACCAAACTTCACACAGAACACTGTCTGATAACCTAATGATTTCCGACACACAACAACTTGAACTTTAATATACGCACTGTCTGAGGAATAAACCACTGGCACACACAACTTGCAATTGAAACAATTTATTTTATAGTTTGACCAAATTTAGGTCAAACATCCATTTGAATCGAATTGTGATTGAACAAACGCCTCTGAATTGAAATCACTGCCCTGTCTTTTAAATCCTGCCACACAGAGAGAAGAAGAAGCAAACTGCAACATTTTTTTTTGATATTTTGGTTAGTGATAAATATAAACAAATAAAAGCAAGTAGAAGCCTGGTGATCCCCTGCGAAGCAAAGACCTGCAACCGAAAAGGGATACATGAACCAGTACGTGATCTTGTTTGTATGCAAATGCAAATGAGATGCGAAAAATCTTAGGGTCAAAAATTAGGGTATGACAGATATATGTTCTGGAAACGGTGGTCGGCAAGGAGATGCGGTGGTCGACGGCTGGGAGCGGTGGCAGTTGAACGGGCAAGGCGTCGGAGAAGAAGATGAAGCGAAAAGTTCAGAATGGGGCCTGAGAACCCTATTTATAAGAGGCAAAACACGTGCAAGCACGCGTGACCCCTACACGCTAGCCCCTAGGCTAGCCGTCAAATCATTAATAAGCGCGAATCCCCAAATATTCCAGCTTTTCGTTTCACATTCTCCCGTCGAGCAACGTAACGGCTGTCCGTTCCTCGAAGATCGGCAGCGTAAATTCCTAGCCTTGACACTGCCCGTCCTCGAGCACGAAATCATTACTAAGTCACTGCTCTTCCACACGAGCAATAACTTGGGGGGCTCCTGTTCTGGACTGGCCCAATTCCCACAATTGGGCCAAGCAAACCAACTCAATAGAAATGCTCGACGTCGAGCAGAATTGAGAATAATGGTCTCTGTCGACCATAAGCATACCGGCCACGACAAAGTTCCCCAACGGCTAGTTTTGACCGTTACCTATTTTTACGGATTCCTCGATCCGCGTCTCACAATATGGACCAATGATCTTCCATTTAGCCCCTTATATAAACCCTATCATTTGGGAGGGTAAGGTATTCAATTCTCTGACCTTTATCTCGTACTTGCTCACTCTTTGCTCGGTTACTTACTTTAGCATCGGAGTGCCTTGCAGGTACACCCCCTTTCTCTCCTCACCGGCCGTCTTTCATCAGCTCTCGAAGCCAGCCGTATCGGATCCTGATCTCCAGGTACGATCAACTTTATTTTTTGTTTTTAGCTGAGTTAGGTTAGTTGGAGAATGTCTGGGTGCCATAAATCTCATCCTATAAATAGGAAGGTACCCTATGAATGTAATAATGCAATTGCATAGAGAAAATATTGAATAAACTTTAATTTGAAGGCAGAGAGAAACTCTGTAGAAATATTCGCCTTCTTCCCTTTTTCTCTCAAACCCTAATTTATCTTTTCTTCCCAATTCATATCTTTAATAATCATTGCGCATCAGAATCATCTTGTAACCAAGGTGTGATTGATTCACTCGAATGAAAAGTGAAGTGGGTAGAATTGGTTCTTGTTTGTCAAGATTGATTCAGAATTCTCCAAATTTTGGGCATAATTCCAACAAAAATTGAGGTAAAATTTGTTTCTTTTTAAATTAAAATACAATAAAATATGTTTCATTCCAAGCGCCACATACCTCTTTGTTTTTGTTAAAAATTGAGGGGAGTAAGCTTCTTTTAAAATACATTGTTCAAACAAATCCAAATTTTGAAAATGGATTCTCGTAGAATAACAAATCTTTCAAGTTATTCTTTGAGAACAACAACTCTTTGTAGTTATCCAGGTTTTGTTGTATACCCTTTGTGCGCATTCTTTTCAAGTTCAATGGATTGTATGCATCCAATTTATGTTAAGTTATTTGTTCCAACCTTGAGAATTTTTTCTACACTTGCAATCCATCCGAAAGATCTGTTCAAAGATTTTATTATCTTGAGTAAATATTTTCATGGCAAATATTTTCACACGAAAGAGAACAAGATATATAGTGGTGTATGTAGAGAGTTTCTTGTAGATTAATGTATTGGTAATATCTTGAGCGTTGTTAAAATAAGATTTTTCTTATCAATTTTATAAAAAAAAAAAGGTAATAATGACAAAAAAAACTGAAAGTAACATGTCTTATTTCCTTTTCAATTTTTTTTATCATTCACCATTTTTTTTACTACAATTACTTGCAATTTACAACATGTTTAGGAATAAATTTATCAATATTATCTCTTTGTTGATGATTTTCATTGAGTCACCATGTATAATATTGTTCTAATAAATTATACCTTTTTCAAACCAACAGAGATGAAAATAACCATTTTCAACTCATTGTCTCTTTCCAACTTATTAATGAAAACGGTACAAATTTGTCCACCTTTCAAATAGCATGCCTATTTAGGAAAGTATAACCAAATGACATGTTGCAAGTACGACAGATGTGGAAGTTAGGAACATTGCCAGCTGGTCTCATATCATCATGCAATTCCAACGTCAACCAAAAACATGTCAAACGAACAACAATGGGAACTTAATGCAAGTCATATATTAACAAATTGTATTTAAAAACAAAGTTTTATGTCTGTTTTAAATAGTACAGCTTTTGTGTTTTCTTCATATCTATTTCCTGCGAGTCATATGATTCTAGAAGAATGGAATCTCAAGAATCCCATCACAAACTTCATGTCATTTTTGTCCCATATCCAACACGTGGACATATGATTCCCATGATTGACACTGCAAGGCTATTTGCCAAATATGGTGTTAATGTTACCATCATCACCACACATGCCAATGCTTCAACCTTCCAAAAACCATTGACACTGACTTCAATTCTGGATACTCCATCAAAACTCAGCTTATTCACTTCCCTTCTGCCCAAGTTGGTCTCCCTCATGGTGTTGAAAACATCAAAGATGCCACTTCTCTTTAAATGCTTGGTAAAATCAGCCATGGATTATCGATGCTCCAAGATCCAATAGAGATTTTGTTTCAAGATCTTCAACCAGATTGCATAGTCACTGATATAATGCATGCTTGGACTGTGGAAGCAGCTGCAAAACTAAACATTCCAAGGATTTACTATTACAGCTCAAGCTATTTTTCCAACTGTGCATCTCATTTTATCAGAAAGTATAGACCTCATGATGATTTAGTTTCTGATACACACAAATTCACAATTCCTGGTTTGCCTTATACCATTGAGATGACACCTCTGCAGATTCCTGATTGGTTAAGGGAGAAGGATTCCGCCACAAACTATTTTGAACCAATGTTTAAATCTGAGGAAAGAAGCTATGGAACACTATATAATAGTTTTCATGAACTTGAAAGTGATTATGAGAAACTTAGTCAAACTACAATGGGGATCAAATCTTGGAGTGTGGGACCAGTTTCTGCTTGGGCTAACAAGGATGATGAAAGAAAGACTAATAGGGGACAAAGAGAGGAACTTGGAAAAGAATCTGCAGAGTTGTTAGACTGGCTTAACTCAAAGCAAAATGAGTCTATTTTGTATGTAAGTTTTGGAAGCCTTACTAGGCTATCTCATGAACAGATTGTGGAAATAGCTTATGGACTTGAAAATTCAGTCATAATTTCATTTGGGTTGTTAGAGAAAATGATAAAAATGAAGATGAAGAAGGTTTTCTACAAGTTTTTGAGAAAAGGATGAAAGAAAGCAAAAAGGGGTATATCATATGGAACTGGGCACCACAACTTTTGATATTGGATCACCCTGCAACAGGAGGGATTGTAACTCATTGTGGTTGGAACTCAATTCTTGAAAGCTAGAGTGTTGGTTTGCCAATGATCACATGGCCAATGTTTGTTGAGCAATTTTACAATGAAAAGTTGCTTGTTGATGTTTTAAAAATTGGAGTCTGTGTTGGATCAAAAGTGAATAACTTTTGGCTTAGCACTAGAGAAGATGTAGTGGTGAGAAGGGAAGAGATAGTAAATGCTGTGAAAAGTTTGATGGGAAGTGGACAAGAGAACAAAGAAATGAGGATTAGAGCAAAAAAACATGGTGATGCTGCTAAGAAGACTATAGAGGAGGGTGGAGACTCTTACAACAACTTGATTCAGTTGATTGATGAACTGAAATCATTGAAAAAATCTAAAGCATTTGGTGAGAAAAAAGATTAGATAATTGAAATGAAGGAGTTTGTTTTTTCTTGTTTTACTAAGCAATTTTCATATTAAGCTAATAAGAAGATCTTAAGATGAATTAAATTTTGTTGTCTGCTTTTGTGTTAGAGTCCTGGTGCAGCGCAAGTTTGAATTTTAAGAAAAATGCAGGAATGCTAAAAGAAGAGGTAAACTCATTCACACACCAACATCTGAGACTAATCCATATTAACCTATAATAATTATCACACACTTTTTCTTCATCCGAGACTAATATATATTGGATCTGTGAGATTTAAGTTCCATGATGAGTGTCGCTCCCGGGATTTTCATCCTAGTACAAACGCGAAAGTGGCGCGGAAAAGGTAGAGTCACCAGCCATACATTTTTATCCCGAAAGAATGGGAAAGGTAATGTTGCACAAACCTGAGGAAGAAGGAAAGGACAAGGTCCTGCGAACCAAAGATCTGAGTTCGGGAGTCGGTTACGACCTGGGAAGGTATTAGCACCCAGATCGTCCGCCGTACCCGACGGGATCCACGCTTGCTTGTTTTGTTTCAAAGGGTGAGAAGAAAAACTGCTGCTGAATAAAACCGCTGACTGGAAATTGGAAATGGAAATGAGAAAAGAAACTGGAAAAAAGAGAATGAGAATAAAAGGGGAAATATAGGGAAAATAAAGAATGTGCTCGAACGGGCCCTACCCCGCTGCCTACGTACCTCATCGGGATAATGAGGATCAGAGTCGACGTAGTTCGCCTAACCAAGGCGGGAACTATTTGTTTGTGTTTTTTATACGCTGGAACTGCGTATGTCTATGCTCAGGTGTTGCAGGCTCGTCTGGTACGAGTGCGTTTACCGTCTTGCATGCGAGACAAGTCGTCGCGAGTTCGCGTTCAGAGTGAATGAGATGAGAAAGAGAAGCTCCCGCAGGATAGTCGCTTATTATTTGTTTTTGTCTTTTATGAGAAATGTTTTGAATTTTTTTGTGAACATTCTCATACTAAGACCTATCCATCGCGGTGAGTATTTATACCTCGCCCCGAAACAGGACGCGTATAAACACTCCGCAACAAAGTCTCGTGTCGTACAAGAACGTTCGATTTTTATTAAGTGTTTTATTGCTTTTCTTTATGAGATGAGAAAGAATGACTCAAGTTGCAAAAGGCAAAATCTAAGGGACTAAGACTCAATCCTAATTTTTTTTTTTATTTACAAGTGAGGGCCTATGGTTAATGAGGTATTCTAAACCTAATGAAGGAAAAGGAAAAGAAGAAAAAGAGAGCTAGAAACTAACTTACTTCCTAAGGAAGTTAAGTTGTCTCTAAAGAAAGGGAAAACCTAAAAGAAAAGCACAAAGTGCTAAGGCAAACAAAATTAAAATGCATAAGAGATGGGAATGAAGTAATGCTTACCTCAATCTTCCCCCCTACAAAACAAAAGTTAGCATGACAATGCATATTGGAAGTAAAATCAAAGCATGAAAGCGATTAAGTACCATAAACGTCCTATAATGGAACTAGGGTTCAAAATAAGACCTAAGTCTAAAGGTGAAGGTACCTAAAGGTTACATGACTTCTAAAGTCAGTAGCTACATGCTATAGATCCCTAAGTATGTTAGGATACCTCACAATATCAAACTATGTCAAACTATGTACAAAAAGTTCACCTAAGTTCACCTAAATGCAAGTTAGGGTTTATGGATGAAGTATGAATGCGTATAGCTTACAAGCATGAATTAATACATGAAATGAACATAAAAGTCAGTAGTTAATACTTATGAATGAGGATGCATGAATATACAATCATGGATGCAATGGATTAGGCATATGGAGCAATGATAAGAAGATATGAGAAGAAACGAACAAAAATCGCATAAGATCGCACATGATGCCAACTAAGGAAGAATGGCATGTGAATATGAATGAAATGATTATGGGTCAGTAGCATACAAGGTATGAGATGCAATTAGAATGCATGAATAGGAATTAATGATTTCCACATAATTCAAGTTATTATTTAGAGGAGAAGAGAAACTAGTTTAGATTAAAGTTAATTCACATAAGCATACACTTTAAAGCACCAAAACAAACCAAATGAGTATGGTTCAAAAAGTGACCTATAACTGGAATTAAAGACATACAAATGACCTATAATCAACTCCTAAAAGTTACCAAAAAGCATCTCAATCAAATGGCATGAATGCCTTCTTAACATTTAGGTTATGGAGCAAATACACACATGAATCAACCTATGATCTAGGTGACATGGAAAAATAGCCAAAAGCCTTTAAAAATTATAAAATTAAATCCCTGGAATAATATAGTGATTATCTCACATGGTCTAAAAGGATTCCACAAAATTATGCACCAAAGTGCCAAAACAATTCCTTGATTAGCAAGGTAACAAAGCATGGTTATCGAAAAACAACTCCACAAAGTGGATCAAAAAGAGCACTAAAAAATATGAAAAAAATGCCTAATGAGCATCAAAATGTCACAAATTACAGTGATTAATCATACACAAAAAATAGGTTTTACACCTATGGGGAAAAATCGTTTTCGGTCCCTTATGCCAAAACACTCCCTTTTGGGACAACTCATGATCTAAAATCTAAATTAATTATTAAAACCACCCAAATATGGAAAAAAATATGACAAATTAATTAAGAGGATGAGGATCACTCATGAATTTTTCCAGAATTTTATCCCACCTAAAACTATTTTTAATAATTGCGACGAAACGGGCAAAAAAGTGGATTTTAAGGGGAAGTGAAAGGAATCGATCCCAATGGTTCGTAACCTAATCCCTAAGCTCCGAAATCGACACAAATCAACATATATCACAAATAAATCCATTTCCTCAGGTGGGAGGGCTCAATATGCACCTTAAGTTATATGATCCTAAGTCGCATACAACTAGAATGGTGCATTAAAGTAGAGAATCGAGATTACTTACTTGGTCGAAGTGCCGATTCTTTCACATAAAAGAAATCCAAAAAAACTTCAAGCCAAGCCTTGTAATCTCCCATGAGCAAAATAAATGCTCATCTTCCATAATTTCTTTGTGAAGATCCCCCATAATCGAAACAAAAACAACGGCACAAAATATCATTTGAATCCAAAGGTATCCCATAAATAAAATGGAATACCAACCAAACGACCGTCGTTAAGATCTTTGCGAGAACCTTGCATGAACTCAACAAACGCATTAGAAACCAAAAAGAGGTGCAACCGGAAGTTGCACCTATGCATCACAACTCCAAATCAAGTAGAACTATGAATATACGAGTCATGGACATGCATTGAAATTTATGTTTCAAAACGGGGCAGCACTTATGCTCTAACATAAACAACATGTAAACTCAAACCGGAATCGAACAAATTTACATGCAATGAATGGCAAATGATCAACAAACATAAGTACAAATCAAAACAAGATCAATGCATCAAAATCGCACCAAATCGAACTTAAAAAACGCATTAACACAAAAAAACGCGTAAAAAATCACCGACTCGGAATTGAACGAAAATCGCATGGTAACTTGCAAACGTGCCAACGGATTCAAATATGCAATCGGTTTTTGAAAATTCCGCTCGGAAGTGATACTTTTTGGCCAATTTCATCGGCTGGTAGTAGCAAAATAGCCGGAAAAAATTGTTCGAAATCGACTAAAAATTTCACCAATGGCTCCGAAATAATCAACAAAGTCAATTTACACTATTCACATTAGCGAAAACGCGCTACGGTTAGGAAGTTATGACCCAAAACATATTCTCGACACGCGACACATGAACAACATCAACAATTAAGCCTCAACCTATCCTATTTCAAATTTGCACATTGAAACAAACATGAATTTAAAAGTCAAGCACTTCAATTAATATCAAGTCATAATAATTAGCTCTCTTAGGAATTTTGTCAAACACCTAACATTCACCGATTATTCTATGTCAACTTTACCAAGCCTTTTCAATCATGCACCACAACAATTATTAGGATAAATTAATCAAGAATCAATCAATAATCAAATCATGAATCAATGCACATAATCTCCACAAGATTAATTCAACTTCAAAATTCAATTCAAGAAACAATTCAACAATTATTCTTGAATTAAAGTTTAAGAAGCTTACCGAATGAAGAATCGACGAAGAAATTGCGAATCCGAAGGAAGTGAGACGCGATCATGAACGGAGGAGAGGAGGAGAGGCCGCGCGGCTGCCGGTGGAGGAAGATGGTGGTCTTACGGTGGTGAAGTTGACCGGAGGTGGTGGTTCGTGGCGGCTCGGCTACCGGAAGCTTGATCGGAATTGTTGTGTTCTTGAGTTCTTGATGAAGTTGTTGTTGTGTTCTTGAGAAAGAATTGAGAGAATGAACTTTGATCCTTTAGAGAGAGTTTGTGAGAGTTTTTTGGTGTTTGTAAATTATGATTGAAGTTATGAGACAAATTGTGGGTCAAAAGAATATATAGTGGAGTGTAAAATGAAAGGCAAAAGGTAGAATTTCGGCTTAAGTGAAAATAACAATATCTTCGGCAAGAAATTTCGACTCTGAGCCTTCCACAATATTGTCCGCCTCTGAATCACAGTTACAACACAAAAATAACGGACGTCATACGATCAAAATCGAGTGCGATCGATACGTTTAAGCTGCAAGACGTCACTGAATAAGTTGTTTTTTCGGCTTATTTGGTGTCCGCTACTCGAAAATGTGACGAGGCCAACCTCTTCGGAGCATAATCTCGACTCGACTTTGTCATCAAAGTTGTATATCTATGAGTCAGTGACCTGGTTTTAAAATCTAAGCTCAACCGGACAAACGACGAGGGAGATATGAATTTTCTCGTGAAACCACTTTCAGCATTTTTCTTCGGTTCAACACTTCAGTTTTGTGAAATAAACCAAAACGACAATCTTTGGAGCACCGTTCGAACTCACTTTTGTATTTGAAATTGAAGAGGATAAAATTTGTGAACCAACGCTTCAAGAACGGGTGATATCCGATGAAAATTGACCGAGTTATGAATTTTACAAAATCTGACAGACAGTGCACTGCATCAAAGAACCTTACTGGTAATTCACATTTTCGAGATCCTTTCGCTCGGACCTAAACCAAACTGAATTCACATAATGAAGATAACATCTAAACGGAATTTTAGACACCGAAACAACATCAATTCGATGAACGAGCCAAGAGTTATGAATTTTTTAGTGTTCAAAACTCACCGGTTCAACACTGTTTTTCACTATGTCGACTCTAAAGACTCGCACATTCTGAGATCTTCTTCAAAGAATTAGTTCTCGGCCAAAACCAAAAAGTTAGAAAGGATATCAAGACGGAACTTTTGGCATATGAATCTCTCAGACATGTTGACCCAATCAGAAGTTACGAACTCTTGAATACCGCTAGCACAGTTAATCGGCGAAACCAAAATTTCAAAAACAAATAATTCCCGCCATTTTCCTTGATGAATTGGCCTCCGAGCCGAACACAAAAGTTGTAGAGAATACCGAAATAGTCTAAACTATTGAGTTTCAAGCCAAAATGAGTTTCCGAGCATAAGTTACAACTTTTGCAAACTGCACCATAAAATTGATATTCTACTTAAACTCCTTTGAATCAACTGAGAACTTTTGGTTTCTTCTAAGATTCTTGTGCACGTTCCGCATGAAAAAATAAAGGCCAGTCGCAACCTGTGAAAGCTCAAATGGATATGTATATTCATGTATGTTTATGATGCAATTGTGATCGAAATGCAATGTAATGTATGAAAGAATATGCTAAATGGCATCAAAATGAGAGGGCAAATTTTGGGGTGTTACAATGAGTCAATAAGGTTATTGATTAAAGTTAGGTATGTACCTAACTTGAAG
This sequence comes from Lathyrus aphaca, assembly GCA_963966055.1. Lineage (NCBI taxonomy): Eukaryota > Viridiplantae > Streptophyta > Magnoliopsida > Fabales > Fabaceae > Lathyrus > Lathyrus aphaca. The sequence goes on along the minus strand of OZ014525.1, from coordinate 198,071,576 downwards.
ATAAATCTGATTTCTCTTGGTGAATTCGATAAAAAGGGATATACTTTTCAAGAAAAGAAAAGTAACCTAAGAGTTATGAAGACGTTGAAGGAAGTCTTAGAGGCGTGAATAAACAAGGTTTATATACCTTTGAGGTTGAAGTTGTAAGTGGTTCGAAAATGTTACATCCACGAAACTGTTGTCGAAGACAAAATTATGGCGCATGAGATTGGACCATGTCAACGAAAGAGGTCTGGTCAAATCGGGGAAACAGAACCTGCTAGGTGGTGTTATCCCTGAATTTCGACGCTAGCAATTAATGAAGTCATTTAGCTTAATAAAGAGTTTTCTCATTATGAGCTAAAAGTGAGGTTTTCAACCTTACTCATTAAAAGGATGAAGGTCGAAGGAATCTACTTACCAATTTGGTACTTAGAGAAATTATAAGTTAAAATAGTTTCTAAGTGTTGGGATGACTCGACCACGTGGGGTTTCGACGAAAATGACAGTTACATGAGTTTAACACGTTCAAGTTTGGAGGGAAGTTATGTAATTTTCAATTCAAATACAGAGACAAGTGGCGCAAGATCAAGTTTTTTCAACTCATTAGTGATACAAGTGTCATCATCTTAGGATAGTTTTAGGAATAACCATCGAAAACGGTTACTTTGTAATGTATATAAATAACTTAGTCTAGTGTTAGAATAAGTGTGTGGAAATCATATGTACTAGTAACTCCGTATACTCAAAGTATCCGCGTGTAGAGAAACGAGTGTAGTGAGAATGTACGTGATTGAAACACCACCAAATTTATCTTCAATGTCAAATTTATCTTTGAAGTCATTTATCTTTTACAAGCCTTTATTTTAAAGCATTTATCCTTCATAGTCTTTTACCTTTTCAAGCACTTTTACTGCACTTCCTTTACAATTCTTGCCTTTACTTTCCAGCACTTTAACATTTTGCCTCGCATTTACTTTCTCTTTACATTTTCAGCCATTTATGTTTCCAAGCTTTGCCCTTTCTTTTATTTACTTTTGAAAGTTCTTGCTTTACTTTCTTTCTTTTATTTTTAAACAACTTCTGAATCTTGTTGATAGATTCAAGACCCTTTTCCCAAAAACATTGTGAATCAAATCAACCTTTTTAGCACATGTCCTAGGATCAATTTGGTCGATCCTGCAAGTAACTGAGGGTATTTTGGTATCTTCAGAGGACCAGTAGTTGTTTACCAATTTTGGGGGTAAACAGGTGGTGACAAATTCGAGAAGTTGGAGTTTTTTGAACCTTGTGTATTCCGTAAATCTTGTAGGGTGAAGTTTAACAAAGGTAAACAAGAACACATGGATCCCTTAATTACATCCATGCTGATTTTTGGGGGTCTAAAAGGAATCCTTCACATTCAGGTGCAAGATATTTTCTATCCATAGTTGATGACTATTCCAGAAAGTTATGGGTATTCATTCAGAAGACTAAGGATGAAACTTTTGAGAATTTCAAGAGTTGGAAGGTTCTGGTCGAAACTTAAACTGGCAGAAAGAGTTGGTATGTCGAATTCAAAGCCTGTTGTGACTATGACAAACCCTTAATTCAAGCAGAGTATAGATCAGTGTCCTAGTACTGATGTTGAAAGAACTTATATGGATAAAATTCCATATGCTAATATGGTAGGTTCTTTGATGTATGTTATGGTATGTACTAGACCCGATATAACATATGCAGTAAGTCTTGTAAAAAGGTACATGGCAAATCCTGGAAAGGCTCACTGGTAAGTATTGAAGTGGATTTTAAGGTACATAAATGAGTCTTTGAGCAGAGTCCTAATTTATGGTGGAGCCTTGGGTGAAGATATTAAATCAGCAATCAAAGGATATGTCGACTCTGATTTTACAAGTTGTATGGATTCCAGAAAATCTATTTCTAGATATGCTTTCACTATGTTTTGCACAATAATTAGTTGGAAAGTAACACTTCATAAGGTTGTTGCTTTATTATTCACTGAAGCGGAATATATCGCCTTAACTAAAGCTGTAAAGGAAGCATTGTAGCTTGAAGGTTTTGCAAAGGAGATGAAACTTCAAGGTTGCGGTATCACTGTTAAATGTGATAGTCAAATTTCAATACACATGTCGAAGAATTCAGCCTATCATGAGAGAATCAAGCACATTGATGTGAGGTTGTATTTCGTCAGAGGGGTAATCGAGCATGGATAGTTTATGTGATGAAGGTTTTGACAGATCATAATGTTGTTGATATGATCACCAAGACGTTGCCCAGCTGCAAGTTTTTCCACTATATGCAGTTGATAAAGCTGCATGAAGAAAGCTAGTTTGTTTCTTGTTGGTATAGGGTGTAGATTTGTAGAAGATTGGAACAAACCCTAGTACGAATAACATGTCGTCAAAGTTCGCTCACATGTTGTTGTTTAATTGGGCCTTGTGTTATGGATCCAATTTTTTAAGTTAACTTGTACCCTAAGTTAGCTTGTAATGGGTAATTGTTAAAAAAAACATTAGGTTAGTATGTTAGTTTTCTTATAAATATCATACTAGTCTCTCATCTTTAAAATAAGGGAAAATAGGAAGATAAAACCCTAATTCAAAAGTGAGAGAGGTTATTTGTTATTTTTGTATACTTGTAATCTTGTTTTAAGAGAAAGGAAAAATAACAGTTTATAACCAATCCTTGTTGTTATCCTTGGTTACCCTAAACCCTAATCCTTGTGGGTTTCTTAATTACAAAGAAACCTATTATACTTTGTTCCTAAGGTATTCGATTCACAATTTTTTTTCATAATGATATCCTATTAACAATATGAAATAAAAAATCTAAACCTAACTTTTAATGCATTTAGAATCAAATAAACCTGACTCCATTGAAGCATTTCGTCGAACATCATGAGGTTACCTCTCGATAAGAAAACCTAAAAATGCAAAACAATATGTATTGTAGAGATTTTTTACATACACAACCTGATTAAAAGAAATCATTTGATCATTCATTCTTGTATGTTGTTATTTCAATCACATATAATGATGCAAATGAGTACCTCTAACTCCTCTACATTGAAATCATGTCAGAAGAATGTGAGGATGGTCTTGTCGTTTTTTGAATTCAATTGAAATGAATTAGTTTGTTAAAATGTGAGAAGAAGATGATATGAGGCAATGGTTTTGGGAGAAACCGGATGGAGTTATATTGTAGAAATAAAGAGGAGTTGTTGGGAAACAAATGAAATTATTTTGGCTTAAATATGTTTGTAGTTCTTCTAAATATCTTAGTTTTCGGTTTTAGTCACTCAATATTTTCTTTAAATAATGATCCTCCTATAATTTTTCATCCACACTTTTGGTCTCTCTTATAAATTAGCAGCAATTTTTTACAACTTAGCGACATAATTAGCAATGATTTATTACTTAGCGGCAATTTTAGTATTAGAGAACAAAAACAAAATTACCAACACCCATAAAAAAGTGAGCTTCGACATCCAAATTTCTGCCAACAAATATGACGACGCTTCTTTGAATTCCTTTATTAACATAACACAATATACCATTACCGATTCCACATGATCTCGTTAATATACCACTAACATGGCATCAGAGTGAACCACGATCCTTCCCAGCTTCAAATCTAATGCCAACTGAATCCCCCATCTAATTGCTATATCTTCTGCCATGAGATATCATATAGAACTCATTATTCTCTTGTTTGCAGCCAATACCACATTCCTATCATGATCTCTTATGACGTATCCCATTGCCACAAAACCATTTGGAAAATAACACGCATCCACCTAAGTAGTGTGGAAACCAGTTTCATAGTAGAGGGGTTCTCATGTACCAACTAGTTTCTTCCTAAATTGCAATTCTGAATTAGTTCTATTGAGTTCTAAAATGTGTTGCACTATGTTGTACCCCAAAATTTGCCCTCATATATTCAAGACAATATGTCTCAAGAGGTCTCCTAATGTTCATAAAATTCTCAATTGTTCAAAGGAATTCAAGGTTTCACCAGACAAAGCCTCCTCCTAAGCAATAGATTTCAAATTAGGGTTTTGTGTTTCCCAAGGTAAATTGGACTTCCAAAGCCTCAAGTGGACTTCATGATATCCCATATACTTCAGAGGATCCTCATGTTAAGTTTCAAGACTTGCCCTACAAGTTTGGCCAGTCAGATGCTCAGATGATCAATAATCAATTAACTTGGGTAAAAAGTCAACTGTGGTCAACATACAGTCAAACTTCAAAATTTTTTGTCAACATCAAGATTATGAAGTAAGATTCATCATTTTATCAAGGGTTATCATGATTCATCAAGAAAACCTCAAATTCATCCCAAGGCAAAAATTGCTAAATTAGGGTTTCTTTAGGAGAAAGTCAACTGAAGTTTGACCAGACCTAACTTTCACATACTTCATCATAAATTTCCCATCCAAAGCTGATTTTGAAGGAAATTCAATTCACTACAACTTTGTATCTCACAAGCCAAGGCCAGAAATGCTTCATTTGAGAGATATGGGCCAAGACATTACAGGTCCTCTAAAAAGTCAACAAAAAGTCAATGTTTTCAAAAGCTCATAACTTGAACATGGAAGATCGAATGGACATGGGACCAAAAGGAGTGATTAAAGGACACTTTAATATTTCTAAAAAGTCCAAGTGCACATTCATATGATAAAAATTGAGAAAGTTGTGCATTGTTAAAGTTGAGCAAATTTGAGGAGGTGTATAAGGCAAACAATGACCAAAACTTGAGTTTTTGCCAAATGGACCTATCTTTTCACAATCCAAATTTAATCTTAAGATAGTCCACGACCCCTAAGTCATATTTATGATTTTTATTTATTTATTTTATTGGATTTAATTCATTTAAAATCAATTTTAATCAAAATAAATATGAAAAATCAAAGATTTGATATTTGGAATATTTTAGGATCAGATATTGAGATTTATTTACATAATATTTGATCCATAATTCGTGCAAAACAAGAGGAGAAAGATATGATGGCCAAATATGACCAAAATAAAAAGTTTTCAAATCAAATTTCAATCAAATCCTATCATCCCAAAATAAATTGAACCCAAGCCCACAAGTTGATCTAAATCCTTCCTCTATAAATACATAACACCTTCAGATAGCAAGGACACGAAATTTTTGATCAAAGAGAGCATACAAAACCTCAAAAAAATTCAAGAGTAAGTAGGATTCGGTTTTAGGGTTGCAGCCATTCTCAAGGAGATTTGAAGGTCCCAACATGTTCCTGAGGTTCCTCTGAAGGTGTCCCAATCATCACCTTGCTCCAAAGACTCTTACAATGCCATAACCAAATTTATTTATTTTTTGTTTATTTTTCAATTTTTCGATTTCATACTTTTACACATGATACATCTAATCTCTTTGCATATTTATGTTTTGTATGATGTGAGCAAGTTATCTGGGCAATCAAATTGAAGTTTAGATGCAATAATCATGTTCTGCCATTGTTAGGGTTGGAAGCCGTGTGTTTGGGGAACCCTAGCTAGAAGCAATTTCAGACCAAATTGAATGGACCAATGAAATCAAAGGACCATTCCCAACGTCCCTCCCTCTATATTTTTTACCTCTTTTCTTCTTTCTTTTTTATTTGTTTATCATTATTTCTTTTTTCTTTCATTTTTCATTAAAATTAATTATTTAATTCAATTAATTTCTTAACCAACAAGAAAAATAGGTAACCTAATAATGTTTTTTCATAAAAATCATAAAATGCCAAAAAATATTTTGTTTATATAATTAATTCAAATTAAATTTATTTCATCAAATTATTTCTTTTTAATCAAACATTTTTAATAAAAACCAATTAATCAAAATCTAAGACTTTTATTTCTTTCATATTTTTCTTATCAATTTTATTTTTTTAGAATAATTGTATAGGATGCGCGAAACTTGTAAATAATTTATTTTTCTCGCACAATTTTCGTTTTTTGAATAATGTAACTGCTAAAGCCTTGGAATAGTTTTAGGTTTATTTTCCGCACTTAACATTTTCGGCCAGGTTTTTTATATTTATGTATCTCTCCCAAAGCCATGTAATAGTTTAAACTAGGGTTTACTTTACTATAAACTGTTAGATCTATACTTAACAGGATTGTATGATAAGATTAAAATCAACCATTAGCAAACCCTAATTTCCAAGACTAAAATAATTGAACTCAATACACTTGCACACTCACACCTCTAGGGTAACCTCTCTTTGTTGCCTTATTAAATATGGTCAAGTCCCTCGAACGTAGGGATACCTTAATATGATTGTATGATAAGATTAAAATCAACTGTTAGAAAACCCTAATTTCCAAGACTAAAATAATTGAACTCAATACACTTGCACACTCACACCTCTAGGGTAACCTCTCTTTGTTGCCTTATGAAATATGGTCAAGTCCCTCGAACGTAGGGATACCTTAACTTGTTGCCTAAAGAAATAAATCATCATAGTTGCCTTTCGAATAAAAGATCATAGTCCCTCGTTATGCCTTCAAAGTTGCCTTCGAATAAATGATCTTGTCCCTACGAAAAAGATCATAGTCCCTTGATGACCCTTCGAGTTGCCTTCAAATAAATGATCATGTCCCTACGAAAATGATGATAGTCCCTTCGAATTGTTAAGGTATCCTTACATGTTGCCTTCTATGACCATAACGATAATCCTACGCTTGTCCCTCCAAATCCAAGGATAAGACTACTTACTAACTAATAGTAAGGACAGTTCTATCTGTAAGGAAACGAAAAATGACAAGAAAGACTTTATAACTTAGAGTAAGTAACTCTTAAAAGCTTGCTCACAACTTTCAAAACAGATACTTTTTACAACCTACATTCTTTTTTTTAAAATACTTTCAAACAAGTAAACAATTTGTATACATTCATATGAGAATCAGCACAAAGTTAAATCTTTACGAAAATATTTTAGTCACGCGCTAAACTATTCAAACAAAGCAAATAAAAAATGAGCTAAGCAATTAAGAGCCCATGGATAACCATGGATACAAAATGTGCTAACACCTTCCCTTTGTATAACTTACCCCCCGAACTCAAAATCTTTTTAAAGGTCTTTTCTGTTCTTTTATACCTTTCCTAAGTTAGATAAAATAAAAGTCGGTGGAGACTCTTTCCCACCGCAACATATTTTGCGACAAAAATTAAAAGTTAGTTCTCCTACCGTATTATAGAACTGACAACTCTGCTGGGGAGAGGTTATCTCTTAAAAAGAGGGGTTACCTTAGAGTTAGATCACTTTACTTGTTTGAATTATATGCTTTATTTTTAAAGGGTACTTATTTTCGGAGATACTTGTGTGAAAGATCATATACCCAGATCTAGTGTAACTTAGGTAAGTGGCAATAGACAAAGGTAATTGTACGACATATACCACTATGGTTGATATGGTAGATACAATTAGTGTGACATTTTGGTTGGTACTGATGTTCTACAAGTCAGTTGAGGATAATATCAGGCTACCATGTAGTGTCATTTACACTAACTTCTCTTTAGAACCTTAATTGACCCATCTTGTCCAGTAGAAAGTAGTGAGATAGCCGGCTTTGGTGCAGTCTAAAGTTGGTTGATACTCGATGCTACACTCATTGAGATTCTAATCTTGGGATGTTTTCGTTGGTGAAATAGTCGCCACAATGAAATAAAGCCTTTGAGAAGAATCATAGATATTAAGATTCCTTAGAACCCAGTTACTATTGTTAGGACAGGTTGAACCAACTAAAATTCAATGGAGAGGGTACTTACCTATGGACTTCATGTAAGCTCTTAAACCTAAGGCTCTTGTGTGACTTGTTTGTGTTTTCCATTTGCTTGCTTTAAACATGAACATAACATCATAACATCATGACATCATAACATAGCATTTTCCCTTACCATTTCAAGGACTAAGGGATTTATCTTTGTTCTCTGCTGCAGGTTATGGTTTCCGCTCGCAGAAACACTATCCGAATCAACTTTTTAAGGATGCCTTCCAAGCTTAAGGAATTAGTCTCAAAGGTTCCTGAGAATTCTCAATTCACTGAAAGGCATGGTCATCTACTTGGTTTGGTTACCTCGGGGTTTAGTGAAGACATAATGAGTGTTTTGTTCCAGTTCTTTGACCCTAAACATCACTGTTTCACATTTCCCAATTATCAATTGGTGCCCACAATGGAAGAAGTCTCTAAACTACTTAGTATGCCTATTCTTGATCAAAAACCTTTCACCGGTCTAGAGAAGGAGCCTAAACCTGAAGTTATTGCAGCAGCTTTACATCTGAAGAAGTCAGATATTGTATTGGAAAAAAGAAGTGGAGTTAAAGGTTATCTTGCTAAATTATTGATAGAGAAAGCTCTGTTGTTTCTACATGCTATGAGTTACTACGCTTTTAAGGAGATCTTGGCCATGTTGATTTATGGTTTGGTGTTGTTCCCTAATCCGGACAAATTCATAGATGTGCATGCAATTAAAATTTTTCGGACTCATAATCCTGTGCCTACTTTGCTTGGAGATATTTTGCACTCTCTTCTTACTCGTACTACGAAGGCACGAGGGACTCTGATGTGTTGCATAGCTCTAATATCAAGGTGGTTTATTTCACACCTTCCTCGATCTATGATAAAGAATGAACAAGGTTTGAGGTGGTCAAGAAGGATAATGTCACTCTCTTATTCAGATATCCATTGGTGTTCCCGATCCATGGAAAACATCACTATTATTGACCGTTGTGGGGGATTTCCCTAATGTTCCACTCATTGGCATAAAGGGAGGCATTAATTATAATCCTTCTTTAGCACTATGTTAATTTGGTTATGCTCGGAGTGACGGTCCTCATGATATGATTATTCAAGGTATTGTGTTCGATTATGACAATGATCCTCAAGGTTACCGTCAAAGGTTTATACATGCTTGGGGCATGGTGAATAAGATTAATATCAACACTATAGAACCAAAATACTCCATCCTTATGGAGCATTACCTCAGATGGGTGTGGTCTTGTGCTCAAATTCTTATGATGCCATATCCTGTTGTTCTACCGGTGATCGTTGAGCCTATTATTGAAGGAGATGTTCCTTGCACCATTCTTCACCCAGACATGCCTACTGACCTGGAAGAGCTACATAAATCTTGGATCCAACTGAAGGAGGAAAGGGATACCTTTGAGGCTCAGTACTATGCTAGCAAAGAGAAAGTGTTGGAGCTAACAAGGCAACTTCACGAAGAACGGAACCTCAATGCATATCTCAACACAAAGAGGAAACGTCCATGGGATACTTGAGTGTCAAATGTTTTTATTTTTCTTTGTAACTTTTCTGAAGCCCAAGGGGCAGTTATATTTTGAACTTACAATTAAAAGTTTTGTTTCTGTTTTTCTTTAACAAATCTAAATCCTAGGAGGTCCTTGAAAACATTGCATATGCATTTACATGCCATACCATTGCATAACAGGTTTCCATGATAGGTCTCTTATCTTCTCGCTATTTATTTCAGTTAAAATGGCTCTCAAACAAACTGTCAAAGGTCTCTAAACCCAAAATTCTCAATTTCAAGAAGCGATCCTAAATTTGTCCAAGGGGAAAGAAGAGTTCAAAGCCTTCCTCACTAAGAACATGAAAAATAAGAATCCTAAAGACATCAAGGATGATCAGTTGGAACAACTGCAAGTTGAGATAGCAGAGATAATAATCCAGATGAATGGGTAGGTGACTCTTATCCAAAACGTAGTCCAGGGGACAGAAGAGCTGAGAGTCTTCGCCAATAAACTTCAAGACAACGGAGTCGAGAATCTAATCATCAGTCAACCTCCGGTGAAACAAGCTGACTTGATCAAAAATAAGAAGAGGATAAGAGAAGGAAAGAGACTGGTTACTACTGATAGTCTTTCAATTAAAGGAAGAAGGTCTTATAGGGTTAATTTGTCTCACCACAAGGAACATAAAAGACAGTTTATCAAAACAAACATGCCGATGTCGCAAACTTTGCAATACTTGTTGGAGATGAATCTGGTTGCGTTAAGAGACCCTCCTCAGAATCCCAATACTTCATCTCCTCGCCATAACCCCAATGCAAGGTGTGCATATCATTCCAATAGTCCTGGACATGCACTAATAACTGTTGGGCTTTGAAGAATAAGATTCAAGACCTGATTGACGAATGAGTCCTCGAGGTTATGCCAGAAGACCAGATTGAATTCGTCTATCATCCATCAAACATCGAAGCTTCCAGACATTTGGAGTGACAAGTTTAGAGGAGGAGGCTTTGAGAACATTTGAATTTTCATTTGTAATTTCTTTTGTTGGCTTAAACACTTACTATTATGTCAAACTTTTGTTTTCACTTTAATGCATTGCATATGTTTATTTTGAATTAATCCATTCGTTTCACTATATTTAAATTATGCTTCTTACTTCTCTTTTGTGATATTTAACTATTGTTAAAGCTGTAAGCCTTTAGAGGGAGGATGACGAAGATGATACCATAATCTCATATAGTATGCTTTTGAATAAACTATGCTGACGATGTGCAAGCATTCTTTCGATTCCTAAATAGTGGAGATATAAGGAAGTTAATCCTTAGTCAACCCTTTTGAGCCTATGAAGTAGGAATTTTCATTCTCACACAAATTAAAACCCTTAATCATAACCTGGGGCAGGGTAGTTCCTCGGTTAACTCAATTATGCTAGTTGTCCCTTTTGTACACAACTAATGATGGTTCCCTGTAATAACTAAGTTCGACGGTCAATATCTAGCAAAAGAAAAGATCACTAAGTCAAAACCTATGAAGGAGACTTAGTAAAAATTGAGACATCTCGCTGACTGTAATCTTGAAACAAACAGTTCAGGCAAAAGGAAGGGATAACAAAGTTAAAAGAATAAGAGATCACTACAAATCCTCCACACAAAAAAAGATGACTGTTTTTTTCCAAATAAACTTCTGGTTTCTGAACCATCACAAATGTCAGTGGTATAATTCCAAACTCCTTTGGAGCCTCAATGCATAAGTTAAGCGAACATAAGATTGAAGAACATCACGAAGGATGGGTTGTGTACAAATAAAATTTGAGCATTTATCCTTTTTTTCTTAAACCGTGAACTAGGCCATGTTACAACCCTTTAAAAATCTTAACTGAAGCATGGTTAGTTCGAAAGTGCACTGCTACAAAAAGGTATCCTAACTCCTTTAGGGCTTACTATAAATCTTCAGTTAATATCACAGTTTTTACAAACATTGTTTTGCTAAAATAATTCTTTTTCAAAACTTCAAGATAGACATAAGCGTTTCATTTTGAATATCATTGTTTGCATATAACTAAGTGTTTGACATCAGAGAAGCTTACATAATGACCGTTCAATAAACCAAAGTCATCATGACAAAAAAGTTGCTTCTTGGGCCTGATTCAGTTGGATCAAAGCCAATGCATCCAAGGGGCACGATCACTATCTTTCAATCAAGGAGGCATGCCATGTTATTGTCTAATTCATCTGGGGAAGTCAGGTCAAGATTCAACGATGCTTAATAGCCAGGGGCAGATCTCCTCATCTGAATTGCCAGAAGTAACATTATCGAGTTCATGATGCCAGTGGCATGTTATTATGGGGCATCTCGTTTATTTCTCTTGAGGCTGCTCCTTTAAAATACTTCCATTCTGGGAAAAATCATCCTCAGTTAGGGACAACGCTCTCTTTTCAAATCTAATTAGATCAATTTCAGTTGCGAGCTTCTTAACCATTACCCGGGGCGTACACGATCCACCGCAGTTTGAAAACACATTCCTCTCATTACATTGCCTTGATACTAGGTTTCAACAAAAGACATTATGGAAATTAATTGTTTGTGCCAATAGTATCAGATGATGTCAGTATCATGTCTTCGGATTCAGTCATGATAATTCCTAGAAAATTACTCGGGGAAGTCGAGAATATCAGAAGTTCTGAATCCCTTGGTTATTTTAAATGAATGTATGCTTTTGAATATGATTGATGTTTAATAAAAAATACATACATATAAATTACAATAATAGCATTTACTAAGGACTCTTAGAGGTTGGAATCCCCAGCAGAGCTCATGTCCAACAGATCTCCACAGGCTCATCCCCACAGAGTAATCTCTACAGAGTTGTTCCAGCAAATCATTTCAAGCAGTCTCTTCCCCAACAAAGATTGTATTTCCAACACTACAAAGCTCCGACAAGATTCTCTTCTCCAACCGAATTCAATTAAGTCTGATATCCCCTAGAAGGGTTGACACCTGGTCAGATAGTACATCAGAGGAATGTCCATCTCTTTTACCCCCAGTCAAGGTATTTATAAACTTAATCCTTCAATAAAAAGCATGAAAAACGATCGAATCTCCTTGACTGAGATTTAGAGTAATGTCTCCATCATCGCCAACAATGAATAGGGATTTATTTTCCCCAACTAGCAGTTGTTACAGGAAGCTACTGATGTGCTTCAACTACATAATGTGCCCATACATCATCTATAGTATATCATGACATACGCATCCACAACACATACAACATTCTCGTTTATGTTAAGAACATCATCTTGCAATGCATTACATACATTAAGTGACCTCATATAAAACTAACTTTTCTTTTTCAGGATAGTTCGCGGTCAGATGAATATTGTCGACTCCTAGAGACAATTCATAGACGATCAAAACAACGATCTAGTTCTGATACTTAGTTCAGGATATTTTCCAGAGACAGTTCAGAGACGATCAAAACAACGATATAGTTCTGATACTTAGTTCAGGATAATTTCCAAAGACAGTTCAGAGACGATCGAAACAAAGATCTAGTTATGATACTTAGTTCAAGATATTTTCCAGAGACAATTCAGAGATGATCAAAACAAAGATCTATTTTTGATACTTAGTTCAGGATGTTTTCCAAGAGACAGTTCAGAGACGATCAAAACAAAGATCTAGTTCTGATACTTAGTTCAAGATATTTTCCAAAGATAGTTCAGAGACGATCATAACAAATATTTAGTTCTGATACTTAGTTCAAGATATTTTCTAGAGACGGTTCAAAGATGATCAAGACAAAGATCTAGTTCTGATACTCATTCCAGAACAACATTCAGATATAGTCAAACTGTAAACACCCCAAATTTGCCCTCACCCATTCACACCATGGCTTATGATCATTCCATATGCATAAACACAATCATATCATCTCATATCACATTTTTGATCCATTGCATTGGTTCTAAGTCATCTGCATCTAGGGTTTGTGATCTGAGAAATCCCAGAGCTTCTTGAGCCACTCCAAAGGTCATCAATCACTTCAAAGGGATCCATGTGTGTTCTTGTATCATATCACATCCTCTCAAAGTCAAAAATGCTAAAGAATCACAAGAACTGGGATTGGTATGGAAGCAGAGCCAAGTTTGACTGCACAGTTGACCTGAAACTAGGGTTTTAGTTTCAGAGGCCATAACTCCAAATTTTTTGGTCATTCTTGTTTCCATTGGTCTCTATATGGTATAGGGAGTATGCACATCAATTTTCATGAAGAAATTCCATGGGGAAGTCACCTGATCAAGAGTTGACTTTCTGGACAAGTCAGTGCAAAATCAGGGCATCTGAGGCCCCCAATGACCTAACCAAGGGTTGATCTTCATCATTTTGAGTGTATTTGATCTTTATTTGATCATGGAAGAAGGTTGGAGTTCACAAAATTCAAGAATTACAAGTTTTTGCAAAGTTGACTTTTTAGGGCATGGTTGACTTTTCATGAAATGTTATTTTATGCCACTTTGTCAACCCTTACTTTTTGATCCAAAAATGCTTCAAATGGAAAAACTTTGGTCATGAAAGTTGTAGATTAGATCTTTCCCTTTTCAAAAAGTACAAGAACATGATCTAATTCATTTTGGATCAAAAGTTATGGTGTGTCAAAGTTGGCAAAAATCACTAATTTTCAAGACATGCCTCAAATGAGAAACTTGCAAAAACTTTGTACCAAGGCATTTGTAACTTCTAATTCATGTCAAACCATTACACAAGCATCATGTAAGTCCTAAAGTTCAGATTGGACCAAGATTTCCTCATATTTTATGGCTTGTGGGACAAGAAAGTTTCATGTGAACCAAGGATGATCAACTTGCAAAAACCATCATCACACCTCATCCACTTGTTGCCTACAATGTTGAACCATTCTAGCCTCACTCACACACCATGCTGCGCCAGCCCACATGCTTGTACCAGCCTAGGGCTCAACCCATGCTTTCCTTACACCAAAGTTGACATTTTGCAAAAGTGAACTTACCTATCACAGCAGGCCAGGTCACATCATCTGACCAATGGGATTATTTTATGCAAGCAAAATGCAGGCCATTACACATAGAAAGCAAGGCTGAAACACACAAGACCAATTCATTCACAAAATCACCCTCTCAAGCAAAACCTTTCGAATTTGTCTCCATAGCTCACAAACACAAAAACCAAGTCCATTGATCAACTCACCTGGCTTCACTGAGCCAAAACCAACAAGACTCAGGCCTGAACTAAGCAAGAACTGAGCTTCACCATTTTTCATCCTCAAAGCCAGAACTTTCGAATCTCACTTTCCAGCCATCAAACACCCCATTTCTCTTCACCAACAAGTCAAGCACACCCAAAGGAGCAAGAATCCACCATTGGAGTAGCCTGAAACCTCACCATTCCTGACTGTGAAACCTGCTGCACCAGAACTTTCCTCTTCAAACCAGCCATCCACAAGAACTTTGAAGCTTCTCTTTGAGTTCAAGGGAATCAAAGAAGTTCATTTGCACACAAAGGAGGCTCTGGAAGCTCAGTTTTGAAGCTTTCCAGCTCAGGTATGACCATGGATTCTTTTTCCTCAGAGCTTACATTTTAAGTTATAAATTGGTTGCTCATGTCTTGCTGGTCATGGGGATGGGTTTAGATTTAAAAATGAGTGAGAAATGAGGATTTACCAGGGCTCTGAAACTTTGCCCGTAAATCTTCATGGCTTCGATTCTCTTAGTTCAAGCATGAGAAATTTAGTTTGAGAGATGATTTGAGTGAGGTTTGAGTAGAGGAATGTTTCCCTGGCTTTAATTTGAAGAATGGTTGCCTGAATCATGATCTAGGGTTTTGTTGTCGCCGGAGAAGATGACTGGAGCTTCCCTCCGGTCACCTGAATGTTGTTAGCCCTAATCCCTGTAATTAATTTCCATTTGAATTTCATGCGTTAGATGGCCTGACTTTGTTGACTTCCCGCGTGCATGAATGGCCCAGATTCGTTCATTTGCCCTAATCCACTTTAGTTAGTTTAATTAATCATAATTAAATTAATTTAATCAGGACCAATCCAGGCCACTAGATCTGGCGCGTAGTCAACATTTTCAAACCCAGGGCAAATCCTAGCCCTCCATTCAGTTGACTTCAGTTTATTTCATTTTATTTTCATATTTTTCTCATCTGTTTATACAATTTATTTAAAATAGTAAAAATGTTTTAAAAATTATGAAACTTTTTGTCAAGAGTTTCATTAATTTTTAAAACCCAAAAATATTTTTATTTTTATTTTTAGCATTAAAAAAGTATTTTTAAATATTTAAAAGTTTATTTTTAATTGATTAATGAAAATTAATTTATTAAAAATACTTTTAGGTATTTAAAAATCACCAAAAAATTCATGAAATGTTCTAAGACATTTAGAAACATTGTCCAACCTTCAAACCAAATTTATTTTTTTGATCTTGATGCATTTTGAGAATTTTTCATTGATTTAAAATCATTTTTATGCATTAATTTGATCCAAAGTTCCAAAAATCATTTCTGCCTATCCATGAGGAGTTGGACATTGATTCTTTTTGCATTGCATTGTGTTTAGCATGTAGTTTGTGATATTAAATGGCCTTGATTTGATATTTCATTTTCCATTTGTTTGGTAATTTTCTTGTTTAGGAACCCTAAAACCCTAGAAATCTTAAGAAAACCATAACTTGAAATTGGTTAAGAGTTGAGACCTCTCCTTTGGGAAGTGGGTTAGTATAGGTTTAGGGGTCCTTTGAGTGCATTTTCAATTTTTTATAATGTTGTTTGCTTCTGGTTTTGGTTTTTGTTTGTTGCATTGATCATAAACCCTAATTTGGGTTCCCATATGCATCCATCTTGCATTCTCTTGCATAACATGACTTGCCATGACATTTCAAACATCCATTTGATTAATTTGACATCATAAGACATATTGAAAGCATGTTTGATCATTGCATCATGTATTTGCCATGTTGCATGCCATGTGCACTTCATAACTTTTCATGTATGTTCATGGTTCCTAACTTGCTTCATTTGCATTCATGAACTTGTATGATCATTTCCATGTGCTGCCTCATGTTTGTAGCATCTCATAACATAATTAGAATCATGTAAATGCTTCTGGTTTTGTTTCTCATCATGTCATCTCATCCCATTTTGCATTGCATTGCATTTCTTTTCTAACCTTTCAGGTGGTAAGTGACATTGAGAAGTGAATTTGCTTTCACTTCTCATAACTTTATTCTCATCACTCTCTTGCATCCATGCTGCATTTTTATATGTGTTTGAGTTTGAGCTTGCTCATTCTTATTCTTCCCACTTTCTTTCTTCAAGTGACTTGACTTCTTGAATGAAGCAAGTTACTTTGCTTCTCTTGATCCTTTCACCTGCTTCCTGGTGGTTCCATTGAAGATTTCTCTTGAAAACCTCACAAACCTTAGGAACAACCAAGCATGACAATGATTAGGGTTTTGATTAGTCTCCCCTCTTAGTTTTACCTTTGTGTCTCTTTGAGTCTTCTCTTCTCACCTCATAATCAGGGACTAAACCCTAAAGGCTTTAAGGCTTTGTGATTAAGCTTATGCCTGCATCCTTCTCTTAGGATGGAGTGTATAACTTTAATCCTAAGTGTTAAACCCTTAATGTGTTTAACTCCTTTAATCAATCCATCTAATAATCATCAAGACATCACACTTGTAACTTGGGCCTTGCATTAGGGTTCTAATTCTTCCTTAATTGGTTAAGAAGGACTAACCCTAGTATTAATGGACAAGTCCCCCTCAAGTTGTCTTACAAATCATAAAATCCACTTCATCATCATACTATTAAATAAAATCCAATTAATCAAAGGCTTGTTTTGTCATGAGTTTAATCCCTAATCATGGATTAAGTTGAGGAGTTTTCCTCAGCTTAAACATTCTCATCTATTATCCTTCTATTATGATGGTGTAATGAGTCTGTTAAATCCCTGATTATGGCTTAACCTCATTACTTAACACTAAACAAAAACACCAAAAACATCTAATTAATCTCAAGTAGGTTAATGATCTTAATCCTACACCAAAGGTGATTAAGTGTGAGAATCTGACTTCACACTTAAGGTACTCTCATCACCCCTAACCAGAGGGAAGATGTGATGAGTTTACTAAATCCATTGGTTTAGACTTAAGCTCATTAACTTATGACAAACTTTCAAAAGCAATAAAAGACTGAAAACACAAAAACAAACAATAATCGTCTCCTTCGGGATTCTTTTCTCATCATCTCCACTCACAAACGAGAACTTGCTTCTTCCGTCTAATGTAAGACAGTTTGCATCTGTGCCAAACAGATCATACACTTGGGCATAGGCAAGCAAGCAGTTCACAAGTCAATTCATCTTTCAGTCTCTTTGGGTCGAACTACGGTGTTCTGACTTCCTCATTGCACGAGAGGATACGTAGGCATAATGTCATACCCCAAATTTTACCCCTAACTGCTCGCATCATAAATTCATCGCATTTAGCAGGGTATTCCAGATTTATTTTCCGTTGCTTTCTTCTCATTTTCTAGCTTCTATTTTAATTTAATTTCTTTTTTCTTATTAATGACTTTTTAATTCATCTTCATATTTTTAATTTTAATTTCTATGTTCGTTTCTATTTGTAAGTTCCTATTTTAAAATCTTATCTCAATTTCTATTTCTAATTGTTTAGTTCAATTTTCAAATTTTTCTAAACTTATTTGTTACTTCTTTTCATTTTTAAATTAATTTTTATTTCATTTTCAAATTTTTATTTTTGACTTTATTTTCTATTCTTCAATTTTTAATTTTATTTCATTTTCAAGTTGTAATTTCTAAATTTAACGTCAATTTCTAATTCATGTATTTATTTTCTAAATTCCAAATTTGTTTCTTTAGTTCTAAGTCATTTTAATTCCAAGTTAATTATTTAAGTTTCTAAATTATTTTTAATTTTAAGTTTATTTATTTTTCATTCACCTCTAGTTTAGGTTTATATTCTAATTTAAAATTCTCATTTCAAGTTTCAGTTTCAAGCTATAATCATAGTTTAAATAACAACTTTTATTCCAAATAATATTTGTTTATATTACAATTACAAAAAACTGCACAATACAAAAGCCAAAAATGCTACAACACAATCAGCCCCAAGGCAAAAATTCAGCAGTACAATGCATGCAGCCACCAACACAATCAGCCCCCAAAACAGGCCTGCTCCCTGCTCCACTTCTCCACCCACTGCTGCAAAATTCAGCATGTGTCTCCTCTCTCAAGACACCCTTCACCTACAAGTTTCATAGTACAATTTCAAATCAAAAACCATGAACCAAACAGCCATATAACACACTGTTGCATTAGAAACAAAACACACAAAAACCAGTCCCAAAATCAGCCCCATAACCCATCCTAAACAGCCACTAAATACACTCAAAACCATCAAAAATCTGCCATAAAACACTACAAGACCAGCCCACAAAAACAACCCAAAACAGTCTCAAAAATAACCACAAAAACAGTCCAAAAACACAGAAATCCAGCCAACTTAAACTTCAAAAAGAGGAGAAAAAGGAGAACAAAATTTCAACAACAACAAAGAGTAGACAGCAGTAGCAAGGAGTAGGAGCTTACCATCCGTGGATCCTTCACCCCGATAACATTCGGGTCGGTATTGATTTTTCTTTTCCCTTCACCTCTTTACAGCTTGTGTTCATAGATAGTTTCTTTTTTAGCTTCATTTCAAATCTGCACATAGAGTAAAAACTTCATATTAAAAAAGAGAATTTCAAAAAAAGCTTAACTTAAAACCAGTTCACAGAAACAACACCACTGCTGCCCTCACCATAGAACCACCTGAAAAAACAAAAAAAAAGCTGTTTAAAATAACCAAACAACCAAATCCAGCACCTGTTACTGTCATGCCAACAACACACAAACACAGTAAACCACTACCTTCATTGATCCGGACCGAAAACCTTTCAAACACCCAGAATCGTTGAACAAAACTGAACAAAACCAAGTGAAACCGTCCTCCGCCAACTAACTCTTCATCGCTAACCTCAGCTTCATAAACACATTCTAACAACCGAACACGCAAACTCAAGAAAAAAAACAGAAATAATCAAAATCTTACCTTCGTTAACCCCGAAATCATAAGCTCACAAGCTGACTCTCCTTCATCAGACCCGAACACCACCGAATCAGTCCGCGAGCAAACACCGCAAAATCCACCGAAACTCACCACAAATCAAAGAACGCAGTGAGATCAGCGAGAGAGACAGAGAAGTTTGCACCGTTTTTTTCTTCTTCCACCGTCGATTGAAAAGCGGAGGCGGAGAGATTCGAGAGAAAAACAGTGAGAGATTCGCGAAGGAGACCTCACCGTAGAACAACCGCCGTGAGACTTTCCGTCACCGAACTGAGAATGAGCGAGATTGAGGGAAAAGTGTGTTGACGGTGATTTCATTGTATGCGTTTTTCTTTTCTCGTGATACTGAGAATTTTGGTTATTTACTTATTTATTTATTTACATGGTTTTGCTTTTATGAGTTGGTTGTTTGTTAATATGGACTTTAATTTTTGATCCGTCTGTTTCACTACTCAGCACCTTATCACATATCATACACAATGACCTTTTATTTATTTTTTTGTTTTTCTAGGTTTTGGATTCTATTAGTTTTGTATTTATTTATTATTTTTTCTAGATTTTTGAATCATGTTGGCCTTTGCCTATACGATTTATAACATACACCACCATATTATTAGTACATACACCATCCATTTTCTTTTGTTATTTTTTAAATTTTATTTAATTTCCTTTTATTTGATTTTATTATTATTTTGTTAGAGTTATTTGATTTGGTAGTATATTTGTAAGTAAAAAATCTTTCTATCTTTTTATTTTGATATCTTTCTTTTTATTTTAATCTTTCATTTTATGTTATTTCGGGCCGATGATATGACAAAGGTCACGATAAATCGTTTCCGATTAATCGTGACCAATATGAGGCCATTCATTTATTTATTTTTATTCTATTTATTTTATTCTATTTAATTTATTCTATTTTCAATTTATTTAAAAAAAAATTATTAAAAAAAGAAATATATGTTAGATAATTATTTAATAATCTATCCATTTATTTTTCTCTTTTTAGGGCCTATGATAAGAATAGATGGTTTATTGATATTTGACTTTGTCAATTTTGTCTAAACCAATTTGAGGCCAATTTTTCTATTTCTTTATCATTTATCGATTTCTCGACTTATATTTTATTTATTTGGGCCGATGATATTACAAAAAGTCACGATAAATCGTTTCCGATTAATCGTGACCAATATGAGGCCATTCTATTTAATTCATTTATTTTTATTCTATTCTATTTAATTTATTCTATTTCAATTTATTTCACCTTATTTATTTTTTATTATTTATTTCTCGCACTTTTACACCATATTAACATTAATTTTCAAAATAATAAGTCCTTGGTCCAACGCCAAGTGAACTTCACATACACTTCACTCACACACGTAAGTCGGTCGTTTACGATCGCCATCTGCACATTCCTTACACTTCACAGCTTTTCTAACTTAAGAAAATTGACGCACCACGCTTGTCTTCCACCTCAGCATTCTCGATCCATATATCGAGCCATAGCCCAGTTACTAAGCCTTTGTCTTGTATTCCTGTTTATTTTATCCAATTTATTTTTGCAAGTAGCAACCTATGCCTTAGACTTAGGAGCTTGCACCCTCATTTATTTATTTACTTTCGTTTTTGCTTTTCAATCCAAAAGGGAAAGAACTCCTGTAGTTGACTCAATGTCATAGGAAGTTTAGCCGTCCCTAGTTACCATTTTGACCTTAGCAATTAGGTCCCTCATCCTTAGGTCCTTAACCATTAGGTCCTTAGCGTTTTATTTTATAACTTTTTTGTGACTTTGTTAAGTCACGTGAGTGTTTGCCATAACACTTACCTTCCCCCGCGAACCTTGAGCGTAACCAAGTGTTCGTTAATCCTTAGGAGAACTACGAGTGCTCTGATTCTATACCCGATACGTAGGCATCGATGCGATGTTGTGCGAGCACCATTAGAAATAAAACCCTAGGTTCCCATAATTTTAACAAGCAATAAATAACAAAAATACTAATATTAACAAGAGGTTCCCGTAGGATACTGCGGATGCTTAGGATGCTAACACCTTCCCTAGGTATAATCAACCCCCGAACCTAGTTTCTCCTTATTTAGGGTTTTTACGATCTTTTTCCCTTTTCCCTTTGGATTAAATTAAAGTCGGTGGTGAACATAAATGTTTTGCGATTCAAGCTTAATCAATAGCTTGGTATCCGATTCTCACCGCGACAGAAATGGCGACTTCACTGGGGAGACTATTTTTTTTTTAGGGTTAAGCCCACCTTGTTTATTTGTATATTTGTTGTTGTATTGCTTGTTATTATTTTGGATTTTTTGTTGGGTGTTCCATGTGTGGTGAGATAAGTCCCAACCCGGACTTGAGTGCAAAATAAGTTAGGACGGTGGTATATTCAAGAAGGCTTGTAGGGAGTTGAGTCCCGACCAAGTTGACTTGAGACACCACCACTCAGCGGAGGCCTCCTCGGATGTAGTTTTGTTGATCGAGTTCAGTCGTGAAAACATTACTATATTCGACTTGAGAGCCATTAATGCTGAGGACCGTAGAACATTTACCCCCACTTGGCCTTTTAGGGATGTAGTGCGATGACTATGAGGGTGCAAATCCGAAATAGTTGATACGCGATACTGCACTCGGATGAGACTCTCTTGAGAATATTATTGATTACCAAGTTGAGTTGGGAAGTCGGTAATATCCGAAAGATGGGACAATGATTCTGGGAACTTTTAGAACCCGTTGTACAGGTACAAATAAACTCATAGTACATACCTTTTGGGAGGGTTGAACCTTCGACCTCATGCAAGCTTTGAACCTAAGCCTTGTTTGTGTTTGTGTATTCATTGCGTTCACGCATCATGAAGCATCATTTTTACCATTTATTCAAGGAACTCAGAAACTCTATCTTTGCAAATATCATAGGTATCATCATGGACTTTGGAAGAAGAAAGACTGTCAAGTACACATTCAAAACTCCCAAACTCGAAGACCTAAGGAAATTAAGAGATTTGGTTTTGGATCAAGAAGCCTTCATGGAGAAGCATAGGAGACTTTTAGCCTTACTTAAGACTGAGTGGGACGGAAGGCTGCTCTCTGTGATGCTCCAGTTTTATGATCCTCTCTACCATTGTTTTACGTTCCCTGATTACCAACTGGCGCCTACTTTGGAAGAGTATTCATTTCTGGTGGGATCACGTGTTAAGGATGAGTTTCCATTCCCTGTTCTAGAGAAGGACCCTGAAGAAGCGGAGATTGCAAAGGCGACATATTTGAGTGTTCCTGAGGTCAAGGAAAATATGACCTATAAAGGAAAGATTTTTGGATTCCCAACAAAGTTTTTGGTAGAAAAGGCCAAGAATTTTGTTGGTGTGAAGGATATGAAAGCTTTTGAGGCGACCTTTATTCTGCTAATATATGGAGTGTTGCTTTTCCCAAACTTTGAAGACTTTGTCGACCTGAACGCCATCAAGATCTTTCTGAAGAAGAACCCGGTCCCTACCTTGCTCGGAGACACGTACCATTCCATCCATCTGAGGAATCACCATCAGGGAGGGATGATTACTTGTTGTGTATCATTGCTGTATGAGTGGTTTATTTCGCACTTGCCTAAGTCATCTTCATTTTGGAACCTTAAGGATGGTTTGTGGTGGTCACAAAGGATCATGTCTCTTACCCACTCTGACATTAGCTGGTACAATCGTGTTTATGATGGAATATTGATTATTGATAGCTGTGGTGATTTTGCTAATGTGCCTCTTCTTGGCACTAAGGGAGGAATCAGCTATAATCCGGTTTTGGCTCGCCGTCAACTCGGGTACCCGTTGAAGGACAAACCTAAGAGTGTTGAAGTGGAAGGAATTTTCTTTAAGGATGACGAAGAACCAGAGCTCAAGAAACAGATTATGCAAGCTTGGAAGTACATCCATAGGAAGGGGAGAAGTAGCTTGGGAAAGCCGAATTGTGTTTCTATGGAACCCTATCTCCAATGGGTACGAGATAGGGCAATCATTTTGAAGATGCCTTACCCTCGCCAGGATCCTATGACCTTCAAGAAACCCATTCTAATCTTTATGGATGATGCAGAGAAGCTGAAGATTGATTTGGAGAAAGAGATTCGAGAGAAGAATGCATGGAAGAATCGACATCAGATCATCAGCAGTGAGAATGAAGAACTTAGAAGACAACTGAAGATGAAGGAAGAAGAAGAGCTCTCCAGCAAGAAAAGGAAAGCACCAGAGGATTTATTTTCTTCCAACACTCAAGAGGACACTTCTTGGAAGTCGATCGTGGATCAACTTATGCTTGAAAGGGCTCAGATGAAGGCACAAATCGAGAAGCTCAACTTGAGGCTTTTAGGAGAATCTCCTTAGGACTTTGTCTTTGTCTTTATTAAGCTTTGTTTGGGGTTTTTGAAGATGTACTCAAGACTTTGTATCACTTTTTGAATTTAATGAAATTATGTCCTTTTGATCATTATGTGTTCCTTGGTGTTTGCAAATTGTTTCTTAAGTTCCTTGAATAAAATTTCATTTTCGCATTGCACTCATACATTTTGC
This sequence comes from Lathyrus aphaca, assembly GCA_963966055.1. Lineage (NCBI taxonomy): Eukaryota > Viridiplantae > Streptophyta > Magnoliopsida > Fabales > Fabaceae > Lathyrus > Lathyrus aphaca. Next base: position 198,047,606 of record OZ014525.1, on the reverse strand, counting down.
ATTTCATTTGCATTTTTTTCATATAAAACTTATTCCCGTCATCTGCTCTCAATTCAGCTTTCACACTGAGGCTCTCACGCAAATACTACACTCGAGCTCAAGCCAGAAAGAGGATGGCTGAAAGAGACCTAGAGATGGACAGAGTTAACGAAGAGCTTTCTGATATTCGTGGAGATATGGGTCAGATGATGGAAATGTTGCAAGTCATTCGAGCGAAGATGGATACCCAACAGACTGTGGTGTCTGAAATTGTTACTGCAACGACTGAAATTGTCACTGCAACGACCCAGCCTACGTCATCAGTCACTACCCCTGTGACCTGGTCTCCTTTTGGGTTTCCTCCTGGATTTTTCCCTCCTTCTCGAGGTTTTGCTTCTCAGAGTGTTATTCCTTCTTCCCAAGGACTTGCTGCTCAGGGTTTCTTCCCTCCTTCACAAGGTTTTGCTACTCAAAGTTTTATTCCTTCTTCCCAAGGACTTGCTGCTCAGGGTTTCTTCCCTCCGTCCCAAGGTTTAGCTTCTCAAAGTTTTGCACCTCCTTCTCAGGGCATGGCATTTCCTTTCCAAGGTTTTGTGCCTCCTCCTCATGTATTTGCTGCTCAACAAACTGTTCCTGTGACTAATGAAGAAAATCATGCAGTTGCTAATTTTACACCAGACATTATGCACACCCGTGCTCAACCGTACTTCAATGACCATCAGGGGTATGAAGCGCCAGATATGTCTGAAAACAGAGATGAGAAACACGTGAAGATGCAAGAGAATTTTGATACCCTTGAAAAAAGGTTAAGAGCGATTGAAGGTGACCAGATCTTTGGTGCTGCTGCTAGAGAAATGTGCCTGGTGTCTGGATTGGTAATACCTCCAAAGTTCAAGGTACCCACTTTTGAGATGTATGAGGGTGCGACTTGTCCTAAGAACCATCTCTTGATGTACTATCGAAGAATGGCGGCGCAGGTGGACAATGATAAGTTAATGATCCACTGCTTTCAAGACAGTCTGAAGGGAATCTCCTCTAAATGGTATCTGACGCTTGACCAGTCGAAGATTCGCAGTTTCCAAGACTTGGCAGATGCTTTCATCCAACAATACAAATACAACATGGACCTTGCTCCCGATAGGAGGCAATTGCTAAGCATGTCCCAGAAAGAGACTGAATCCTTTAAAGAGTATGCTCAGAGGTGGAGAGGGACCGCTTCTCAAGTAGAGCCCCCATTGACTGAAAAAGAATTAGCTGACTGGTTTGTTGACACTGTGCGACCAGAATTCTATGAGAGAATGGTGGGGAGCATAACTGCTAGTTTTTCTGATCTAGTGGCTGTGGGAATCAAGGTAGAACTCGGTTTGAAAAGTGGAAAGATGAGTGGTGCATCTGGCAGTTCCAGCAATGGTAGTGGAAATATTGGCAAGAAATTTACCAATAACTTCCACAAGAAGAAAGAGGGTGAGACGAATGCCATAATGACAGGTCAAAGAAGAAATCCGCTTTGGCAGAGACCTTCACCTATGGCTCAACAGCAGTATGCTCGTCAACAGCAGTATGCTCATCAACAACAGTATGCCCAACATCCTTATGTAGCGGCGGTTCAACCATCATTTAATCCACAAGTCCCCATGTATCGGCCAACTCAAGCAGTACCGATGTACCAACAAGCGGCTCCAATGATTCAACCTTATCAACCAATGCTCAACAATCCAGGCTATCAACAAGCACCCAATGCTTCAGCCTACCAGCAGAGGACTCCAGCTCCTCATTCAAATCCCAATTTTCAGAATAGAAGACCAGGTGGAAGGCCTCCTAATCCTCGAATCCCTATAACTTATACTGAGTTATATCCTTCATTGCTGAAGAAGGGTTTGGTTACTCCAAGGCCTCTGGGTCCTCCACCAAATCCGCTCCCACCAAATTACAACTCAAATGCTCACTGTTTATTCCATGAAGGTGCCCCAGGGCACGATTTGTAGGGTTGTTATGCTTTGAAGTACATCGTGAAAGATTTGATGGAGAAGAACATTCTGTCATTTGGGAATACGGGTCCGAATGTCAAAGATAATCCTTTACCCAAGCATGGGTCTATAAATGCTATTGTTGATGAGTCCGAAGAAGGTTTGATTTTCAATGCCACCGAGATCAAGACCCCGCTTAGAGACTTCCATGCGAAGTTAGTAGAGGCGGGTATACTGAAGAGCTGTCATCAGAATTGTGAAGGTTGTGTTGATAGTCCAAAGGGATGTGAATCGATCTTAAAAGATGTTCAAGATTTGATTGATGAAGGTGTCTTACAAGTGAGTGGTCATATGAAGAGGAATGAAGTGGCAGTGATTGAACCCATTTTCAACTTGCCTGGATCTGATTCTACCTGGGTGCCAGTGTTCAACCTGCCTGAATCTTCAGGAGCTCAACCTATCTTCAATACTCCAGAATCTGTGGTGCCAATTTTCAATATACCTGAGCCAAGATTTGAACAAAGGAGTAACCCTTTCCTTTATGAGGACACTAAAGCAGTTCCATGGAGGTATGATACAGGGAAGGTTCGTAAGAAGATCGATAAAGCTAATCAGAAGGAAGGTTCAAAAGTGGCAAGTGCTGACATAGCGGGTGCAGGTCGTTTGACTCGCAGTGGTCGTGTTTACACTCAGCAAGCCCATACGGCTCCGCCTAAAGAAGTCATTCCAGCTGTTGTCAACAAAGATAAAGAAGTAGTCTTGGGAGAAGAGGATGCAGAATTTCTCAGAATCATAAAGAAGAGTGATTATAAGGTTATTGATCAGCTACATCAAACGCCTTCCAAAATATCTATCCTATCACTTCTTATGCATTCTCCGGCTCATCGAAGTGCGCTTCAGAAGTTGCTAGCCCAAGCACATGTTACGCATGATATAACAGTGAATCAGTTTGATGGAGTCATTGCCAATATCACTGCATGTAACAACCTCAGTTTCAGTATGGAGGATCTTCCAAAGGAGGGCCTGGACCACAACCGTGCTCTCCACATATCAGTGAAATGTCAAGAGGATACTTTAGCAAGAGTTCTAGTGGATACAGGATCTTCATTGAATGTTTTGCCGAAAAGAACACTGACTAAGTTATCTTATCAAGGGGCAGAGATGAGGCCCAGTGCACTGATTGTAAAAGCTTTTGATGGGTCAAGGAGGACCGTTATTGGAGAAGTAGACCTACCGATCTTGATTGGGCCACAGGTATTCAAAATCACTTTCCAGGTTATGGACATCAACCCCAATTACAGTTGCTTGCTGGGAAGACCTTGGATCCATGCTGCTGGGGCCGTCACTTCTACCCTACATCAGAAGATGAAGTTTGTGGTCGATAACAAGCTGGTAACCGTGTCTGGGGAAGAAGACCTCATGGTTAGCAACCTTTCATCCTTTAGTTATATTGAGGCTGATGAAGATGCTTTGGAAACTTCTTTCCAAGCTCTTGAGATAGCCAATGCTGTCCTTCTGGAAGTAGAGGAACCGAAAGGGAAGGGTATCCCATCTTTCGCATCGCTGAAGAGTACCATTTCCACCATTGAAGAAAGAAGCTATGAAGGTTGGGGTGATGTCATTGAAGTCAAGCAGAAGCTAGATCGTTGCGGGTTGGGTTACAAACCAACTTATGTGAAGGAAGGAGCGTCAACCTCCGTTAAAGGACGTCCGAAGACCATTCAAGAAGTGTTTTCCAGTGCTGGTTATCAGGTCAATGCAGTTGATGGAGTTTCTGAAGATGAAGATGTGAATCATTTAGTGTATCAGTGTGAAGAAGCCTTGGGCAATTGGGAGGCAGTCGAGATCCCAGAGTTTTTTCCATTGTCAAAGTAATTTGTTGTTTTTTCAATGTTTTCAAAGTTCCCTAGCTCTGCCCAAGGCTATGGGAGTATTTTGTAGGGCCCCTTCTCATTTTTAAAGTTATTATCAATGAAGGCATTTTGTTAAACTCTTATTTTGATCATTTACTGTTTCTCTCTCTTTTCACTTTTAAAAGAAAATGGCAATCTTTCAAAACCAATAAAAAGCTTTTTCTCTTGCATTTCTCTATTTTCCACTTTTAATAAAAGCAAATCATTATCATATGCAGAATAAACGAAAACCCTGTTGAATCCAATGACTCTACATTCTCTCCTAACTTTGATTCGCCCATCTTCCAAGCGGAAGATGAAAGTGAGGAAGATTGTGACATTCCCGAAGAACTGGCAAGATTAGTTGAGTATGAGCACACAGATCTTCAGCCACATAAGGAGCAGGTTGAGACCATCAATCTTGGCACTGATGAAGACAAGAAGGAAGTCAAGATTGGTACAACGCTTGGGGCAGACATCAGAGAAAGATTGGTCAAGCTTCTCAGAGAGTATGTAGATGTGTTTGCATGGTCATATCAGGATATGCCCGGCTTAGACACAGACATAGTGGTCCACAAGTTACCTCTTCGACCAGATTGTCTTCCTGTAAAGCAAAAGCTTCGAAGAACAAGACCAGACATGGCTCTGAAGATTCGAGAAGAGGTCAAAAGGCAGTTTGATGCGGGATTCCTCGCAGTTGCAAGGTACCCTGAGTGGGTAGCTAATATTGTGCCAGTCCCTAAAAAGGATGGCAAAGTCAGAATGTGTGTGGACTATAGGGATTTGAACAAAGCCAGTCCGAAGGACGATTTCCCTCTCCCGCATATTGATACTTTGGTTGACAACACTGCTAAATTTGCTGTTTTCTCTTTCATGGATGGGTTTTCAGGATACAACCAGATCAAGATGGATCCTGACGATATGGAAAAGACTACATTCATCACACCATGGGGCACTTATTGTTACAAAGTTATGCCATTTGGTCTCAGAAATGCAGGAGCCACTTATCAGAGGGCAATGGTCACCCTTTTCCATGATATGATGCATAAAGAGATAGAAGTTTATGTGGATGATATGATTGCCAAATCACAGAGTGAGGAGGATCATTTGAATCATCTCTTGAAGTTATTTGAGCGTCTCAGAAAGTTCCAACTGCGTCTGAATCCAGCTAAGTGTACTTTTGGTGTCCGATCAGGAAAGTTACTTGGTTTTATTGTTAGTCAGCAAGGAATTGAAGTAGATCCGGATAAGGTCAGAGCAATTCAAGAGATGCCAGCTCCAAAAACAGAAAAGCAAGTCAGAGGCTTCCTTAGAAGATTGAACTACATCTCCAGATTTATCTCCAACATGACTGCTACTTGTGAGCCTTTATTCAAGTTACTCCGGAAGAATCAAGCAATTGAGTGGAGTACTGATTGTCAACTGGCTTTTGAGAAGATTAAGGTTTATCTACAGGAACCTCCTATCTTGATCCCACCTACTCCAGGGAAGCCTCTTTTCATGTATCTGACTGTACTCGAGGGATCTATGGGTTGCGTATTAGGCCATCAAGACGAAACTGGTCGTAAGGAGCACGCCATTTATTACTTAAGCAAGAAGTTCACAGACTGCGAAAGCAGATATTCACTTTTAGAGAAAACTTGCTGTGCCTTGGCATGGGCGGCCAGACGCCTCAGGCAGTACATGATTTGTCACACTACTTTGTTGATCTCGAAAATGGATCCAATAAAGTACATCTTTGAGAAGCCTGCTTTGACTGGAAGACTCGCCCGTTGGCACATGTTGTTATCCGAATATGATATCCAGTATGTAACCCAGAAGTCTATTAAGGGCAGTGTTTTATCTGAATACCTTGCTGATCATCCTGTCGAAGATTATGAACCTTTGAAATTCGATTTCCCGGACGAAGACATTATGTTGATAAAGGACTATGAAGTTCCAGGTCTAGATGAAGGTCCCGAGCCAGGGTCTCGTTGGAAGATGATGTTTGATGGTTCCTCTAACTACATGGGGCATGGTGTAGGAGTTGTCTTGATGAATCCCGATGGTGGTTATACTCCTTTCACAGCCAGATTATGTTTTGAATGTACAAACAACATTGCTGAGTATGAAGCGTGTGTTTTAGGTATCGAAGCTGCAATCGATACTAGAATCAAGATTCTGGATGTATATGGAGACTCAGCTTTGGTAATATACCAAGTCAAAGGTGAATGGGAGACTCGTGACGAGAAGTTGATCCCATATCGTGCCCACATTGTGGAATTGATCAAATACTTTGATGAAGTAACTTTCCATCATGTTCCTAGGGCAGAAAATCAAATTGCAGATGCTTTGGCTATGTTGGCATCTATGTTTCAAGTCAGATTTCTTAATGAAGCTCCACTCATTACAATCGAGCGAAGAACTGCACCCGCCTACTGCCTACTGGTCGAAGAGGAAACTGATGAGAAACCGTGGTTCTATGACATCAAGAACTATTTGCAGAATCAGGAGTACCCAGCTGACGCAACAAATCTAGATAAGAAGACTCTGAGAAGATTGGCGTCCAAGTTTTTCCTCAGCAACAATGTGCTTTACAAGAGAAATCATGATATGATTCTGCTCAGATGTGTGGACAAGCGCGAAGCAGACTTATTGATCAGGGAAATCCATGAAGGATCATTTGGAACACATGCCAATGGACATGCCATGTCCAGGAAGATTTTGAGAGCTGGATACTTCTGGTTGACCATGGAATCAGATTGTTTCAAATATGCCAGGAAGTGTCATAAATGCCAGATTTATGCCGACAAGGTGCACGTACCTCCAACACTTTTGAATGTTCTGTCATCGCCTTGGCCTTTCTCAATGTGGGGCATTGACATGATAGGGGCAATTGAACCTAAAGCTTCCAACGGTCATCGGTTTATCTTGGTCGCAATTGATTATTTCACCAAATGGGTAGAAGCAGTTTCCTACGCCAATGTGACAAAGCAAGTGGTTGCCCGTTTCATCAAGAACCAAATTATCTGCCGCTATGGAATCCCAAGCCGAATCATAACAGATAATGGGACCAATTTGAACAACAAAACAATGAAAGAGTTGTGTGAGACATTCAAGATTGAACATCATAACTCTTCTCCGTATCGTCCGAAGATGAATGGAGCTGTTGAAGCTGCAAACAAGAACATCAAAAAGATTCTGTAGAAGATGGTAAAAACTTACAAAGATTGGCACGAGATGTTACCATATGCTTTACACGGATACAGAACATCAGTTCGCACTTCAACAGGGGCAACCCCTTTCTCTCTGGTGTATGGGATGGATGCAGTTCTCCCTATTGAAGTAGAGATACCATCTTTAAGAATCTTGATGGAAACCAAACTGGAGGAAGCTGAGTGGGTCCAGAACAGGTTTGACCAACTGAACCTCATTGATGAGAAGAGAATGACCGCCATGTGCCATGGCCAGTTGTACCAAAAGCGCATCAAGAGAGCATTTGACAAGAAAGTCCGTATCCGAGAATTCAAAGAAGGAGATCTTGTACTCAAGAAAATCTTGCCAGTCCACAAAGACATGCGTGGAAAATGGAGTCCCAACTATGAAGGCCCATATGTTGTGAAGGTGGCATTTTCCGGAGGTTCTTTAATCCTTACAACTATGGATGGTGAACAGCTGAAACACCCAGTGAATTCTGATGCAGTCAAAAAATATTATGCCTAAATAAAACCCGATAGGTCGAAAACCAGAAATGGCGACCTAGGCAAAAATGGGTAGCCCGGTGGATCAAAACCTATGAAGGAGATCCAGGCAAAAGTTAGGGATAAAAAAATGAAAAAATAAGAGCTCGCTAAGTTGAAAACCCGAAAGGGCGGCTTAGGCAAAAAAAGAGCGTCCCGGTGGATTGAAAACCCGAAAGGGCGGTCCAGGCAAAAGTTAGGGACAAAGGCATTTGACTGTGTCAGATGGTGTTTACCATTACTGAAGAATCATACTGGAAGATCGATCCAATTGCTCTCGTCGGAAGCAAGGTGTCGGGCAGTCTTAGTTATTAGGGATTGTAGTGGTCGTTGGATTCAATGTAGACCCTTCCCCATTGCCATTTTCAAATTGTAATTTCTCATGGAGTTTTTGCCATTGGCAAGCTACCATTCTTGAATAAAATACAAACTTTGCCTGTGAATTTTGTTGTTCAGCTTCTTATTTTCTTTTGTTATGCAAAATGCCATCACTTGATTACAATTTAACTCTGAAAATGACAAGTTTTTTTAGGAAATCTTTTTTTGGAAAACATACTGAAAAACTTTTAAGTTTCTTTGACTTTGGAAAATTGGAAAAAAAAAAAGAAACTTCTGCTTCCCCAAGAAGTCCTGGTTTGCAACAACACTTTTATGCTTTTATTACAGAAATCTCCATAGAAGTTCAAAACTGATAACACTCTTGGATGGATCCTTGGACCAGCATGATTTCCAAGTTCGAAGACATCTCCCCAGTGTTTTGCTATTTGCTCATCTGAGTATTGGTGTTGAGAGCCTACTCCTCTTTGAGTCTTGTCAAAACTCTTTGTCTCTTTAGAGTCAACATTTGCACATCATGATCATTCGCATCATGCTCAATCATGCGCATTTGACATTAGCATTTGTCTTTCCCCAGTTGTCGTCTGTCTAGCTCCAAGTCCAGATATCATTAGCGTTCAATTCATTGCTGTTGGTACCCGAAGTTGGTTTACCATTTGTTTTGTCCCCAGTAATTGCTGGTGTTCCCTGTGAAACTCAAATTGTGGTTGGTATTTGTCTTTATGACCACCAATATCTCCTTGAAGTCCAATTGTCATTGGCACAAATCTTTTAAGCAGGTCCTGAAACCTTTTGCTTTAAATCCAAGTCCATTTGATTTTGGCACATACCTGTACCTTTCTCCTGATGGTTCCTGAAGGAATTTCCAGAGGTTGGATGTTTTATCTTACTTGTAAACTCCGACATATTTTGTTGTTACTTCTTTGCGTTAGCCGGTCGTTTAGGGCCGTTGATCTATCTTTGGGTGATCTGCATTCTATCCCCAATGCTAGCTGGTCGCATAGAGCCGCTACTAAATCACTGTGATTTCCTTCCTTATCCTCGATGTCAGCAGTTACATTTGAACCTGCTAATTCACCGTTTTGAATACTTTGACTACTTTGTCTTTATCATTCTTAGTGTCAACCGGTTTTTTAACTTGTTGCGCATTCACTTTGAGTGTATCTTGGTTTTCTTTTGTAGTGTCAATAGGTTTCGAACCTATTGTGCTTCCACTTCGAGTTTATTTTTTGTTGTTATTCATGGTGTCAGTTGGTCGCATTGAGCCGCTGCGCATTCACCTTGAATAAGCTTGTTGTCATTCTCAGTGACAGTTGGTCGCATCGAGCCGCTGCGCATTCACTTTGAATATTATGTTTATCATTTTCCAGTGCTAGCAGGTCGCATAGAGCCGTTGCACATTCCCTTTGAATGTTTATTTTGTTGTATTCTTGGTGACAGTTGGTCGCATCGAGCCGCTGCGCATTCACTTTGAATATTGTGTCGTTTCTATTTTCCAGTGACAGTTGGTCGCATCGAGCCGCTGCACTTTCCCCTTGAATATTTATTTTGTTTTATTCTTAGTGTCAGTTGGTCGCATCGAGCCGCTGTGCATTCACTTCGAATATTATGATTATCATTTTCAGTGACAGTTGGTCGCATAGAGCCACTGCACATTTCGCTTTGAATGTTTATTTTGTTGTATTCTTAGTGTCAGTTGGTCGCATCGAGCCGCTGCGCATTCACTTTGAATATGTTGCCTTTTACTTCTCAAAGTCATTTGGTCGCATAGAGCCATTGGTCTTCTACTTCGATTTATTTCCTTGTCTTGTTGTATTCTTAGTGTCAGTTGGTCGCATCGAGCCGCTGCACAATTCACTGTGAATGTTTATCTTTGTTTGTATTCTTGGTGTCAGTTGGTCGCATCGAGCCGCTGCGCATTCACCTTGAATAAGCTTGTTGTCATTCTCAGAGTCAATTTGGTCGCATAGAGCCATTGATTTACCATTTCGATGTATTTCCTTGTCTAGTTTGTATTCTTGGTGTCAGCTGGTCGCATCGGGCCGCTGCGCATTCACTTTGAATATGTTGCCTTTTATTTCTCAAAGTTAATTTGGTCGCATAGAGCCATTGGTCTTCTACTTCTATTTATTTCCTTGTCTTGTTTGTGTTCTTGGTGTCAGTTGGTTGCATCGAGCCACTGTGCAGTCACTTTGAATTTTATTTTATTTTGTCTGTGTTCGTTGATCCAACGTTTTGGATTTCATTTTGTTCCCGTCTTTTGTTATTCTTAGTGTCAACAGTTACACTTGAACCTGTTGATTTATCACTTTGAATATGTCCCCATTTTCGTTTATTTATCCCCAGTGTCTGTCGTCCCCAGTGTCTGTCATCCCCAGTGAGTCGTGGCTTGTGGTCGTCGACATTCTCATTCTAATCGTTCATACCATAATCATCATTTCATTGCATAAGAGTTGCAGAGTTAGATAAGTTTGTAGTCCAGCATAGCATTGCATTTAGGGGCAAAATTTCCGGTTATTTCTATATTTAAATACCTTTCACCATGATCTCATGAGTGCCTATCGTCATTCAAACCATCTGGTAAAGTTATTTAAATAGGGGCAACTGTCATACCCCAAATTTTACCCCTAACTGCTCGCATCATAAATTCATCGCATTTAGCAGGGTATTCCAGATTTATTTTCCGTTGCTTTCTTCTCATTTTCTAGCTTCTATTTTAATTTAATTTCTTTTTTCTTATTAATGACTTTTTAATTCATCTTCATATTTTTAATTTTAATTTCTATGTTCGTTTCTATTTGTAAGTTCCTATTTTAAAATCTTATCTCAATTTCTATTTCTAATTGTTTAGTTCAATTTTCAAATTTTTCTAAACTTATTTGTTACTTCTTTTCATTTTTAAATTAATTTTTATTTCATTTTCAAATTTTTATTTTTGACTTTATTTTCTATTCTTCAATTTTTAATTTTATTTCATTTTCAAGTTGTAATTTCTAAATTTAACGTCAATTTCTAATTCATGTATTTATTTTCTAAATTCCAAATTTGTTTCTTTAGTTCTAAGTCATTTTAATTCCAAGTTAATTATTTAAGTTTCTAAATTATTTTTAATTTTAAGTTTATTTATTTTTCATTCACCTCTAGTTTAGGTTTATATTCTAATTTAAAATTCTCATTTCAAGTTTCAGTTTCAAGCTATAATCATAGTTTAAATAACAACTTTTATTCCAAATAATATTTGTTTATATTACAATTACAAAAAACTGCACAATACAAAAGCCAAAAATGCTACAACACAATCAGCCCCAAGGCAAAAATTCAGCAGTACAATGCATGCAGCCACCAACACAATCAGCCCCCAAAACAGGCCTGCTCCCTGCTCCACTTCTCCACCCACTGCTGCAAAATTCAGCATGTGTCTCCTCTCTCAAGACACCCTTCACCTACAAGTTTCATAGTACAATTTCAAATCAAAAACCATGAACCAAACAGCCATATAACACACTGTTGCATTAGAAACAAAACACACAAAAACCAGTCCCAAAATCAGCCCCATAACCCATCCTAAACAGCCACTAAATACACTCAAAACCATCAAAAATCTGCCATAAAACACTACAAGACCAGCCCACAAAAACAACCCAAAACAGTCTCAAAAATAACCACAAAAACAGTCCAAAAACACAGAAATCCAGCCAACTTAAACTTCAAAAAGAGGAGAAAAAGGAGAACAAAATTTCAACAACAACAAAGAGTAGACAGCAGTAGCAAGGAGTAGGAGCTTACCATCCGTGGATCCTTCACCCCGATAACATTCGGGTCGGTATTGATTTTTCTTTTCCCTTCACCTCTTTACAGCTTGTGTTCATAGATAGTTTCTTTTTTAGCTTCATTTCAAATCTGCACATAGAGTAAAAACTTCATATTAAAAAAGAGAATTTCAAAAAAAGCTTAACTTAAAACCAGTTCACAGAAACAACACCACTGCTGCCCTCACCATAGAACCACCTGAAAAAACAAAAAAAAAGCTGTTTAAAATAACCAAACAACCAAATCCAGCACCTGTTACTGTCATGCCAACAACACACAAACACAGTAAACCACTACCTTCATTGATCCGGACCGAAAACCTTTCAAACACCCAGAATCGTTGAACAAAACTGAACAAAACCAAGTGAAACCGTCCTCCGCCAACTAACTCTTCATCGCTAACCTCAGCTTCATAAACACATTCTAACAACCGAACACGCAAACTCAAGAAAAAAAACAGAAATAATCAAAATCTTACCTTCGTTAACCCCGAAATCATAAGCTCACAAGCTGACTCTCCTTCATCAGACCCGAACACCACCGAATCAGTCCGCGAGCAAACACCGCAAAATCCACCGAAACTCACCACAAATCAAAGAACGCAGTGAGATCAGCGAGAGAGACAGAGAAGTTTGCACCGTTTTTTTCTTCTTCCACCGTCGATTGAAAAGCGGAGGCGGAGAGATTCGAGAGAAAAACAGTGAGAGATTCGCGAAGGAGACCTCACCGTAGAACAACCGCCGTGAGACTTTCCGTCACCGAACTGAGAATGAGCGAGATTGAGGGAAAAGTGTGTTGACGGTGATTTCATTGTATGCGTTTTTCTTTTCTCGTGATACTGAGAATTTTGGTTATTTACTTATTTATTTATTTACATGGTTTTGCTTTTATGAGTTGGTTGTTTGTTAATATGGACTTTAATTTTTGATCCGTCTGTTTCACTACTCAGCACCTTATCACATATCATACACAATGACCTTTTATTTATTTTTTTGTTTTTCTAGGTTTTGGATTCTATTAGTTTTGTATTTATTTATTATTTTTTCTAGATTTTTGAATCATGTTGGCCTTTGCCTATACGATTTATAACATACACCACCATATTATTAGTACATACACCATCCATTTTCTTTTGTTATTTTTTAAATTTTATTTAATTTCCTTTTATTTGATTTTATTATTATTTTGTTAGAGTTATTTGATTTGGTAGTATATTTGTAAGTAAAAAATCTTTCTATCTTTTTATTTTGATATCTTTCTTTTTATTTTAATCTTTCATTTTATGTTATTTCGGGCCGATGATATGACAAAGGTCACGATAAATCGTTTCCGATTAATCGTGACCAATATGAGGCCATTCATTTATTTATTTTTATTCTATTTATTTTATTCTATTTAATTTATTCTATTTTCAATTTATTTAAAAAAAAATTATTAAAAAAAGAAATATATGTTAGATAATTATTTAATAATCTATCCATTTATTTTTCTCTTTTTAGGGCCTATGATAAGAATAGATGGTTTATTGATATTTGACTTTGTCAATTTTGTCTAAACCAATTTGAGGCCAATTTTTCTATTTCTTTATCATTTATCGATTTCTCGACTTATATTTTATTTATTTGGGCCGATGATATTACAAAAAGTCACGATAAATCGTTTCCGATTAATCGTGACCAATATGAGGCCATTCTATTTAATTCATTTATTTTTATTCTATTCTATTTAATTTATTCTATTTCAATTTATTTCACCTTATTTATTTTTTATTATTTATTTCTCGCACTTTTACACCATATTAACATTAATTTTCAAAATAATAAGTCCTTGGTCCAACGCCAAGTGAACTTCACATACACTTCACTCACACACGTAAGTCGGTCGTTTACGATCGCCATCTGCACATTCCTTACACTTCACAGCTTTTCTAACTTAAGAAAATTGACGCACCACGCTTGTCTTCCACCTCAGCATTCTCGATCCATATATCGAGCCATAGCCCAGTTACTAAGCCTTTGTCTTGTATTCCTGTTTATTTTATCCAATTTATTTTTGCAAGTAGCAACCTATGCCTTAGACTTAGGAGCTTGCACCCTCATTTATTTATTTACTTTCGTTTTTGCTTTTCAATCCAAAAGGGAAAGAACTCCTGCAATTGACTCAATGTCATAGGAAGTTTAGCCGTCCCTAGTTACCATTTTGACCTTAGCAATTAGGTCCCTCATCCTTAGGTCCTTAACCATTAGGCCCTTAGCGTTTTATTTTATAACTTTTTTGTGACTTTGTTAAGTCACGTGAGTGTTTGCCATAACACTTACCTTCCCCCGCGAACCTTGAGCGTAACCAAGTGTTCGTTAATCCTTAGGAGAACTACGAGTGCTCTGATTCTATACCCGATACGTAGGCATCGATGCGATGTTGTGCGAGCACCATTAGAAATAAAACCCTAGGTTCCCATAATTTTAACAAGCAATAAATAACAAAAATACTAATATTAACAAGAGGTTCCCGTAGGATACTGCGGATGCTTAGGATGCTAACACCTTCCCTAGGTATAATCAACCCCCGAACCTAGTTTCTCCTTATTTAGGGTTTTTACGATCTTTTTCCCTTTTCCCTTTGGATTAAATTAAAGTCGGTGGTGAACATAAATGTTTTGCGATTCAAGCTTAATCAATAGCTTGGTATCCGATTCTCACCGCGACAGAAATGGCGACTTCACTGGGGAGACTATTTTTTTTTTAGGGTTAAGCCCACCTTGTTTATTTGTATATTTGTTGTTGTATTGCTTGTTATTATTTTGGATTTTTTGTTGGGTGTTCCATGTGTGGTGAGATAAGTCCCAACCCGAACTTGAGTGCAAAATAAGTTAGGACGGTGGTATATTCAAGAAGGCTTGTAGGGAGTTGAGTCCCGACCAAGTTGACTTGAGACACCACCACTCAGCGGAGGCCTCCTCGGATGTAGTTTTGTTGATCGAGTTCAGTCGTGAAAACATTACTATATTCGACTTGAGAGCCATTAATGCTGAGGACCGTAGAACATTTACCCCCACTTGGCCTTTTAGGGATGTAGTGCGATGACTATGAGGGTGCAAATCCGAAATAGTTGATACGCGATACTGCACTCGGATGAGACTCTCTTGAGAATATTATTGATTACCAAGTTGAGTTGGGAAGTCGGTAATATCCGAAAGATGGGACAATGATTCTGGGAACTTTTAGAACCCGTTGTACAGGTACAAATAAACTCATAGTACATACCTTTTGGGAGGGTTGAACCTTCGACCTCATGCAAGCTTTGAACCTAAGCCTTGTTTGTGTTTGTGTATTCATTGCGTTCACGCATCATGAAGCATCATTTTTACCATTTATTCAAGGAACTCAGAAACTCTATCTTTGCAAATATCATAGGTATCATCATGGACTTTGGAAGAAGAAAGACTGTCAAGTACACATTCAAAACTCCCAAACTCGAAGACCTAAGGAAATTAAGAGATTTGGTTTTGGATCAAGAAGCCTTCATGGAGAAGCATAGGAGACTTTTAGCCTTACTTAAGACTGAGTGGGACGGAAGGCTGCTCTCTGTGATGCTCCAGTTTTATGATCCTCTCTACCATTGTTTTACGTTCCCTGATTACCAACTGGCGCCTACTTTGGAAGAGTATTCATTTTTGGTGGGATCACGTGTTAAGGATGAGTTTCCATTCCCTGTTCTAGAGAAGGACCCTGAAGAAGCGGAGATTGCAAAGGCGACATATTTGAGTGTTCCTGAGGTCAAGGAAAATATGACCTATAAAGGAAAGATTTTTGGATTCCCAACAAAGTTTTTGGTAGAAAAGGCCAAGAATTTTGTTGGTGTGAAGGATATGAAAGCTTTTGAGGCGACCTTTATTCTGCTAATATATGGAGTGTTGCTTTTCCCAAA
Organism: Lathyrus aphaca; assembly: GCA_963966055.1. Classification (NCBI taxonomy): domain Eukaryota; kingdom Viridiplantae; phylum Streptophyta; class Magnoliopsida; order Fabales; family Fabaceae; genus Lathyrus; species Lathyrus aphaca. The sequence goes on along the minus strand of OZ014525.1, from coordinate 198,031,976 downwards.
CTTTGAAGACTTTGTCGACCTGAACGCCATCAAGATCTTTCTGAAGAAGAACCCGGTCCCTACCTTGCTCGGAGACACGTACCATTCCATCCATCTGAGGAATCACCATCAGGGAGGGATGATTACTTGTTGTGTATCATTGCTGTATGAGTGGTTTATTTCGCACTTGCCTAAGTCATCTTCATTTTGGAACCTTAAGGATGGTTTGTGGTGGTCACAAAGGATCATGTCTCTTACCCACTCTGACATTAGCTGGTACAATCGTGTTTATGATGGAATATTGATTATTGATAGCTGTGGTGATTTTGCTAATGTGCCTCTTCTTGGCACTAAGGGAGGAATCAGCTATAATCCGGTTTTGGCTCGCCGTCAACTCGGGTACCCGTTGAAGGACAAACCTAAGAGTGTTGAAGTGGAAGGAATTTTCTTTAAGGATGACGAAGAACCAGAGCTCAAGAAACAGATTATGCAAGCTTGGAAGTACATCCATAGGAAGGGGAGAAGTAGCTTGGGAAAGCCGAATTGTGTTTCTATGGAACCCTATCTCCAATGGGTACGAGATAGGGCAATCATTTTGAAGATGCCTTACCCTCGCCAGGATCCTATGACCTTCAAGAAACCCATTCTAATCTTTATGGATGATGCAGAGAAGCTGAAGATTGATTTGGAGAAAGAGATTCGAGAGAAGAATGCATGGAAGAATCGACATCAGATCATCAGCAGTGAGAATGAAGAACTTAGAAGACAACTGAAGATGAAGGAAGAAGAAGAGCTCTCCAGCAAGAAAAGGAAAGCACCAGAGGATTTATTTTCTTCCAACACTCAAGAGGACACTTCTTGGAAGTCGATCGTGGATCAACTTATGCTTGAAAGGGCTCAGATGAAGGCACAAATCGAGAAGCTCAACTTGAGGCTTTTAGGAGAATCTCCTTAGGACTTTGTCTTTGTCTTTATTAAGCTTTGTTTGGGGTTTTTGAAGATGTACTCAAGACTTTGTATCACTTTTTGAATTTAATGAAATTATGTCCTTTTGATCATTATGTGTTCCTTGGTGTTTGCAAATTGTTTCTTAAGTTCCTTGAATAAAATTTCATTTTCGCATTGCACTCATACATTTTGCATTTCATTTGCATTTTTTTCATATAAAACTTATTCCCGTCATCTGCTCTCAATTCAGCTTTCACACTGAGGCTCTCACGCAAATACTACACTCGAGCTCAAGCCAGAAAGAGGATGGCTGAAAGAGACCTAGAGATGGACAGAGTTAACGAAGAGCTTTCTGATATTCGTGGAGATATGGGTCAGATGATGGAAATGTTGCAAGTCATTCGAGCGAAGATGGATACCCAACAGACTGTGGTGTCTGAAATTGTTACTGCAACGACTGAAATTGTCACTGCAACGACCCAGCCTACGTCATCAGTCACTACCCCTGTGACCTGGTCTCCTTTTGGGTTTCCTCCTGGATTTTTCCCTCCTTCTCGAGGTTTTGCTTCTCAGAGTGTTATTCCTTCTTCCCAAGGACTTGCTGCTCAGGGTTTCTTCCCTCCTTCACAAGGTTTTGCTACTCAAAGTTTTATTCCTTCTTCCCAAGGACTTGCTGCTCAGGGTTTCTTCCCTCCGTCCCAAGGTTTAGCTTCTCAAAGTTTTGCACCTCCTTCTCAGGGCATGGCATTTCCTTTCCAAGGTTTTGTGCCTCCTCCTCATGTATTTGCTGCTCAACAAACTGTTCCTGTGACTAATGAAGAAAATCATGCAGTTGCTAATTTTACACCAGACATTATGCACACCCGTGCTCAACCGTACTTCAATGACCATCAGGGGTATGAAGCGCCAGATATGTCTGAAAACAGAGATGAGAAACACGTGAAGATGCAAGAGAATTTTGATACCCTTGAAAAAAGGTTAAGAGCGATTGAAGGTGACCAGATCTTTGGTGCTGCTGCTAGAGAAATGTGCCTGGTGTCTGGATTGGTAATACCTCCAAAGTTCAAGGTACCCACTTTTGAGATGTATGAGGGTGCGACTTGTCCTAAGAACCATCTCTTGATGTACTATCGAAGAATGGCGGCGCAGGTGGACAATGATAAGTTAATGATCCACTGCTTTCAAGACAGTCTGAAGGGAATCTCCTCTAAATGGTATCTGACGCTTGACCAGTCGAAGATTCGCAGTTTCCAAGACTTGGCAGATGCTTTCATCCAACAATACAAATACAACATGGACCTTGCTCCCGATAGGAGGCAATTGCTAAGCATGTCCCAGAAAGAGACTGAATCCTTTAAAGAGTATGCTCAGAGGTGGAGAGGGACCGCTTCTCAAGTAGAGCCCCCATTGACTGAAAAAGAATTAGCTGACTGGTTTGTTGACACTGTGCGACCAGAATTCTATGAGAGAATGGTGGGGAGCATAACTGCTAGTTTTTCTGATCTAGTGGCTGTGGGAATCAAGGTAGAACTCGGTTTGAAAAGTGGAAAGATGAGTGGTGCATCTGGCAGTTCCAGCAATGGTAGTGGAAATATTGGCAAGAAATTTACCAATAACTTCCACAAGAAGAAAGAGGGTGAGACGAATGCCATAATGACAGGTCAAAGAAGAAATCCGCTTTGGCAGAGACCTTCACCTATGGCTCAACAGCAGTATGCTCGTCAACAGCAGTATGCTCATCAACAACAGTATGCCCAACATCCTTATGTAGCGGCGGTTCAACCATCATTTAATCCACAAGTCCCCATGTATCGGCCAACTCAAGCAGTACCGATGTACCAACAAGCGGCTCCAATGATTCAACCTTATCAACCAATGCTCAACAATCCAGGCTATCAACAAGCACCCAATGCTTCAGCCTACCAGCAGAGGACTCCAGCTCCTCATTCAAATCCCAATTTTCAGAATAGAAGACCAGGTGGAAGGCCTCCTAATCCTCGAATCCCTATAACTTATACTGAGTTATATCCTTCATTGCTGAAGAAGGGTTTGGTTACTCCAAGGCCTCTGGGTCCTCCACCAAATCCGCTCCCACCAAATTACAACTCAAATGCTCACTGTTTATTCCATGAAGGTGCCCCAGGGCACGATTTGTAGGGTTGTTATGCTTTGAAGTACATCGTGAAAGATTTGATGGAGAAGAACATTCTGTCATTTGGGAATACGGGTCCGAATGTCAAAGATAATCCTTTACCCAAGCATGGGTCTATAAATGCTATTGTTGATGAGTCCGAAGAAGGTTTGATTTTCAATGCCACCGAGATCAAGACCCCGCTTAGAGACTTCCATGCGAAGTTAGTAGAGGCGGGTATACTGAAGAGCTGTCATCAGAATTGTGAAGGTTGTGTTGATAGTCCAAAGGGATGTGAATCGGTCTTAAAAGATGTTCAAGATTTGATTGATGAAGGTGTCTTACAAGTGAGTGGTCATATGAAGAGGAATGAAGTGGCAGTGATTGAACCCATTTTCAACTTGCCTGGATCTGATTCTACCTGGGTGCCAGTGTTCAACCTGCCTGAATCTTCAGGAGCTCAACCTATCTTCAATACTCCAGAATCTGTGGTGCCAATTTTCAATATACCTGAGCCAAGATTTGAACAAAGGAGTAACCCTTTCCTTTATGAGGACACTAAAGCAGTTCCATGGAGGTATGATACAGGGAAGGTTCGTAAGAAGATCGATAAAGCTAATCAGAAGGAAGGTTCAAAAGTGGCAAGTGCTGACATAGCGGGTGCAGGTCGTTTGACTCGCAGTGGTCGTGTTTACACTCAGCAAGCCCATACGGCTCCGCCTAAAGAAGTCATTCCAGCTGTTGTCAACAAAGATAAAGAAGTAGTCTTGGGAGAAGAGGATGCAGAATTTCTCAGAATCATAAAGAAGAGTGATTATAAGGTTATTGATCAGCTACATCAAACGCCTTCCAAAATATCTATCCTATCACTTCTTATGCATTCTCCGGCTCATCGAAGTGCGCTTCAGAAGTTGCTAGCCCAAGCACATGTTACGCATGATATAACAGTGAATCAGTTTGATGGAGTCATTGCCAATATCACTGCATGTAACAACCTCAGTTTCAGTATGGAGGATCTTCCAAAGGAGGGCCTGGACCACAACCGTGCTCTCCACATATCAGTGAAATGTCAAGAGGATACTTTAGCAAGAGTTCTAGTGGATACAGGATCTTCATTGAATGTTTTGCCGAAAAGAACACTGACTAAGTTATCTTATCAAGGGGCAGAGATGAGGCCCAGTGCACTGATTGTAAAAGCTTTTGATGGGTCAAGGAGGACCGTTATTGGAGAAGTAGACCTACCGATCTTGATTGGGCCACAGGTATTCAAAATCACTTTCCAGGTTATGGACATCAACCCCAATTACAGTTGCTTGCTGGGAAGACCTTGGATCCATGCTGCTGGGGCCGTCACTTCTACCCTACATCAGAAGATGAAGTTTGTGGTCGATAACAAGCTGGTAACCGTGTCTGGGGAAGAAGACCTCATGGTTAGCAACCTTTCATCCTTTAGTTATATTGAGGCTGATGAAGATGCTTTGGAAACTTCTTTCCAAGCTCTTGAGATAGCCAATGCTGTCCTTCTGGAAGTAGAGGAACCGAAAGGGAAGGGTATCCCATCTTTCGCATCGCTGAAGAGTACCATTTCCACCATTGAAGAAAGAAGCTATGAAGGTTGGGGTGATGTCATTGAAGTCAAGCAGAAGCTAGATCGTTGCGGGTTGGGTTACAAACCAACTTATGTGAAGGAAGGAGCGTCAACCTCCGTTAAAGGACGTCCGAAGACCATTTAAGAAGTGTTTTCCAGTGCTGGTTATCAGGTCAATGCAGTTGATGGAGTTTCTGAAGATGAAGATGTGAATCATTTAGTGTATCAGTGTGAAGAAGCCTTGGGCAATTGGGAGGCAGTCGAGATCCCAGAGTTTTTTCCATTGTCAAAGTAATTTGTTGTTTTTTCAATGTTTTCAAAGTTCCCTAGCTCTGCCCAAGGCTATGGGAGTATTTTGTAGGGCCCCTTCTCATTTTTAAAGTTATTATCAATGAAGGCATTTTGTTAAACTCTTATTTTGATCATTTACTGTTTCTCTCTCTTTTCACTTTTAAAAGAAAATGGCAATCTTTCAAAACCAATAAAAAGCTTTTTCTCTTGCATTTCTCTATTTTCCACTTTTAATAAAAGCAAATCATTATCATATGCAGAATAAACGAAAACCCTGTTGAATCCAATGACTCTACATTCTCTCCTAACTTTGATTCGCCCATCTTCCAAGCGGAAGATGAAAGTGAGGAAGATTGTGACATTCCCGAAGAACTGGCAAGATTAGTTGAGTATGAGCACACAGATCTTCAGCCACATAAGGAGCAGGTTGAGACCATCAATCTTGGCACTGATGAAGACAAGAAGGAAGTCAAGATTGGTACAACGCTTGGGGCAGACATCAGAGAAAGATTGGTCAAGCTTCTCAGAGAGTATGTAGATGTGTTTGCATGGTCATATCAGGATATGCCCGGCTTAGACACAGACATAGTGGTCCACAAGTTACCTCTTCGACCAGATTGTCTTCCTGTAAAGCAAAAGCTTCGAAGAACAAGACCAGACATGGCTCTGAAGATTCGAGAAGAGGTCAAAAGGCAGTTTGATGCGGGATTCCTCGCAGTTGCAAGGTACCCTGAGTGGGTAGCTAATATTGTGCCAGTCCCTAAAAAGGATGGCAAAGTCAGAATGTGTGTGGACTATAGGGATTTGAACAAAGCCAGTCCGAAGGACGATTTCCCTCTCCCGCATATTGATACTTTGGTTGACAACACTGCTAAATTTGCTGTTTTCTCTTTCATGGATGGGTTTTCAGGATACAACCAGATCAAGATGGATCCTGACGATATGGAAAAGACTACATTCATCACACCATGGGGCACTTATTGTTACAAAGTTATGCCATTTGGTCTCAGAAATGCAGGAGCCACTTATCAGAGGGCAATGGTCACCCTTTTCCATGATATGATGCATAAAGAGATAGAAGTTTATGTGGATGATATGATTGCCAAATCACAGAGTGAGGAGGATCATTTGAATCATCTCTTGAAGTTATTTGAGCGTCTCAGAAAGTTCCAACTGCGTCTGAATCCAGCTAAGTGTACTTTTGGTGTCCGATCAGGAAAGTTACTTGGTTTTATTGTTAGTCAGCAAGGAATTGAAGTAGATCCGGATAAGGTCAGAGCAATTCAAGAGATGCCAGCTCCAAAAACAGAAAAGCAAGTCAGAGGCTTCCTTGGAAGATTGAACTACATCTCCAGATTTATCTCCAACATGACTGCTACTTGTGAGCCTTTATTCAAGTTACTCCGGAAGAATCAAGCAATTGAGTGGAGTACTGATTGTCAACTGGCTTTTGAGAAGATTAAGGTTTATCTACAGGAACCTCCTATCTTGATCCCACCTACTCCAGGGAAGCCTCTTTTCATGTATCTGACTGTACTCGAGGGATCTATGGGTTGCGTATTAGGCCATCAAGACGAAACTGGTCGTAAGGAGCACGCCATTTATTACTTAAGCAAGAAGTTCACAGACTGCGAAAGCAGATATTCACTTTTAGAGAAAACTTGCTGTGCCTTGGCATGGGCGGCCAGACGCCTCAGGCAGTACATGATTTGTCACACTACTTTGTTGATCTCGAAAATGGATCCAATAAAGTACATCTTTGAGAAGCCTGCTTTGACTGGAAGACTCGCCCGTTGGCACATGTTGTTATCCGAATATGATATCCAGTATGTAACCCAGAAGTCTATTAAGGGCAGTGTTTTATCTGAATACCTTGCTGATCATCCTGTCGAAGATTATGAACCTTTGAAATTCGATTTCCCGGACGAAGACATTATGTTGATAAAGGACTATGAAGTTCCAGGTCTAGATGAAGGTCCCGAGCCAGGGTCTCGTTGGAAGATGATGTTTGATGGTTCCTCTAACTACATGGGGCATGGTGTAGGAGTTGTCTTGATGAATCCCGATGGTGGTTATACTCCTTTCACAGCCAAATTATGTTTTGAATGTACAAACAACATTGCTGAGTATGAAGCGTGTGTTTTAGGTATCGAAGCTGCAATCGATACTAGAATCAAGATTCTGGATGTATATGGAGACTCAGCTTTGGTAATATACCAAGTCAAAGGTGAATGGGAGACTCGTGACGAGAAGTTGATCCCATATCGTGCCCACATTGTGGAATTGATCAAATACTTTGATGAAGTAACTTTCCATCATGTTCCTAGGGCAAAAAATCAAATTGCAGATGCTTTGGCTATGTTGGCATCTATGTTTCAAGTCAGATTTCTTAATGAAGCTCCACTCATTACAATCGAGCGAAGAACTGCACCCGCCTACTGCCTACTGGTCGAAGAGGAAACTGATGAGAAACCGTGGTTCTATGACATCAAGAACTATTTGCAGAATCAGGAGTACCCAGCTGACGCAACAAATCTAGATAAGAAGACTCTGAGAAGATTGGCGTCCAAGTTTTTCCTCAGCAACAATGTGCTTTACAAGAGAAATCATGATATGATTCTGCTCAGATGTGTGGACAAGCGCGAAGCAGACTTATTGATCAGGGAAATCCATGAAGGATCATTTGGAACACATGCCAATGGACATGCCATGTCCAGGAAGATTTTGAGAGCTGGATACTTCTGGTTGACCATGGAATCAGATTGTTTCAAATATGCCAGGAAGTGTCATAAATGCCAGATTTATGCCGACAAGGTGCACGTACCTCCAACACTTTTGAATGTTCTGTCATCGCCTTGGCCTTTCTCAATGTGGGGCATTGACATGATAGGGGCAATTGAACCTAAAGCTTCCAACGGTCATCGGTTTATCTTGGTCGCAATTGATTATTTCACCAAATGGGTAGAAGCAGTTTCCTACGCCAATGTGACAAAGCAAGTGGTTGCCCGTTTCATCAAGAACCAAATTATCTGCCGCTATGGAATCCCAAGCCGAATCATAACAGATAATGGGACCAATTTGAACAACAAAACAATGAAAGAGTTGTGTGAGACATTCAAGATTGAACATCATAACTCTTCTCCGTATCGTCCGAAGATGAATGGAGCTGTTGAAGCTGCAAACAAGAACATCAAAAAGATTCTGTAGAAGATGGTAAAAACTTACAAAGATTGGCACGAGATGTTACCATATGCTTTACACGGATACAGAACATCAGTTCGCACTTCAACAGGGGCAACCCCTTTCTCTCTGGTGTATGGGATGGATGCAGTTCTCCCTATTGAAGTAGAGATACCATCTTTAAGAATCTTGATGGAAACCAAACTGGAGGAAGCTGAGTGGGTCCAGAACAGGTTTGACCAACTGAACCTCATTGATGAGAAGAGAATGACCGCCATGTGCCATGGCCAGTTGTACCAAAAGCGCATCAAGAGAGCATTTGACAAGAAAGTCCGTATCCGAGAATTCAAAGAAGGAGATCTTGTACTCAAGAAAATCTTGCCAGTCCACAAAGACATGCGTGGAAAATGGAGTCCCAACTATGAAGGCCCATATGTTGTGAAGGTGGCATTTTCCGGAGGTTCTTTAATCCTTACAACTATGGATGGTGAACAGCTGAAACACCCAGTGAATTCTGATGCAGTCAAAAAATATTATGCCTAAATAAAACCCGATAGGTCGAAAACCAGAAATGGCGACCTAGGCAAAAATGGGTAGCCCGGTGGATCAAAACCTATGAAGGAGATCCAGGCAAAAGTTAGGGATAAAAAAATGAAAAAATAAGAGCTCGCTAAGTTGAAAACCCGAAAGGGCGGCTTAGGCAAAAAAAGAGCGTCCCGGTGGATTGAAAACCCGAAAGGGCGGTCCAGGCAAAAGTTAGGGACAAAGGCATTTGACTGTGTCAGATGGTGTTTACCATTACTGAAGAATCATACTGGAAGATCGATCCAATTGCTCTCGTCGGAAGCAAGGTGTCGGGCAGTCTTAGTTATTAGGGATTGTAGTGGTCGTTGGATTCAATGTAGACCCTTCCCCATTGCCATTTTCAAATTGTAATTTCTCATGGAGTTTTTGCCATTGGCAAGCTACCATTCTTGAATAAAATACAAACTTTGCCTGTGAATTTTGTTGTTCAGCTTCTTATTTTCTTTTGTTATGCAAAATGCCATCACTTGATTACAATTTAACTCTGAAAATGACAAGTTTTTTTAGGAAATCTTTTTTTGGAAAACATACTGAAAAACTTTTAAGTTTCTTTGACTTTGGAAAATTGGAAAAAAAAAAAGAAACTTCTGCTTCCCCAAGAAGTCCTGGTTTGCAACAACACTTTTATGCTTTTATTACAGAAATCTCCATAGAAGTTCAAAACTGATAACACTCTTGGATGGATCCTTGGACCAGCATGATTTCCAAGTTCGAAGACATCTCCCCAGTGTTTTGCTATTTGCTCATCTGAGTATTGGTGTTGAGAGCCTACTCCTCTTTGAGTCTTGTCAAAACTCTTTGTCTCTTTAGAGTCAACATTTGCACATCATGATCATTCGCATCATGCTCAATCATGCGCATTTGACATTAGCATTTGTCTTTCCCCAGTTGTCGTCTGTCTAGCTCCAAGTCCAGATATCATTAGCGTTCAATTCATTGCTGTTGGTACCCGAAGTGGTTTACCATTTGTTTTGTCCCCAGTAATTGCTGGTGTTCCCTGTGAAACTCAAATTGTGGTTGGTATTTGTCTTTATGACCACCAATATCTCCTTGAAGTCCAATTGTCATTGGCACAAATCTTTTAAGCAGGTCCTGAAACCTTTTGCTTTAAATCCAAGTCCATTTGATTTTGGCACATACCTGTACCTTTCTCCTGATGGTTCCTGAAGGAATTTCCAGAGGTTGGATGTTTTATCTTACTTGTAAACTCCGACATATTTTGTTGTTACTTCTTTGCGTTAGCCGGTCGTTTAGGGCCGTTGATCTATCTTTGGGTGATCTGCATTCTATCCCCAATGCTAGCTGGTCGCATAGAGCCGCTACTAAATCACTGTGATTTCCTTCCTTATCCTCGATGTCAGCAGTTACATTTGAACCTGCTAATTCACCGTTTTGAATACTTTGACTACTTTGTCTTTATCATTCTTAGTGTCAACCGGTTTTTTAACTTGTTGCGCATTCACTTTGAGTGTATCTTGGTTTTCTTTTGTAGTGTCAATAGGTTTCGAACCTATTGTGCTTCCACTTCGAGTTTATTTTTTGTTGTTATTCATGGTGTCAGTTGGTCGCATTGAGCCGCTGCGCATTCACCTTGAATAAGCTTGTTGTCATTCTCAGTGACAGTTGGTCGCATCGAGCCGCTGCGCATTCACTTTGAATATTATGTTTATCATTTTCCAGTGCTAGCAGGTCGCATAGAGCCGTTGCACATTCCCTTTGAATGTTTATTTTGTTGTATTCTTGGTGACAGTTGGTCGCATCGAGCCGCTGCGCATTCACTTTGAATATTGTGTCGTTTCTATTTTCCAGTGACAGTTGGTCGCATCGAGCCGCTGCACTTTCCCCTTGAATATTTATTTTGTTTTATTCTTAGTGTCAGTTGGTCGCATCGAGCCGCTGTGCATTCACTTCGAATATTATGATTATCATTTTCAGTGACAGTTGGTCGCATAGAGCCACTGCACATTTCGCTTTGAATGTTTATTTTGTTGTATTCTTAGTGTCAGTTGGTCGCATCGAGCCGCTGCGCATTCACTTTGAATATGTTGCCTTTTACTTCTCAAAGTCATTTGGTCGCATAGAGCCATTGGTCTTCTACTTCGATTTATTTCCTTGTCTTGTTGTATTCTTAGTGTCAGTTGGTCGCATCGAGCCGCTGCACAATTCACTGTGAATGTTTATCTTTGTTTGTATTCTTGGTGTCAGTTGGTCGCATCGAGCCGCTGCGCATTCACCTTGAATAAGCTTGTTGTCATTCTCAGAGTCAATTTGGTCGCATAGAGCCATTGATTTACCATTTCGATGTATTTCCTTGTCTAGTTTGTATTCTTGGTGTCAGCTGGTCGCATCGGGCCGCTGCGCATTCACTTTGAATATGTTGCCTTTTATTTCTCAAAGTTAATTTGGTCGCATAGAGCCATTGGTCTTCTACTTCTATTTATTTCCTTGTCTTGTTTGTGTTCTTGGTGTCAGTTGGTTGCATCGAGCCACTGTGCAGTCACTTTGAATTTTATTTTATTTTGTCTGTGTTCGTTGATCCAACGTTTTGGATTTCATTTTGTTCCCGTCTTTTGTTATTCTTAGTGTCAACAGTTACACTTGAACCTGTTGATTTATCACTTTGAATATGTCCCCATTTTCGTTTATTTATCCCCAGTGTCTGTCGTCCCCAGTGTCTGTCATCCCCAGTGAGTCGTGGCTTGTGGTCGTCGACATTCTCATTCTAATCGTTCATACCATAATCATCATTTCATTGCATAAGAGTTGCAGAGTTAGATAAGTTTGTAGTCCAGCATAGCATTGCATTTAGGGGCAAAATTTCCGGTTATTTCTATATTTAAATACCTTTCACCATGATCTCATGAGTGCCTATCGTCATTCAAACCATCTGGTAAAGTTATTTAAATAGGGGCAACTGTCATACCCCAAATTTTACCCCTAACTGCTCGCATCATAAATTCATCGCATTTAGCAGGGTATTCCAGATTTATTTTCCGTTGCTTTCTTCTCATTTTCTAGCTTCTATTTTAATTTAATTTCTTTTTTCTTATTAATGACTTTTTAATTCATCTTCATATTTTTAATTTTAATTTCTATGTTCGTTTCTATTTGTAAGTTCCTATTTTAAAATCTTATCTCAATTTCTATTTCTAATTGTTTAGTTCAATTTTCAAATTTTTCTAAACTTATTTGTTACTTCTTTTCATTTTTAAATTAATTTTTATTTCATTTTCAAATTTTTATTTTTGACTTTATTTTCTATTCTTCAATTTTTAATTTTATTTCATTTTCAAGTTGTAATTTCTAAATTTAACGTCAATTTCTAATTCATGTATTTATTTTCTAAATTCCAAATTTGTTTCTTTAGTTCTAAGTCATTTTAATTCCAAGTTAATTATTTAAGTTTCTAAATTATTTTTAATTTTAAGTTTATTTATTTTTCATTCACCTCTAGTTTAGGTTTATATTCTAATTTAAAATTCTCATTTCAAGTTTCAGTTTCAAGCTATAATCATAGTTTAAATAACAACTTTTATTCCAAATAATATTTGTTTATATTACAATTACAAAAAACTGCACAATACAAAAGCCAAAAATGCTACAACACAATCAGCCCCAAGGCAAAAATTCAGCAGTACAATGCATGCAGCCACCAACACAATCAGCCCCCAAAACAGGCCTGCTCCCTGCTCCACTTCTCCACCCACTGCTGCAAAATTCAGCATGTGTCTCCTCTCTCAAGACACCCTTCACCTACAAGTTTCATAGTACAATTTCAAATCAAAAACCATGAACCAAACAGCCATATAACACACTGTTGCATTAGAAACAAAACACACAAAAACCAGTCCCAAAATCAGCCCCATAACCCATCCTAAACAGCCACTAAATACACTCAAAACCATCAAAAATCTGCCATAAAACACTACAAGACCAGCCCACAAAAACAACCCAAAACAGTCTCAAAAATAACCACAAAAACAGTCCAAAAACACAGAAATCCAGCCAACTTAAACTTCAAAAAGAGGAGAAAAAGGAGAACAAAATTTCAACAACAACAAAGAGTAGACAGCAGTAGCAAGGAGTAGGAGCTTACCATCCGTGGATCCTTCACCCCGATAACATTCGGGTCGGTATTGATTTTTCTTTTCCCTTCACCTCTTTACAGCTTGTGTTCATAGATAGTTTCTTTTTTAGCTTCATTTCAAATCTGCACATAGAGTAAAAACTTCATATTAAAAAAGAGAATTTCAAAAAAAGCTTAACTTAAAACCAGTTCACAGAAACAACACCACTGCTGCCCTCACCATAGAACCACCTGAAAAAACAAAAAAAAAGCTGTTTAAAATAACCAAACAACCAAATCCAGCACCTGTTACTGTCATGCCAACAACACACAAACACAGTAAACCACTACCTTCATTGATCCGGACCGAAAACCTTTCAAACACCCAGAATCGTTGAACAAAACTGAACAAAACCAAGTGAAACCGTCCTCCGCCAACTAACTCTTCATCGCTAACCTCAGCTTCATAAACACATTCTAACAACCGAACACGCAAACTCAAGAAAAAAACAGAAATAATCAAAACCTTACCTTCGTTAACCCCGAAATCATAAGCTCACAAGCTGACTCTCCTTCATCAGACCCGAACACCACCGAATCAGTCCGCGAGCAAACACCGCAAAATCCACCGAAACTCACCACAAATCAAAGAACGCAGTGAGATCAGCGAGAGAGACAGAGAAGTTTGCACCGTTTTTTTCTTCTTCCACCGTCGATTGAAAAGCGGAGGCGGAGAGATTCGAGAGAAAAACAGTGAGAGATTCGCGAAGGAGACCTCACCGTAGAACAACCGCCGTGAGACTTTCCGTCACCGAACTGAGAATGAGCGAGATTGAGGGAAAAGTGTGTTGACGGTGATTTCATTGTATGCGTTTTTCTTTTCTCGTGATACTGAGAATTTTGGTTATTTACTTATTTATTTATTTACATGGTTTTGCTTTTATGAGTTGGTTGTTTGTTAATATGGACTTTAATTTTTGATCCGTCTGTTTCACTACTCAGCACCTTATCACATATCATACACAATGACCTTTTATTTATTTTTTTGTTTTTCTAGGTTTTGGATTCTATTAGTTTTGTATTTATTTATTATTTTTTCTAGATTTTTGAATCATGTTGGCCTTTGCCTATACGATTTATAACATACACCACCATATTATTAGTACATACACCATCCATTTTCTTTTGTTATTTTTTAAATTTTATTTAATTTCCTTTTATTTGATTTTATTATTATTTTGTTAGAGTTATTTGATTTGGTAGTATATTTGTAAGTAAAAAATCTTTCTATCTTTTTATTTTGATATCTTTCTTTTTATTTTAATCTTTCATTTTATGTTATTTCGGGCCGATGATATGACAAAGGTCACGATAAATCGTTTCCGATTAATCGTGACCAATATGAGGCCATTCATTTATTTATTTTTATTCTATTTATTTTATTCTATTTAATTTATTCTATTTTCAATTTATTTAAAAAAAATTATTAAAAAAAGAAATATATGTTAGATAATTATTTAATAATCTATCCATTTATTTTTCTCTTTTTAGGGCCTATGATAAGAATAGATGGTTTATTGATATTTGACTTTGTCAATTTTGTCTAAACCAATTTGAGGCCAATTTTTCTATTTCTTTATCATTTATCGATTTCTCGACTTATATTTTATTTATTTGGGCCGATGATATTACAAAAAGTCACGATAAATCGTTTCCGATTAATCGTGACCAATATGAGGCCATTCTATTTAATTCATTTATTTTTATTCTATTCTATTTAATTTATTCTATTTCAATTTATTTCACCTTATTTATTTTTTATTATTTATTTCTCGCACTTTTACACCATATTAACATTAATTTTCAAAATAATAAGTCCTTGGTCCAACGCCAAGTGAACTTCACATACACTTCACTCACACACGTAAGTCGGTCGTTTACGATCGCCATCTGCACATTCCTTACACTTCACAGCTTTTCTAACTTAAGAAAATTGACGCACCACGCTTGTCTTCCACCTCAGCATTCTCGATCCATATATCGAGCCATAGCCCAGTTACTAAGCCTTTGTCTTGTATTCCTGTTTATTTTATCCAATTTATTTTTGCAAGTAGCAACCTATGCCTTAGACTTAGGAGCTTGCACCCTCATTTATTTATTTACTTTCGTTTTTGCTTTTCAATCCAAAAGGGAAAGAACTCCTGCAGTTGACTCAATGTCATAGGAAGTTTAGCCGTCCCTAGTTACCATTTTGACCTTAGCAATTAGGTCCCTCATCCTTAGGTCCTTAACCATTAGGCCCTTAGCGTTTTATTTTATAACTTTTTTGTGACTTTGTTAAGTCACGTGAGTGTTTGCCATAACACTTACCTTCCCCCGCGAACCTTGAGCGTAACCAAGTGTTCGTTAATCCTTAGGAGAACTACGAGTGCTCTGATTCTATACCCGATACGTAGGCATCGATGCGATGTTGTGCGAGCACCATTAGAAATAAAACCCTAGGTTCCCATAATTTTAACAAGCAATAAATAACAAAAATACTAATATTAACAAGAGGTTCCCGTAGGATACTGCGGATGCTTAGGATGCTAACACCTTCCCTAGGTATAATCAACCCCCGAACCTAGTTTCTCCTTATTTAGGGTTTTTACGATCTTTTTCCCTTTTCCCTTTGGATTAAATTAAAGTCGGTGGTGAACATAAATGTTTTGCGATTCAAGCTTAATCAATAGCTTGGTATCCGATTCTCACCGTGACACATAACTTAACGGTTATCGAACAAAAGTCTCTGTATATCCCCCCTCTTTCTAGCTTCATTCTTTAGCCTCATGATCATGAGCAATTCATTCTCATTCTTACACTGACACATCATTTATACACTTCACACTCCTTTTACACTGACACCTGTACATCCTTTTCCAGCTCATTTATACACAAATTGCACTGACACTACCCCTTTAAAACACCAATCTTTCAAGCGTGGATCCCGTCGAGTACGACGGACAATCTGGGTGCTAATACCTTCCCAGGTTGTAACCAACCCCCTTTCTCAGTCTCTCTGGTTCGCGACCGTCTTGTCCATATCTTTTCTAGGTTTATGCAGCATTACCTTTCCTCCGGGATAAAAATGCCTAGCTGGCGACTCTATTCATCTCCAGTGAGTTCACTGCTGTGTGTTCTCATTGTCCCTCTCGCCGACCGTTCGCGTCTGTACCTTTATCTGGGCCTGGTCCCATTTATCGGGAGCGACAGCTTGGCGACTCTGCTGGGGACCCTTATACTGCAACCAGGGCTTCTGGTTCTTTCTGTGGGTTCCTCCTAGCGCTTGATTGATTTGTGTTTACTGGGGTGTTATGTGCTTGTTTGTTTACTGCTTTATGTACAGTTGTTTATTGGCTTTATTTATAGCTTTACATATATCATGCTGTCATGTTGTCTGGCTGGATCTGGTTTTGCTTTGGTGGGTGGGTGTTCTACTGAGAGTTAAGATCCTATACCTGGGATCTGAGTGACACCTAGGCTAGAGTGGTTCATATTCTTTCCCATTCCATCTCGGTCTGGTGCGGGAATATGAAACACGGTTTAGATATGGGTTTCTTCTTGAGAACTCTGTGTTGCAGATTTCCTGCAATGCTAGGGCTATCTGGGAAGCCTGCTAAGTCTGGATGACCTTTAGTATTGACCTTCAGAAACTGAGGTGAACTAGAGGAGGAATTTTTATGGTTATTGTAAACACTGTACCTCCGGGTTAGAAGTGTTTACACTTCTCATAACTGATCCAAGTCTGAGGATCCTTGTTTTAGAACACCACCTGTGAGGGGGTTGGGCTGTTTACAGGTTTGCAGGTACCCTTGGCCTCAACATACCCTGTTACTTTGATTTGATTAAGAATACTTCATTTTGGGACAGTTCTTGTGATTCTAAAACCCTGGACATGTGGCTCTTTATTTGAGCCCCCCACCTTGGTTACTGGATTTATAGACCTCCATTTGGAATTCTTGCACATACTTGGACCTATATCAGGGCATTTGATCAGATCCAGCTCAGTCACAAACCCTTGAATATCATTTGCATACATAATCATTGCATCATATT
Organism: Lathyrus aphaca; assembly: GCA_963966055.1. Classification (NCBI taxonomy): domain Eukaryota; kingdom Viridiplantae; phylum Streptophyta; class Magnoliopsida; order Fabales; family Fabaceae; genus Lathyrus; species Lathyrus aphaca. The sequence goes on along the minus strand of OZ014525.1, from coordinate 198,015,113 downwards.
GACATTTGCTTATTTGTGTTTCAGGGTATCCATCTTCATTTGGTTTTGGTTTTGACCCCATCTTCAGTATTGACCCATCTTCATCAGCATCTGCCTCAGCTATCAATCATCTACTTCAGTCACCTGCACCAGCCAATCAGTGGCCCATTCTTCAGTGTTATCATCAGCACCTGTCTCTACTCATCTCCAGCATCATGGCACCTAAAAAGAGCAACATCACATACCACTTCTTCCAGCCAGAGCTAGCATATATCAGGAGGATTCAGACCCTGATCACTCCAGACCACATACCATTGTTCAGGGAACACTTTGGAGATATACTTGATATGGTTATGGATCTGGACCCTTCACAGAGAAGCCTGATCCACACTTGTCTTCAGTTTTATGATCCCCCACTGAGGTGTTTCACTTTTCAGGACTTTCAGTTGGGCCCCTTATTGGAAGAATACTCGTCATTAGTTGGTATACCTATCAGGGGTGGAATCCCTTTCAACCCTGAGATGGTCTTTCCTGGTAATGAAGAGGTAGCAAAGGCCTTGCATCTGGAATCAGTTCTGATTGGACAACATTTGACTTCTAAGGCTGGAATCCCTGGCTTCCATCTGGATTTCTTGATCTCTCAAGCTACCCTGAAAGCTTCTTTAGGAGAGTGGAAAGTTGTCTGTGCTTTATTGGCCCTGAGCATATATGGAATTGTATTGTTTGCAGATGAGCCTCGATTCATTAGCAAGAATGCAATCCATCTTTTCATCCTGAAGAACCCAGTGCCCACTTTATTGGGGGATCTCTATTACTCAGTGCATCAGAGGAATGAAAAGCAGAGGGGAAGATTAGTGAGGTGTTGTGCTCCATTGTTTCATACTTGGCTTCTCAGGCATCTACCCAGGACAGATGCATTTTTGAATCCTCATCAGCAGAGAAACTGGGCTAAGAGACTCACTGCTCTAACTTCAGCCGATATCAGATGGTGTACTCAAAGCACCAAAGGCAGGGATATCATCACCAACTGTGGGCATTTTCCCAATGTGCCCTTAATAGGAGTTAAGGGTAGTATTAATTACATTCCTCTGCTGTTCAGAAGGCAACTGGGCTATGCACTGGTCCACACTCCTAAGGCACAGGACTTGGTTGAGACTCTTTATTGTGAGAACAAGCCTAATCTGGCTATTGTTAGGCAGGCAGCCTGGGCCTGGGATAATGTTCAAACCAAGGGAGTAACCATTCTGGGAAAGTGCAACAATGTGGCATCAGCACAATATTATGAGTGGTCCCATGCCAGGGCTCAATTCTCTGGAATGCCCTTTACCATGGAGGATATGCCTGGACCATCCTCAGCACCACCCCCTGCCACTGTCAGTTTGGAGGAGTTTGAGAGCTTGAAAGAAAGAAATGAGAAGTTGACTCAGGCTTTGCAGAGGACCCTCCGGGAGAGGAGTGATGGCAGGTTGGATATTGAGAGGTTAGAGAAGTTGAGAGTGGAGCATCTGGCTAAGATTGAGAAGTCTGGGGATTATATCAAAAAGTCTAAGGCCGGAGAACAAATTCTGAAGAATGCTTGCAAGGAAGCCCAGTTCCAGAAAGCAAGGACAGACTTGTATCTGAAGGAGAGTCAGGCTAGGTGGGTCAGGATCACCGAAGCTCATACTCTGGAGGACAAGAAGGTCCAAGACAAGATGGAGCAACTGGAAGCTAGTGCAAAAGAGCAGCAGGAAGCCCTGGAAGCAGCCCAGAGGGAGATATCAGAGCTGAAGATCAAAGCTGGAGTGAAGAGGTCAAAGGACCAAAGTCAGCACAAGAAGCTAACAGCAACTGTTGCTACCCGGAATCTCCTCATCAGGAATCTCACGGAGCGTCCAGCTGATCCTGTGACCGAAGAACTTATCAAGGAAGTTCGGGAGGATGAGTTTGGTCTTGGTGTTTAACCATTTGTTTGTTGTTGCTTTCATTCCATGTACTTTTGTTTTCCTGTAATATATTTTGACCCCTCGGAGGGCTTGTATTTGTAAACGAACTATGTACCATTTTGCTTCTTGTAATATATGTATTAGTTTGTTCCATCCGAGTTTATTTCGAAAGCAACATCAACAGCATCTTCAAAGGTCTGGAAGGGTCAAAACTGAATGCCAAGCCGGATACCTTGAAAACAAATAAGCATACTGCATTGCATGCTAACCTTTTGTTTTTTTTTGTAGGTTTTTGTTTTATTGCTACTAACTCTGTTGTGATGCTCAGGAACTATTGCTCGACGCCGGGTATTTCCCCTCAACCGTCTGCACCGTTATCCAACCCGTAACAACCTTCCGGGCATACAAATGGATCAGGTACAGCAGGACCTTGCAGGGGTTAGAAATCAAATGGCAAACGAAAGATTGGAAATGAGAACGCAGATGACTCAGTTTATGGAAGTGATGAACAACATGGCTCAGAGCCAGGAAAGATTGAGGGCCATGGTGGAAAGGCAAAATCAAGAAGATCCACATATAGGGACTGCCGACACCAGCAACAATGAAAGGGTCCAACCTCATGTTAACCCCCTGTATTTGGCCCCCATCTTCATCCAGAGGTCAATATTCCTGCAAATGTTCAAGGGACTGCCACTGCAGGCAGGGTACTGCAAGAAGACCCCCAGGAGGATCAATTCACAGTAATGGGTGCTGGGGAGGAAGCTTATGATAGAAGGCTGGATGAGATAGATGAGAAATTGAGGTCCTTAGAGTCTCAAAATTCTTTGGGTTTCGATGTCATGGACATGGGCTTGGTAGATGGGGTCAGGATTCCCCATAAGTTCAAGCCTCCTTATTTTGAAAAATACAATGGGACTTCATGCCCCCGGACTCATTTACAATCATTTCTGGGAAGGCTGAAAGCCTATACTATGGATGAGAAGCTCTGGATGTTCTATTTTGAAGATAGCTTGACAGGAGCTTCAAGAGAATGGTACTCTCATCTGACGAGAGCAACTATTAGGTGTTGGAAAGACCTGGCAGAAGCCTTTATCAGACAGTATCAGTACAACTTAGATATGGCACCCAACAGGACCCTCCTAATGGGAATGTCACAGTCGTCAAGAGAAAGTTTTCGAGAATATGCCCAGAGATGGAGGAAATTGGCTGCTGCTGTTCAGCCACCTATGTCTGAGAGGGAAATGGCAGATATGTTTATGAACACCCTCCAGGGAACATATATTGACAGGCTGGCTGCTTTCTCTTCCACTAGCTTTGCGGATGTTGTCATAGCTGGGGAGAGAATTGAGAGCCTGTTAAAAATGGGCAAGATTTCTGACAATGGTGCCAACTCGTCCAGTAGTACGAGGAAGCCTTTTGCAGGCCCAAGAAGAACTGGCGAGACCAATGCCATCCACACCAACAGGGGCAGACCCCAATATGTTCACAGGTCAGTGGCAGCAGTCACCATTCCCGCTCCAGCTCATCCTCAACCAGTTTATCAACCTCCGCAGCAAAACTATCAGCAACAACCTCAGTACCATCAACAAGCTCAGTATCCTCCAAGGAACTACAACAACACCAACAACAACAACCAGCAAAGGCCATTTCAGCAGAGGCCATCTCAAGCCAATAGGGTGATCGATCCGATCCCTATGCCATATGCTACATTGCTGCCACAACTCCTGAAACTCAACCTGGTTGAGCTAAGGACGCTGGCACCTCCGGATCCTAATAGTCTGCCAAGAAATTATGACTCCAACGCCAGATGTGCTTTTCATTCAAATGCACCTGGCCACAGTACAGAAAAGTGCAGAGCCTTGCACATGAAGGTACAAGACCTGGTAGACTCTAAAGCCTTGAATTTCGCACCACCACCCAATGTCAATAAGAACCCAATGCCAAACCACGGTGGTCCCAGAATTAACGCTATCGAAGAAGACAAGTCGTCTTATTTAATAACCAGTGTGGGTCAGATCCGGACACCGTTGGTAGAGATCAAGGCTCAACTCCTCGAATGTCAAATGTTCCCGGGGTGTGATTTAGGGTGCGCTTACTGCAATATTTCAGTAAATGGGTGTGATAACCTGAGGAATGGCATAGATGGTCTCATTCAGAGTGGCCAACTTCAAATCACCACATCATTTCCTACAAATCCAGCAATCTCATCAGCAACAATTCCGGTATCTCCTACAACTGCAACAACCATTGTTCCTGACAATTCTTCGGCTTCATCAACAAGTATTTCATCTGTCGTTTCAACTAGTCAGATATCAACAAATGTTCCTTCTACAACTCCAGCACCGCTCCATTTTGAAACTCCTACAACAACAACATCCATCCTTCCAACAATGTCTCCTACAACATCAGCAACAAATCATGAAGATGTCTCAACCGTTACAATCTATTATGATCCAGAAAATAATACTGCTTACAACTCACAAAGTGCTGCTCCCATCAGAGCACCGGTCACGATATATTACGATCCACAAACTATCACAATTCCTTCCGCAGCTGCAATTAGTCCAGTCACTATCACGGTGCCTGGGCCGGTACCTTATGAAAGCAGCAATGCCATCCCATGGCATTACGGCTCTGATTTGTATTGCGAAGGACAAAAAATCACTTTTGAATCATCAACCCCTGCACCACAAATAGACAATGTGGGAGGAGGCAGAGGCTTCACTCGAAGCGGACGTCTCTTTGCCCCACAAATTCAGAGACCCACTGCCGAAGCAGAAGCTGCTGCCAAGGCAAAAGGGAAAAGCTTGGCGCAGGAAGATCAGACTGTTAAAGAAGCTTTGAAAACGCCCTTTGATCAAGAGGTTGATGAGTTCATGCGAATCATCAAGAAGAGTGATTATAAAGTAGTGGATCAGCTTCATTAGACGCCTTCCAAGATCTCAATCCTATCATTGCTTATGTGCTCCGAAGCCCATCGGAACGCACTACTCAAAGTCTTGCACGCAGCTTACGTGCCTGAAGAGATCACTGTCAATCAGCTGGAAGCTGTAGTTGGAAATGTTAATGCTAGTCATGGACTAGGGTTCACCAACACTGATTTGACAACGGAAGGCCGCAACCATAACAAGGCATTGCACATAACCATGGAATGTAAAGGTGCTGTCCTTTCCCATGTGCTGGTAGACACGGGGTCATCCCTCAATGTCTTACCTAAAAAGGCCCTGGTGAAGCTAGAATATGACGGATTGGCGTTAAGACCCAGCAACCTGGTGGTGAGAGCCTTTGATGGTTCAAAGAGATCGGTTCTGGGAGAGATTGAGTTGCCCATAACGATTGGCCCGCAAACTTTCAAAACGACCTTCTACGTGATGGATATACAGCCTGCCTACAGCTGTCTATTGGGTAGGCCATGGATTCACGCCGCTGGCGCCGTGACCTCTACCCTTCACCAGAAGTTAAAATACGAGTGGGAGGGCCAAATCGTTACAATCTGTGGAGAGGAGGATATTTTTGTCAGCCATCTGGCTACTTATAAATACATTGAGATGGATGGGGAGATCCATGAAACAATGAGTCAGGGGTTCGAAGCTTTGAACGTGAATGAAACATCTGCTGTACCTGGAACTTCAATGACATCATACCAACAAGCCCGGAAGGTTGTTGAGGAAGGAACCGCCCAAGGCTGGGGAAAATTGTTACCGGTGGAAAAGAAAGAGGACATATTTGGGTTGGGTTACAAACCAACTCAACAAGATCAAGCAGAGGCTGCCAAAAAGCCCAACTTTGTTAGTAGGGGGATGCTCACCCCTGATGCTGTCAACAACTTGGAAGATGAGTCAGAAGATGAGCGCAACCTGGAGAGCTGGATACGTCCAAGGATCCCGGGGAGCCGTATCTCAAACTGGTCTTCCCAGGAAATTATAAGAGTTACTCATGCAGAGTAATTATTATTTCCTGTATTTTTATAGCATGCATCAAAGTCTTGCATCTTGCCCAAGATGACAAGACTCATTTTGTAATCGGGCCATCTGTACATTTTGTGCAACAAGATTAATCAATGAAATATCAGACATCTTTTTGCAAACGAGTCCTTTTTCTTTTCCGTTCACTGTTTTTCCATTTTTCTTTTTGTACAAAAAAATAAATGGCAATGTTTTCAAAATGACAACTTTATTTCACTTTTCTAAAACAAGATTAAAATCAAATCACTAAAATGAACAAACTGAACCCTTGCAGAGAGTGCCTTCCAGACAGCACCGACAACAGCACGGCTATGACCTCGTATGACTTTGACAATCCAATCAATCAAGCTGATGAAGGGGTTGAAGAAGAGTATGAGCTTCCTGAGGAGCTAGCCAGGTTGTTAAGACAAGAGGAAAAGGTTATTACTCCTCACCAGGAGGAGGTTGAAGTGATCAATCTTGGTACAGATGAAGACGTGAAAGAAGTTAAAATTGGGGCCTGCCTGCAAGACTCAGTGAAGAGACAACTGATTGACCTGCTTCGAGAGTATGTGGATGTGTTTGCTTGGTCTTATCAAGATATGCCAGGGTTGGACACCGACATTGTTGTGCACAAGCTGCCTTTGAGAGAAGAATGCCCGCCGGTTAAACAGAAACTGCGCCGTACTCGTCCAGACATGGCAATGAAGATCAAGGAAGAGGTACAAAAGCAATGGGACGCCGGGTTCCTTGCCGTAACTAGCTATCCACCGTGGGTTGCTAATATAGTACCTGTGCCTAAAAAGGACGGCAAAGTAAGAATGTGTGTAGACTACCGGGATCTGAACAGAGCTAGCCCGAAAGATGACTTCCCTTTACCTCACATTGATGTATTGGTGGATAACACGACTCAGTTCTCGGTGTTCTCCTTCATGGACGGATTTTCAGGATACAATCAGATCAAAATGTCACCTGAAGACATGGAGAAGACAACCTTCATCACACCCTGGGGCACGTTCTGCTACAAGGTAATGCCATTTGGGCTCAAGAATGCTGGTGCAACATATCAACGGGCTATGGTGACATTATTCCACGACATGATCCATAAGGAAATCGAATGTTATGTGGATGACATGATTGCCAAGTCCCTCACTGAAGAAGATCACCTGGTAAATCTGCTGAAATTGTTCAAGCGTCTGAGGAAATACCAACTGAAGTTGAACCCCAACAAATGCACATTCGGGGTGCGATCCGGTAAGCTGTTGGGATTTATTGTAAGTGAGAAAGGGATCGAAGTTGACCCTGATAAAGTCAAAGCCATCCAAGAGATGCCTGCACCGAAGACAGAGAAAGAAGTTCGAGGGTTCTTAGGTCGATTGAACTACATCTCAAGGTTCATATCTCACCTTACAGCAACCTGTGAGCCCATGTTCAAATTGTTAAGAAAAGAACAGACGGTCAGGTGGAATGAAGACTGCCAGAAGGCATTTGACAAGATCAAGGAATACTTACAAGAGCCTCCAATCCTTATGCCTCCAGTTGAAGGAAGACCTTTGATAATGTACTTGACAGTATTAGAAGAGTCAATGGGGTGTGTGCTGGGCCAGCATGACGAGTCTGGTCGAAAAGAGTATGCAATATACTACCTAAGCAAAAAGTTTACCGACTGTGAACAGCGTTATTCACTGCTCGAGAAAACTTGCTGTGCTTTAGCGTGGGCTGCTCGCCGACTAAGGCAGTATATGTTGACCCACACCACTTTGTTGATCTTAAAAATGGACCCAGTTAAGTACATATTTGAGAAGCCAGCTCTTACCGGACGGGTTGCAAGATGGCAAATGATTCTTACAGAGTATGACATTCAGTACACTTCTCAGAAAGCCATCAAGGGCAGTGTACTGTCTGAATATCTTGCTGAGCAACCTATTGATGATTACCAGCCTATGAGATTTGACTTCCCTGATGAAGACATCATGTTCATAAAAGCGAAAGATCATGAAGATCCTATTCACACCGAAGGGCCCGACCCGGAAGAAGAATGGACTATGATGTTTGATGGGGCTGTTAACATGAATGGTCGTGGTGTTGGTGCAGTACTCATTACACCTAAAGGAGTTCACATGCCTTTCTCGGCAAAACTCACTTTCAACTGCACTAACAACGAAGCTGAATACGAAGCTTGCATTATGGGTCTTGAGGAAGCCATTGACCTCAGGATCAAGACACTGACCGTGTTCGGAGATTCAGCTTTGGTAGTCAATCAAACCAATGGCAAATGGTACACCCACCAGGATCATCTGATACCTTACAGGGATTATACAAGGAGGTTATTGACTTTCTTCACAACAGTCAAGCTTGAGTATATCCCTCGGGACGAGAATCAGTTTGCAGATGCTCTTGCTACCATTTCATCCATGATCAAAGTTCAAGCTGCTAACTTTGTACCTCAGATTTCAGTGTCCAGACTTGATAGACCAGCATATGTGTTCGCAGCAGAAGTTGACAAAGATGATAAGCCTTGGTTCCATGACATTAAATGCTTCTTGGAGGATCAAGCATACCCACCTGGGGCGTCTTCCAATGATAAGAAGACTTTGAGAAGGCTTGCTGGTAGTTTCTTTCTGAACACTGATGGGTCTTTATACAAAAGGAACTTTGATATGGTACTCCTCAGATGTGTTGATAAGACAGAAGCAGACTTGTTGATGCACGAGGTGCACGAAGGATCCTTTGGTACCCATGCTGGAGGACATGCCATGGCTAAGAAGTTGTTAAGATCGGGTTATTACTGGATCACAATGGATGCCGACTGTTGTGCCTACGCCAGAAAATGCCACAAATGCCAGATCTACGCAGATAAGGTGCATGTGCCTCCCAATCCTTTGAACATCATGTCTTCACCATGGCCCTTTGCCATGTGGGGCATTGATATGATTGGCAAGATCGAGCCAACTGCTTCAAATGGCCACAGATTCATCCTGGTCGCCATTGACTATTTCACCAAATGGGTTGAAGCAGCATCATATGCAAATGTTACAAGACAAGTGGTAGCCAGGTTTCTGAAACGAGACATCATCTGTCGGTATGGAGTGCCCGAGCGAATCATTACTGATAATGGTTCCAATCTAAACAACAAAATGATGGCAGAGCTGTGTCGGGACTTCAAGATTCAACATCACAATTCTTCTCCTTACAGGCCAAAGATGAATGGCGCTGTTGAGGCAGCTAATAAGAATATTAAGAAGATTGTGCAGAAGATGGTAGTCACCTACAAGGACTGGCATGAGATGATACCGTTTGCCTTGCATGGGTACCGCACGTCAATCAGAACATCCACTGGGGCAACACCGTATCAGCTTGTGTATGGTATGGAAGCAGTCCTACCGGTTGAAGTTGAATTACCCTCTCTACGGGTACTGATGGATGTTAAACTGAGTGAAGCAGAATGGGTTCGGGCCCGATACGAACAACTGAGTCTGATCGAAGAGAAAAGGTTGGCTGCAATCTGTCATGGACAGTTATATCAGAAGAGAATGAAGAAAGCCTTCGATCAGAAAGTCAGGCACCGAGAGTACCAAGTAGGAGATCTTGTGCTGAAAAGAATCCTCCCTCCTCATACAGACCACAGGGGCAAATGGACTCCGAACTATGAAGGACCATTTGTGGTGAAGAAAGTTTTCTCTGGTGGAGCACTGATGCTCAGCACCATGGATGGTGAAGATTTCCCATCCCCTGTGAATTCAGATGCAGTTAAAAAATACTTCGCATAAAAATGACCCGCTGGACACAAAAACAGAATGTAAGTCCAGGCAAAAATAGGGCATCCCGGCGAGTCAAAAACAGAATAAAAGACTCGGGCAAAAATAAGGGAAAATAAAAAAAAATGTACACCCGCCGAGTTGAAAAGCCACATTGGACAGCTCAGGCAAAAAATGGGTATCCCGATGGATTGAAAACCCGAAAGGGCGATCCATGCAAAATAAGGGAATAAGCGAACAACTGCACTCTGAATTCGTCTGTATCACTTACAACTTGGTAAGCTTCGAAAGGATCAAGCTTCAATCAGAATCAGCCTTCTTCAGAAAGCAAGATGAGAAGAATGTCAAAAGTCATGCAAGTCATAGCAAGAGAGGAAGCTCCTTAAAGCGTCATTAACATTGCCAGCACTTTGTTTCTCAATTTGTAGCAATCCCCTCATTTTAGGGGATTTGTTTCTTTGACTGTATCTCGCCGATTCAGGGCATGTGAATTAATAAAATCAGATTTTCAGTCATGTCTCGTCTTGTACATTTTTTTATTTGCAAAAATGTCTGATATCTTAAAGAAAAACGATTGCATGGATACAGATGTTTATCTTCAAAAATAAAACATGCTTGCAGGAAATATGCTTACTCTCAGAAGTGTCTAAACTCCTATGACAGAATCCAGTAAAGGATACCTCGGGATTACTTGTGCGTTTCTCTATCTTTGCAGGATTGCAGGTATCCAGAATGCAACTTGAGGCACGAAAGTTTTGTCCCAGCAAGCTGACAAATCAACACTCAGCACTCAAAATGTCTTCTCCCCAGCCGAGTTGCTACTTATTACTTCTCCCCATCAGAGTGGCCAGGTATCACAGAAGGCGCCCATATCCCCAGCTGAGTCAAGAAGCTACCCCAACAGAATTTCTAGGGAGGCCTTTCAGTGATTCCTCTGTTTCTCCCCAGCCGAATTGCCATCCCGCCCTCAGCCGAGTACAACAATCAGGGAGCTATCTCCCCACAGAGTTCCAGCCTCTATCCAGAAGAGCAACGCATGAAAGATCACAACAGAGTGAAGAAAGCTTCTACAAACCCCAGCTGGGTCTCTCATTGACCCATTTCCCCAAGCAGATACATCTCATCATATCTACCAATGATCTCATCCCCAGCTGGGATGTCTACTTCAAACAGATCGATCGAAGATCTTCGCAGCAACGGGACCCGGATCCCGGTTTGGTATCTTTGCACAATCATAGCATTTGCATCATGTTCACCCACAAAGCGTAGCATTCCGTTTTAACACGGAGCATTACGGCAAAAATCCAACACATAGCATAATCATAAGCCGTGTCTTAAACCAACACTTGTGAATAATGACAGTTCATCAACGTACAGGAAAATCCCCACCAGAGTCCCCAGCAAAAGCAGCTGCCTCACAATCCACAAACACCAGTATATACTCATTTTGACACCCGTCCGTGCCATCTTTCCCCAGTAAAGTCGCCTGAACACTCTTTACGAACAAGATCACCCGTATTACAGATACTTCCTGACACCCGTCCGTGTCATGCTCCCAGCAGAAAGCCAAAGACATCCTCTTTGCGCTCACATTTACCTATATACATTTTCTTGACACCCGTCCGTGTCGTATCTCCAGCGCAGTCGCCTACACTTTTACAACCCATGTACTTGTTGATATTATTATACTTTTCTCTCTTGACACTCGTCCGTGTCACCCTCCCCAGCAGATAAACACTCATCTATACAATACTCATACTCACTACTCATGTTACACTCATACAGATACTCGTCCGTATCTTGTATATACCATTCATATCCCCACAGACTCGGCACTAGTCCTTGTTCTTTGTTAACTCGTTGGTACTCGTCCGTACCATCATCTCAGAACATGCGTCAAGCGTTTGTTTCTACATGATACTCGTCCGTATCATAGTCTTAAGGATGCTCGTCCGCATCTTTAATCCATACACTGTGTCAAAAACTTCTGTCTTCTTGAATATAGATACTCGCCTGTGTCTACTATTCCCCAGAAGAATCCTCTCAGATTCAACACTCGTCCGTGTTCTCTGTTAACCAGTTGATACTCGTCCGTATCATCATCTTTGAACACGTGTCAGTATTTGTTTCTATCCGATACTCGTCCGTATCATAGTCTTAAGGATGCTCGTCCGCATCTTTAATCTATACACAAATACCAAACACTTATACCTTTTGTTTTCTTGGATGTAAGCACTCGTCCGTGTTTACTATTCCCCAGTAGGTTACCAACAAACAAATTTTCTTTTTTATCTGACACTCGTCCTGTGTTATGAAAACCTTGAGAGCAGCCGTACCCTGCTAGGTGGTCGTCCTCCACCTCTTGATGGTCGTCCTCCATCATGCTCGTCCGATGGCCGTCCCCATCGTTGATTTTTTTTTAGCAGTTGTCCCCTGCTAGGTGGTCGTCCTCCACCTCTTGATGATCGTCCTTCATCAGTTTTATCCAATGGCCGTCCCCATTGTCGATTTTTGGTTATCTGGCATTCGTCCTATGTCATGATAAACCTTGAGAGCAGCCGTCCCCTGCTAGGTGGTCGTCCTCCACCTCTTGATGGTCGTCCTCCATCATGCTCATCCGATGGCCGTCCCCATCGTTGATTTTCTATCCGGCATTCGTCCTATGTCGCGATATTTTCGGCAGCCGTACCCTGCCAGGTGGTCGTCCTCCACCTTAGATAACCGTCCCTCATCTTAACCCAACAGAGCAGCCGTCCCCTGTTAGGTGATCATCCTTCACCTTTGATGACCGTACCTCATCATCGGTTTATTTCATCTATTCTTTAACCCGATGGCCGTCCCCGTCGTGGTCCTTTTTTTTTAGTTTAACCCGATGGCCATCCCCATCGTTGGTTACTTTGCTTTGTGAACTTGATGGTCGTCCCCGTCATGTTTCGTTAACTCCCAGAGAATCTTACAACTTTATCTTGATGGCCGTCCCCATCATAATTTCTTACTTTTCCCAGCTAGTCGGTCGTCCCCGTCTTGGCTTTACCTTTTATCCCCAGCATGTCGGCCGTCCCCGTCATTGCTTTATTTCCCACACTTTACAATATACTTTATTTTCCTTTACAATCTATATCCCTTTTCTTCTTCATTCTGTGAGTGAAAATTTTGGACTGTCTTTGGTATTCAACCACAAGTTATCCTGTTTGCCTGTTAAGCCGTTGCTTACAACCTGCACAGCTAACTCATGTTTGAATAGGGGCAGCTGTAAACACCCCAAATTTTCCCTCACCCATTCACACCATGGCTTGTGATCATTCCATATGCATAAACACAATCATATCATCTCATATCACATTTTTGATCCATTGCATTGGTTCTAAGTCATCTGCATCTAGGGTTTGTGATCTGAGAAATCCCAGAGCTTCTTGAGCCACTCCAAAGGTCATCAATCACTTCAAAGGGATCCATGTGTGTTCTTGTATCATATCACATCCTCTCAAAGTCAAAAATGCCAAAGAATCACAAGAACTGGGATTGGTATGGAAGCAGAGCCAAGTTTGACTGCACAGTTGACCTGAAACTAGGGTTTTAGTTTCAGAGGCCATAACTCCAAATTTTTTGGTCATTCTTGTTTCCATTGGTCTCTATATGGTATAGGGAGTATGCACATCAATTTTCATGAAGAAATTCCATGGGGAAGTCACCTGATCAAGAGTTGACTTTCTGGACAAGTCAGTGCAAAATCAGGGCATCTGAGGCCCCCAATGACCTAACCAAGGGTTGATCTTCATCATTTTGAGTGTATTTGATCTTTATTTGATCATGGAAGAAGGTTGAAGTTCACAAAATTCAAGAATTACAAGTTTTTGCAAAGTTGACTTTTTAGGGCATGGTTGACTTTTCATGAAATGTTATTTTATGCCACTTTGTCAACCCTTACTTTTTGATCCAAAAATGCTTCAAATGGAAAAACTTTGGTCATGAAAGTTGTAGATTAGATCTTTCCCTTTTCAAAAAGTACAAGAACATGATCTAATTCATTTTGGATCAAAAGTTATGGTGTGTCAAAGTTGGCAAAAATCACTAATTTTCAAGACATGCCTCAAATGAGAAACTTGCAAAAACTTTGTACCAAGGCATTTGTAACTTCTAATTCATGTCAAACCATTACACAAGCATCATGTAAGTCCTAAAGTTCAGATTGGATCAAGATTTCCTCATGTTTTATGGCTTGTGGGACAAGAAAGTTTCATGTGAACCAAGGATGATCAACTTGCAAAAACCATCATCACACCTCATCCACTTGTTGCCTACAATGCTGAACCATTCTAGCCTCACTCACACACCATGCTGCGCCAGCCCACATGCTTGTACCAGCCTAGGGCTCAACCCATGCTTTCCTTACACCAAAGTTGACATTTTGCAAAAGTGAACTTACCTATCACAGCAGGCCAGGTCACATCATCTGACCAATGGGATTATTTTATGCAAGCAAAATGCAGGCCATTACACATAGAAAGCAAGGCTGAAACACACAAGACCAATTCATTCACAAAATCACCCTCTCAAGCAAAACCTTTCGAATTTGTCTCCATAGCTCACAAACACAAAAACCAAGTCCATTGATCAACTCACCTGGCTTCACTGAGCCAAAACCAACAAGACTCAGGCCTGAACTAAGCAAGAACTGAGCTTCACCATTTTTCATCCTCAAAGCCAGAACTTTCGAATCTCACTTTCCAGCCATCAAACACCCCATTTCTCTTCACCAACAAGTCAAGCACACCCAAAGGAGCAAGAATCCACCATTGGAGTAGCCTGAAACCTCACCATTCCTGACTGTGAAACCTGCTGCACCAGAACTTTCCTCTTCAAACCAGCCATCCACAAGAACTTTGAAGCTTCTCTTTGAGTTCAAGGGAATCAAAGAAGTTCATTTGCACACAAAGGAGGCTCTGGAAGCTCAGTTTTGAAGCTTTCTAGCTCAGGTATGACCATGGATTCTTTTTCCTCAGAGCTTACATTTTAAGTTATAAATTGGTTGCTCATGTCTTGCTGGTCATGGGGATGGGTTTAGATTTAAAAATGAGTGAGAAATGAGGATTTACCAGGGCTCTGAAACTTTGCCCGTAAATCTTCATGGCTTCGATTCTCTTAGTTCAAGCATGAGAAATTTAGTTTGAGAGATGATTTGAGTGAGGTTTGAGTAGAGGAATGTTTCCCTGGCTTTAATTTGAAGAATGGTTGCCTGAATCATGATCTAGGGTTTTGTTGTCGCCGGAGAAGATGACTGGAGCTTCCCTCCGGTCACCTGAATGTTGTTAGCCCTAATCCCTGTAATTAATTTCCATTTGAATTTCATGCGTTAGATGGCCTGACTTTGTTGACTTCCCGCGTGCATGAATGGCCCAGATTCGTTCATTTGCCCTAATCCACTTTAGTTAGTTTAATTAATCATAATTAAATTAATTTAATCAGGACCAATCCAGGCCACTAGATCTGGCGCGTAGTCAACATTTTCAAACCCAGGGCAAATCCTAGCCCTCCATTCAGTTGACTTCAGTTTATTTCATTTTATTTTCATATTTTTCTCATATGTTTATACAATTTATTTAAAATAGTAAAAATGTTTTAAAAATTATGAAACTTTTTGTCAAGAGTTTCATTAATTTTTAAAACCCAAAAATATTTTTATTTTTATTTTTAGCATTAAAAAAGTATTTTTAAATATTTAAAAGTTTATTTTTAATTGATTAATGAAAATTAATTTATTAAAAATACTTTTAGGTATTTAAAAATCACCAAAAAATTCATGAAATGTTCTAAGACATTTAGAAACATTGTCCAACCTTCAAACCAAATTTATTTTTTTGATCTTGATGCATTTTGAGAATTTTTCATTGATTTAAAATCATTTTTATGCATTAATTTGATCCAAAGTTCCAAAAATCATTTCTGCCTATCCATGAGGAGTTGGACATTGATTCTTTTTGCATTGCATTGTGTTTAGCATGTAGTTTGTGAGATTAAATGGCCTTGATTTGATCTTTCATTTTCCATTTGTTTGGTAATTTTCTTGTTTAGGAACCCTAAAACCCTAGAAATCTTAAGAAAACCATAACTTGAAATTGGTTAAGAGTTGAGACCTCTCCTTTGGGAAGTGGGTTAGTATAGGTTTAGGGGTCCTTTGAGTGCATTTTCAATTTTTTATAATGTTGTTTGCTTCTGGTTTTGGTTTTTGTTTGTTGCATTGATCATAAACCCTAATTTGGGTTCCCATATGCATCCATCTTGCATTCTCTTGCATAACATGACTTGCCATGACATTTCAAACATCCATTTGATTCATTTGACATCATAAGACATATTGAAAGCATGTTTGATCATTGCATCATGTATTTTCCATGTTGCATGCCATGTGCACTTCATAACTTTTCATGTATGTTCATGGTTCCTAACTTGCTTCATTTGCATTCATGAACTTGTATGATCATTTCCATGTGCTGCCTCATGTTTGTAGCATCTCATAACATCATTAGCATCATGTAAATGCTTCTGGTTTTGTTTCTCATCATGTCATCTCATCCCATTTTGCATTGCATTGGATTTCTTTTCTAACCTTTCAGGTGGTAAGTGACTTTGAGAAGTGAATTTGCTTTCACTTCTCATAACTTTCTTCTCATCACTCTCTTGCATCCATGCTGCATTTTTATATGTGTTTGAGTTTGAGCTTGCTCATTCTTCTTCTTCCCACTTTCTTTCTTCAAGTGACTTGACTTCTTGAATGAAGCAAGTTACTTTGCTTCTCTTGATCCTTTCACCTGCTTCCTGGTGGTTCCATTGAAGATTTCTCTTGAAAACCTCACAAACCTTAGGAACAACCAAGCATGACAATGATTAGGGTTTTGATTAGTCTCCCCTCTTAGTTTTACCTTTGTGTCTCTTTGAGTCTTCTCTTCTCACCTCATAATCAGGGACTAAACCCTAAAGGCTTTAAGGCTTTGTGATTAAGCTTATGCCTGCATCCTTCTCTTAGGATGGAGTGTATAACTTTAATCCTAAGTGTTAAACCCTTAATGTGTTTAACTCCTTTAATCAATCCATCTAATAATCATCAAGACATCACACTTGTAACTTGGGCCTTGCATTAGGGTTCTAATTCTTCCTTAATTGGTTAAGAAGGACTAACCCTAGTATTAATGGACAAGTCCCCCTCAAGTTGTCTTACAAATCATAAAATCCACTTCATCATCATACTATTAAATAAAATCCAATTAATCAAAGGCTTGTTTTGTCATGAGTTTAATCCCTAATCATGGATTAAGTTGAGGAGTTTTACTCAGCTTAAACATTCTCATCTATTATCCTTCTATTAGGATGGTGTAATGAGTCTGTTAAATCCCTGATTATGGCTTAACCTCATTACTTAACACTAAACAAAAACACCAAAAACATCTAATTAATCTCAAGTAGGTTAATGATCTTAATCCTACACCAAAGGTGATTAAGTGTGAGAATCTGACTTCACACTTAAGGTACTCTCATCACCCCTAACCAGAGGGAAGATGTGATGAGTTTACTAAATCCATTGGTTTAGACTTAAGCTCATTAACTTATGACAAACTTTCAAAAGAAATAAAAGACTGAAAACACAAAAACAAACAATAATCGTCTCCTTCGGGATTCTTTTCTCATCATCTCCACTCACAAACGAGAACTTGCTTCTTCCGTCTAATGCAAGACAGTTTGCATCTGTGCCAAACAGATCATACACTTGGGCATAGGCAAGCAAGAAGTTCACAAGTCAATTCATCTTTCAGTCTCTTTGGGTCGAACTACGGTGTTCTGACTTCCTCATTGCACGAGAGGATACGTAGGCATAACTTAACGGTTATCGAACAAAAGTCTCTGTATATCCCCCCTCTTTCTAGCTTCATTCTTTAGCCTCATGATCATGAGCAATTCATTCTCATTCTTACACTGACACATCATTTATACACTTCACACTCCTTTTACACTGACACCTGTACATCCTTTTCCAGCTCATTTATACACAAATTGCACTGACACTACCCCTTTAAAACACCAATCTTTCAAGCGTGGATCCCGTCGAGTACGACGGACAATCTGGGTGCTAATACCTTCCCAGGTTGTAACCAACCCCCTTTCTCAGTCTCTCTGGTTCGCGACCGTCTTGTCCATATCTTTTCTAGGTTTATGCAGCATTACCTTTCCTCCGGGATAAAAATGCCTAGCTGGCGACTCTATTCATCTCCAGTGAGTTCACTGCTGTGTGTTCTCATTGTCCCTCTCGCCGACCGTTCGCGTCTGTACCTTTATCTGGGCCTGGTCCCATTTATCGGGAGCGACACAAACGTAGACACATTCTGATACTCCTATCAACAAACACTTTAGATGGAATCTATAGACCCATCTCTAAATACTCCGAATGGTATATTTAAGCCCATTCAAGCAATACAATAAAAACAATGTTACTTTGCGCACTGGCGAGTGCAAATTTTTTGGCTTTAAGTGTTCAATCATCTTCCACCTTTAGGTCACGAATGGCGTGCACGCCAGTCTAACTCCTCAGGTTTCAGAAAATTAAACTGGGGCAGTTGTTGTACCCCAAAATTTTCCCTCATATCTTCAAGACAATATCTCTCAAGAGGTCTCCTAATGTTCATAAGATTCTCAATTGTTCAAAGGAATTCAAGGTTTCATCAGACAAAGCCTCCTCCTAAGCAATAAATTTCAAATTAAGGTTTTGTGTTTTCCAAGGTAAATTGGACTTCCAAAGCCTCAAGTGGACTTCATGATATCCCATATACTTCAGAGGATCCTCATGTCAAGTTTCAAGACTTGCCCTACAAGTTTGGTCAGTCAGATGCTCAGATGATCAATAATTAGTTAACTTGGGTAAAAAGTCAAATATGGTCAACATACAGTCAAACATCAAAACAATTGGTCAACATCAATATTATGAAGTAAGATTCATCATTTTATCATGAGTTGATCATGATTCATCAAGAAAACCTCAAATTCATCACAAGGCAAAAGTTGCTAAATTAGGGTTTCTTAAGGAGAAAGTCAACTGAACTTTGACCAGCCCTAACTTTCACATACTTCATCATAAATTTACCATCCAAATGTAATTTTAAAGTAAATTCAATTCCCTACAACTTTCTGTCTCACAAGCCAAGGCCAGAAATGCTTCATTTGAGAGATATGGGCCAAGACATTACATGTCCTCTAAATAGTCAACAAAAAGCCAACTTTTTCAAAAGCTCATAACTTGAACGTGGAAGATCAAATGGACATGGGACCAAAAGGAGTGATTAAAGGAAAATTTAAGCTTTTTAAAACGTCCAAGAAGACATTCATATGATAAAAATTGAGAAAGTTGTGCATTGTTAAAGTTGAGCAAATTTGAGAAGGTGTATAAGGCAAACAAAGACATAAACTTGAGTTTTTGCTAAATGGACCTATCTTTTCATAATCCAAACTTAATCTTAAGTTAGTCCACGACCCCTAAGTGATATTTTATTATTTTTCTTTATTTATTTCATATTTTATTGGATTTAATTCATTTAAATTCAATTTTAATCAAAATAAATATGAAAAATCAAAGATTTGATATTTGGACTATTTTAGGATCAGATATTGAGATTTATTTACATAATATTTGATCCAAAATTCGTGCAAAACAAGAGGAGAAAGATATGATCACCAAATATGACCAAAATAGAAATTTTTCAAATCAAATTTCAATCAAATCCTATCATCCCAAAATAAATTGAACCCAAGCCCACAAGTTGATCTAAATCCTTCCTTTATAAATACATAACACCTTCAGATAGCAAGGACACAAATTTTTTGATCAAAGAGAGCATACAAAACTTCAAAAAAATTCAAGAGTAAGTAGGATTCGGTTTTAGGGTTGCAGCCATTCTCAAGAAAATTTGAAGGTTCAAACACGTTCTTGAGGTTCCTCTAAAGGTGTACCAATCATCACCTTGCTCCAAAGACTCTTACAATGCCATAACCGAATTTATTTATTTTGGTTTATTTTTCATTTTTCGATTTCATACTTTTACACATGATACATCTAATCTCTTTGCATATTTGTGTTTTGTATGATGTGAGCAAGCTATTTGGGTAATCAAATTGAAGTTTAGGTGCAAGAATCATGATATGCCATTGTTAGAGCTGGAAGCCGTGAGTTTGGGGAACCCTAGCTAGAAGCAATTTCAGACCAAATTGAATGGACCAATGAACTCAAAGGACTATTCTCAACGTCCCTCCCTCTATTTCTTGACCTCTTTTCTTTCTTTTTTATTTGTTTTTTCTTTTATTTTTCATTAAAATTAATTATTTAATTCAATTAATTTCTTAACCAATAAGAAAAATAGGTAACCTAATAATGTTTTTTCATAAATGTCATAAAATGCCAAAAAAAAATTTTTTTACATAATTAATACAAATTAAATTTATTTCATCAAATTATTTCTTTTTAATCAAACATTTTTAATAAAAATCAATTAATCAAAATCTAAGACTTTTATTTCTTTTATATTTTTCTTATCAATTTTAGAATAATTGTATAGGATGCGCAAAACTTGTAAATAATTTATTTTTCTCGCACAATTTTCTTTTTTCGAATAATGTAACTGCTAAAGCTTTGTAATAGTTTTAGGTTTATTTTCCGCACTTTACATTTTCTGCCAGGTTTTTTATATTTATGTATCTCTTCCAAAGTCATGTAATAGTTTAAATTAGGGTTTACTTTCCACATTGTAAATTGTTAGATGTATATGTAACACGGTGGGAGAACTGACTTTCTATAAATGTTGTGGATAACAAGAGTCACCACCGACTTTTATTTTATCCATGTGGAAAGGACATAAAAGAACAGGAAAGACCTATTTTTAAAAGACTTGAGTTCGGGGGGTAGGTTATATAAAAGGAAGGTGTTAGCACCCTTTATATTCATGGTTATCCATGGGCTCTTAGTTACTCAGCTCACTTAAATGTTTTTGAAAAGTGTGAAGTGTATGTGTATTTAGAAATTTGTCTAAGTACTTTGTAATGATCCTCGTATGGATGTATACAAAGCCTTGTTTGAAAATGTTTGAAAATATTGTGAGGTGTGAAAAGTATTTTTTAAAGGTGTGAGCAAGTAACTATGAGGTGCCTACCCTAGACTAAGTAATTCATGTTCTTATATGTTCTTTCAAGGGTAAGACTGTCTCTATTATTAAGGAATATGTAGTCATTACCTTGGATTTGTTAAGGGACGGGCGTAGGGTCATCGTACGGTCAATGAAGGCAACTATAGGGTGTCTTTAACAATTTGGGAGGGACTATCAATCTTTTAATCTGAAGGGACGAGATCAATTAGGCTACACCGTAGGCAACATCATAAGTACTTGATCTTTTAACCGAGGGAGGGACAAGATGATTTCTTATTAGGGTTTTTCTTAAGACACCCCACTTTCGAGGGACTTGACCGTTTATTTTAAGGTAACCAAGAGGGATAACCCTAGGAAGTGCAGACGGTGATCTTAGATCGACTTACGTGTGTGAATGTTTTTAATTATTTATCTTATTTAATTAATTTTCTAAGTCCAAATTAATTACAATCTGGTTTTTGCACTCCCTATTTACTAACCACGCAATCAAATAATATAATTAAAAGGACGGAAAAGTAAAACTACGCTATTACAGGGCTTTAGGGCAGAAACATAATTATACGAGCAGAAAGTAAATTACAATAATATTAAGCCTATACATTGTTTCTCTAATAATTTAAATAAAGCAAGAAATAAATATAAACAAAAATAATAAAGCAAAATTAAATAATAAAAAATTAGGGTTAGTATTTATTTTAGGGTTAGTGTAAAATTAGGTTAAGAATTAAAAAAAAAAAATTAGAGTGGTAAAATAAATTTATTAAGAAAAGTATGGTGTAATTAATAATTAATAATTAATTAAAATATAATGGACTAATTATATACAAGATTATTATTAGAGAAATAATTAGATTTTTTAATTAGAATTATAAAAGATGTTAACTAGGTTTTTATTTACAAAATACATAAATAATAAAAGTTATATACAAATTAAAAAATTTACCAATTAATTAATTGAAAAGACTAACAAATTAATTTAATTTTAGGAAAAAAAAATAAAGGTTATTATTTATATGAAATTATTGGTTTTATTTTATTTACAAAACATTGTTTTAAAAAAAAAAGTAGAAGAAATTAAATTTGAAGATTAAATTAGGGTTAATCATAATTGGTTATAGTTAATTATTTGTTTAGAAAATAATTGAGAATATGGAGGAAAAAACAAGAATGAAATAAATGAGAAAAACAAGAAAACAAAGGGATAATTGGTTATAGTTAATTATTTGTTTAGAAAATAATTGAGAATATGGAGGAAAAAACAAGAATGAAATAAATGAGAAAAACAAGAAAACAAAGGGACCTGGGATTTGAACCCAGGCCCTGTACCTTCCCATACGTCACTCTCCACCAGCTGGGATGCGCGTGCAGTGGTGATAATGGTTGGCAATGAATCATAATATATTAAACATGTTAAAATGTAATTAGAAGAAGAAAAAAATTGACGGAGGCCAACATCGAACCCACGCCCTATGCCCTTTCACCTAGACCTTTTGCCACTAAAGAATACGCCTGCATGTGTCAAACAATCAGCAAATAAACAAAAAATATTATATTAAAATTTGAAATTCTGACTGGCGCCAAAACCAGTCTTCTTCCTCCTTTGGCCTTACGAAAACACCTGCGAATTTACATACAAATTTTCCTGCGATTTTTCTCACATCCAGAACCTGCGAAAATCTTATCTCATAGAAAAACTTATAATTTCATTAAATTAATTTGGTCAATGTGATCTTTAGGAGATATATATTCTAGCCATGGTCTTCGAAGGGGTTTATATGGTTTCACAAGTTAAACCCTAAAACATGGTATCAAACCCTAACAATGGCAATTATAGCATTCGGCCCTGGAACTTCAAGAAAACGTGTAGAATCAATCTAAACAACATCACAATCAACAATATGAGACTAGAATTCGTTAATAATTCATACATAATGAGAATCGAAAAATTTAAAATAAGAGGGAAAATGTGATTCGGTTAATGCATTTAGGCATGTTTGGGATGTGAATGAGGATTGGGACAGCATCACGGATGTTCAAGGATCGTGTTTAAACCTTCAAAACGTCTTGAGATAACCTCTAACCAAAGATCCGAATGTGATTTTTCTTTAAAAATTTTGAGAGTGGTTCTTGTTCTTGGCCGATGTCCAATTGTCTCTCTTGTATTGGTTATGTCATATACTTATAGGTGAATGAATTAGGGGGAAAGAATGGGCTTGTGGATCACAAAATCTGATTGCTCGATGTGGAAGAAATCAACAATCACAAAAGTTCAAAAAATCACACCAATCCTTACTAATTTTGTTGTGCACGAATCTGGATATTTTCAATCAGTCTTAAATGTTTTTTAAGAGCTTCTAGAACAAGAATCACATCCAAATATTGAATTTTATATTTTATTTTGATTTAAATTGAATTTTAAAAAATAAATTATAAAAATCAGAAATAATTGGAATTGGTCGTGCTTGATGTTATTGTGAAGATTAGATTGCAATTTCATAAGCCCATTTGGAAAAAATTGGATTTGAGACCCTTTTTGCTCAATGCACCCTTTGAAAATTTCCCAACTTTAACAAGGCATAACTCTCTCAATTTTTAGGCTACGAAGGTGTTCATGGACTTTTTGGAAAGCTTAAAGAGTCTTATAACCAACCTTTTTGGTTCCATGTCCATATCATTTACCATTTTCAAATTATGAGCTCTGGAAAAAGTTGACTTTTAAAAGGACCTATAATGTCTTAGCTCATACCTTCCAAATGAAGCATTTTTAGGTTTGGCTTGTGAGACACAAAGTTGTAGAGAATTCAATTTCCTTCAAAATGAGTTTTGGATTAGAAATTTATGAAGAAGTATGTGAAAGTTATGGCTGGTCAAAGTTCAGTTGACATTTCCTTTGAAAACCCTAATTTAGAAACTCCTGATTCTTGATGATATGAAATTTCCTTGATGAATCATGATCAACCCTTGATTAAATGATGAATTTTACTTCATAATATTGATGTTGGCAAAAAATCTTGAAGTTTGACTTTAGTTTGACCACAGTTGACCTCAGTTTGACTTTTTAACCACTTTGATTGATTTTTGCATATTTGATCATCTGACTGGTCAAACTTATTGGGAAAGCTCTGAAACTTGACATAGGGATTCTTGAAGTCACACGGGATGTTATTAAGCTCACTTGAGGCCTTGGAAATCCATTTTTCTTGGAGAAAACCAAAACCCTAGTTCTGGATCCTTTGCTTAGGAGGAGGCTTTGTCTGAGGAAACTCTCAAACTTTCTGACCAATTGGGGACCTTGAGAACCTTATGATCATTGGGAAATCTTGAGAGACATTGCCTTGATTGTGGGAGGGAAAATTTTGTGGTACAACAGATGCCCCTGTTCAATTTTCTGAAACCTGAGGAGTTAGATTGGCATGCACGTCATTCGTGACTTGAAGGTTGAAGGGGATTGAACACAAAAGCCCAAAAATTTGCACTCGCTGGTGCCTAGAATAATACTGATTGTTGGTTGTATTGCTTGAATGGGCTTAAAGATGCCATTCAGAGAAAAGTTCTTACACTTCTTGGAGAATAAAGTAATTCAGAGTACGAAGATATAACTTTTGGAAAAATAAAACCCAAGGTGCAATGAGATAGCTTTTGGGAAAATAAAACCCAAGGTATAATGAGATAGCTTTTGGGAAAATAAAACCCAATGTGTAATGAGATAGCTTTTGGGAAAATAAAACCCAAGGTGTAATGAGATAGCTTTTGGGAAAATAAAACCCAAGGTGTAATGAGATAGCTTTTGGGAAGATAAAACAATGGCCCAAGGTAATGATATAACTTTTGGGAAGATAAACAACGACCCAAAGTGATAATAGGGTACTTGGGAAGATAAACAACGACCCAAGGTAATGGTATAACTTTTGGGAAGATAAACAATGACCCAAAGTGATAATAGGGTACTTGGGAAGATAAACCACGGCCCAAGGTAAGGGTATAACCTTTGGGAAGATAAACAACGGCCAAAAGTCATGATAGGTTACTTGGGAAGATAAACAACGACCCAAAGTCATGATAGGGTACTTGGGAAGATAAACAGAGGCCCAAGGTAATGGTATAACTTTTGGGAAGATAAACAACGGCCCAAAGTGATAATAAGGTACTTGGGAAGATAAACAACGGCCCAAGGTAAGGGTATAACTTTTGGGAAGATAAACAACGACCCAAAGTCATGATAGCGTACTTGGGAAGATAAACAACGGCCCAAGGTAATGGTATAACTTTTGGGAAGATAAACAACGGCCCAAAGTGATAATAGGGTACTTGGGAAGATAAACAACGACCCAAGGTAAGGGTATAACTTTTGGGAAGATAAACAACGGCCCAAAGTCATGATGATAGGGTACTTGGGAAGATAAACAACGACCTAAGGTAATGGCATAACTTTTGGGAAGATAAACAACGGCCCAAGGTGATGATAGGGTACTTGGGAAGATAAACAATGGCCCAAGGTAATGATATAACTTTTGGGAAGATAAACAACGACCCAAGGCAATGATATAGCTTTCGGGCGGATAAACAACGTCCCAAGATAATGATATAGCTTTTGGGAAGATAAACAACGTCCCAAGATAATGATATGGATTTTGGGAAGATAAACAATGGCCCAAGATAATGATTTGGCTTTTGGGAAGATAAACAACGGCCCAAGATAGCCTTTGGGAAGATAAACAATGGCCCAAGATAATGATATGGCTTTTGGGAAGATAAAAAACGGCCCAAGATAGCCTTTGGGAAGATAAACAACGACCCAAGATAATGATATAGATTTTGGGAAGATAAACAACGGCCCAAGATATAAGTTGTTGATGAAGTTTGTCTGCTGGAGAATTAACCTGAAAAACAAGGTTAGTTCTATGCAAATATCATGACGTATATAACACTTTGTAATATAATATTTCATGACAATGTTGTATGCGTATGATATGATATGATATGATATGATATGATGTATGTATGAATTATGTAGTTGAAGCGCATAAGTAGCTTCATAAAACAACTGCTGGTTGGGGAAAATAAATCCCGATTCGTTATTGAGAAATATGAAGACTTCGTTCCCGTCTTGTTTAAGAATATCGTACTTAGAACCTCCCGTTTTCGTTCGCCGTACTTCTTATTGAAGGATTAAGTTCCTGAATATCCTGACTGGGGATAAAAGAGATGGACATAGATCCGGGAGACCTATTCGGTTAAGTATCAACTGCTTGAAGACTTTGTAGAGTTGGAAGTACAAGATATTACTTGAAGTACTCCGTAAGAATATCCGTAAAGATTAATCTGTGGGGATGAACCGGCGAAGATTCGTTGAATTCCTACCTCCGTTCGTTCTTAGTAAATGCTATTATTGTATTTTATACATTTCTGCTAAACATCAATCATATTCAAAGGCATATATACATTCAAACATAACCAACAAACATTTCTAGCTTTAGTAAAAGGGGAAAAGTAAACCTGAATTTGGAAAACATTTATTCCTTGAATAAAGAGGGAAAAGTAAACCTGAACTCGAAGCAAAATTGTTTCAACTTTGAGAGTGTATAACCAATTGGATTTAGAGCTTCTGAGGTTCTTGACTTCCCCGAGTAATTTCCTAGAAATTCTCATGACTGGATCCGAAGACATGATACTGACATCATCTGATACTACTGGCGTAGTTAATTTCCACAATGGATTTTGATGAGAATCCAATATCAAGGTAATACAATTGTGATGGACCATATACACTTCGGGTATTAGATTTGGAAAGAGAGCGTTTCCCATTGGTTGAGGATGAATTGTCCCATAATGGAAGTATCTGAAAGGAGCTACCTCAAGAGAAACAAGCAGAAAACCCCACAATAATATGCCATTGGCATCGTGAACTCTGTAATGTTACCCTTGGTAATTCAGATAGATGAGGAGACCTGCCCTTGGCTACGTAAGCATAGTTGAATCTTGACTTGATTGCCCCAAATGAATTGGACAGTAACATGGCATGCCCCCTTTAGTTGAAGATAGTGACAATGCCTCTTTGTATATATTGTCTTTGATCCAGGAAGCAACTTTGTCTATCGGAAGGACTTTGGTTTATTGAACATTCGTCCTGTAAGTTCCTCTGTTTGTCAAACACTCAGTTATATTCAAACAATTATATTAAAAAATGCAATGCTTATGTCTGTCTTGAAGTTTTTAAAAAGAGTTATTTTAGTAAAACAATGTTTATGAAAACTGTGATATTAACTCAAGTTTTATAATAAGCCCTAAAGGAGTCAGGATACCTCTTTGTAGCAGTATACTTTTCAAATTAATCATGCTTCAGTTAGGTCTTTTAAAGGGTTGTAACGTGGTCTGGTTCGCGGTTTAAGAAGCAAAGGATAAAGGGTCAAATTTATTTGTACCCAACCCGTTCTTCGTGATGTTCTTCGGTCATATGTTCGGTTAACTTATGCATTGAGGCTCCAAAGTAGTTTGGAATTGTTACACTGACAATAGTTTATTTGAAGAACCAGTCATCTTTTCTTTTTTGGTTGAGGATTCATAGTGACCTTTTTTTTCTTTTGACCTTTTTATCCCTTCCTTTTTGCCTGAACTGTTTATTTCAAGATTACAGTCAGCGGGATGTCTCAATTATTTTTACTAAGTCTCCTTCATAGGTCTTAACTTAGTGAGTTTTTCTTTTGCTAGATATTGACTGTTGAACTTAGTGATTACAGGGAACCATCATTAGTTGTGTACAACACAGACAATTGGCATATTTGAGTTAACTGAGTAACTACCCTGCCCCAGGTTATGAATAAGGGTTTTAATTTGTGTGAGAATGAAAACTCCTACTTCATAGGCTCAAAAGGGTTGACTAGGGATTAATTTCCTTATATTTCCACTGTTTAGGAATTGAAACAATGCATGTACATCGTCAGCATAGTCTGTTCACAAGCATATTGCATAAGATTATGGTATTGTTTTCGTCATCCTCCCTCAAAAGGCTTACAACTTTATCAAGAGTTAGATATCACAAATAGCGAAGTAAAAGCATAATTTTAAGTATAGTGAAACGAATGGATTAATCCAAGACAAGCACACGCAATGCATTAATGTAAAATAAAGTTTGACATAATAGTAAATGTTTAAACCAATAAAAGAACTCAAATGAAAATTCAAATTTTCTCAAATCCTCCTCTAAACTTATTACTCCGAACGTCTGGTAGCTTTGATGTTTGACGGATGATAGGATAATTCAATCTGACCTTCTGGTGTAACCTCAAGGATTCCTTCATCAATCAGGTCTTGAATCTTATTCTTCAATGCCCAGAAACTATTAGTGTTATGTCCAGGAAAATTAGAGTGATAGCCACATCTTGCATTGGGATTATAGCAAGGAGAAGAAGTATTGGGCTTTCGAGGAGCGTCTGCCAAGATAATCAACTTCATTTTCAACAAGCATTGCAAAGCTTGTAACAGTGGTGTTTTGAATCGGGAGAATTTTCTTATACACTCCTTGTGTTGTGGTGGATTATCCATACAAGACTTTCTTTCCTCAACTGAAGAATTACCAGTAGTAGCCGGTCTCTTTCCTTCTCTTATCCTCATCCTCCTTTCAACTAAGTCAGTTTGTTTCATCGGAGGTTGAATGATGATTAGATCCCTAGCTCTATTATCTTGAAGCTTGTTGACAAAGATTCTCATCATTTCTTGCCCCTGGGCTAAGCTCTGGACAAGAGAAACCTGACCCTTCATCTGGATTTTCATCCCTGCTATCTCAGCTTGCAGTTGTCCCAACTGATCACCCTTGTTGTCTCCAGAATTCCTTTTTTTCCATATCCTTAGTAAGAAGGGCTTTCAATTCTTCTTTCCCCTTGGACAAATTCAGGATCACCTCTTGAAATTGAGCAATCTGAGTTTGGAGATCTTTGACAGATTGTTCGAGATCCATTTCTTGATTTAATAAACAGCGAGAAGATGAGAAACTTATAGAGAAAACCTGTTATGCAATGATATGGTATGTAGATGCATATGCAATGTTTTCAAGGACCACGCAAGATTTAAATTTGTTTAAACAGAAACAAAACAAAGTTTTTATTAGTAAGTGTTAAGATAATTTGCCCATTGGGCTTACAATGAAAGGAAATAAAGCAAAGTACAAAATAAATATATGGGGTTTTAGGTCTCCCATGGACGCTTCCTCTTTGGATTAAGGTATGTGTTAATGTTCCGCTCCTCGTGAAGTTGCTTTGTCAGCTCTAGAACTTTCTCTTGGCTAGCTCTGAACTGAGCTTCAAAAGTATTTCTTTGCTCCTTCAGCTGGATCCAAGACTTTTGCAGCTCCTCTAGATCAGTAGGCATATCAGGATGAAGAATAGTATAAGGAACATCCCCTTCAGTAATAGGCTCCATAGTAACTGGTAGGACAACAAGATACGACATCATAAGAGTTTGAGCACGAGATCACACCCATATGAGGTAAGGCTCAATAGGAATAGAATACTTTGGCTCCAAAGTCTTGCTATCAATCATGTTCACCTTGTTCCAAGCTTTTATGAACCTTTGATGATAACCCTGAAGATTGTTGTCGTAGTCAAACACAATTCCTTGAATAAGCATATCATGAGGACCATTACTCCAAGCATAACCAAACTGACGTAGAGCTAATGAAGGGTTGTAGGTAATGCCCCCCTAATGCCAAGGAGTGGCACATTAGGAAACTCTCCACAACGGTCAATAATAGTAATATTCTCCATAGATCGAGAGCACCAATGAATGTCTGAATGAGAAAGTGACATGATCCTCTTAGACCACCTTAACCCTTATTCATTCTTCATCACTGATCGGGGTAGGTAAGAAATAAGCCACATGGATAAGAGAGGTATGCAACACATCAGAGTTCCTCGTGCCTTCGTAGTACAATTATAAAGAGAGTGCAAGATGTCTCCAAGTAAGGTAGGCACAGGATTGTGAGTCAGAAATATGTTGATGGCGTGGACGTCTATGAACTGGTCTGGATTAGGGAACAACACCAAGCCATAGATCAACAAAGCATCATAGCTCATAGCATCCAAGAACACCTGAGCTTTTTCCATTAATATCTTAACAAGAATACCCTTAATTCCACTTCTTGTTTCTAGGACTATGTCTGACTTCTTCAAATGTAGGGCTGCAGCAATAACCTCAGGTTTAGGCTCTCTCTCTAAGCATGTGAAGGGTCTCTGATCAAGGATAGGCACTCCCAGAAGCTTGGAAAACTCATCCATTGTAGGTACCAGCTGATAGTCGGGGAACGTGAACCAATGATGTTTAGGATCAAAGAATTGAAATAATACACTCATCATGTTTTCGTTGAACCCTGAAGTAACTAGATCCAATAGGTGACCATGCTTCTTGATGAATTATGAGCTATCAGAAACTTTAGAAACCAACTCCTTAAGCTTAGAAGGTATCCCTACAAAGTTGATCCAAATAGTGTTCCTACGAGCAGAAGCCATGACCTGCAACAAAGAACAAAGATAAATCCTATGGTCCTTGAAATGGTTAGTGAAAATGCTATACTTATGATGTCATGATGTCATAATGTTATGCTTCAATCACAAACATGTGACACACACAAACAAGTCACACAATAGCCCTAGGTTTAGTGGCCTGCATGAGGTTTAAAGGTATGTACCCTCCCTTGAAGTTTAGATGGTTCATCATGTCCTACAAAAGTAACCAGGTTCTAAGGGATCTCAATATCATTTATCCTTCTCAAGAGGTGTTGTTCAGTAGGCAACTGACTTGCTAACCAAAACCTCATAGGATTAAAATCTCAATGAGCGTAGCATCGAGTATCAACTAACTTTAGTCTTCATCAAAGCCGACTATCTCACTACTTTCTAAGGGCAAAGATGGGTTAACTAGGGTTCTAAAGGTCAGTTAGTGTATTGACAACATATTACAACCTCAAGTTATCCTCAACTTACTTAAGGAACATGAGAACCCTCCAAGGAGTCACACTAACATAGCCATTAGATCAACCATATCGGTATACGCCGTACAATTTCCTTGGTCTATTGCTACTTACCTAGAGTAACCTAGGTCTGGGTTAGGATCTTTCACACAAAAGCCCAATAGATCATATAAAGCAAACAAAGCAAACAATTTTAAGAGATCTAATTCCTAAGGGTACCCCTCTTTTACTTAGTAACTCCCCAGCAGAGTCGCCAGTTCTGTAACACGGTGGGAGAACTGACTTTCTACAAATGTTGCAGATAGCAAGAGTCGCCACCGACTTTTATTTTATCCATGTGGAAAGGACATAAAAGAACAGTAAAAACCTATTTTTAAAAGACTTGAGTTCGGGGGGTAGGTTATATAAAGGGAAGGTGTTAACACCCTTTATATCCATGGTTATCCATGGGCTCTAGTTACTTAGCTCACTTAAATGTTTTTGAAAAGTGTGAAGTGTATGCGTATTTAGAAATTTGTCTAAGTACTTTGTAATGATCCTTGTATGGATGTATACAAAGCCTTGTTTGAAAATGTTTGAAAATATTGTGAGGTGTGAAAAGTCTTTTTTAAAGGTGTGAGCAAGTAACTATGAGGTACCTACCCTAGACTAAGTCATTCATGTTCTTATATGTTCTTTCAAGGGTGAGATTATCCCTATTATTAAGGAATAGGTAGTCATTACCTTAGATTTGTTAAGGGACGAGCGTAGGGTCATCGTACGGTCAATGAAGGAAACTGTAGGGTGTCTTTAGCAATTTGGGAGGGACTATCAATCTTTTAATTTGAAGGGACAAGATCAATTAGGCAACACCGTAGGAAACATCGTAGGGACTTAATCTTTTAACCGAGGGAGGGACAAGATGATTTCTTATTAGGGTTTTGCTTAAGACACCCCACTTTCGAGGGACTTGACCGTTTATTTTAAGGCAACCAAGAGGGATAACCCTAGGAAGTGCAGACGGCGATCATAGATCGACTTACGTGTGTGAGTGTTTTTAATTATTTATCTTATTTAATTAATTTTCTAAGTCCAAATTAATTACAATCAGGTTTTTGCACTCCCTATTTACTAACCACACAATCAAATAATATAATTAAAAGGACGGAAAAGTAAAACTATGCTATTACAGAGCTTTGGGGAAGATACATAATTATACGAGCGGAAAGTAAATTACAATAATATTAAGCCTATACATTGTTTTTCTAATAATTTAAATAAAGCAATAATTAAATATAAACAAAAATAATAAAGCAAAAAAAAATTAGGGTTAGTATAAAACTAGGTTAAGAATTTTAAAAATAAATTAGAGTGGTAAAATAAATTTATTAAGAAAAGTATGGTATAATTAATAATTAGTAATTAATTAAAATATAATGGACTAATTATATACAAGATTATTATTAGAGAAATAATTAGAATTTTTAATTAGAATTATAAAAGATGTTAACTAGGTTTTTTATTACAAAATACATAAATAATAAAATTTATATATAAATTAAAAAATTTACCAATTAATTGATTTAAAAGACTAACAAATTAATTTAATTTTAGGAAAAAAAATAAAAGTTATTATTTATATGAAATTATTGGTTTTATTTTATACAAAACATTGTTTTAAAAAAAATAGAAGAAATTAAATTTGAAGATTAAATTAGGGTTAATCATATTTGATTATAATTAATTATTTGTTTAGAAAATAATTGAGAATATGGAGGAAAACATAAGAGTGAAATAAATGAGAAAAACAAGAAAACAAAGGGACCTGGGATTTGAACCCAGGCCCTGTACCTTCCTAGACGTCACTCTCCACCAGCTGGGGTGCACGTGCAATGGTGATAATGGTTGGTAATGAATCATAATATATTAAACATGTTAAAATGTAATTAGAAGACCAAAATTTCGACGGAGGCCAGCATCGAACCCACACCCTATGCCCTTTCACCCATACGTTTTGCCACTAAAGCATATGTAAACACCCCAAATTTGCCCTCACCCATTCACACCATGGCTTGTGATCATTTCATATGCATAAACACAATCATACCATCTCATATCTCAGTTTTGAGTCATTGCATTGTTTCTAAGTCATCTGCACCTAGGGTTTGTGATCTGAACAATCCAAGAGCCTCTTGGGACACTCCAAAGGCCATCAATCACTTCAAAGGGGTCTATGTGTGTTCAAGTATCATATTATATCCTCTCAAAGTCAAGAATGCCAAAGAATCACAAGAACTGGGATTGGTATGGAAGCAGAGCCAGGTTTGACTGCACATTTGACCTAGAATTAGGGTTTTGGTTTCAGAGGCCATAACTTCAATTTTTTTGGTCATTCTTGTTTCTATTGGTCTCTATATGGTATAGGGAGTATGCATATCAATTTTCATGAAGAAATTCCATGGGGAAGTCATCTGATCAAGAGTTGACTTTTCAGACAAGTCAATGCAAAATCAGGGCATCTGAGGCCCCCAATGACCCAACCAAGGGGTGATCTTCATCATTTTGAGTGCATATGGTCTTTATTTGATCATGGAAGAAGTTGGAAGTTCACAAAATTCAAGGATTACAAGTTTTTTGCAAAGTTGACTTTTTGAGGCAAGTTTGACTTTTAATGAAATGTCATTTTATGTAACTTTTTCAACCCTTACTTTTTGATTCAAGAAAGCTCCAAATGGAAAAACTTTGGTCATGAAAGTTGTAGAATAGATCTTTCCCTTTTCAAAAAGTACAAGAACATGACCTAATTCATTTTGGATCAAAAGTTATGGTGCATCAAAGTTAGCAAAAATCACTAAATTTCAAGTTATGCACCAAATGGAAAACTTGCAAATTCCTGTACCAAGCATTCTATTGACTCCAAAATGACTTCAAAACTTCATCACATGATCACATATGCCCTAGAAACAGAATTGGCCCAAGGGATTTTGCATTGTTTGCCTTGATTTTCAAGAAATCCATAAGTCATTTTTTCATAAGGATGCAAAAATGGATTTTTGGCAAGATCATTTTCCAAGAAGTTATGTGATTACCAACTGATTTCTATGCATTGCCATGACCAATTGAGACATCATGTAACAAAATTCAGCAAGAAGTGTCTCATGTATATGGCACAAAATCATGAGAAAACACCAAGTGGGCAAGTTGCAAAAGCTAGCATAGCTCATGATCCATGTGTTGCAGTCAGCTACAAGCAATCTAAGGGTCCTCCTTAACCCAAGCTGAAGCCAGACATGACCTCAAACTGCTGCTGCCATAGCCCATGCTGCAAGTACAAGCCAACTTGACTTTTTGGCCAAAACTCCCATACTCATGGAACAGTAAGCAGCCACCCCTACTGACCTGCTCCACAGGCTATTCACACAACTTGGGAGGATTATAGCAAAGCATTGGCCCTTGAAGCAAGCCAGAACACAGCCTTCACAAAAACTGTCAAAGAGCTTCCCTTCTTCGAATCTCATTTTCCAGCCATCAAACATCCAATTTCTCTTCACCAACAAATCAAACACACTAAAAGGAACCAGAATCAACCATTGGTAGAGCTTGAAACCTCATACACACAGACCTCATTTTCTGATACACCAGAACTGGATCTCTCAAAGTGGCCTGTTTAAACTCCATCTAAGCTTACCATTAGCACAAGGGGGATCATTGGAGTAAGTTTGCACCAAAGAACAGCCCAGAAAGCCCAGAACCAGAAGCTTCTACCTCAGGTATGGCCATGAACTTTTTCTCTCAGAGCTTGCATTTTATGTTATAATTTGATTGTGTATGTCTTGCTGATCATGGGGATGTGCTTAGAATTGAAAATGAGTGAGAAATGAGGATTTACCAAGGCTCTGAAATTTTGCCCGTGAATCTTGTTGGCTTCGATTCTCTCTGTTTGTGCATGATAAATTTAGTTTGAAAGATGATTTGAGTGGGGTTTGGGTAGGGGAACATTTCCCTGCTTTTAATTTGATGAATGGTGGCCTGAATCTTGATCTAGGGTTTTCAACCCGCCGGAGAAGATGACCGGAGCTTCCCTCCGGTCACCTGAATGTTGTTAACCCTAATCCTGTAATTAAGTGAGGTTTGAATTCAGTGCGTTGGATCCGTTGACTGGCTTGACTTCGCGCGTGTATGTGTGGTCCAGATGTGTCCATTTTGCCCTAATCACCATTAGCCTAATTAATCCATTTAATTAATTCATAAAATCTGATTTAAGCCAGAGTCCATCCTGACCCTTGATTCACGCGCCAAGTCAATGGTCTCCTCCCAGCTTTGAATCTCATGCGTTGGATTGATGTACTTTTCATTTTTATTGATATTAATTCATTTCTTTTATATTTGTTTTCTATATTTTATTTAAAATAGCAAAACTAATTTAAAAATTCTGAAATTTTTTGTACAAGTTATTATTTAATTTTATAACACAAAAATATTTTCATTTTTATTTTTAGCATTAAAAAAGTATTTTTAAATATTTAAAAGTTTCTTTTTAATTAATTAATGAGAATTAATTAATTAAAAATACTTTTAGGTATTTAAAAATCACCAAAAAATTCATGAAACATTTAAAAACATTTAGAAACATTGTCCAACCCTCAAACCAAATTTATTTTTTGATCTTGATGCATTTTGAGAATTTTCCATGGAATTAAAATCATTTTGATGCATTATTTTGATCCAAACTTCCAAAAATCATTTCTGCCTAACCATTGAGAGTTGGACTTTGATTCTTTTTGCATTGTGTTTAGCATATCATGTAGTTTGTGAGATTAAATTGGCATGATTTGATCTTTCATTTTTCATTTGTTTGGCTTTTTTTTCTTGTTAAGGAACCCTAAAACCCTAGAAAACTTAGGAAAATCATAACTTGAATTGGGTTAAGAGTTGGAACTTCTCCTTTGGGCTTTGGGTTAGTATAGGTTTAGGGATCCTTTGAGGGCATTTTCAATTTTTTATAATGTTGTTTGCTTCTGATTTTGGTTTTTTGTTTGATGTACTGTTCATAAACCCTAATTTGGGCTTCCATATGCATCCTTTTTTGCATTTGCTTGCATAACATGACTTGCCATAACATTTTATGCATTCTTGTGATCCATTTGACATCATAAGACATATTGAAAGCATGTTTTATCATTGCATCTTGCATTTCCCATGTTGTATGCCATTTGCATTTCATAACTTTTCATGTATGTTCATGCTCCTTAACTTGCCTCATCTGCATCCATTGGTTCATATGATCATCCTCATGTCTTGCCTCATGTTTGTAGCACCTCATAGCATCATTAACATCATGTATGTGCTTCTGGTTTTGTTTCTCATCATGCCATTCCATCCTATTTTGCATTGCATTGCATTTCTTTTCTAACTTTTCAGGTGGTAAGTAACCTTGAGAAGTGAATTTGCCTTCACTTCTCATAACTTCTCTTCATCTCTTTTATGCATCCTTGCTGCATTTTTTTGTATGTGTGTGAGTTTGAGATTTATCATCCTTCTTCTTCTCACTTTCTTTCTTCAAGTGACTTGACTTCTTGAATGAAGCAAGTTACCTTGCTTCTCCTGGTCCTTTCATCTGCTTCCTGGTGGTTCCATTGAAGACTTCTCTTGTAAACCTCACAAACCTTAGGAACAACCATGTATGACAATGATTAGGGTTTTGTTTAGTCTCCCCTCTTAGTTTTACCTTTGTGTCTCTTTTGAGTCTTTTCTTCTCATCTCATAATCAGGGACTAAACCCTAAAGGCTTTAAGGCTTTGTGATTAAGTTTATGCCTGCATCCTTCTATTAGGATGGAGTGTATAACTTTAATCCTAAGTGTTGAACCCTTAATGTGTTTAAATCCTCTAATTAATTCACATAATAATCATCAAGACTTCACACTTGTAACTTGGGCCTTGCATTAGGGTTCTAATTCTTCCTTAACTGGTTAAGAAGGACTAACCCTAGTGTTAATGGACAAGTCCCCCTCAAGTTGTCTTACAAACCCTAAAAAAACACTTCATCATCATATCACTAAATAAAATCCACTTAATCAAAGGCTTGTTTTGTCATGAGTTTAATCCCTAATCATGGATTAAGTTGAGGAGCTTTCCTCAGTTTAAACATTCTCATCTATTATCCTTCTATTAGGATGGTGTAATGAGTCTGTTTAATCCCTGATTATGGCTTAATCTCATTACTTAGCACTAAACAAAAACCACAAAAACATCTATATAATCACAAGTAGGTTAATGATCTTAATCCTACATCAAAGGTGATTAAGTGTGAGAAGCTGACTTCACACTTAAGGTATTCTCATTACCCCTAATCAGAGGGAAGATGTGATGAGTTTGCCAAATCCATTGGTTTAGGCTTAAGCTCATTAACTTATGACAAACTTTCAAAGGCAATAAAAGATTAAAAACTCAAAAACAAACAATAATCGTCTCCTCCGGGATTCTTTTCTCATCACATTCATTCACAAACGAGAACTTGCTTCTTCCGTCTAATGCAAGACAGTTTGCACCTGAGCCAGACAGGTCATACACTTGAGCATAGACAAGTAAGCAGTTCCCAAGTCAATTTATCTTTCAGTCTCTTTGAGTCGAACTACGGTGTTCTGACTTCCTCATTGCACGAGAGGATACGTAGGCATAACTTAACAGTTATCGAACAAAAGTCTCTGTATATCCCCCCTCTTTCTAGCCTCATTCTTTTAGCCTCATGATCTTGAGCATTTCACTCCTGTTCTTACACTGACACTTCACTTATATATACTTCACTTTTCTCTTACACTGACACCTGTACATTTTGTTTTCCAGCTCTTTTACACACAAATTGCACTGACACTACCCCTTTAAAACACAAATCTTTCAAGCGTGGATCCCGTCGAGTACGGCGGACAATCTGGGTGCTAACACCTTCCCAGGTTGTAACCAACCCCCTTTCTCAGTCTCTCTGGTTCGCAACCGTCTTATCCATGTCTTTCTAGGTCTATGCAGCATTGCCTTTCCTCCGGGATAAAAATGCCTAGCTGGCGACTCTTTTCTCTTCCAGTGAGTTCACTGCTGTGTGTCCTCATTGTCCTTTTCGCCGACCGTTCGCGTCTGTACCTTTATTTGGGCCATTTCCCATTTATCGGGAGCGACAGCTTGGCGACTCTGCTGGGGACCCTTATACTGTAACCAGGGCTTCTGGTTCTTTTTGTGGGTTCCTCCTAGCGCTTGATTGATTTGTGTTTACTGGGGTGTTATGTTTGTGTTTGTATATTTGTATTTATCTTTTGCCTTATGTACAGTTGTTTTACTGCTTTCTGTATAGCTTTGCATTATATCATATTGTCATACTGTGCTGGCTGGATCTGTTTGTTTGCTTTGGTGGGTGGGTGTTCTATTGAGAGTTGAGGTCCTATACCTGGGACCTGAGTGACACCTAGGCTAGAGTGGTTCATATTCTTTCCCATTCCATCTCGGTCTGGTGCGGGAATATGAAACACGGTTCAGATATGGGTTTCTTCTTGAGAACTCTGTGTTGCAGATTTCCTGCAATGCTAGGGCTATCTGGGAAGCCTGCTAAGTCTGGATGACCTTTAGTTTTGACCTTCAGAAACTGAGGTGAATTAGAGGAGGAACTTTTATGGTTATTGTAAACACTATACCTCCGGGTTAAAAGTGTTTACACTTCTCATAACTGATCCAAGTCTGAGGATCCTTGTTTTAGAACACCACCTGTGAGGGGGTTGGGTTGTTTACAGGTTTGCAGGTACCCTTGACCTCAGCATACCCTGTTACTTTGATTTGATTAAGAGTACTCCATCTTGGAACAGTTCTTGTGATTCTAAACCCTGTACATGTGGCTCTTTATTTGAGTCCCCCACCTTGGTTACTGGACTTATAGACCTCCATCTGGATTTCTTGAACATACCTGGACTTATATCAGAGCATTTGATCAGATCCAGCTCAGTCACAAACCCTTGCATATCATTTGCATACATCCTCATTGCATCATTTTGACATTTGTTTATTTGTTTTTCAGGGTATCCATCTTCATTTTTGGCTTGGTTTTGACCCCATCATCAGTATAGACCTATCTTCATCAGCATCTACTTCAGTTATCAGCTACCTGCTTCAGTCACCTGCACCAGCCAATCAGTGGCCCATCTTTCAGTGTTATCATCAGCACCTGTCTCAACTCTTCTTCAACAACATGGCACCTAAAAAGAGTAACATCTCCTACCACTTTTTCCAGCCTGAGCTAGCTGACATCAGGAGGATTCAGACCCTGATCACTCCAGACCATATACCACTCTTCAGGGAGCACTATGGAGACATACTTGATGTGGTTATGGATTTGGACCCTTCACAGAGGAGCCTGATTCATACTTGCCTGCAATTTTATGATCCCCCACTGAGGTGTTTCACTTTTCAAGATTTCCAGTTGGGACCTTTATTGGAGGAATACTCATCATTGGTTGGTATACCTATCAGGGGTGGAGTCCCCTTCAACCCGGATATGGCTTTCCCAAGCAATGAGGAGATAGCAAAGGCATTGCATCTGGAACCAGTTCTGATTGGGCAGCATATGACTACTAAGGCTGGAATGTCTGGCCTGCATCTGGATTTCTTGATCTCTCAAGCTACCCTGAAAGCTTCTTTGGGAGAGTGGAAAGCAGTCTGTGCTTTATTGGCCCTGAGCATATATGGGATCATATTATTTGCAGATGAGCCTAGATTCATTAGCAAGAATGCAATCCATCTTTTCATCCTGAGGAACCCAGTGCCCACTCTATTGGGGGATTTTTACTACTCAGTGCACCAGAGGAATGAGAAACAGAGGGGAAGATTAGTGAGGTGTTGTGCTCCTTTGTTCCATACTTGGCTTCTCAAGCATTTGCCCAAGACAGATGCATTTTTGAATCCTCATCAGCAGAGGAACTGGGCTAGAAGACTCACTGCTTTGACTTCAGCTGATATCAGGTGGTGCACTCAAAGCACAAAGGGCAGGGACATCATTACTAGCTGTGGGCAGTTTCCCAATGTACCCCTAATAGGAGTTAAGGGTTGCATTAATTACAACCCTCTGCTGTTCAAAAGACAACTGGGCTATGCATTGGTCCACACTCCTAAGGCACAAGACTTGGCTGAGACCCTTTACTGTGAGAACAAGCCTAATCTGGCTAGTGTTAGGCAGGCAGCCTGGGCCTGGGACAATGTTCAAACTAAAGGAGTGACCATTCTGGGGAAGTGCAACAATGTAGCATCAGCACAATACTATGAGTGGTCCCATGCCAGGGCTCAATTTTCTGGGATGCCCTTTACCATGGAGGATATGCCTGGATCATCCTCAGCACCACCTCCTGCCACTGTCAGCTTAGAGGAGTTTGAGAGCTTGAAAGAGAGAAATGAGAAGTTGACTCAGGCTCTGCAGAAGACCCTCTGGGAGAGGAGTGATGGTAGGTTAGATATTGAAAGGTTGGAAAAGTTGAGGGTGGAGCATCTGGCCAAAATAGAGAAGTCTGAGGATTACATCAAGAAGTCTAGGGCTGGAGAACAGATCTTGAAGAATGCCTGCAAGGAAGCTCAATTCCAGAAAGCCAGGACAGACTTGTATCTGAAGGAGAGTCAAGCTAGGTGGGTCAGGATCACCGAAGCTCGTACTCTGGAAGATAAGAGGGTCCAAGACAAGATAGAGCAGCTGGAAGCTAGTGCAAAAGAGCAGCAGAAAGCCCTGGCAGCAGCCCAGAGGGAGATCTCAGAGCTGAAGATCAAAGTCGGAGTAAAGAGGTCAAAGGACCAAAGTCAACACAAGAAGCTAACTGCAGCTGTTACTACCCGGAATCTCCTTATCAGGAATCTCACGGAGCGTCCAGCTGATCCTGTGACTGAAGCACTTCTCAAGGAAGTTCAGGAGGATGAGTTTGGTCTTGGTGTTTGACTTTTTGCTTGTTGTTGCTTTCATTTTTTGTATTTTTATTTTTTTGTGATGTATTTTGACCCCTCTGAGGGCACGTTTTGTAAGAGAACAAACTATGTACCATTTGCCTTTTGTAATATATGTATCAGTTTTTTCCATCCGAGTTTACTTCAAAAGCAACATCAACAGCATCTTCAAGGGTCTGGAAGGGTCAAAACTGAATGCCAAGCCGGATACCTTGAAAACAAATAAGCATACTGCATTGCATGCTAACCTTTTGTTTTGTTTTGCAGGCTTTTGTTTTATTGTTACTAACTCTGTTGTGATATTCAGGAACTATTGCTCGACGTCGGGTATTTCCACTCAACCGTCCACACCGATATCCAACCCGTAACAACCTTCCGGGCATACAAATGGATCAGGTACAACAGGACCTGGCAGAGGTCAGAAACCAAATGGCCAACGAAAGATTGGAAATGAGAACTCAGATGACGCAGTTTATGGAAGTGATGAACAACATGGCTCAGAGCCAAGAAAGATTGAGAGCAATGGTGGAAAGGCAGAATCAGGAAGATCCCCATATAGGGACTGCTGGCACAAGCAACAATGAGAGGGTCCAACCCCATGT
The DNA here is from genome assembly GCA_963966055.1 of Lathyrus aphaca. Taxonomy (NCBI): domain Eukaryota; kingdom Viridiplantae; phylum Streptophyta; class Magnoliopsida; order Fabales; family Fabaceae; genus Lathyrus; species Lathyrus aphaca. The sequence continues at coordinate 197,973,823 of OZ014525.1, read as the reverse complement.
CAACCCCCCTGTATTTGGACCCCACCTTCACCCAGAGATCAACATTCCTGCCAATGTACAAGGGACTGCCACTGCAGGCAGAGTGCTGCAAGAAGACCCCCAGGAGGATCAGTTCACAGTAATGGGTGCTGGGGAAGAAGCCTATGACAGAAGGCTGGAGGAAATCGCTGAAAAATTAAGATCCTTGGAGTCTCAAAACTCTTTGGGTTTTGATGTTATGGACATGGGCTTGGTGGACGGGGTCAGGATTCCCCATAAGTTTAAGCCTCCTGGTTTTGAGAAATACAACGGGACTTCCTGTCCACGGACCCACTTACAATCCTTTTTGGGAAGGTTGAAAGCATATACTATGGACGAGAAGCTATGGATGTTTTATTTCGAGGATAGTTTGACTGGAGCATCAAGGGAATGGTACTCCCATCCAACTAGAGCGACCATCAGGTGTTTGAAGGACTTGGCAGAGGCCTTCATCAGACAATACCAGTATAATTTGGATATGGCACCCAACAGGACCCTCCTGATGGGGATGTCACAGTCATCTAGGGAAAGCTTCCGCGAGTACGCCCAAAGGTGGAGGCAGCTGGCTGCTGCTGTCCAGCCACCTATGTCAGAGAGGGAGATGGCAGATATGTTTATGAACACCCTCCAAGGAACATACATTGACAGGCTAGCTGCTTTCTCTTCTACCAGCTTTGCAGATGTCGTTATAGCTGGAGAAAGAATCGAGAGCCTGTTGAAGATGGGCAAAATTTCTGACAACGGTGCCAGCTCATCCAGCAACACAAGGAAGCCTTTTGCAGGCCCAAGAAGAACTGGTGAGACCAATGCCATCCACACCAGCAGGGGCAGGCCCCAATATGTTCATAGGTCTGTGGCAGTAGTCACTATCCCCGCTCCAGTTCATCCTCAACCAGCTTATCAACCACCGCAACAAAATTATCAGCAACAACCTCAGTACCAGTAACAAATTCAGTATCCTCCGAGAAACTACAACAACACCAGCAACAACAATCAGCAAAGACCGTTCCAACAGAGACCTTCTCAGGCCAATAGGGTGATCGATCCGATCCCTATGCCATATGCCACATTACTGCCACAACTCCTGAAACTCAACTTGGTTGAGCTAAGGACGTTGGCACCTCCAGATCCTACCAGTCTACCCAGAAATTATGACTCCAACGCCAGATGTGCTTTTCATTCAAATGCGCCTGGCCACAGTACAGAAAAGTGCAGAGCTTTGCACATGAAGATACAAGACTTGGTAGACTCTAAGGCTCTGAATTTTGCACCACCACCAAATGTTAATAAGAACCCTATGCCAAACCACGGAGGTCCCAGAATCAATGCTATTGAAGAAGACAAGCCGTCTTACTTAATAACCAGTGTGGGTCAGATTCGGACACCGTTGGTAGAAATTAAAGCCCAACTCCTTGAATGTCAAATGTTCCCGGGATGTGAACTAGGGTGCGCTTATTGCAACATTTCAGTGAATGGTTGTGATAACTTGAGAGATGGCATAGATGGTCTCATCCAGAGTGGCCTGCTTCAAATCACCACATCAATTCCTACCAACCCAGCAATCTCATCAGCAACAGTTCCCGTGTCTTCTACAAATGCAACAACCATTGTTCCAAGCAACTCTTCGATTTCATCAACAAATGCTTCATCTGTTACTTCAACGGACCAGATATCAGCAAACATCCCTTCTACAACTTCAACACCACTTCATTCAGAACCTCCTACAACAACAACACCCATCCTTCTAACAATGTCTCCTACAACTTCAGCAGCAAATGTCTCAACGGTTACGATTTATTATGATCCTGAAAATGATTCTGCTTACAACTCACAAAGTGCTACTCCCATCAGAGCACCAGTCACAATATACTATGATCCACAGACTATCACAGTCCCTTCTGCAGCTGCCATCAGTCCAGTCACCATCACGATGCCTGGGCCAGTACCTTATGAAAGCAGTAATGCCATCCCCTGGCATTACGGATCTGATCTATACTGCGGAGGACAGAAAATCACTCTTGAATCATCAACCCCTGCACCACAAGTAGACAATGTGGGAGGAGGCGGAGGCTTCACTCGAAGCGGACGTCTCTTTGCTCCACAAACTCAAAGACCCACTGCCGAAGCAGAAGCTGCTGCCAAGGCAAAAGGGAAGAGTATGGTGCAAGAAGAGAAGGTTGTTAGAGAAGCTTTGAAAACACCCTTTGATCAAGAAGTTGATGAGTTCATGAGAATCATCAAGAAAAGTGATTACAAAATAGTGGATCAGCTTCACCAGACGCCTTCCAAGATCTCTATTCTATCATTGCTTATGTGCTCCGAAGCTCATTGGAATGCACTACTAAAAGTCTTGCACGCAGCTTATGTGCCTGAAGAGATCACCGTCAATCAGTTGGAAGCTGTGGTTGGAAATGTTAATGCTAGTCATGGACTAGGGTTCACCAACACTGATTTGACTACGGAAGGCCGCAATCATAACAAGGCTTTGCACATCACCATGGAATGTAAAGGTGAAGTTCTTTCCCATGTGCTGGTAGACACAGGGTCATCCCTCAATGTCTTACCTAAAAAAGCCCTTGTGAAGCTAGAGTATGACGGATTGGCATTACGTCCCAGCAACCTGGTGGTGAGAGCCTTTGATGGCTCTAAGAGATCGGTTATGGGAGAGATTGAGTTGCCTATAACGATTGGCCCACAAACTTTCAAAACGACCTTCTACGTGATGGATATACAGCCTGCCTACAGCTGTCTATTGGGTAGGCCATGGATTCACGCCGCTGGCGCCGTGACCTCAACCCTTCACCAGAAGTTAAAATTCGAGTGGGAGGGTCAAGTCGTTACTATCTGTGGAGAGGAGGATATTTTTGTTAGCCATCTGGCTACCTACAAATACATTGAGATGGATGGGGAGATCCACGAAACAATGAGTCAAGGGTTCGAGGCCTTGAACATAAATGAAACTTCTGCTGTACCTGGAACCTCAATGACATCATACCAACAAGCCCGGAAGGTTGTTGAGGAAGGGTCTGCCCAAGCCTGGGGAAAATTGTTACCTGTGGAGAAGAAAGAGGATAGATTTGGGTTGGGTTACAGACCAACTCAACAAGATCAAGCAGAGGCTGCTAAGGAGCCCAACTTTGTTAGTGGGGGAATGCTCACCCCTGATGCTGTCAACAATTTGGAAGACGAGGATGAAAGCGACCACGACCTGGAGAGTTGGATCCGTCCAAAGATCCCGGGGAGCAGTATCTCAAACTAGTCTTCCCAGGAAATTATAAGAGTTACTCATGCAGAGTAATTATTATTTCCTGTATTTTATAGTATGCATCAAAGTCTTGCATCTTGCCCAAGATGACAAGACTCATTTTGTAATCGGGCCATCTGTAATTTTTGTGCAACAAGATTAATCAATGAAATATCAGACATCTTTTGCAAACAAAGTCTTTTTTCTTTTCCGCTCACTGTTTTTTCCATTTTTCTTTTTGTACAAAAAATAAATGGCAGTGTTTTCAAAATGACAACTTTATTTCACTTTTCTAAACAAGATTAAAATTAAATCACTAAAATGAACAAACTGAACCCTTGCAGAGTGTGCCTTCCCGACAGCACCGACAACAGCACGGCTATGACTTCGTATGACTTTGACAATCCGATCAATCAAGCTGATGAAGGGGTTGAAGAAGAATATGAGCTTCCTGAAGAGCTAGCCAGGTTGTTAAGACAAGAGGAAAAAGTTATCACTCCTCACCAGGAGGAGGTTGAAACGATCAATCTTGGTACGGATGAGGACGTGAAAGAAGTTAAAATCGGGGCCTGCTTACAAGACTCAGTAAAGAGACAACTGATTGGCCTGCTGCAAGAGTATGTGGACGTGTTTGCTTGGTCTTATCAGGATATGCCAGGGTTGGACACCGACATTATTGTGCACAAGCTGCCTTTAAGAAAGGAATGCCCACCGGTTAAACAGAAGTTGCGCCGTACTCGCCCAGACATGGCAATGAAAATCAAAGAAGAGGTACAAAAGCAATGGGACGCCGGGTTCCTTGCCGTAACTAGCTATCCTCCGTGGGTTGCTAATATAGTACCTGTGCCTAAGAAAGACGGCAAAGTAAGAATGTGTGTTGACTACCGGGATCTGAACAGAGCTAGCCCGAAAGATGATTTCCCATTACCTCACATTGATGTATTGGTTGATAATACAGCTCAATTCTCGGTATTCTCCTTCATGGATGGATTTTCAGGATACAATCAGATCAAGATGTCACCTGAATACATGGAGAAAACAACCTTCATCACACCCTGGGGCACGTTCTGTTACAAGGTAATGCCATTTGGGCTCAAGAATGCCGGTGCGACGTATCAACGGGCTATGGTAACATTATTCCACGATATGATCCATAAAGAAATCGAGTGTTATGTGGATGACATGATTGCCAAGTCCCTCACTGAAGAGGACCACCTGGTAAATCTGCTGAAGTTGTTCAAGCGTCTGAGGAAGTATCAACTGAAGTTGAACCCCAACAAATGCACATTCGGGGTGAGATCTGGTAAGCTGCTGGGATTTATTGTGAGTGAGAAGGGGATTGAAGTAGACCCTGATAAAGTTAAGGCTATTCAAGAGATGCCTGCACCGAAGTCAGAAAAGGAAGTTCGAGGGTTCTTAGGTCGATTGAACTACATTTCACGGTTCATATCTCACCTTACAGCAACCTGCGAACCCTTGTTCAAATTGCTAAGAAAAGAACAAACGGTCAGGTGGAACGAAGACTGCCAGAAGGCTTTTGACAAGATCAAGGAGTACTTACAAGAACCTCCAATTCTCATGCCTCCAGTTGAAGGAAGACCTCTAATCATGTATTTGACAGTTTTAGAAGAGTCGATGGGGTGTGTGTTGGGCCAGCATGACGAGTCTGGTCGAAAAGAGTATGCAATATACTACCTAAGCAAAAAGTTTACCGACTGTGAACAACGTTATTCACTGCTCGAGAAAACTTGTTGTGCTTTAGCGTGGGCTGCTCGCCGACTGAGACAGTATATGTTGACCCACACCACTTTATTGATCTCAAAGATGGTCCCTGTGAAGTACATATTTGAGAAGCCAGCGCTTACCGGACGGGTTGCAAGATGGCAAATGATCCTCACAGAGTATGACATCCAATACACTTCTCAGAAAGCCATCAAGGGCAGTGTATTGTCTGAATATCTTGCTGAGCAACCTATTGATGATTACCAGCCAATGAGATTTGACTTCCCTGATGAAGACATCATGTTCATAAAAGCAAAAGATCATGAAGAGCTTGTTCACACTGAAGGGCCCAACCCGGAAGAAGAATGGACTATGATGTTTGATGGGGCTGTTAACATGAATGGTCGTGGTGTTGGTGCAGTACTCATTACACCTAAAGGAGTTCACATGCCTTTCTCGGCAAAACTCACCTTTGACTGCACTAACAACGAAGCTGAATACGAAGCTTGCATTATGGGTCTTGAGGAGGCCATTGACCTCAGGATCAAGACATTGACCGTATTCGGAGATTCAGCTTTGGTAATCAATCAAACCAATGGCAAATGGTACACCCACCAGGACCATCTGATACCTTACAGGGATTACACAAGGAGGTTATTGACTTTCTTTACAACAGTCAAGCTTGAGTATATCCCTCGGGACGAGAATCAGTTTGCAGATTCTCTGGCTACCATTTCGTCCATGATCAAAGTTCAGGCTGCCAACTTTGTACCTCAGATCTCAGTGTCCAGACTTGACAGACCAGCATATGTGTTCGCAGCGGACATTGTCAAAGATGATAAGCCTTGGTTCCATGACATTAAGTGTTTCTTGGAAGATCAGACATACCCACCTGGGGCATCTTCCAATGATAAGAAGACTTTGAGAAGGCTTGCTGGTAGTTTCTTCTTGAACACTGATGGTTCCCTGTACAAGAGAAACTTTGATATGATACTCCTCAGATGCGTCGACAGGACAGAAGCAGATTTGCTAATGCATGAAGTGCACGAAGGATCCTTTGGTACCCATGCGGGAGGGCATGCCATGGCTAAGAAGTTGCTAAGATCAGGTTATTACTGGATCACAATGGATGCTGATTGTTGTGCCTACGCCAGAAAATGCCATAAATGCCAGATTTATGCGGATAAGGTACATGTGCCTCCCAATCCTCTGAATGTGATGTCTTCACCCTGGCCCTTTGCTATGTGGGGCATTGACATGATGGGTAAGATTGAGCCAACTGCTTCGAATGGCCACAGATTCATCCTGGTTGCCATTGACTATTTCACCAAGTGGGTCGAAGCAGCCTCCTATGCCAATGTTACAAGACAAGTGGTAGCCAGATTTCTGAAGAGAGATATCATCTGTCGGTATGGAGTTCCCGAGCGAATCATTACTGATAATGGTTCCAACTTGAACAACAAAATGATGGCAGAGCTGTGCCGGGACTTCAAGATTCAGCATCACAATTCTTCCCCTTACAGGCCAAAGATGAACGGCGCTGTTGAGGCAGCTAATAAGAATATCAAGAAGATCGTGCAGAAAATGGTAGTTACCTACAAAGACTGGCATGAAATGCTACCGTTTGCCTTGCATGGGTACCTCACGTCAATCAGAACATCCACTGTTGAAGCAGTCCTACCTGTTGAAGTTGAATTACCCTCCCTACGAGTACTAATGGATGTTAAGCTGAACGAAGCGGAATGGGTCCGGTCCCGATACGAACAGCTGAGTCTGATTGAAGAGAAAAGATTGGCTGCAATTTGTCATGGGCAGTTGTATCAGAAAATAATGAAGAAAGCCTTCGATCAGAAAGTCAGGCACCGAGAGTACCAAGTAAGAGATCTTGTGCTGAAGAGAATCCTCCCTCCTCATACAGACCACAGGGGCAAGTGGACTCCAAATTATGAAGGACCATTTGTAGTAAAGAATGTTTTCTCGGGTGGAGCACTGATGCTCAGCACTATGGATGGTGAAGACTTCCCGTCCCCTGTGAATTCAGATGCAGTTAAAAAATACTTCGCATAAAAATGACCCGCTGGACATAAAAACAGAATGTAAGTCCAGGCAAAAATAGGGCATCCCGGCGAGTCAAAAACAGAATAAAAGACTCGGGCAAAAATAAGGGAAAATAAACAAAAAAAAATGTACACCCGCTGAGTTGAAAAGCCGCATTGGACAGCTCAGGCAAAAATGGGTATCCCGATGGATTGAAAACCCGAAAGGGCGATCCATGCAAAATAAGGGAATAAGCGAACAACTGCATTTTGAATTCGTCTGTATCGTTTACAAATTGGTAAGCTTCGAAAGGATTAAGCTTCAATCAGAATCAGCATTCTTCAGAAAGCAAGATGAGAAGAACGTCAAAAGTCATACGAGTCATAGTAAAGAGGAAGCTCCTTAAAGCGTCATCAACATTGCCAGCATTTTGTTTCTCAATTTGTAACAATCTCCTCATTTCAGGGGATTTGTTTCTTTGACTGTATCGCGCCAATTCAGGGCATATGAATTAATAAAATCAGATTTTCAGTCATGTCTCGTCTTGTACATTTTTTTTATTTTGCAAAAAATGTCTGATGTCTTAAGAGAAAAAAAAACTGATTGCATAGAATACAGATGTTTATCTTCAAAAATAAAAACACGTGCTTGCAGGAAATATACTTACTCCCAAAAGTGTCTAACTCCTATGACGGAATCCAGTAAAGGATACCTCGGGATTACTTGTACGTTTCCCTATCTTTGCAGGATTGCAGGTATCCAGAACGCAACTTGGGGCATGTAAACTTCATCCCAGCAAGCTGGCAGATCAATGCTCGCTCAGTCTCAACACTCAAAGTGTTTTTCCCCCAGCCGAGTTACCATTCCTTCCTCAGCCGAGTACAAAAGTCAAGGAACCATATCCCCACAGAGCTCCAGCCTCTATCCAGAAGAGCAGCGCACGAAGGAATCACAACGGAGTAAAGAAAGCTGCTACAAACCCCAGCTGGGTCCCTCATTATTGAGACAGGTCTATCAGTGACCTGAATCCCCAAGCAATGGCATCTCATCAGATCTATCAAATGACCTCATCCCCAACTGGAATGTCCATTTCAAGCAGATCGGTCGGAGATCTTCGTGGCGACGGGATCCGAATCCCGGTTTGGCACCTTTTGCATAATCATGGCATTCGCATCATATTCACCCATAAAGCGTAGCATTCCGTTTAATACGGAGCATTACGGCAAAAATAAAACATATAGCATAATCATAAGCCATGTTCTGAATCAGACACTTGTGAATATTGACAACTCCCCCAAAATCCCCAGCGGAGATTCCCCAGCAAACACAGTTGCCTCACATTCACAAACACCAGTATATATACTCCCTTTGACACCCGTCCGTGTCAATACTCCCCAATAAAGTCACCCGAACACTCTGTGCAAACAGTACCACTCGTATTACAGATACTTTTTGACACCCGTCTGTGTCATAACCCCAGCAGAAAGCCAAAGACGTCCTCTTTGCACTCACATATACTTACATATGACAAACCTTTGACGCCCGTCCGTGTCATATCCCCAGCGCAGTCGCCTACACTTTGTATATCAGATTTTGGTTCATATCACACTCTTCTCCTTTTGACACTCGTCCGTGTCACTCTCCCCAGCAGTTAAACACTCATCTATACACCACTCACACTTATGCTGATACTCGTCCGTATCTTATATATACCACTTATATCCCCACAGATTCAACACTAGTCCTTGTTCTTTGTTAACTCGTTGGTACTCGTCTGTACCATCATCTCAGAACATGCGTCAAGCGTTTGTTTCTACCTGATACTCGTCCGTATCGTAGTCATAAGGATGCTCGTCCGCATCTTTAATCCACACACTGTGTCAAACACTCTTGTCTTCTTGAATATAGATACTCGCCTGTGTCTACTATTCCCCAGAAGAATCCTCTCAGATTCAACACTCGTCCGTGCTCTCTGTTAACCCGTTGATACTCGTCCGTATCATCATCCCTGAACACGAGTCGGTATTTGTTTCTACCCGATACTCGTCCGTATCGTAGTCTTAAGGATGCTCGTCCGCATCTTTAATCTATACACAAATATCTAAACACTTATACCTTTTGTTTCTTGGATATAAACACTCGTCCGTGTTTATTATTCCCCAGTAGATCGCCAACAAAGCAAATTTTCTTTTTTATCTGACACTCGTCCTGTGTCATGATAAACCCTGAGAGCAGCCGTACCCTGCTAGGTGGTCGTCCTCCACCTCTTGATGGTCGTCCTCCATCATGCTCATCCGATGGCCGTCCCCATCGTTGATTTTCTATCCGACATTCGTCCTATGTCGTGATATTTAGCAGCCGTCCCCTGCTAGGTGGTCGTCCTCCACCTTTTGATGATCATCCTTCATCATTTTATCCAATGGCCGTCCCCATTGTTGATTTTGGTTATCTGACATTCGTCCTATGTCATGATAAACCTTGAGAGTAGTCGTCCCCTGCTAGGTGGTCGTCCTCCACCTCTTGATGGTCGTCCTCCATCATGCTCATCCGATGGCCGTCCCCATCGTTGACCTTTTATCCGGCATTCGTCCTATGTCGCGATATTTTCGGCAGCCGTACCCTGCCAGGTGGTCGTCCTCCACCTTAGATGACCGTCCCTCATCTTATCCCCAACAGAGCAGCCGTCCCCTGCTAGGTGATCGTCCTTCACCTTTGATGACCGTACCTCATCATCTGTTTATTTCATTTATTCTTTAACCCGATGGCCGTCCCCGTCGTGGTCCCTTTTTCTTTCAGTTTAGCCCGATGGCCGTCCCCATCGTTGGTTACTTTACTTTTTGAACTTGATGGCCGTCCCCGTCATGTTTCATTAATCCCCAGAGAATTTTACAGCTTTACTTGATGGTCGTCCCCATCATAACTCCTTTTATCCCCAGCATGTCGGCCGTCCCCGTCATTGCTTTATTTTCTGCACTTTTCCAGCATGTCGGCCGTCCCCGTCATTGCTTTATTTTCCGCACTTTTCCAGCATGTCGGCCGTCCCCGTCATTGCTCTTTACCCAGCAGTCATCCTCTGCTCGACGGTCGTCCTCCGTCGCCCACACTTTACAATATGCTTTACTTTCTTTTACAATCTATATCCCTTTTCTTCTTCATTCTGTGAGTGCAAATTTTGGACTGTCTTTGGTATTCAACCACAAGTTATCTTGTTTGCCTGATAAGCCTTCGCTTACATCCTGCACAGCTAACTCATGTTTGAATAGGGGCAGCTGTAAACACCCCAAATTTGCCCTCACCCATTCACACCATGGCTTGTGATCATTTCATATGTATAAACACAATCATACCATCTCATATCTCAGTTTTGTGTCATTGCATTGTTTCTAAGTCATCTGCACCTAGGGTTTGTGATCTGAACAATCCAAGAGCCTCTTGGGCCACTCCAAAGGCCATCAATCACTTCAAAGGGGTCTATGTGTGTTCAAGTATCATATTATATCCTCTCAAAGTCAAGAATGCCAAAGAATCACAAGAACTGGGATTGGTATGGAAGCAGAGCCAGGTTTGACTGCATAGTTGACCTAGAATTAGGGTTTTGGTTTCAGAGGCCATAACTTCAATTTTTTTGGTCATTCTTGTTTCTATTGGTCTCTATATGGTATAGGGAGTATGCATATCAATTTTCATGAAGAAATTCCATGGGGAAGTCATCTGATCAAGAGTTGACTTTTCAGACAAGTCAGTGCAAAATCAGGGCATCTGAGGCCCCCAATGACCCAACCAAGGGGTGATCTTCATCATTTTGAGTGCATATGATCTTTATTTGATCATGGAAGAAGTTGTAAGTTCACAAAATTCAAGGATTACAAGTTTTTTGCAAAGTTGACTTTTTGAGGCAAGTTTGACTTTTAATGAAATGTCATTTTATGTAACTTTTTCAACCCTTACTTTTTGATTCAAGAAAGCTCCAAATGGAAAAACTTTGGTCATGAAAGTTGTAGAATAGATCTTTCCCTTTTCAAAAAGTACAAGAACATGACCTAATTCATTTTGGATCAAAAGTTATGGTGCATCAAAGTTAGCAAAAATCACTAAATTTCAAGTTATGCACCAAATGGAAAACTTGCAAATTCCTGTACCAAGCATTCTATTGACTCCAAAATGACTTCAAAACTTCATCACATGATCACATATGCCCTAGAAACAGAATTGGCCCAAGGGATTTTGCATTGTTTGCCTTGATTTTCAAGAAATCCATAAGTCATTTTTTCATAAGGATGCAAAAATGGATTTTTGGCAAGATCATTTCCCAAGAAGTTATGTGATTACCAACTGATTTCTATGCATTGCCATGACCAATTGAGACATCATGTAACAAAATTCAGCAAGAAGTGTCTCATGTATATGGCACAAAATCATGAGAAAACACCAAGTGGGCAAGTTGCAAAAGCTAGCATAGCTCATGATCCATGTGTTGCAGTCAGCTACAAGCAATCTAAGGGTCCTCCTTAACCCAAGCTGAAGCCAGACATGACCTCAAACTGCTGCTGCCATAGCCCATGCTGCAAGTACAAGCCAACTTGACTTTTTGGCCAAAACTCCCATACTCATGGAACAGTAAGCAGCCACCCCTACTGACCTGCTCCACAGGCTATTCACACAACTTGGGAGGATTATAGCAAAGCATTGGCCCTTGAAGCAAGCCAGAACACAGCCTTCACAAAAACTGTCAAAGAGCTTCCCTTCTTCGAATCTCATTTTCCAGCCATCAAACATCCAATTTCTCTTCACCAACAAATCAAACACACTAAAAGGAACCAGAATCAACCATTGGTAGAGCTTGAAACCTCATACACACAGACCTCATTTTCTGATACACCAGAACTGGATCTCTCAAAGTGGTCTGTTTAAACTCCATCTAAGCTTACCATTAGCACAAGGGGGATCATTGGAGTAAGTTTGCACCAAAGAACAGCCCAGAAAGCCCAGAACCAGAAGCTTCTACCTCAGGTATGGCCATGAACTTTTTCTCTCAGAGCTTGCATTTTATGTTATAATTTGATTGTGTATGTCTTGCTGATCATGGGGATGTGCTTAGAATTGAAAATGAGTGAGAAATGAGGATTTACCAAGGCTCTGAAATTTTGCCCGTGAATCTTGTTGGCTTCGATTCTCTCTGTTTGTGCATGATAAATTTAGTTTGAAAGGTGATTTGAGTGGGGTTTGGGTAGAGGAACATTTCCCTGCTTTTAATTTGATGAATGGTGGCCTGAATCTTGATCTAGGGTTTTCAACCCGCCGGAGAAGATGACCGGAGCTTCCCTCCGGTCACCTGAATGTTGTTAACCCTAATCCTGTAATTAAGTGAGGTTTGAATTCAGTGCGTTGGATCCGTTGACTGGCTTGACTTCGCGCGTGTATGTGTGGTCCAGATGTGTCCATTTTGCCCTAATCACCATTAGCCTAATTAATCCATTTAATTAATTCATAAAATCTGATTTAAGCCAGAGTCCATCCTGACCCTTGATTCACGCGCCAAGTCAATGGTCTCCTCCCAACTTTGAATCTCATGCGTTGGATTGGTGTACTTTTCATTTTTATTGATATTAATTCATTTCTTTTATATTTGTTTTCTATATTTTATTTAAAATAGCAAAACTAATTTAAAAATTCTAAAATTTTTTGTACAAGTTATTATTTAATTTTAGAACACAAAAATATTTTCATTTTTATTTTTAGCATTAAAAAAGTATTTTTAAATATTTAAAAGTTTCTTTTTAATTAATTAATGAGAATTAATTAATTAAAAATACTTTTAGGTATTTAAAAATCACCAAAAAATTCATGAAACATTTAAAAACATTTAGAAACATTGTCCAACCCTCAAACCAAATTTATTTTTTGATCTTGATGCATTTTGATAATTTTCCATGGAATTAAAATCATTTTGATGCATTATTTTGATCCAAACTTCCAAAAATCATTTCTGCCTAACCATTGAGAGTTGGACTTTGATTCTTTTTGCATTGTGTTTAGCATATCATGTAGTTTGTGAGATTAAATTGGCATGATTTGATCTTTCATTTTTCATTTGTTTGGATTTTTTTTCTTGTTAAGGAACCCTAAAACCCTAGAAAACTTAGGAAAATCATAACTTGAATTGGGTTAAGAGTTGGAACTTCTCCTTTGGGCTTTGGGTTAGTATAGGTTTAGGGATCCTTTGAGGGCATTTTCAATTTTTTATAATGTTGTTTGCTTCTGATTTTGGTTTTTTGTTTGATGTACTGTTCATAAACCCTAATTTGGGCTTCCATATGCATCCTTTTTTGCATTTGCTTGCATAACATGACTTGCCATAACATTTTATGCATTCTTGTGATCCATTTGACATCATAAGACATATTGAAAGCATGTTTTATCATTGCATCTTGCATTTCCCATGTTGTATGCCATTTGCATTTCATAACTTTTCATGTATGTTCATGCTCCTTAACTTGCCTCATCTGCATCCATTGGTTCATATGATCATCCTCATGTCTTGCCTCATGTTTGTAGCACCTCATAGCATCATTAACATCATGTATGTGCTTCTGGTTTTGTTTCTCATCATGCCATTCCATCCTATTTTGCATTGCATTGCATTTCTTTTCTAACTTTTCAGGTGGTAAGTAACCTTGAGAAGTGAATTTGCCTTCACTTCTCATAACTTCTCTTCATCTCTTTTATGCATCCTTGCTGCATTTTTTTGTATGTGTGTGAGTTTGAGATTTATCATCCTTCTTCTTCTCACTTTCTTTCTTCAAGTGACTTGACTTCTTGAATGAAGCAAGTTACCTTGCTTCTCCTGGTCCTTTCATCTGCTTCCTGGTGGTTCCATTGAAGACTTCTCTTGTAAACCTCACAAACCTTAGGAACAACCATGTATGACAATGATTAGGGTTTTGTTTAGTCTCCCCTCTTAGTTTTACCTTTGTGTCTCTTTTGAGTCTTTTCTTCTCATCTCATAATCAGGGACTAAACCCTAAAGGCTTTAAGGCTTTGTGATTAAGTTTATGCCTGCATCCTTCTATTAGGATGGAGTGTATAACTTTAATCCTAAGTGTTGAACCCTTAATGTGTTTAAATCCTCTAATTAATTCACATAATAATCATCAAGACTTCACACTTGTAACTTGGGCCTTGCATTAGGGTTCTAATTCTTCCTTAACTGGTTAAGAAGGACTAACCCTAGTGTTAATGGACAAGTCCCCCTCAAGTTGTCTTACAAACCCTAAAAAAACACTTCATCATCATATCACTAAATAAAATCCACTTAATCAAAGGCTTGTTTTGTCATGAGTTTAATCCCTAATCATGGATTAAGTTGAGGAGCTTTCCTCAGTTTAAACATTCTTATCTATTATCCTTCTATTAGGATGGTGTAATGAGTCTGTTTAATCCCTGATTATGGCTTAATCTCATTACTTAGCACTAAACAAAAACCACAAAAACATCTAAATAATCACAAGTAGGTTAATGATCTTAATCCTACATCAAAGGTGATTAAGTGTGAGAAGCTGACTTCACACTTAAGGTATTCTCATTACCCCTAATCAGAGGGAAGATGTGATGAGTTTGCCAAATCCATTGGTTTAGGCTTAAGCTCATTAACTTATGACAAACTTTCAAAGGCAATAAAAGATTAAAAACTCAAAAACAAACAATAATCGTCTCCTCCGGGATTCTTTTCTCATCACATTCATTCACAAACGAGAACTTGCTTCTTCCGTCTAATGCAAGACAGTTTGCACCTGAGCCAGACAGGTCATACACTTGAGCATAGACAAGTAAGCAGTTCCCAAGTCAATTTATCTTTCAGTCTCTTTGAGTCGAACTACGGTGTTCTGACTTCCTCATTGCACGAGAGGATACGTAGGCATAACTTAACAGTTATCGAACAAAAGTCTCTGTATATCCCCCCTCTTTCTAGCCTCATTCTTTTAGCCTCATGATCTTGAGCATTTCACTCCTGTTCTTACACTGACACTTCACTTATATATACTTCACTTTTCTCTTACACTGACACCTGTACATTTTGTTTTCCAGCTCTTTTACACACAAATTGCACTGACACTACCCCTTTAAAACACAAATCTTTCAAGCGTGGATCCCGTCGAGTACGGCGGACAATCTGGGTGCTAACACCTTCCCAGGTTGTAACCAACCCCCTTTCTCAGTCTCTCTGGTTCGCAACCGTCTTATCCATGTCTTTCTAGGTCTATGCAGCATTGCCTTTCCTCCGGGATAAAAATGCCTAGCTGGCGACTCTTTTCTCTTCCAGTGAGTTCACTGCTGTGTGTCCTCATTGTCCTTTTCGCCGACCGTTCGCGTCTGTACCTTTATTTGGGTCATTTCCCATTTATCGGGAGCGACAGCATACTCCTGCGTGTGTCAAACAATCAACAAATAAACAAAAAATATTATATTAAAATTTGAAATTCTGACTGGCACCAAAACCAATCGTCTTCCTCCTTTGGCCTTGCGAAAACACCTGCGAATTTACATACAAATTTTCCTGCGATTTTTCTCACATCCAGAACCTGCGAAAATCGTATCTCATAGAAAAACTTATAATTTCATCAAATTAATTTGGTCAATGTGATCCTTAGGACATATATAGTCTAGCCATGATCTTCGAAGGAGTTTATATGGTTTCACGCGTAAAACCCTAAAACATGGTATCAAAACCTAACAATGGCAATTATAACATCCGGTCCTGAAACTTCAAGAAAACGTGCATAATCAATCTAAACAACATCACAATCAACAATATGAGACTAGAATTCGTTAACAAGGCATACATAATGAGAATCGAAAAATTGAAAATAAGAGGGAAAGTGTGATTCGGTTTATGCATTTAAGCATGTTTGGGATGCGATCGAGGGTTGGGACAACATCAAGGATGTTCAAGGATCGTGTTTAAACCTTCAAAACGTCTTGAGATAACCTCTAACGAAAGATCCGAATGTGAGTTTTCTTGAAATTTTTTGAGAGTGGTTCTTGTTCTTGGTTGTTGTCCAATCGTCTCTCTTGTATTGGTTATGTCATATACTTATAGTTGAATGAATTAGGGTGAAAGAATGGGCTTGTGGATCACAAAATTTGATTGCTCGATGTGGAAGAAATCAACAATCATAAAAGTTCAAAAAATTACACAAATCCTTACTAATTTTGTTGTGCACGAATCTGGAGATTTTCAACCAGTCTTAAATGTTTTTTAAGAGCTTCTAGAACAAGAATCACATCCAAATATTGAATTTTATATTTTATTTTGATTTAAATTGAATTTTAATAAATAAAATCCAAATAAATAATAAATAAATTATAAAAATCAGAAATAATTGGAATTGTGTCATGCTTGATGTTATTGTGAAGATTGGATTTCAATTTCATAAGCCCATTTGGAAAAAATTGGATTTGAGACCCTTTTTGCTCAATGCACATATTGAAAATTTCGCAACTTTGACAAGGCATAACTCTTAATTTTTAGGCTATGAAGGTTTTCTTGGAGTTTTTGGAAAGATTAATGAGTCCTATAACCAAACATTTTGGTCTCATGTCCATATCTTTTACCATTTTCAAATTATGAGCTCTGGAAAAGTTGACTTTTTGTTGACTTTTAAAAGGACCTATAATGTCTTAGCTCATACCTTCCAAATGAAGCATTTTTAGGATTGGCTTGTGAGACACAAAGTTGTAGAGAATTAAATTTACTTCAAAATGAGATTTGGATGGGAAATTTATGATGAAGTATGTGAAAGTTAGGGCTGGTCAAAGTTCAGTTGACTTTTCCTATGAAAACCCTAATTTAGAAACTCCTGATTCTTGATGATCTGAAATTACCTTGATGAATCATGATCAACTCTTGATCAAATGATGAATTTTAATTCATAATCTTGATGTTGGCAAAAAATCTTGAAGTTTGACTTTAGTTTGACAACAGTTGACCTCAGTTTGACTTTTTAACCACTTTGACTTATTTTTGCATATCTGATCATCTGACTAGTCAAACTTATTGGGAAAGCTCTGAAACTTGACATTGGGATTCTTGAAGTCACATGGGATGTTATGAAGCTCACTTGAGGCCTTGGAAATCCATTTTTCTTGGAGAAAACCAAAACCCTAGTTCTGGATCCTTTGCTTAAGAGGAGGCTTTGTCTGAGAAAACTCTCAAACTTTCTGACCAATTGGGGACCTTGAGAACCTTATGATCATTGGGAAATATTGAGAGACATTGCCTTGATTGTGAGAGGGAAAATTTTGGGGTACAACAATATTCTTAATAGGATTGTATGATAAGATTAAAATCAACTGTTAGCAAACCCTAATTTCCAAGACTAAAATAATTGAACTAAATACACTTGCACACTCACACCTCTAGGGTAACCTCTCTTTTTTGCCTTATGAAATATGGTCAAGTCCTTCAAACATAGGGATACCTTAACTTGTTTCCTAAAGAAATAAATAATCATAGTTTCCTTTCGAATAAAAGATCATAGTCCTTCATTATCCCTTCAAAGTTGCCTTCGAATAAATGATCTTGTCCCTACGAAAAAGATCATAGTCCCTTGATGACCCTTCGAGTTTCATTCGAATAAATGATCATGTACTTACGAAAATGATGATAGTCCCTCCAAATTGTTAAGGTATCCTTACATGTTGCCTTCTATGACCATAACGATGACCCTACGCCCGTCCCTCCAAATCCAAGGATAAGACTACTTACTAACTAATAATAAAGACAGTTCTATCCCTAAGGAAATAAAAATTACTAGAAAGAATTTATAACTTAGGGTAAGTAACTCTTAAAAACTTTCTCACAACTTTCAAATCAAATACTTTTAACTCCCTACATTCTTTTTTTTTTTCAAAATACTTTCAAACAAGTAAACACTTTATATACATTCATACGAGAATCATTACAAAGTTAAATCTTTACAAAAATATTTTAGTCACACACTACACTTTTCAAACAAAGCAAGTAAAGAGTGAGCTAAGCAATTAAGAGCCCATGGATACATAGAGTGCTAACACATTCCCTTTGTATAACTTATCCCCCGAACTCAAAATCTTTTTAAAGGTCTTTCCTGTTCTTTTATACCTTTCCTAAGTTGGATAAAATAAAAGTCGGTGGCGACTCTTACTTACCGCAACATATTTTGCGACAAAAATTAAAATTCAGTTCTCCCACCGTGTTATACACTACACTGCATGCAACCACATCAGGGGCAAAAAAATTATTTTTGAACACCCTTAAGTTTCTAGGGTTCTAGATTTCCCATAGAGTGGTGTAGAATAATTGAACCATGTAAGCCTCTTCCATATCCAGACCATTTTCTAGCCATTGCATAAGATTCAAATTATCTTATGTTCGATGGCCAAGTGGGGACACAAACCATACATGAAGGTTCTGGGTTTGGCTGCATATGTAGAAAAATATTATCATTTGTCTTAATGTCTTGTAATATGTCCTTGACATGCTTAAAGATCTTCTGGTGTGCAGTGCTTTTGTGATGTCAGATCAGATGTTGTAACACATGTCTTGACAATTCTAGAACTTTCTAAATACATAAAGTTTTGATTTAATTGTTGTATATTTTTGAGTAGGTATTTGTTCTTTTGATTTGCTCCAGGATGTGCGAAAATATAGGGAACGTTGCTGTCAAAAACAGAAGTGGCTATGCGTTAGTTTTTAGAGATTATTGAAGATCTTTTCTTGCTTAATTTATGTGATCTTTTTGAGGAAGTTTCTGATCAGATCCTAGCCCATTCAGAATACTATATTATTGGATGTTTAATCTAATTACTCTAGAAAAAATATTGTGTATTGTGTAAAGCAAAGTGATTTTGAGTGTTAGGGTTTTTCTTTGTGCATGTGTTTTATTTCTGAGCCATTCATACATAACCTAGATGTTTGAATTAGACTGATTTTTGAGATGTAATCATGTCCACTCTAAGCTTTTAAGCATGAGTGTTTGTTATTGATCAAATCTTTTAATCAAGATCAAGGTGTTATGTTTTGGAAGAGTGATCTTCTATTTTCCTTGAAAGAATTGGTTAATTATCACAATGTGTGATTGAGGGGGAGTGAGATGGTGATTTCTCATATCTAGATGTTGATTTCTAGGTAGAACTTGCACTGGGTAGGTTCAAGTGAGAAGTTGTAAAATGAGACTGTTTAGGCTTTGAATTGTTCTACTAATAGTGGATTTCCTTCCTGGCTTGGTAGCCCATAGAGTAGGTGTGTTTGCACCGAACTGGGTTAACAATCCATTGTGTTTTTACTGCTTTTATTTATACTGTTTTTATCTTGTTAATAAACAGATAGTAATGTCATGACATCGCCTTCGACATCACATATCTAATACTAGAATTTCAATTAGTATTAGAGCAGGCATCTTGTCTGTATCTGGGTGAGATCCAATGAAGTTACTTTTTGGTATAATTGACAAGGAGGTGGGGTTTGTGAATAGACCTCCCATTCTAGATGGAACTAATTATAATTACTGGAAATTCTAAAGCCTTGAATGCCATATTCAATGGAATTGACAAAAACACCTTCAGATTGATCTATACTTGCATTGTTGCTAAAGATGCTTGGGATATTCTCAAAATTAATCATGAAGGTACCTCCAAAGTCAAGATGTCAAGACTTCGACTACTCACCACAAAATTTGAAAACTTAAGGATGGAAGATGATGAAAGTATTTATGATTTTCATATGAATATCCTTGAAATAACTAATGCTTCAAGTGCTCTTGGAGAACCAATGTCCGAAGAAAAGTTGGTGATAAAAGCTCTCAGATCTCTACCTAAGAGATTTGATATGAAGGTCACAACCATAGAAGACGCTCATGACATTAGCATGATGAGATTAGATAAAATTATTGGATCACTTCAAACTTTTGAGATTGGCATATAAGTGACAAATCTGACAAGAAAAAAAATCGCCTTCTCTTCCAACACTGAAGATGGAGTAGAAGATTATAATTTGAATACTAAGGAAGTTCTATCTAATGCTATAGTTCTTCTTGGGAGACAATTAGACAAATTAATGCAAAAGATGGATAGGAAGTCAAGAACAACTCATCTGAAATCAATAGGTAAAATGATTCTAGTAGAAAGACAATGGCTGAAGATAATCCCTCTCAAGGAAAAGTAGGTCAATGCTATGGTTATGAAGGTTATAGGCACATCAGATCTGAATGTCCCACACATCTCAAGAATCAGAAAAGGGTCTTACTATGGCTTGGTCATATGAAGATACGGAAATGAAGCTTAAGAAGAATCTGCTAAGAGTGCTACTGCTCTAACTAGGAGATATTATTGTGATTTCAGTGATGATGAAGTCACATATGATGAGCTAGCTACTTTCTATAGAGAACTATGTCTCAAAAATGAAGAAGTCTGCCAACAAGGAGAAGAACAGATGAAAATCATATCACAACTGGAGAATGAAAAGGAAGAGAACTTGGAAACCATCTCCAAGCTGGAAAATGAGGTAACATTACTAAACTCCTAACTTGATCCAATGACCATGTTTGTCAGAATGTTGAACAATAGTTCAGAGACTTTAGACGAGATTCTACAAATTGGGAAGTTATCTGGATATGTGACTGGTCTAGGATTTTACAAAAGAAAAGAACCTGTCTCAAATCTTGATTCCTCTGAGTTCAAACCAAAGATGTTGCATCAAGTGTCTCAACATCATAAAAGAAGACTTGTTGCCTACATAAGAGGAAATTCCCATAAATGGAGGTGTCATTATTGTGGAAAGTTTGGTCACTTGAAACCCTACTATTTCAAAATCTATAGATATCCTAAGCATGTCCCTTAGCGTGTTATAATTCAGAACATACCTAAGGTCAAAAAGTAATGGATTCCTAAGATTAGTACCAACACCTTGATAGCTCATACTTCTCTCAGAGTTTTAGCAAAAAATGACTAGTATTTTGATAGTGGATGTTCAAGACATATGACAGGAGTCACTAATCTGCTGGTGAATATGAGACCCCGTGCTACTAGTTTTGTTACTTTTGGTGATGAAGATAAAGGTGAAATCAAGGGAATTGGATAGATGGATTGCTCGGGAGTACCTAGACTTGACAATATGCTACTTGTAAAAGGGTTGACTGCCAATCTAATTAGCATTAGTCAACTATGTGACCAAGGACTGAAAGTCAATTTCTCCAAATTTGAATGTCTTGTTACAGATGTGAAAGGAGAATTAATCATGAAGGGAGTCAGATCTAAGGACAACTACTATATATGGGCATTTCAAGAATCAAGTTATGTCTCCTCTTGCTTGCTTGCCAAAGAAGATAAAGTAAAACTATGGCATCAGTAACTTGGACACTTGCATCTGAAAGACATAAAGAGAATCATATTCATGGAAGATGTCAGAGGGATTCCTAAGCTCAAGATTGAGGAAGGAAAAGTTTATGGAGAATGCCAAGTAGGAAAGCAGACTAAGATGTCACATCAAAAGATTCAACATCTTACCACCTCAAGAGTCTTAGAACTTATTCATATGGATTTGATGGGGCCTATGCAGGTAAAAAGTCTTGGTGGAAAGAAATATGCTTATGTTCTAGTGGATGACTATTCAAGATACACTTTGATAAATTTCATCAGAGAAAAGTCGGAAGCTTTTGAATTTTTCAGAGATCTCTGTCAAAAACTACAAAGAGATAAGGAAAGCAATATTATTATAATCATAAGTGATCTTGGGAAGGAATTTGAGAATGCCAAGTTTGCTGAATTTTGCTCCTTTGAAGGAATTAGTCATAAATTCTCATCTCCCATTACTCCTTATCAAAATGGGATTGGAGAATGCAAAAACAAGACTATACAGGAATCTTCTAGAGCCATGATACATATAAAATAGTTAGCTTATCATTTCTGGGCTGAAGCAATGAATACTGCATTCTACATTCACAAATGAGTCATCTTGAGGAAAGGTACATCAACTTCTCTGTATGAATTATGGAAAGGAAGAAAACCTGTTGTGAAAGACTTCCATGTCTTTGGAAGCAAATGCTACATCCTGGCATATCGTGAACAAAGAAGGAAGTTAGATCCAAAGAGTGATGAAAGAATATTTCTATGATACTCTACCAACAATAGATCTTATAGAGTCTACAACTCCAGAACTAAAGTAATGATGGGGTCTATAAATGTTGTTATTAATGATTAAGTCTTGAACAAAGAAGTTGATGTCCTGGATGATGTTGAAACATTCCAGAATGCAACTCCAACAGAAACCGAAGATAGAGGTATTGATGAACAATCCTCTAGTTCTGAGCCTGAAGATAGTCAGACCAACAAAGGTCCCTCTATCAGAATTTAGAAAGATCATCCTTAAGACCTCATCATAGGAGATCTAGATAAATGAGTTACTACAAGATCAAGGGAGATAATTTATAACTCTTGTTTTGTGTCAAAGATAGAGCCAAAGAATGTTAAAGAAGCATTAATTGATGAATTTTTTATCAATGCTATGCAAGAGGAATTGGCTCAATTCAAGAGGAATGAAGTTTGGGATCTTGTACCAAGGCCCGAAGGATCAAATGTGATAGGTACCAAGTGGGTGTACAAGAACAAATCTGATGAATAGGGAGTTGGCACAAGGAATAAGACAAGACTGGTTGTTCAGGGATACACTTAAGTTGAGGGTATTGACTTTGACGAGGCTTTTGTTCCTGTTGCCAGACTTGAATCTATTAGATTACTTCTTGGAGTTGCTTGCATCATGAAATTCAAACTATATCAAATAGATGTCAATAGTGCCTTCTTGAATGGTTACTTAAATTAGGAAGTCTATGTGGAACAACCCAAAGGGTTCATTGATCCTAATTTACCTAATCATGTCTATAAGTTAAGGATAAATCTATATTGATTAAAAAAAGCTCCAAGAACTTGGTATGAGAGACTTACTGAATTTCTTATTGAACATGGCTACAAAAAAGGTAGCATAGACAATACTCTCTTTGTGAAAGAAGAAGGAAAGAAGCTCATGATTGCTCAAATTTATGTTGATGATATTGTGTTTGGTGGGATGTCTGAAGAGATGATTCAACATTTTGTTAAACAGATGCAATCTAAATTTGAGATGAGGCTAGTTGGTGAATTAACTTATTTTCTTGGTATTCAAATCAAGTAGATGGAAGACTCTATATTCATATCTCATAGTAAATATGCCAAGAATATAGTTAAGAATTTTGGAATGGAGAAAGCTAGTCACAAAAGGATACCTGCTCCTACTCATCTGAAGTTGCTTAAAGATGAAAAGGGTTGAATATGGGTCAAAGTCTCTCCAGAAGTATGATTAGAAGCTTATTATCTCACAATAAGAGACCTGGCATTGTATTTTCTATAGGTGTTTGTGCTAGGTATCAAGTTGATCCCAAAGTGAGTCACATCAACCAAGTGAAAAGAATCTTGAAGTATGTCAATGGTACATGTGATTATGGTATGCTATACTTTCATGGTTACAATTCTAAGCTAAGTGGTTATTATGATGCTGACTGGGCAAGATGTGCTGATGATAGAAAAAGCACATCTAGAGGATGATTCTTTTTGGGAAACAATCTGATATCTTGGTTTAGTAAGAAGCAAAATTGTGTTTCTCTTTCCACAACTGAGGCTGGATACATATAAGTTGGAAGCGATTGTTCTTAGTTAGTTTGGATGAAGAAAATGCTGACAGAATACAATGTCTCACAAGATGTCATGACATTATACTGTGACAATTTGAGTGCTATCAACATTTCCAAGAATCCTATTCAACATAGCAGAACCAAACATATTGATATTCAACATCATTTCATCAGAGAACTGGTTGAAGAAAAGATTATTGCTTTAGAACATGTAGCCACTAATTTACAATTGGCTGACATTTTTAATAAAGCTTTGGATGCTAATCAGTTTGAAACCCTGAGAGGTAAGCTAGGGATTTGCATCAATGAGGATCTATAGCAATTAAAGTTGTGTGGGAAACTAGTCAAGATTTTTCAATTCTCCTACAGCAATTG
Organism: Lathyrus aphaca; assembly: GCA_963966055.1. Classification (NCBI taxonomy): domain Eukaryota; kingdom Viridiplantae; phylum Streptophyta; class Magnoliopsida; order Fabales; family Fabaceae; genus Lathyrus; species Lathyrus aphaca. Next base: position 197,949,730 of record OZ014525.1, on the reverse strand, counting down.
TGTTATTTTATACCTGTTAATGATGGATGGATCAAAAGTGTGAATCCTGATGGTAACATAAAGATCAAGACAGGGAAAGACAAATTTGTTACTGCTGTTTCTCTTACTTAGAATAATTTGAAGAAGGTTATTGGGTCTGATAATGTGTTAGGCTATAATATTAAAGATGATGTTGAGAACATTATCCCTGGAGATAAAGCTACTGAAAAGAAGACTGGTGATGTTGCTTCCAATGTTTTTATGGGAAGCTGGCGTGGCCTCTCTCTCTCTCTCTCTATCTCTATCTCTATCTCTCTCTCTGTGTGTGTGTGTGTGTGTCGAGTACTGATCTTATGTTATTTGGGAGCAACAATTGGTGTGGTTATCATATTATGACTAAAAAGGGCGAGAGTTGGCTAAATTTGCATTATTTCTTTTGCTGATGTGTCTAGTTGACTGGATAAGGAGGGCTATTGTTATGATTGGGTGTTGTGTTACCAGGTGTTCTACTATGTGAACCCAGAATGTTGTTTCTTATTTCTTCTGCTGCTTTGATCTCTGATGGTTGGTTCCTTCTGGTTGTCTAGTGCTGATAAATTGTTTAGCCACAATTTTCCAAAGGGGGAGATTGAAGGTTCTGGGTTTGACTGCATATGTAGAAAAATATTATCATTTGTCTTGATGTCTTGTAAGATGTCATTGACATGCTTGAAGATCTTCTAGTGTGCAGTGGAAAATAACATCATCAATCTCCCACTCCGTGAACTCACCACCAGACCAATCTTTGTCCATATCATTCAAATTACCTTTCACCACCTCACATGTTTATTTAAAATCCTCTCACAATTAACCAAACTGCTCTACTGTCTTATCTCCACATCAAAAGGTTGCCTCTCTAGGATTCAAGAGCTTTTTAGGTTTTCAAATCTTGTTCACTTGTGGACCATATCTTATCATCCTTCATAATATCTTCAAGACGCTTTATCTCAGCTTTCAAAGTACTTCCCATGCACTCCTTGAATTTTCCCCTAACCTAGTCATATATTTCAGCTTAATATACCCTGTTGTGCTATTTGAATTCCAAAGTATCCTTACCACCTTTTAACATATTCCATCTTTGGACCATGAGTCCTCAAATCTGAACATGTGATATTTTAAAATCCCCTCTCTCTCTCCAGATTACTTTCCAACTTGATCCTTAATGTTGCATGATATGACCCATATTGGGGGAGGTGGCTCACCTTAATAGGATCAAATCTCGAAATCCCTTCAGCCATTACAAAGGCTCTATTAAGATGACTTTGGATGTTGTCAAATTCTAATCTCCCATAAGACCATGTGAAAGGATACCCTTCAAATCCAAGATCATGTAGACCGCAAATTACAATTGCCTTCCTGACTTACTCAAATTGGCTACTCAATCTAGAGTTATTGAACTAAACCCCAAGTTCTCTTCTTATTATTTTACTTAGGAAAACCATAGACACCCATGAAAAAGCAAGTTTGATCATGTTCTTCATCAATAATAGATCCACTAATATGATTAACGAAGAAGGAATTTACTATTAACCGAATGTTATCTTTCCACATTAGAGTATTTCTCCTCGACTCTTTCTTTCCCATGACCGCTACATCCACTACAAACACATGATCCATACTACACTTGAATTTTATGTTAGACGTCTCTTAATCTTTCAGACGGGTTTCCATAAGAAAAATTAGGGAGGGATTTTCCACACGAAGGAGCCTTAACAAGGCTCGAATTTCTCAGGGATTCCCTAAACTCTTACAGTTCTAGCTTACCATTTTCATTGAGTTAGGAGGTTTTGGTTAACTAACACCACCTCTGGTTTTTGAATAATTGCTTCCATAATCTCAACATCTTGTTTTCTTTTCTTACAAGAACTCCCTAATTTCTCTGATGTCCCCTTTATCACCATGACCTCCATAAGTTGACGCTTTCCTTTTTTCCATCTCAATGCCTTTCTAACTATCCTTAATAACCATTTATTTTGCCTTCTCTCTACTCAATTTCCTAACTTTAGGTTTAATTCTAACATATTTCCTATATACTTGTTTGTTGGAGATAAATAATTCCTCGAGTGACACTGTCACTGGTTCAATTTCCAATTACTTCCTAGTTGGTTTTGCGTCCCTTGTTTCAATGAGCCTCCAGATTCCTTACTCGCCATGTTCTCTTGAACTACTTCAGTCTCCCCTTATCCTTCTCATTCTTTCACTCCATATCTGCTTTGGCTTAAAGAGGCATCAAATAAACTCATAATGCATGTTCGAGAGCTCGATTCATTCTTTCTATGTTCTTTAAATGTCTTTGGTAAATGGGTTGACCATATCCACAAACCATAACCTAGTTCATGTTCACCAATATCCTTGTGTCCCACTTCCTCTAAATCACCCTAAGTCTCATAGTCCTTCACCTAGTGACATAGTGTTCCACATACAAAACAGAAAGTAGTTAATATTTCACATTTGAAGAAAACCATATAGCTCTTCTCCTTGGCCTTTAGACGAAGCAATCTTCTGTTTCGGTGGATATCCTATGAATCCCTATCTTTAAAGGTTTCGAAAATGCTTCTAATTTTCTTTGATGTTGCCTCTGATCGAAGGATCAGCGGTAGATCATAGATCCGAACTCAAAAGGATCCATAATGCATGTCCAGTCCTGATGGCTGTTCTTCACCAGACACTTTTTTCACCACTTATAGGTTCCTATCAAAGCTCCAAGGTCCGTTACGCAAAACTGATTTCAGATTTCTTCTTGAAGCAAACTTGATTAGAAAATATTCTTGCTCAGATATTGCATTTCCACTTAGGTTATAAGTCTCCACCCTCCGACTATAGTATTCGTGAACGCTCTAAAGTTAAAGTTATTATTTGTCCACAACTTCCTAGCTAGAGTTCTCTGAAACAACTTTTCATCATTCACCTCTTCAATCGCTACAGTGACTCATTCCTCCTTCTTGGTTAACTAAACTTTCTTTCAACGCTCCATGACAAGTAGGGTATGCAACCTCAAATCGATTGAAAGAGGTGAAAAACGACACAATTAGTGCGAGTAAACCCAAATGAAGTGGAAAATGATGCAAAAACCTTAAATGAATTGGGGAAGACATGATGAGTTTTATAGGTAGAGGAGTGACACATTCTCTCTAGAAAGCACGTGGAGGAGTTTTTACAAATGCAATTAAGTTGCCATAAAAAATCATTTGGTCCACGTTTGATGTTCTACTTTGATATTTTTAAATATTTTAATCCAATTTATTTGGTCTATAATGATTACTATACATAAAATTAATTTTTAATGATGTGACTAGAATATTATAATATTTAATATTTTTTAAAAATGAATTATTAATTAAAAATTTAAATTAAATTTATTTATAAATATTTTAAAAATTAATTAATACAAATTTTCATTGTGGTTAATTACAAATCCTCTGTATCGCTATACCAAAAAATATCCTCTGTTTCTTTATAATGAGCAATAGCAAAACCAATGGCGAATAAATTACGTGAATTGATAGATGTGTAGAAGGAGAAATTATGTATGACGTGACTTTATATTTTAGGGTTTGTTTGTATGTGTTTTGCTTTTTCGTTCTTAAAATTTATTTCATTTATTAATAATATATATGATTTTGAAAATAAAATAAAATAAAACATATTTATTAATCTTATTTTAAAAGTTATTTTAATGAAAAATAAAAATAAAAACTATTTTAATAGACATATTTCTATTCATAAATCAAGACGATTAATAAATATTATTATTTTTGAAATGTAATTCAACATTCAAGATTGTTTTAGTTTCAGATTTCATTTCATTTCATTTCATTTCATTTGTATTTAAAAGTCATTTGAATTTGCATTTCATTTACATTTGAGTTTGGGTTATTATATAAAAGGAAAATGTAGTTACAATTCGTAAGAGAATTCTGAATTTGAGAAAGTTAATTACGTTTTTCATTCTCTCTTTTATCTATGCAATTCTTCTTCATCTTCTTCAATTCTTGTGCAACAATGGATGTTCAGTGTTAAACTCCAATAAATTGGTATTTAGAGCTCCGATTCTGATTCATGGGAAACACGAGTGTAGTGAGGTATGTGATTGATTTTGTTCCTGAAGTTCGCGCTCAATTATAGATTGAAACCAAAGAGAATCACAAATCTTGATTCTCAAAGTTTGGGAAACACAAGTGTTGGTGAGAGCTAAATGATTTTAACAAGAACGAAGATGAACAGATGAAATTGCAGCTTAAACATTAAGCTTCCAGTATTCAATAAAAATAATTAGAATTAGTGGTTGATTCAGATGCGTGTTTTGTTTGACGCTCAAGATGTTCTTGATCTCATCAATAACAGTTACACGCCAGTTGTAGAAAATGCAATAGAAGCACAAAGAAATACACGATGTGAAACGAGGAAGAAGGATTAAAAGGTAAATTTGTAATTCCTATGCAAGTATTATGATAATCCCAACCCATATATTAATGAGAAGGTGTCTGATTACATCTCCAGAGTGATTTTGGTCACGAATGAGATGAAGTCTTGTGGAACGCTATCTGAACAAGTAACCATTGAAAAGGTACTAAGATCACTTACTCCTCAGTTTGATTACATAGTTGTAGCCATAGAACACTCTAAAGACATCAACACCATGAGAATTGAAGAGCTTCAAAGTAGTTTAGAGGCATAGAAGTCGCGTCTGACTAAAAGAAACTTTGAAAGGGAAACATAATAGGCTCTGATTGCCCAGACCTTGAAAGCTTATTTTGTCAAGAAGAGCCAGAAGCAAGCATAGCTAGAGAACAAGAAAAAGTATGGTGGCGGTGTTAAAGATTCATACATTTTGTAGGATATGTTCATAACAAAATGGACTTTGAGATCCATTCTTTAGAATTATAAAGTTAATGGTATGGTTGATACTTGTGAGATCATAAATTCTAAATTATTTATTTGAAAGCCACAAAATATGAATATGAAGATATTTATCCGCTTTTTCAGCAAGTTAATATAAGATAATTCTCCCCTTAACTAACAAATTGTTTTGGGCTAATAACCTAATATGTCTCATCTAAGTAAACTTTTGGATGTGTTGTGATTATTCATTTGCTTTAACATAGTATGCTAAGATGAGTTTTGAAAGAATTTTGAGAAAATTTATTTTATATAAAACCCATGGATATATCTAAATACAATAATTGGATATTTGTTTGAAGCCTAGTAGGCTGATTATCAATTGATAAATTAAATTTCTCAATATTAGGGGAAGAGAATAAGCAGTTGAAAGTGTGAACCAGAAGTTCAAATTAACAATTTGAAATAAACTATTATTATATCATTTTGATCCTCAAAAATCAAAACACAATTCATTTGCAAAGTTTATGAAAAAAAAATTATTAGCTGTTAATACTCCACTTAAAGTAGATTCTCCTATTGGACAACCTAATATTACAAATGAGTTGTAACCGTGTCTGAAGCATGGTAGAAAAGTTGGTTCCAATGTTAAAAAGTCTTTTACCTAAAAAAGAAACTAAGGTTAAAAGATAACCCAACTGAGGATATGAAAATTCGAAGAACACTTTGACATAATTCTTTTTTGAGTTCCAGAATAACTAACTAGGTACCTGAAATTTATGAAAATTAAGAGATATCAATAAATTATGTCATGAATGAAATATGATGGAACCAAAATAAAATCAATGTTTACAATGTCTTCGTATACAATATAACGCTAAAAAAGATAAATGATAACAAGGATCTGTTCGCAGTGGTTTCTGGCGAACAACCTCTGGTTAACCAATTTCTTCAGAAAACTGGGTTACTTGCAGGACCAACCAAACAAGTCCTGGGATACATGTGCATTTAATTCTGTCGAACTGTTCTTAGAGTTTGTGATAAATTTGTGGCTTGTTTTTGTTAATATTGTCAAAGTATTAAGAACTTTGATTTTACAAGTAAAGTAAAGTTTAAACTAGAAATGAAATAAAATTGAAAGTTTTAAACAAAGATAAGAAGAAAGTGTCGAAGGCTGTAAACTTGCAGAAAAGTAAATAAAGTTTAAAATGACATGAACTTGAAGAATAAACGAGTAAATTAAATAACTTTGAAATATAAGTGGTGTTCAAACGTACATAGTTCCAAATAGCAAACTCATTTTCTCTCACACCGGGTACTTAGAGTATTTTACAGGAATTCTGTATCAATTTTCACACACCTATTCTAAACACAAACTATCCTATTTATATACAAACAAAATAACTGCTTAGAACGGAAAAACTATAACTAAATGACAAGTGTCAGCCTGCATGCAATTCTCTTCTCTGAAACTTCCAAGTGTCCAAACTGCCAAAGGTTACAACCTTTTGAATTTGAATTCCCTTCCTTGGTGACGAAACCTTGTAACTCTTCAGACTGTCGAAGCCCTTTAAAGAAGAAACAAAACTCTTCAGTACTTGCCAAACACTTTCTTTTGTCAAACATCCTCTTCTGTCGAAATCGTTGAAAGAACATCTTCTGTCAAACACTTAGCTACAAATAACTTTCCAACTTTATTCTGCCAGAACACTATTTGTATTTCTGTCGAAATAATGGAGTTTTAAACCTTGTCAGCAATTCTTGAATCCTCTTCCTTTGATTGTCCTTCGACAAAGGTGACCTCAAGCCCTTAATTTCAGTCTTGTCGAAATTATGGGTTTACAAATTGCCCCCCAGCAAAGATGTTTTCGACTATCCTTGGAGAAATATCTTTTGCTGTCGAAGTGACCTTTGACTTCCTGTCAGTTGCATTTATTGTAAAGTGATTTTGTTGAGTCCCAAGAAAACATCATGATTTCCACTTTATGAAAACGTCATGTCTAGCCCACGTTTTTACACAATCTCCCATAACCCTACATTGTAGGTAAATCATGGCCTCCTACCAACTGCCACTTTCTAACTTCCACCAATGGATCAGAAACGCACGTCTCCACTTCCCAACTGAAAATCTTTTCATTTTCCTTTTTCTTTATTAGTCATTTATTTCATCCTCTATAAATACCACTTTCAACAACATTTCATACTTTCCACCTTCTCAACTCTTCTCTTACCCAAGCGCAAAGAACTCCATTTCCAAGCCTTTCAAAGCTTCTGTTCTTTCAACCTCTTCATCAAATCAATGGCTCCTCCAAAGACTACTACTGGCCACAGTGCAAAGAAGACAAAGAAGACCATGGATCTTCCTCCTGCTCACGTATTATCTGGGCCCACACAAACACAACACCAACAGTATTTTCCAGAACCCCCAAATGAAAGGGAAAAGGCAAGCATTTACAGGTCACAGGTAATGATTCCCATTTATGTTTCTGGAGTTCATCATGCTATGTTAGGTCCTATTTTTGATCCCACTGTGGACCCTAACCGTTTAAAAGAATTTTATCCCTGTTATTCTACTTCCAAACCCATAGCTGCTAACAAAAACCCTAAACCTGTCGAAGCCTCATCAAAAGAACCTGAAGTCCTTATGGCTTCGACAGAAATAGATCTGTCTTATCTAAACCAAAATAGGATTTTCAGAAGTCCCCCTTTGACGAAAGATCCCTCTGACTACCTAGCATGGCTTACTAGGATCGAAAAAGCCAAAGAGAAATTTTGGAAGAAAACTGGTATTTATGACTTAATCCAATTGTCGAAAGAGGGTCCCCGTTATTGCCAAAACATGCTGTTAGCCTCCTTGTATTTTTGGGATAGTACTTACAATACTTTCCACTTACCCTGTGGAATGGTGACTCCCACCCTATTCGACATAGCAGCCATAACTGGCCTTAGTCCTTTAGGGGAAATCTTTAACCCTGAACACTTGAACAAGGATCCCATAGGCTTCGACACAAAGCATGCTGGGTATTCTGTTTTCATAGCCCATCACCAAGGTGAAAACAATGAAGAAGTCTCTGATAGAGAGCACATTGCTTTCCTCTCCCTGTGGTTAGCCAAATTTGTTTTCTGTACTAGGTCTCTTCAGGTAGCCAGAAGTTACATCATTATGGCTAATCAACTTCATAATGGAGTTGCATTCTGCCTGAGTGAACTTCTTTTGGCAAACCTTTATGAATCCTTAAGTGAGAGTGTAAGCAACCTCAAAACCCTTAAAGACAAAGGTAACATAAGTCTTACAGGCCCTTTTTGGCTCCTACAATTATGGCTGAATGCCACTTTTGAAAATTCCATCCCCATCAAAATGCCAGTTGTCGAAGAAGCAGTAGAAGAAAGGCGTGTCGAATGGCCCAGGCTGGTTCAACTGACCCCTACAGATGATAACACAAACCTTCAACAAGCATTCACTGGCTACATCATGATGTTCGCCAAACGCTACAAATTTTCTCCTTCGATGGCACCATTCTCCAATAGACAAGTAGGTCCAAGATGGTTTACCAGAAGACTCCCAGTGGAGAACCAGAAAGATGAAAACTCCTATATCTCCATTTGGGAAGCTTTTCTAATGCCCAGACACTTCTTCTCTCATCATAGCCTTAACAACACAAAGGTATCTCTCATTGTTTACCAACCCAATCTGGTAGCTAGGCAGTTTGGATTAATCCAGACGAAGACGAAGCCTATCTACCACAAGAAAGGTGCTATCATTTTCTACAACTCATTTCACCACTTCGACAAAAGTTTAGAGCTGTACAACAAGTTTTTCGACCCAACTTTGGAGGTCTATCCCACCATTTTTCTACCAAACTTCCTCTGTACTGAAGAATTCGACGTCTGGTGGAAGGAATATTACATCAACAGATTTTTCGACGTAGCAACCTTCACTACTCTTCTGACAAATGCTTTTACCTTTGTGTAGGACAAGAAGAAAAAAGGTACAGATCAGCATATCAAAGAAATTCAAAAGTTTCAAAAGTATTTTGAAACCATTTACAGGCCTGATGATCTTCGTCGAACCATAAGCGAGGCAGCAGTATCTTTAAAATAAAAATTCACAGAAAAATTGAATAAGTTATTTTTTCCTTCATCTCTTCCACCACATGCACACTATGACTTTGCATTCACCACTTTTCCTCCAAAATTCCCTCCACTCCCTTCTGCAGAATTTGGAGTGGCCTTGTGTCCTCCATTTCCAGATTGGTTTGTGTGTGGATCTGATTTAAAACTGCTTCGTGAAAGAAACAAAAAACCTGCCGAACGTGTGGTTGCGACGAAGTATCATCTGGACAACTTCACTGGGCACCTTCACATTGGGATAGAACATGTTACTGTGGACGAACCCATTCTTGAAGGTGTCGAAGAAATTGCATTCCTCTGTTTTTGTTTCTAACTTCTTTTATTTCTACATCAATGTTCATGCAACTTTTCTTTTTCAGCTGTTAGAATTGTCAGGAAGACTGCTGGCGAAGGGACTTCTTCCAAAACAGTCGAAAAATCCCCCACAACTGCCAAGAAGGTTTCGACAAAATAGAGCATTTCCCCTTATTTATGTACTTCACATTTTCTTATACTGAACAATCCTTTTTCCTATTGTAGGTAACTCGTACCCCAGCAAAGAAAAGAAAACCAGAAGAGAAGGAAGAAAGCGTCGAAGAGTCTGAGGACGAATCCCCTGAACCCCAACCTTTGAAAAGAAACAAAGGTCTAAGAATTAAAACAGTAGCTTCTCAAAGATCTATAGTCCAAAGACGAACTCCACCTGCCAGTCCAGTCAACAAAATTCCCACAAGGAGTGAAAGAAGTGGAGATTCAAGTGTACATACTGAAATCCCTCAGGTAATCACTTCGACAAACAATATTCCCATATCTTGACTGCATGTATCTATCTTATAACTTTCTTTCATGTTTTCTGAAGGTCGTCATTGATGTCGAAGAGACTTCTACAATCCAAGAAGAGCATGCCCCCTCTAATTCTGAGAGGACTCTGGCTGAAAGACTCCAAGATGATGTCGCTCCAGATGCAGGTGTCCATGGACCTCAAACCTTGGATGAATTCGACCTCAGTGATTCTGAATCTTCTGGCAACAACTCTCCTTTTCGACCAGACCTCACTGCAGAAAAAATAATTCCAGATCAAGATGCACCACTTCCACCACCAGCTGCTATACCAGACACTGACGAAGATTCCATTGCTCAGGATGCACAAGCTCCAGATCCAACTGACACCAACATAGTTGACAAAGACAATGTCGAAGAGGAGGTCACTCTGTCGAATCAACCAGGAGTCAACTTGAGCATTGGAGGCACTTCTCAACACAATCCTTCTCCAACAAAAGTTCTTGCTGAAACTTCTGTGGGTACTAATTCGACAAGCTTGTCACACGAAGAGATTGAGAGCTTGAAAGTTAGGAAACCCTTGGAATATTTAAAAGCCTTACTCGACACCAGGTATAACTTCCAAGACTCCTCTCCCAGTGGTTCGACAGCTTCAGGGGCCACTTCTGACCTCCAACCAATCAGTGTCATTATGGATGAAATTAAAACAAGAATCCTTGGAGTTGACCTGTTTGAAGTCTTGGCTGAGAATGCTTCTGCCCAATATGATCTGAAGAAGCTCCTGAAAAGTGCCAATTTGTTGGAGGCTTCGACTGAGGAAAGCCGTTTGGTGATGGATTTAATATCCTTAATTGATTCTGTTAGTGCTGATCTAATTCGACAAAAAGAGTTTTCCCAAAAAATCACAACCAAGTCTGAAGAGCAAGTTTCAGAATGGAACATAGTGGCTTCTTCGACAGAAAAGATTTCAGAGCTGAATAAGCTTTCTGACGAATATACTAAGGCTGCTGCTGAGTGTGAAAACAATATTCAAGCTTACCAGGCCCAGATTGCTGATCTTCAAAGGAAAATCCTTCAAGAAAAAGAACGCCAGGCCTCTCTCCAACAACCAAATCAGGAAGCAATAGACAGTGAACTCCAGAAGGGGCTACAACATGCAGAAACAGCCCATCAACTTCACAGGGAGATTGAAGAAATGACTGTCAGCAAGAGTCTCTGCGAGCGTCGAATCCAACTTCAAAAGAAAAGATTCGACGAACTCAAAGCTACCTTCCTTCGACAGTAGTTTTGTAATAGGACTTAGGAATTTTATTTGTTTAAGGATATTTTCTTTTAGCACTTTTATATGTAATGCTATTTCACGCCATTTGTTTGGCGAAGACAAGTTTCATTTGCAATTTTAATTTGTTCTTATTTTTATTTCCTGCAATGTTGGTTTATACTTCTTTAGGTACTTCCCATTTATTTTTAGCACTCTTCCGTCTTTTTCTATTTCTTCGACTTCGTATGCACCATTGGAAAAAACTCTTAGAATTTTGAAAGGTCCTTCCCATTTAGGGGACCATTTTCCCATCACTCTGTCTTTCTTCTCCATGGGCAAGATCACTTTCCAAACTAAATCATTTACTGAAAAGGCTTTGAATTTTACTTTTTTGTTATAAAATTTTTCAACTCTCTCTTTCTGCCTTCTTATTAATTCTAAAGCATGCAACCTTTCTTCGTCTAAATCAACCAACTCATCCATCATCATACTCCAATAGATTTCAGATGGAATCTCATGATGTCTTTGAATTCGTATTGACTGTAAACAGATTTCGACTGGCAAAACTGCATCATGTCCATAGGTTAATTTAAATGGGGTAGAATTAGTTGCCTCCTTAGGAGATGTTCGACAAGCCCAAAGGATTTGATCCAGGGTCTTATGCCAATTTCTGGGTTTTTTACCCACATGCTTCTTTATCAAGTTTATTACTACTTTGTAGGCTGCTTCGACCTGTCCATTTGCTTGGGCATAATAGGGTGTCGAAGTCAACAATTTAAAACCTGTCTCCTTTGCAAATGCCTGCATATTTCTTCCAGTAAACACAGATCCTTGATCAGTAGTTATAGTCTCTGGTATTCCAAACCTATACATTATGTGTTTCTGGATGAAGTCTATGACTGCTTCCTGATCTACATTCGTCAAAGGTATGGCTTCAATCCACTTAGTGAAATAGTCTACTCCTACTAAAATGTACTTCTGCCCTTTTGAAGAGGCTGGTCGAATCTCACCAATCAAATCTAAAGCCCAACCTCTGAATGGCCAAGGCTTTACAATGGAATGTAACTCATTTGCTGGCACATGAGGTATGCCTGCATGAATTTGACATTCCTGACAACCCTTTGCAAATTCGACACAGTCTTTCAACATGGTTGGCCAATACATCCCTTGTCGAAATAATAGCCATTTCATCTTATGTCCTGCTTGGTGGGCACCACATGCACCACTGTGCACATTCGACAAAGCTATATAAGCTTCAGTCTCTCCTAGGCACTTTAGTAGAACTCCTTCTGCAGTCTTTTTAAACAATTCATTTCCAAAGAGTACATAACTTATAGCTCTGTACTTTATCCTTCTTTCGACTGTCTGATTTGGATTTTGTAAATAATCTTTGATGGGTTTTCTCCAATCTCCAACTTCTAGATCACCTATATTGAAAATCTCAAAGTTTTCTTCATCACCATATCCCAATCTCATTGTCTCCAAATCAGATGGGGACAGTTTGGTGGATAAGACTTTGCCTCTCACTTCGACAACCTTCATCAGATTTTCCTTCGACACTTTATACCCTGAAGCCAACTGAGCCAAGTCATTTGCTTCTTGATTTTCTAATCTGGGAATGTGTCTAAAGACTACACTGTCGAATCTTTTGAGGAGTCTGTTGGCTAACACAAAGTACATGATCAAATTTTCTTTGACACATTTATACTCTTTCGTCAATTGTTTTATCACCAACTCAGAGTCACCCATTATTTCGACCTCTGTTGCCCCCAGTTCCAACAAAATTTCAAGTCCAGCAATTAAAGCTTCATATTCTGCCTCATTATTTGAACAGAATCCTTCTATTTTATACTTGAACTTTGTTGGAATTTTATTGGGAGAAATAATTAATACCCCAACACCTGTTCCATTTTTATGACTGGAACCATCAAAATATAACCTCCAAGGCTCTTTTTCGACATAATTTGTTTCATCTCCAAGTATGGAGTGGTCAGCTATGAAGTCAGCAACTACTTGCCCTTTAACAGCTTTTAGAGGCATATATTTTAAAGAATACTCAGTCAAGGCTAAAGCCCATTTTCCAATTCGACTATGTAAAATAGACTTAGACAACATATGTTTTATTACGTCGAAATGAGAAGATATATGTACATCAACGGGTTTTATATAATGCTTCAATTTTATACAAGAGAAATATACACATAAACATAATTTCTCTATCATACTATATCTAGTTTCAGCATCATTTAAGACTCTGCTGAGATAATAAATGGCTCTTTCGACGCCATGTTCATCTTCTTGACAAAGCATACTTCCCAATGTGCTGTCAGATGCTGATATGTAGAGCCTCATGCTTCTTTTTCGACAAGGAGATATTAAAACTGGAGGATTTGCCAGATACTCCTTTATCGTGTCGAAGGCATCTTGCTGCTCTTGCCCCCAAGTGAAACCCTCCTTCTTCAGTCGAAGCAGAGGTGAGAAGGCCTGAGTCTTTCCACTAAGGTTGGAGATGAACCTTCTGAGAAAGTTGATTTTCCCTAGTAGAGACTGCAATTCCTTCTTTGTCGACGGCGCTTTTGCTTCCATTATTGCTTTAGCTTTGTTCTCATTAATTTCAATCCCTTTCTTGTGGACCACAAAGCCTAAGAAATCTCCTGCCTGCACACCAAAAGCACATTTAAGAGGATTCATTTTCAAACCAAACCTCCTCATCCTTTCAAAGGACTGTCGAAGATGGTTAATATGGTCCAAGCCTGAAGCAGATTTAACCACAATGTCATCTATATAAATTTGCATAAATGTTTCGATGAAATCATGAAAAATAGAATTCATAGCCCTTTGGTAAGTAGCTCCAGCATTTTTTAAACCAAAGGGCATGACTACCCACTCATATGTCCCTATTGCTCCTGGACAACGAAAAGCTGTTTTTGGAACGTCTTCTTCAGCAATGAAAATCTGGTTGTAACCAGAATAGCCATCAAGCATACTTAAATACTCATGGCCTGCTGCAGAATCTACTAGCATCTCTGCTACTGGCATAGGATACTCATCCTTAGGGGTGGCTGATTTTAGATCTCTAAAATCAATACACACCCTTAATGTGCCATTTTTCTTAATCACAGGAACAATATTAGCAATCCATTCTACATACCTTGTTGTACGGATGAATTGGCATTTTAGAAGTCTTTCGACTTCTTCTTTGATTTTCGACAGAATCTCAGGTGCAAAACGTCTGGGGGTCTGCTTTATTGGCTTCTTCCCTTCCAGTATTGGCAACCTCAATTCCACCAAACTTCTGTCTAAACCAGGCATTTCGTCATAATCCCAGGCGAAGCAGTCTTTAAACTCATTCAGCAGTTGATTATTTCGACTCTGAGTTGAGGATTCAACTTGGCACTGATGTAAGTGGGCCTTTTCTCTGCCCCCAGTCCCAGATTAATCTCCTCTAAAGGATCCTGTGCCACCATTTTCATATTGGTGGAGGTTGGATCCTTTTCGAACCCCAAAGGTTCGTCATCATAAATGGCGTCAAGTCTTTGATTCTGCCATTCGCCATTTGAGTCTTCTTCAAAACTCTGATTTGCATGTTGTTCCTCAATATTTTCTTGAGGATGTTGTTCTTCGACAACCTGAGTGCTGGCTTCGACAGCCATATTTCTAACTTCAGCCTCAAGGGCCGTTCTGAGTTGTTTTTCGGCTATATAAGCCGAAATCCTTTCCATTGCTGAAACTTCAGTCATTTTCACTGAATTCACTCCCCCATCCAGTTAGGTTGACATGGGCAGTTCCCCAAGTGTAATTTGTCTCCCCAATTATTTCTTTATCCCACTGGAAACCATGCGTAGGATGGAGGTACATGGAACAGTAAGCATTGTCGGAAGCTGTTAGGTCGAAAGCAGCAGGATTGCATGGTGCTATATGGGCTAGGTTTTTGTCGAAGTTACGACCAGTGACATTGTTCACATCAGCTGTGAAGTAACTCTGATCTGCTTCTATGTTTTCGACAATCCCATCTGGTCTCCAGATTGCTATCCTTTGATGCATGGAGGATGGTACAGCCCCAATCCCATGGATCCATTCTCTTCCCAACAGTAAGTTGTAATTTGCCTTTGATGCTATCACCACAAACATGGTAGGCCTGGTGATGGATCCTACAGTCAAGTTTAGTTGTATTACTCCCAGTGTTGTTCCCACTTTACCTTCATAGTTAGACAACACCATATTGTGGGGTTTAGTGTCGGAGTCATCTTTTCCAATCCTATTTATCATGTAGTGAGGAATTAAATTTACAGCTGCTCCACCATCTATCAGAATTTTGTTGACCCCCACGTTTTCTACCTTCCCTTTTATGAAGAGGGGCTTTAAGTGAGCCTTCATTGCATCATCTGGCTTTTCGAAGAAAGCATTTTTCTCTTCGACACAGCCATTGTTCATTATGTAGTAGCATACAGGCTTCAAGCCTATGCTGTCATCTGCCATGTCATCCTCTTCATCTTCGACTTCCATTATCCTGTCATAATCTTTGGGCAGCACAGAAACCACATTGCAAGTTACGTCGAAAGAGGCGTCTGATTCTGAACTAAATTCATCTGTGACTTCTTCGTCCACTGGCATTCCGTTATTTGTTTTCTGCATCTCTGTGGTGTCACTAGATCTATTCTTCTGAAGGGTTTCTTTTTCTGCCAGAGGTATCCCCTTGTTTGTGATCTGCACACATTTGCTTGATTCAGCTTCCTTCTGCCCAACCCTTTGGTGTTCTACAGTTTTCTTTTCAGTTTTCTTCTGCCTTTGGAATCTTCTCCATTGGGATCTGGACATAGGATTCTTCCCTTTGTAGTTTTCAGAGACGTATTTTGGCTTTGCCTCCTTTTTAACTTCCAATGAAGGACCCCTGTTCACTTCAAAACTCTTCCATCTCTTCTGACCTTGGGCATCCCTTATAGGCTGAACCCATTTGTCATCATTTGGCCTGTTGGATGGCTTGTAGGTGTTTAAACGTCTTTCTCCCACCCCTTGACTGTGATGCTTCCCTCTTCTTGGGTCGAATCTTTCGTTTCTGGTTGGTGGGACTATTCCCCAATTTCTTTTTCTCTGGGTTTTTTCTGCTGCTTCTAAGTCATCAGCTGCTTTCTTGTCGAACACAGCACTGCATCTTGGGCAAAGCATGACTTCTGCATTCTTCCTTTGACACCTCTGGATGAATTCGACAAGACTCTCGTTCTCTTCTGGGTAAACCAGCTTCTGATGCTTCTCTTGATGTTTCTTTCCCTTGTTGGTGTCTGGTCCTCCCTTTTGAGTGATTTCCACCATATGAATCCCAGCATTCTGTTCAGTTGTGATTTTCAATCTGTTCATTTTTTCGACTAGCATGATTTCCTCTGGGATGTCCTCCTTTGAATGACTCACATTGCCTTTTGGGTGTAAACCCTTATAGATGTATTTGCAACAGTGTGCAATCCTTTCGACAGGATGTTCTTCAGTTCTGGTGGTACCACTGTTTATTGGTTCGACAGTGAGGGAATTGTCATCAGCCCCTGCTGTTTTGATCTCCTCTTGGTCAAGGCCCTCAGTGGCCTTCTTTTGGACAATGAGGGTTTTGCTATCCTCCTCTTCGTCTTCCTTTTTGAAGGAATCTCCCCACCCTGTGGGTTTGATTTTGTTAATATCTGTTTTGGAGCTTGGTGGTGCTGAATATTTCACCATGAAGTCGAACTTCCCATTTGACTCTCCCAAAGTGTCCCAGATCACCCCTTGCTCAGCATCTCTTTCATAGTTTTTCTTGTCGAAACTTCTTCCCACTTTGACTGTATTTCTTCCGTCGAAACCTTCAGTAGTTTCAGTGGCATTCTCATTGTCGAAGTCTTCAGAAGCTTTGACTTCTTTTTCCTCAGCTTGGTCAGTAGAATTATCACCTTCTTCCACCACATTGACAAGGGTGTCGAAACCTTCAGCAGCTTCTATCATGGTGAAGTTGGTGTCGAAGCTTTCAGTAACTTCTACCACTTCAAAATTCTCTTCTGCCATGATCTCCATTTCGACCACGTTTACCATTTCTGGTTCAGCATAGTTGGCCTCCACAACCTGCATGGGATTGGAGTCAATCTTCATCTGCTGCTTGCCTTTGTCCCCAAACTTCAGCCTTCCATTTTGGATTGCATTCTGGACAAGATCCCTGAAAAGGTAACATTGAGAAGTTTTATGACCCAAGAAATTATGGTATTTACAAAAACCTCTCTTTTTCTGTTGGTCTACAGGAGGCTCTTTAGTGCCTGCTGGTTTTATTAACTGACCATCTTTGACTAATAAATCAAATATCTCATCACACTTGGTGATGTTGAATGTATAGGTTCTTTTAGGGAACCTGTCATTCTTTTCCACTTCGACTGGATTTTTTCCATTCGACGGGGCTAAAACTTTACAAGAATATGGAGGGCCTTGTTTTAATTCTGCAAGATCAATTTCTTGTTGGTCGAAAATGACTGGTTCGTTTTCGTCATTATCATCTTCTTGCACTATTCCTACATAGGCCACTCTTTCCTTCTTGTTTTTATTTGATCTAAATTTTTCATTTTTTAGTCTTTCTATTTGTCTCACTCTGTCTGCCAGTTGTGCCATGTCTCTCAAGTACTGGGTATCTAGTTTTTTCCTTATGGAATAATCTAGACCCCCTGCAGCCATTTCGACTAGTTCTTGTTCCGGCACTTGCGTAAAGCATCTGGCTTTTAATAATCTAAACCTATTCAAATAATCATCTATAGGTTCAGAAAATTTTCTTTTGACACTTGCCAACTCTTTCAAACTTATCTTGGTTTGTCCCATATAAAACTGTTCATGGAACAATCTCTCTAATTGGGTCCAAGTAAAAATTGAAGTTGCAGGAAGTGATGTAAACCAAGTGAAAGCATTTTTTGTCAAAGAACTTGGGAAATATTTCATTCTTAAGTTCTCATTATTAGCAATCTCTCCTGCCTCTATCAAATAACGTGCCACGTGTTCTATGGTGGACTCACTAGTATCCCCTGAAAATTTTGTAAATTTGGGGACTTTCCACCTTGGTGGTAACTCTTGTTGTAAGACAAACTCAGACAAGGGGGAAGTATAACTAGGCCTTTGTAATCCTACGTTTACTCCATTTTGTGCCATTATTCTCTCCACCATAGTGGCAATATTATTTTCGACAGGTATGTTATTGTAACGCATTCTCTGCTGTAATACTTCGTCAGCATTTTGGTTTCTCTGGACTATTATCCTTCTTGGTTCCTGTCGAATAGGCTCTTCTACATTAGGTTGTTCAACTACCACCTCTTGGCCCCTGGGATTTTCATGAAGGTTCCCCAATGGCCTTTGGTTTATAGTAAGTTCCTCTTCGACAGCCCTATTGGCAGGATTCTGATTTAATTGCATTCTTTGCTGTGCTTGCGGGACTCCAAAAAAGTTAGCAATGCGTGCCATTTGTTCTGCCAATATTTGGTTTGTTTGGGTAGTGTTTTGTATCAAGGGATTGAACACTTCTCCCATTTGTTGTGTCAAAGCCTGCACCATATCATGATTGCTTTCATCCATCTGTTGACGAATTACTTGTGCAAAATGGTTTGTCATAGCGGGCATATGGAAACCTGGTGGAATTTGATTCATTCTATTTCCATTTCCACCATATCCTGATCCCTGCAATGGTGATGATACTTGAACCATAGCATCAGAGAATAATGGTGACGAATTATGTAGGCTTGCCATCATTGAAGTTGGCATTCCATATGGTTGTTCCCTCCCAGTCAAAGGCTGAGAATAATTCAGATATGGCCTGAATGTATTTCCTCCAGGGGGAGGGGTTCCAAGGGGTCTGGCTTGTCCTATGGTGGAAGAACTAGGCGCATTCTGGGATCCTGAACCCGTTGGTATGGAATCCCCCAAAGGAGGCCTAATTTGTTCTAAAACAGGGCCAGACGCTGGTATTGTTCCTGACGAAGGGACAGGATTGGAAACTGGTATTGCTTCGTCAGGAATGTTTGAAGTATTTGGCAAGTTAGCCATGTTTCTTCTTCTTGTTCTCTTTGGTCTCTCTACGTCGGTTACGGCTAGTTTACCACTTCTAAGAATCATACAACGTAGCAAGGAACAATTTGTCTAAGAAGCTCTCTGTTAGATAATTTCTAATGCACTGGTCCCACCAGGTGTGCCAATTTGTTCGCAGTGGTTTCTGGCGAACAACCTCTGGTTAACCAATTTCTTCAGAAAACTGGGTTACTTGCAGGACCAACCAAACAAGTCCTGGGATACATGTGCATTTAATTCTGTCGAACTGTTCTTAGAGTTTGTGATAAATTTGTGGCTTGTTTTTGTTAATATTGTCAAAGTATTAAGAACTTTGATTTTACAAGTAAAGTAAAGTTTAAACTAGAAATGAAATAAAATTGAAAGTTTTAAACAAAGATAAGAAGAAAGTGTCGAAGGCTGTAAACTTGCAAAAAAGTAAATAAAGTTTAAAATGACATGAACTTGAAGAATAAACGAGTAAATTAAATAACTTTGAAATATAAGTGGTGTTCAAACGTACATAGTTCCAAATAGCAAACTCATTTTCTCTCACACTGGGTACTTAGAGTATTTTACAGGAATTCTGTATCAATTTTCACACACCTATTCTAAACACAAACTATCCTATTTATATACAAACAAAATAACTGCTTAGAACGGAAAAACTATAACTAAATGACAAGTGTCAGCCTGCATGCAATTCTCTTCTCTGAAACTTCCAAGTGTCCAAACTGCCAAAGGTTACAACCTTTTGAATTTGAATTCCCTTCCTTGGTGACGAAACCTTGTAACTCTTCAGACTGTCGAAGCCCTTTAAAGAAGAAACAAAACTCTTCAGTACTTGCCAAACACTTTCTTTTGTCAAACATCCTCTTCTGTCGAAATCGTTGAAAGAACATCTTCTGTCAAACACTTAGCTACAAATAACTTTCCAACTTTATTCTGCCAGAACACTATTTGTATTTCTGTCGAAATAATGGAGTTTTAAACCTTGTCAGCAATTCTTGAATCCTCTTCCTTTGATTGTCCTTCGACAAAGGTGACCTCAAGCCCTTAATTTCAGTCTTGTCGAAATTATGGGTTTACAGGATCATGATTCAAAGTTTATCGAAGATTGTAGACAAAGTGATAATATGTTAAAATGAACATATTCAATTGAAGAAGAATTAAACTTACTTTACAAGTGACTCGGTTTTTGACCTGTAGTTTGAACACCTCAAGGTGTGAAACCAATTGGATATAAATGGGTTTTTGTGAAAATAAAAATAAGAGTGATGAAATTATGAGATGCAAAGCTTAAGTGGTTGCATAATAATTTTCACAAAGACTTAAGATTATTTTGATGAAACATATCCATCTGCAGTGGATGTAATTCAATTTTGATATTTAATTAGCCTTGTAGCACATGAGAGATTTAATTTGAACATGATGGATGTTGTAACAACTTATTTGTACGTATCACTTGATAGTGATTGTACAAAAATGATTCGGACAGGTCCTCGTGAACTTTAATTGGGACTGTGATGATGCTTGTAGCAGAGAGGGTGGTGCACTTGCAAGATACTCCGACACTCAAGTAAGTTTCAGTGTAAGACAAACTAAAGCGTAAGAAATTGGGTGATTAGAATTGAATACCTGGTCCTCCAAGGGTGGAAGGTATTTATAAGGGTACATGTCTGTGGATTGTGGGCGTGTAGCTTTTGACTGAGCACAACTTCCTCCTGTAAATCCGGAGGGAAGTTGGTCGTATGAAAGGTGTTATGGCACGTGTGGGGAGGTCCCCAATGACTATATGCCAATGGCTTTATCTTACAACAGTCATATCTCTTCTAGGCTTTTATTGGGCTTATGCTCAGACGAGTACTGGATTGGGCCTAAATTTGGCGTAGGACACTTGCTAGGCCAGTCCAGTACAGGGCCCCTAAGTCGCTGTGCTCGAGCGAGGACATTGACTTAAGGTGTCGAGGACCCTGGTCGATGTAACTTTCGGTAAATGTTACGAGCACATGTTCCTTTTGACTCTGGTTATTATATTAGGCAGCTGTCCATAGGAAGGAGACACAAATATTAGAAAAGATTTTGTTTTGAGAAGATAAAATGCTTGTTGCTTTAGTGACACGTTGGAAAGCGTCGTAATTCATTTATGACACATGGGGCTAAACCTAGGTAATAATTACTTGGCCTTTGCGGTTCCCTACGCGAGCTTATGGCGTTATAAAAGGAGGGAGAAGAAATTCATTTGGTCATTTCGCACAAACTCTTACTCTCACCGTGAAACTTTCTCTCTACAATCTCTCGCCAAAATTTCATTATCGTTGTCGTCATCTTCCCAGAATTTTTCCATGGTTCAAGGTAATCTTCATCTTTTTCCTTTCATTTTGCAGTTTTGATGAATGAACATTCATCAATTTCTCGTGAAGTTCATAGGATCTTCAACATTTCTGGGGATTCTTATGAATTTATGGAAATTTTGATGAATGTTCATCAAATGTGTATGAATCTTATGAAGAAGTAGGGTTACTTTCAGAAGATAATAGACTAATGTTAGATCCATGTTAGATTCTGGTTAGGATAACTTAGTGTTAGTTGACCAAGCATCGGGTCGTCATAGCTGGTGTCTAGTGTAGGGGGATTATCCCCGGTAGGCTTTAGTTAGAGTGATTTATCTCTTAGCGAGGATGAGTTTGCCCTGTCGATTTTATCCCCGTAGTGCTTTCCTAGGTCAAGGGGTTGACCTGGGGCACGCCCTCGGTCCTTATCGAAGCCATTTCACTTAATTTACAGTGGAAGGGTGGATTTGAGATCGTCGAATTCACTATGTTTCCTCTGCTTTCCAAGTGAAAGGAGTCAGAAACCCACATAAGGAGTTGATAATAACTCTTCGGGTGACGCTGCTGGAATTGCGGAAGTCCCCGCTGCTGACAAACTATGGATTATGGACGAGCCGTTCGAGATGACGTCTCAGTTTTTTGTAAATGCCTCAGATGCGTGGGATAAAATTGAGAAGAGGAAGAAAGGGGGTCCTGTAAACTGACGGGCATTACCTCCGAAGCATGAGCATAGGATTTTCTCGCGCTTTCTTGCCATTCGTTTCCCAATGTACGAGTTCGCGTTTCGTGAGGCTGGGTACCGCTTGCCCTTCACGGACTTCCAAGAAGCGGTTTTCACCCATCTTGAGCTTGTGCCTTCTCAGTTGCATCCAAACACCCTGGTGTTCATAAGGGTCTTCGAGATGGTGTTTCGTTACCTGGAGATAGGAGCGATTATTAGTTTGTTATTTAGGATCTTCCATCTTCAAAGGAAATCCCAAGATGGCTGACACCGTTGGGTGTCGTTGAAGCAGGCAAGCAAGATTTTTAAAGCATATTCGGATTTTGTTTGTGATTTCAAATACCATTTTTACATCATTCAGTCGAGCTCACAGGAGGCCAAGGATTCGTTATATGATAGAGAGGTCGTCGATGATAAGGAGAGGCTGGTGGCCCATTTCCCGTTGGAGTGGGTGGATGTCCACTTTCGAAATCCCAGCGAGCATTACATAATGAAACCCGAGGATCTCAATGTCGATGACACAACGTCGTATAATACATTGTTTAACTTTGTTTCTAGCTTCCTCCCTTCAGAACTCATAGATTTCGACGGGCATATTCTTCTCAGGTCTGAGGGAACTCCGGTCACCCAGGCCAGGTTAATAAACGTAAAGGCGTTGCTCAGCTTCCTGAACGAGGAAGCGGCGATGCGACTCTTAGGTGGATTTTTAGCTCTTAGTTTTGTACCCAAGGATTTGTTTGGTAACTAACTTGTGTCTTTGTTTTTGCAGTTCAAATGGCTGAAATACGCGAACATCTAGTGAAGACTAATAAGGGAAATATGAAGAAGGGGCCTAAAAGCAGGGTCGAGGCTATCAAGGATCAGGCTACCCTAGAAGGGTTTGTCATTTTGAGCAGCTCTACCCCGGGGAGCACTCTAGTAGGTGGTTCTCTACTGGGGAAGAGGCCGAGGGTCGAGGAAACCTGTTCTCTTTAGAAGGCTGCTACGGTGCCCTCGGGGACGTTCTTTCTACTTCAATGCATGACTCAAAGGTCGTTGTTCAATGAGAGGTCACCAGTTCGGGTTCCTGAGTTGGATGCAGCGGCCATCTTGACTGTTGATCGTAAGGTCTTGAGGATAGAATTATGTCGGGACGCAGCAGGGATGATGCGGGTCCTTGAGGTTACCATTTCTCTGAAAGATGCGGATATCGTGCCTCACAAAGACCTTTAAGCTGCTAAAGATAGAGTTGCCAAGGTGGAGCTCGAGAACACTAAGCTTGAGAATGATCTTCTTCAGGATAACGGGCATTACGAGAGTAAGCTCGAGCTTATGAGGGAGGTCACAGAGATCAGGGATACGATGGCGGGTCTCGCAACCAACAATGAGCGCTTGAAGAAGCGGGCATCAGAAGCAGAGAGCAAGCTAGATGTCGGGGAGGATGAGACGGAGGATGAGGCTGCTATGACGACCAGGGCTGAATTGATTGTTTAGATCCGTCTGTTGGCAAATGACAACCTAATAATGGCCTATTTCGGTTTCCATAATACTGTTGAGCAGCTCAAGGCGCAAAAACCTTGGGTGGAGCTGGTCGTGGAAGGCACTGGTCCTCTCCATCGTGTGGAAAATGGCGTGGTTGTCCCTCCAGAAGAATGAATGGCATGCTCTCCGTATTTAACTTGGCCTGCATGCCTCTTTTTGATATTTTCTTGTTGTGTGGGGCTTAGGCCCCTTTTTATGTAAATTATAACAATGCCCGACTTCGTGGTCAATATTTTTGATAATATAATCATTTCCCTTTTATACCTTGTTTATGCATCTATTTAAATTATGTGTATGCTTTCAGTTTTAAGTTATAGAACTGGGTGGATGCTCGACGCGATAATGTTGAACTCGATAGTGTATGGAACTTGTCGAGGGGCGAGATATGTTCTCGCTAAAAGGGGTCGAGGTCGCGGTCGTGTCCCCTTTTCCCCTAAGGCTTAGACCTTTCCCATCGCGAGCTGGGGTCTGCCACGTTGGTATGACAACGACGGAGCTCGTTTGAGGTGTCTCCGTTGGGAGATTCATTTGCCCGAAAATAGGGAAAATGCCTGCTTACGTTTATATTGAGGTTTGTATCTATACCATGATACAAACCTGTGGTCGAGCACTTCTCCCTTTGTTGGAGGGGTTGATTCGTCGGTAGTTATTCCTCGCTCTGGCTGGATTTAGCTGTAATATTGTTTTAACTTTTCAGCATTCCATGGTCGATCAAATGGTTTTCCATTCAATTCTTAGAGGTAGTATGCTTCTGTCCCGTTTTTGACTTAATGCGATACGGGCCCTCCCAATTGGCCGCGATCTTTCCTTCACGCGAATCCTTCTGATTTCTGCGTAGGACAAGGCTGCTTACATGGAATTCTTGTTTGACGATCCGACTATCGTAGTGCAACACGATCTTTTGTTTTAGGGACTCTTCACGGAGAGCTTCCCCGGACGGATTTCCTCGACGAAGTCGAGTTCCTCTCTTAGTTCCTCGTCGTTGATTTCTTCCTCTAAAGGGGATTATGTGCGTCGAGAGGGCTCTCTGATATCCATGGGGATGACTGTTTCCGTACCATATGTCATCCAAAATGGAGTCTCCCCGATGGTTGAATGTTGAGTGGTCAGATAGGCCCAGAGTACACTGTGGAGCTCTTCAACCCATCTTTTCTTTGCCTCTCCAAGTCTTCACCTTAGGCCTCATAAAATGACCTTGTTGGTAGCTTCGGCCTGCCCGTTAGTTTGGGGTTGCTCGACTAACGCGAAGTGTTGCTTAGTGTCTGTCTTGGAGACGAAGTCTTGAAAATTCATGTCCGTAAACTGGGTACCGTTGTCCGTGATAAGGGATTGGGGTACATCGAATCTGGCCAAGATATTCCTCTTGTTGAACTACAAAATGTTGAACGCAATGATTCTGGCCAGGGCCTTGGCTTATATCCATTTGGTGAAATAGTCCACAACCACGACCATGATCAGATATTTATTTTGGAAATAACCCATCATGAAGGGTCCGAGGATGTCCATGCCCCATTGTGCAAATGGCCACAGTGATGACATTGTTTTGAGTGCATCGGGGGCACGAGGTGCATATCCCCGTGACATTAGCACTTTTTGCATCTCTTTAGATGCTCTCTGGTGTCATTCTGCATGGTTGGCCAGTAGTAACCTGCCCTTAAGGCCTTTCGGCCCAAGGACCTGCCGCCCAAGTGTTGCACGTTTATCCATTTGTGTATTTCATGCAAGACGTCCGGTACGCTTTCTTACTCGACGCATTTGAGGAGCGAGATGGAGAATCCTTGGTGGTACAACTTGTCGTCTACAAGGACATAGGAGGATGTGCGGTATTTGGTGGCATTGGCTTCCTTCCTATCTTCGGGCAGCTCGTCAGTTGTCAAGTAGTTGAATACATGAGTCATCCAACAACTGTTGTTACCTATGACATTGACATAGACCATATCACAGGGTTTTTCAATGCTAGGACGAGGAAGTGTTTCCTGGATGATGGAATTGTTTCCGCCTTTCCTTCGCGTACTTGCCAATTTTGACAAGACATTTTCCCGTGAATTAAACTCGCGTGGGATGTCTTGGACGTCCCAAGACTTGAAGTGCGCCAGCATTTGCTGTGCTAGCAACAAGTATTCGACAATATGGTCATTTTTTGCCTAGTATTCCCCTTTGACATGTGATGCGACCAGCTGAGAATCAACATAGATCCTGACTTCTTCGGCACACATGTCCTTAGCTAGGCGGATTCCTACTAGGAAAGCTTCGTACTCAGCTTGGTTGTTAGATGTCGGGAAAGAAAGGACTAGAGATACCACAATCACGATGCCTTATTCATTCTCGAGGATGATCCTCGCACCACTCCCAGATGTACTAGATGCTCCATCAACGTAGATGACCCATTTGTGGGTGCTTTCTGGTGCATCTTCTGTAGGGGTCATCTCGGCCATAAAGTCGGCTAGGGCTTGAGCTTTTAGAGCTTTCCTGCTTTCGTAGTCTATGTCAAATTCAGAGAGTTCTAGGGACCATCTCAACATTCTCCCGACCATGTCTGGTCGGACTAATAGTTGCTTGATAGGTTGATAGGTTCGCACGACCACAATATGTTCAAGGAAATAGTGTCGTAGTCTCTTAGCAGCGTTTATGAGCGCAAGGGCGACCTTTTCTAATTGCTAGTACCTAAGATCTGGACCTTGCAAGGCTTTACTTGTGAAATACACGGGTTTATGTCCGTCTGGATCTTCTCTTATGAGAGTTGCACTGATGGCTTCGGTATTGATAGACAGATATAGGTAGAGGATCTCCCCGGTTGTTGGCCTGGACAAAACCAGGGGCTCTGATAGCGCTCGTTTGAGGTGTTGCAAGGATTGTTCGCATTCTTTTGTCCATTAAAATGCTGCTTCCTTGCGAAGTAGCTTGAAGAAGGGTGAGACATGCTGAGCAGATATTTCCACAAAGCAAGATAAAGAAGTGAGCATACCATTTAAGGATTGGATCAACTTCTTCGAGTCAGCAGTAAGAAATTTTGAGAAAGCATATCACTTATCGGGGTTAGCCTCGATTCCTCTTTCTATAAGATAGAAACCGAGGAATTTGCTTGCCCTCACACCAAAGGTGCATTTGTCAGGATTAAAGCGCATCTTGCACTTTCTTGCCTGGTGAAACACATTCTGGAGATGAGAAGTGTGATCGGACTCTTGGGTGGACTTGACGATCATATCGTCCATGTACACTTCGAGCATGTCCCTAATTTTTGATTGGAAGACCTTGTTCATCATGTGTTGATATGTGGCTCTGACGTTCTTTAACCCGAAGGGTATTACGTTGTAGTAATAATTTCCCGTTGGGGTCATGAACACGGTATGCCATTTATCTTTATCGGCCATGGGTATCTTACTGTAACCAGAATATGCGTCCATGAAGGAGAATAATTTAAAACTTGCAGAATTATCTATCAGCCTGTCTATGTTGGGCAGAGGGTAGGAATATTTCAGGGAAGCCCGATTAAGATCAGTGTAGTCAATACAAAGGTGCCATTTCCTATTAGATATTTTCACGAGTACAGTGTTCGAGAGCCAGGTTGTATACCTGGCCTCAGTTACAAAATTGGCCTCTAAGAGGTCCTTAACTAGTTTTTCAGTCGCTAAAGTATTTTCTTCAGACTAATTTCGTCTATGCTGGGCAAATGCACATGCTGATGGGTTAATGGCGAGCTCATGACATTTAATCTCAGGAGAAATGTCGGGCATATCAGCGTCGCTCCAGGAAAAGAGGTCCGCGTTGCTGCACAGACATTGCTTCACCTATTCCTTCACATTGTCCGGGAGACCTGTACCGATGC
The DNA here is from genome assembly GCA_963966055.1 of Lathyrus aphaca. Lineage (NCBI taxonomy): Eukaryota > Viridiplantae > Streptophyta > Magnoliopsida > Fabales > Fabaceae > Lathyrus > Lathyrus aphaca. The sequence continues at coordinate 197,922,290 of OZ014525.1, read as the reverse complement.
GAACTCCCTTTCTGGGGTTATCCCTGAAGGTTATGTCGCTCCCGGGATTTTCATCCTAGTACAAACGCGAAAGTGGCGCGGAAAAGGTTAGAGTCGCCAGCCAGACATTTTTATCCCGAATGAATGGGAAAGGTAATGTTGCACAAACCTAAGGAAGAAGGAAAAGACGAGGCCTTGCGAACCAAAGATCTGAGTACGGGAGTCGGTTACGAATTGAGAAGGTATTAGCACCCCAATCCGTCCGTCGTACCCGACGGGATCCACGCTTGCTTGTTTGTTTCAAAGGGTGAGAAAATACGAATGCTGCTGAATAAAACCGCTACTGGAATAAAGGGAATGAGAAATGAGAAAAGAACTGAAATAAGAAAATGAGAATAAAAGGGGGAAATGTAGGGAAAATAAAGAATGTGCTCGAACGGGCCCTACCCCGCTGCCTACGTACCTCATCGGGATAATGAGGATCAGAGTCGACGTAGTTCGCCTAACCTAGGCGGGAACTATTTGTTTATGTTTTTTATACTGGAACTGCGTATGTCTATGCTCAGGTGTTGCAGGCTCGTCTGGTACGAGTGCGTTTACCGTCTTGCATGTGTGACAAGTCGCCGCGAGTTCGCGATGTGAGTGAATGAGATGAGAGAAGAAGTTCCCGCAGGATAGTCGGTTATTGTTTGTTTTTGTCTTTTTAAAAGAAGTGTTTTTGAATTTGTTTGTGAACTGTCTTGTACTAAGACCTATCCATCGCGGGAAGTATTTACACCTCGCCCCGAAACAGGACGCGTATAAACACTCCGCAACAAAGTCTCGTGTCGTACAAGATTGTTCGGTTTTTATTAAGTGTTTTATTGCTTTTCTTTTGAGATGAGAAAGAGAATGACTCAAGTTGATAAAAGGAAAAATCTAAGGGACTAAGACTCAATCCTAATGTATTATGTATTTACAAAGTGATCCTAGTGGTTAGTGAGGTTTTCTATTCCTAATGGAAAAAGGAAAAGAAAAAAAGGAAAAAGGATGCAACTTACTTCCTAAGGAAGATAAGTTGGTCCTAACAATGGGGAATCCTACCAATCACAAACATGGAAGGAAAAATGAATTAAAAAGCCTAAAAGAAATGCATAAAAAATAAAGGATAAAGTGGAGTAAACTTACCTCAATCTTCCCCACTACAAAACAAGTGTTAATGCACATTTTTATTAAAAAGAATAAGGCAAACACACATTAATTAAATCCTAATTAAATTCTAAGGCACCTTAGACCTAAACTAGACTCTATTTTAATCCTAAAGGAACTAGAAAAATGCTAAAACCAAAATACAACACCTATTACAGCCCCTTAATACACAAACAGCTATGAAACTAAGCCTAACACCCACCAGCTTTTTACAGCCAGCATGCAACATGAAAAAGTAGGTGTAGAAAGTCACACACATCATACTAATATAACAAACAACATGTATTTTACAGCAGCTATATACAAAAACAGCTATGAAATGCAAAATCCAAATTTGATTATTTTTATTTATGTGCACAAAGTGAATGATAAACAACACATTAATGTCACTTGACATGAATCTACATGCATCACAAAATGAACTCAAACATGTGAATTTATTTACATCATTTATTTGATTAAAAATGACAATGATCAATCAAGAACAAACATACTTTTTTCATGTTGCACACATGAGCATTTTATCATGAGATTGAACAAGTATCACTACAAGCATCAATTGTTACACATGCATGGCATAAAATCAGAATTGAACTCATGTTAAGATATGGTCAATTAAGCACAAGAAACTTGCATGAACATGTGAAGCATTTAATCACTTTTGGCAAAAAATCAACATGGTATTTAATCACTTTATCGATCAAGCAAGCAATGACAATAATCATGAAGCATATGTTGGATTTAAGCAAGCAATTAACATGTGAAACAAATGATTAAAGTGTAGCAAACAACATCAAGAATCACTTATATCACATTTGCACCTTTAACACAAAACATAGAAAAGTAAATGGAATCATGTCGAAACGACTCGAAAAAAATAAATTGGCTACTGGAAATGGACCCAAAAATTCCCTAAAATCACTACCTAAACATACATGAACATTAGAGGCACTAGGAAGCAAGATTGAGCAAGAAAATAGGCTAAAAATCCAAAAATGAACAGCGTTAACCGGTTAACCATATAGGTTAACCCGTTAACGGGCAGAAAAATACAGCATTCTGGCCAAAAACGCATGCGTTAACCGGTTAACCAAATGCGTTAACCGGTTAACACTGAACAAAAAGTGAAAAATGCTTTTGAAAAAAGTGCTTTTGGCCACAATCTTCCTTCTAAACAATCCTAACCCCCACTTAATCATGCTAACACAAATTTCTACTCAATTGGAGCTTATTTACACATGGTAGAACCTATATCTATTAACACCTTAAATCCAAATTCAACCAAAATCACAAATCACAAGCAAACATAATCGAAACGGAATTGATTTTAAACAAAGCGAAAAGCACTTAAAGAATGCCAAAAATGGCGAGATGGAGAGAATAACTTAAAGAAGAAATGATTAAGATCACCAACCTACGAAGCGGAGGAGTGCTTCGGTGATTGTTGCAAGAATCGGAGCTTGAATCGAAGAGAAAACCGAAAACCAAGAAATCGCAAAATAAATGCGTTCTTGAGCTTGAAACTTCGTGTGCTTCTGATAAGTCGATAATCCTCACAAAATTCAGTAGCTTATCCTTCTTCAATCCACAAAATATGAAGGTTGGAGGCTTAAGCTTCAAGATCTTCAAGTTTCAATGTGAAACTTGAAGAGCTTATTTGAAAAAGCTTTGGTGAGAGGGAGAGGAAAAGTGAGAGAGAAAAAGTGCTTATCAAAGAGTGAGATTGGAAAATGGTGTTCAACCCTTTTTGTTTGGATGAAAATGGCTTAAATAGAGACTAGGCTAGGAGCTAGGTTTGGGTTTGGGGCCCAAATATTAGGTTTGGGATCCAAATATTAGGTTTGGAAGTTAGTTAGGGTTAGGGTTGGAAAAGGGAATATTCCTTGGAACACTCTAGAAAATGGTGGAAGGTGGTGGAAGTTTCCAAGGGAAATGGAGTGGAATTGAAGTGGAAAAATGAGACGGAAAGAATGAAAGGAAGTGTGGAAAGAAAGTGGAAGGAAAGGTGGAGGGAAATGGTGAAACTAACTACCTTTCAAATGATTTTTCTTTGGTTTTTCTATGATTCCTCCATCATTTCTTGATCAAGTTTGAACCATAGGATCATTGTAACCCTAATTTCACGATCTCGATCTTAAAAGTCCGGAGTCGACCCTTTTTACCTAGCCCGATTGCCTTTTCTCCAATTCCTCGATTTTCCGTCGTCCGGCCAGTCGAACCCCTTCCAAAATGAATTTGTGGACGAGATTTGAACCCTAGGCACTTGACATCATATATAAGTCAAAGAAATCCACTTCGACTCAAAAATTTATGTAGAAGCCCTGTAGAAATGAAACCCTAATTCGGCTCTTTTCCCTCAAGAAGTATTGCACTGCTTGCCTCCTTCAATCAAACCAAAACTTTCCATGACTTGTGGCTTCAAGTGAAGACTTGTGGGATATTGTGAACCCTTTGCACAAGGTTGAGAAGCTTTGTGGCCCTTCGGTAGCCTCTTCATAACTTTCGGTTGCTCCGATCATTGATCACATACCCACGCCTCGGCTATGCTATATATGATGCAATGTTTTTGGTTATTTTATGAATCCATATATGCAAAATGCTATGCAAAATGTTGAGGAAATGAGAGGGCAAATTTTGAGGTATTACAGCTGCCCCTATTCAATCAACTGCAGACCTGAACGGATGATTGCAACAACTTTTAGGCGTTCAAGGTATGGAGTGATTGAATACTCGAATAAAACCTGAAAATTTGCACACCGAGGGTAATGGAAATGCCATCTGCCCATTTATTTATTTATGTATTTTCTGATTTTGACCTCCGAATAGGTAGCGGAAAAATAGAAACAGGTGGAAATTTACTGGGAAGCATGCCATCCTCGAATGACAACTCAAAAGAAGATAAGACGGGATGAAACGGGATCATTGTACTTAAATGATAACCCGAATGAAATGGGATCGTTGTACTTAAACGAGAGCCCGAACAAACAGGATCATTGTACTTAAATGATAACCTGAGACGCGACCGTTGTACTGAAACGGAGACGCGAAGAGAAATGAGACTGTTGTACTGAAACAAGACTCAAATACGAGACCATTGTACTTAAATGGAGACTCGAATGAAATGGGGTCGTTGTACTTAAACGAAGCCCAAGCAAACAGGATCATTGTACTTAAATGATAACCTGAGACGCGACCGTTGTACTGAAACGGAGACGCGAAAGGAAATGAGACTGTTGTACTGAAACAAGACTCAAATACGAGACCATTGCACTTAAATGGAGACTCGAAAGGAACGGGATCGTTGTACTTAAACGAGAACCCGAGCAAACAGGATCATTGTACTTAAATGATAACCTGAGACGCGACCGTTGTACTGAAACGGAGACGCAAAAGGAAATGAGACTGTTGTACTGAAACAAGACTCAAATACGAGACCATTGTACTTAAATGGAGACTCGAATGAAATGGGATCGTTGTACTTAAACGAGAGCCCGAGCAAACAGGATCATTGTACTTAAATGATAACCTGAGACGCGACCGTTGTACTGAAACGGAGACGCGAAAGGAAATGAGACTGTTGTACTGAAACAAGACTCAAATACGAGACCATTGTACTTACATGGAGACTCGAATGAAATGGGATCGTTGTACCTAAACGAGAGCCCGAGCAAACAGGATCATTGTACTTAAATGATAACCTGAGACGCGACCGTTGTACTGAAACGGAGACGCGAAAGGAAATGAGACTGTTGTACTGAAACAAGACTCAAATACGAGACCATTGTACGTAAATGGAGACTCGAATGAAATGGGATCGTTGTACTTAAACGAGAGCCCGAGCAAACGACCGTTGTACTGAAACGGAGACGCGAAAAAATGTGAGACTGTTGTACTGAAACAAGACTCAATTGGGGATAACAACAAAACTTGGTAGAAGCATCCATCCTGGGAAATGAAGTTGCATTCTATGGGGAATATATCAATCTGATAGGAGATATAACAGGTCTCATGTAATATACCTCAAAACTGGCCCATGCTGGTATGCATATATTTGAATTTATGGCGTAATGCTCCATGATGATGGAAATGCTACGCTTTGGAGGATGCAGACGCAATGATGATTATGCGAATGACAATGCAAAAAGATCTCCTGATAAGGAAACTGCAGGTAATTCCAGATAACTTGGCTAGGAAGAAATGATGATCACTGCATTGATCTGGTTTGTCCTGATGAGGGGGAAACAACTCTGCGGGGAAAATTGTTAATAATTCACTGGCTCTGAATAGCCGCCACTGCCAAAAATAAATTGGACTTTGAGATTGGAGCGCCAAGACCCTGTTGGAGATGGACCCTTCTTGAACTCTGGTGGGGAACCAAAGGCATGATACTGCTGGGGAGGCAAAACACTCCTTATACTGCTGAGAATTGCCCCTGTCTGAAGGGAAACTTCTGCTTGGGGATGATACCCACTCTCTGCTACCTTATTGAGAGATTTCAACTTCCACCTCTACTGGGGATGATGGAGGATGTCAATGATAAAGCTTCCCGCTGAAGATAAGAGCTCAAGTTGCCACTTGCTGGGGATAAGAGATAAATCCTCTCATGTTGGGAATGAGAGATGTTAGGCGTCTCATGCTGGGGATGAGAGACGATGATACCCTTCTGATCAAGAAGTAACTTTCGCTTTGCCACACAGCTGGAGAAGGGATTGTCTAATGAGACTAGCTAAGGAATCTTGATCGATGAAGTCCGCAGATGAAACAACTCTTGCAGTACTGTGCCGACACTGGCCTTGCCCCTAGCCCCGGGTTGATAGGTTGTCAACTAATCATGAGTGAACAATGGTTCTTTGAAATTTTCAACTCGCCTCAGATTAAGGTCTGTCAGAAGTAAATGTCTCAAGAGGATTTTACAGAAAACATGGCATATGAAATGCCTTAGTGTCTTCAAACTCTTGGAGAGATTCGTTGGATCTCGAAATAACTGCCCCAGACTTCATGGTCTGTGCAAGAATTTTCCTCGCGAGGATTCATGAAAAACCTCATATCACTGTGAGATATTCTGCTCCATTATTTTGAACTCTGGATAGGTGCCTCTGATTAACCGTCTTCAGGAGAAAGTACTTCCCATGCTCTTGGGATGGCCTGCCCCAGTACGAGCCTCGAAGTGATCACCTCTGACGGACTGTGCTTTGAAGAAAACACATATGCCAATCGTTCTTTGAGAGATTGGATCTCGAAGTGATTGCCCCAGTTTGGCTGAAATTTGAATAATGCTTCCGCCTGATGGCTCTTTGAGAGATTTGAATCTCGAAGTGATTGCCCCAACTTGGTTGAATTTTGAAGAAATTGCTCGACGTGATTGCCCCGGCTTAGTTGGCTCTTACCACGACTGTCGGGAAAGTCCCTACTCAATGGAGTCTTCTTGAAAAGTGCACCTCGATAGATTGTCCTTTGGAAGTTTTAGACTTCTCAACTCGGCAAGATTAAGCTTCTGGACTGAAGTTTCGTATGTGAATTTTTTATGATGCCAAACAGATATATGCAAGCAGAAAATGTTTATTTTTTAGAATGAAAATTCTAATGCAACACACATGTTAATCTTGAAGTTTTACTGTAAAAAGATGTCGCCAACCTTTGTGAGCGAATCACTGGTTAAGATACGACATAAAATTTGTTTGAATAATAAAAAGCATGCACATGCAACACCAACAAGGATCTTTCAACACCACTCATAGGAGTCAGGAACGCGATCTTGTGGTAGTATGCTCTCAAAAATAACCCTGTTTCAGTTAGGACTTTTGAGGGTTGTATCGTGGCCCGGTTCACGGTTATAGAAACAAAAGATATAGGCTCGAAATTTATATGTGCCCACCCATCTTCGTGATGTTCTCCATTCCTATGTTCAGCTAGCTTTTACAAGCGCTCACCTCTCAAAAAGGGTTTTGTGATGGTTGAGGAACCAATTACACTAACGGTTTAAGCACCAATCAAATTATTGTTTAGAGTCAGTCACCCCTATTGTCTTTTGTGTCTGTATCACACGACTTTGTTCCTGCTCAAGGATCTTTCTTGTGTAATCCTTTTCGTCTTTCACTTTTGCATTATTTTGTTTATCCCTAACTTTTGCCTGGACTGAATTCTTGTGAATCTTTGATTGTGAAGTCCAGCGGGATGCCCTAATTTTTGCCTAAGTCGCTTGTTTTCAAGTTTCGACTTAGCGGGCTTTCTCATTCATTTTTTTTCTTTTTTTTTTTTGAACAAATCGTGTGACACTGTTTGTCTTGATTGCTTTGAAAGGGTCGTGACTGTCCCACTTCTTGGTTGTTGAGGGATAACCATTGTGGTCTCCGGTCTTTGGACCTCTTGATTGGGATAACCATTGTGGTTCCTGGTCATTGGACCTCTTGATTTGGTACAACGAAAGGTAATGGATCCTCAGATTTGCACTCCTTTTTGAAATTTGAATGCTCGATCAAACTAACTGATGCCTACCCTGCCCCTGGGTTAAGTGCGAGGTTTTTTTCATGCAAAAAGAAACTCCTACTTCAAGGCTCAAATGGGTTGGCGAGGGTCTATCTCCCTTATATCTCCGGTGTTTAGGACTTGAAACAATGCCTGTACATCGTCAACAGGGTCTTTCTCAAAAGCACACAATTAGAGATTTTTGCGTTTTCATTTCGTCGTCCTCCCTGATAGAGTTTAATCACAACAGTTGGTATTGCAATGCACATACATAAAATCATGAGTGAATACGAATGGATTACTTCAAGAGAAACATGTGCATTTTATTATGGTTATCATTCAAAAACAAATAAGTTTCATGCATGCATACAAATGTTTAAACAAACAATATAAACTACAAATGAAAATGCAGTAAAGAAGCTGAACACTGCCATCACTGAGGAGACTTGACTCCGTATGGACTTATTGCTCTCGGAGATGCCTTTGCAAATTGGGAGACCCATTTGATGAGGAGACTTCAATATGTGAGCAGACTTTCTGGCATGATGACATTTAAGTCGATCAAATCTTGAACCTTGTGCCTGAACGCATGACAGTTGTCAAACGGTATGCTTAAATGCCCTTGAGTGATACTTAAATCTAGCCTTCACATCATGGTGGTCATTATTGAGGAGGTTTGACTCCGTCTGGACTTATTGCTCTCGGAGACTTTCAGCAGTCAGTAGTCTGGATGTTTACTCGATCAAATTCGCGACCTTGTTTTTACCTTTGCCTCTGAAAGACTTGCAATCTTCAATTAAAAGGCCAGGTGCCACAGAATGGTAATCATACTTGGCATTGAAACCCCAAAGGAAGCTTTGTCGGAGACGATCCTGATGCAGTTAGCTCAACCACTCCGAATTTGCGTAAATGATGAAACTTGTTGCACGTACGACATCAGAATATGATCAAACTTCTTCTCAAGTTGTTTTGGTCTTTACCCATATGCTCTTCCCCTAGGATTCTCTTGGGAAGCTGAGGTTGGATGCTGACAATCGACGTTTGGAAGGAAGAGGTTGATAATAAAGTTGATAAATAAGGTTGCTCGGAAAGATCTTGCACGATCTCCTGCCTACGTATCTCCATTGACCAATGGAGAATCAGAGCAGCGTAGTTCCCCTCAATAGGGATGAAAATAGCTTCATTTCCTTGACACCACATTCAGGATTTCTATAACCAAACTCATCTGAGTCTTCACCTAGTTGACTTCCTGTTTCAACAGTTTTTGGTTCTGAAATAAAGTTTATACCTCTGCCTTGAGTGGCCTCAGCTGGGTCTTCCTTCGATTACCTCCGCCTGGAGTTGCTTCAAATATATACCTTGATGATTGTGATTCAAGTTGTCCATTCTGATGAGAAATCAAGTCAGGAAAAGAATTTGTCTCTGAACACCTGTCAAGAATGCAAGGATGTATGCAAATGCCATGTTCAATTATTTCTGAGGAATCTATCTGCTTTGATTCAAGTTTTGTTACAGAAAAATCCAACAACATGACTCAGACATGTAATCCACAGAAATAATTAAACATGTGTGCAGGAATGCTATGATGTCATGTATGCAACAGGCATGTGATCAATGATCTGATGCTGGTGCCGGTGTTGAATAATGAGTCAAGTGTCTGAATAGAACCATAATAGTAGCAACATCTCTGTACAGAACCCCATAACTGAGAACCCAATAACTGTAGAACTGGATCACATAATAGAATAGTCACTGATGGTGTTGAAGTTGAACAACGAGCCAAGTGTCTGTATAGAACCACAATAGCAACACCATCTCTGTATAGAACCCCATAACTAAGAGCCCAATAACTGTAGAACTGAATCACATAATTGAACAATCACTGATGGTATTGAAGCTGAACAACGAGCCAAGTGTCTCTGGAGAGTCATAATAATAGTCACAATATCAAGGTCGCAATGGTAATCACAGTAACAATCTCCCTGAATAGAAATCCGGATCTCAGAATCAAAGAACCATATAGCACCAGATAATATCATAAAACAAGCTGGCAAAGCGGGTATGTTGAAGTTTAGGGTTCCTGCAAACCTGTAAACCCCTCCCAATCTCACGGGTGTGCTACTCGGGTCAACATCACGGACTCTCAAAGCCGAATAACAATAATACATTCACCATTTCCGAGAAATGGCTCATGACCAAATCAGGGAATCGGTTTGGCATTATGTACTACTCAGGGAGGTCTCAGTTGAGTCCGGAAAAACAAGCATCCCTCACAAGTCTCCAGCTTCAAGCACTGAATCGAGAAACAATAGTACATTCATCCCGAAGGGTACAATACTATCGTCATACGATCAGTTTGCTTTAACTGAATTCCTATGAGAGAACCAGGCCATCCTATGCGAGTTCCCAATGGACCCTCGGATGCGAGTGGGTTTGCCAACAAATGTGGTCTGCCACTGTCATCACTGGAGAGGGGTGTTCCCATTAAGGTCCTCGAAGATCGGTCACCAGATGCACATAACTATCAAGGTCGTACCCTGAAGTGAGGTAATCCCCACACAGAATAGTTCCAAGACGGTCGCAATCTGGGTGTGGAACACATCACCACCCATCATGGTGAGATACCATAAGAGTACAATGTCTGTCCACGCTAATCCTATGGTGCACTCAAGCCGGGTATTTGGCTTATCTCACAGTAACTCCCAACCCACAGAAAAAATGAAAACCAGCACAGCCAGACAGTCCAGTATAATATGATGCATGGAAAATAAAATACTGAAAGCGGTAAATAAATGCGATAAAGTAAAGCTGTAAATAAAACTGTAAATAAAACAGTAAAGCTAAACTAAAGCACTCAGCAACAAACACATATACACCCAAAGAACAAAACCAAACAGGCGCTAGGATTGACTCTACAAGGGAAACCGGAAGAATCGGGTTAATCCCCAGCAGAGTCGCCAGCTGTCGCTCCCGGGATTTTCATCCTAGTACAAACGCGAAAGTGGCGCGGAAAAGGTTAGAGTCGCCAGCCAGACATTTTTATCCCGAATGAATGGGAAAGGTAATGTTGCACAAACCTAAGGAAGAAGGAAAAGACGAGGCCTTGCGAACCAAAGATCTGAGTACGGGAGTCGGTTACGAATTGAGAAGGTATTAGCACCCCAATCCGTCCGTCGTACCCGACGGGATCCACGCTTGCTTGTTTGTTTCAAAGGGTGAGAAAATACGAATGCTGCTGAATAAAACCGCTACTGGAATAAAGGGAATGAGAAATGAGAAAAGAACTGAAATAAGAAAATGAGAATAAAAGGGGGAAATGTAGGGAAAATAAAGAATGTGCTCGAACGGGCCCTACCCCGCTGCCTACGTACCTCATCGGGATAATGAGGATCAGAGTCGACGTAGTTCGCCTAACCTAGGCGGGAACTATTTGTTTATGTTTTTTATACTGGAACTGCGTATGTCTATGCTCAGGTGTTGCAGGCTCGTCTGGTACGAGTGCGTTTACCGTCTTGCATGTGTGACAAGTCGCCGCGAGTTCGCGATGTGAGTGAATGAGATGAGAGAAGAAGTTCCCGCAGGATAGTCGGTTATTGTTTGTTTTTGTCTTTTTAAAAGAAGTGTTTTTGAATTTGTTTGTGAACTGTCTTGTACTAAGACCTATCCATCGCGGGAAGTATTTACACCTCGCCCCGAAACAGGACGCGTATAAACACTCCGCAACAAAGTCTCGTGTCGTACAAGATTGTTCGGTTTTTATTAAGTGTTTTATTGCTTTTCTTTTGAGATGAGAAAGAGAATGACTCAAGTTGATAAAAGGAAAAATCTAAGGGACTAAGACTCAATCCTAATGTATTATGTATTTACAAAGTGATCCTAGTGGTTAGTGAGGTTTTCTATTCCTAATGGAAAAAGGAAAAGAAAAAAAGGAAAAAGGATGCAACTTACTTCCTAAGGAAGATAAGTTGGTCCTAACAATGGGGAATCCTACCAATCACAAACATGGAAGGAAAAATGAATTAAAAAGCCTAAAAGAAATGCATAAAAAATAAAGGATAAAGTGGAGTAAACTTACCTCAATCTTCCCCACTACAAAACAAGTGTTAATGCACATTTTTATTAAAAAGAATAAGGCAAACACACATTAATTAAATCCTAATTAAATTCTAAGGCACCTTAGACCTAAACTAGACTCTATTTTAATCCTAAAGGAACTAGAAAAATGCTAAAACCAAAATACAACACCTATTACAGCCCCTTAATACACAAACAGCTATGAAACTAAGCCTAACACCCACCAGCTTTTTACAGCCAGCATGCAACATGAAAAAGTAGGTGTAGAAAGTCACACACATCATACTAATATAACAAACAACATGTATTTTACAGCAGCTATATACAAAAACAGCTATGAAATGCAAAATCCAAATTTGATTATTTTTATTTATGTGCACAAAGTGAATGATAAACAACACATTAATGTCACTTGACATGAATCTACATGCATCACAAAATGAACTCAAACATGTGAATTTATTTACATCATTTATTTGATTAAAAATGACAATGATCAATCAAGAACAAACATACTTTTTTCATGTTGCACACATGAGCATTTTATCATGAGATTGAACAAGTATCACTACAAGCATCAATTGTTACACATGCATGGCATAAAATCAGAATTGAACTCATGTTAAGATATGGTCAATTAAGCACAAGAAACTTGCATGAACATGTGAAGCATTTAATCACTTTTGGCAAAAAATCAACATGGTATTTAATCACTTTATCGATCAAGCAAGCAATGACAATAATCATGAAGCATATGTTGGATTTAAGCAAGCAATTAACATGTGAAACAAATGATTAAAGTGTAGCAAACAACATCAAGAATCACTTATATCACATTTGCACCTTTAACACAAAACATAGAAAAGTAAATGGAATCATGTCGAAACGACTCGAAAAAAATAAATTGGCTACTGGAAATGGACCCAAAAATTCCCTAAAATCACTACCTAAACATACATGAACATTAGAGGCACTAGGAAGCAAGATTGAGCAAGAAAATAGGCTAAAAATCCAAAAATGAACAGCGTTAACCGGTTAACCATATAGGTTAACCCGTTAACGGGCAGAAAAATACAGCATTCTGGCCAAAAACGCATGCGTTAACCGGTTAACCAAATGCGTTAACCGGTTAACACTGAACAAAAAGTGAAAAATGCTTTTGAAAAAAGTGCTTTTGGCCACAATCTTCCTTCTAAACAATCCTAACCCCCACTTAATCATGCTAACACAAATTTCTACTCAATTGGAGCTTATTTACACATGGTAGAACCTATATCTATTAACACCTTAAATCCAAATTCAACCAAAATCACAAATCACAAGCAAACATAATCGAAACGGAATTGATTTTAAACAAAGCGAAAAGCACTTAAAGAATGCCAAAAATGGCGAGATGGAGAGAATAACTTAAAGAAGAAATGATTAAGATCACCAACCTACGAAGCGGAGGAGTGCTTCGGTGATTGTTGCAAGAATCGGAGCTTGAATCGAAGAGAAAACCGAAAACCAAGAAATCGCAAAATAAATGCGTTCTTGAGCTTGAAACTTCGTGTGCTTCTGATAAGTCGATAATCCTCACAAAATTCAGTAGCTTATCCTTCTTCAATCCACAAAATATGAAGGTTGGAGGCTTAAGCTTCAAGATCTTCAAGTTTCAATGTGAAACTTGAAGAGCTTATTTGAAAAAGCTTTGGTGAGAGGGAGAGGAAAAGTGAGAGAGAAAAAGTGCTTATCAAAGAGTGAGATTGGAAAATGGTGTTCAACCCTTTTTGTTTGGATGAAAATGGCTTAAATAGAGACTAGGCTAGGAGCTAGGTTTGGGTTTGGGGCCCAAATATTAGGTTTGGGATCCAAATATTAGGTTTGGAAGTTAGTTAGGGTTAGGGTTGGAAAAGGGAATATTCCTTGGAACACTCTAGAAAATGGTGGAAGGTGGTGGAAGTTTCCAAGGGAAATGGAGTGGAATTGAAGTGGAAAAATGAGACGGAAAGAATGAAAGGAAGTGTGGAAAGAAAGTGGAAGGAAAGGTGGAGGGAAATGGTGAAACTAACTACCTTTCAAATGATTTTTCTTTGGTTTTTCTATGATTCCTCCATCATTTCTTGATCAAGTTTGAACCATAGGATCATTGTAACCCTAATTTCACGATCTCGATCTTAAAAGTCCGGAGTCGACCCTTTTTACCTAGCCCGATTGCCTTTTCTCCAATTCCTCGATTTTCCGTCGTCCGGCCAGTCGAACCCCTTCCAAAATGAATTTGTGGACGAGATTTGAACCCTAGGCACTTGACATCATATATAAGTCAAAGAAATCCACTTCGACTCAAAAATTTATGTAGAAGCCCTGTAGAAATGAAACCCTAATTCGGCTCTTTTCCCTTAAGAAGTATTGCACTGCTTGCCTCCTTCAATCAAACCAAAACTTTCCATGACTTGTGGCTTCAAGTGAAGACTTGTGGGATATTGTGAACCCTTTGCACAAGGTTGAGAAGCTTTGTGGCCCTTCGGTAGCCTCTTCATAACTTTCGGTTGCTCCGATCATTGATCACATACCCACGCCTCGGCTATGCTATATATGATGCAATGTTTTTGGTTATTTTATGAATCCATATATGCAAAATGCTATGCAAAATGTTGAGGAAATGAGAGGGCAAATTTTGAGGTATTACAGGTTATGACCTCAAACTCTCCTGCGGGCAAAGGGAAAAAAAGGGATGCTTTTTCTGTAGTGATGTCATCCTCGGAATCTGTTGGAAGGCAAGAATCGAGATCGATTGTATTGATCTCAGGGGTTGGTTTCTTTTCGGGTTGAACTTCTTCAGTTGGAGTGCCCTCGTCTCTTGCGCGTTTATTGCTCTTTAGTGCAGTCTCTATCATGATCTAGCCTATGTCGCTGCTTTAAAACACCTTCGCGCTGCCTCAATGTCTCCATGGAGAGTGTCTAAGTGGCCCTTCTCTGTGTAATACTTCATTTTAGTATGAATCATAGACGGGACGGTGATGAGTTCGGCTAATGTTAGTCTCCCTAAGATACATTGGTAAAGGGAGGGACAATTGATCACCAGGAAATGTGTCTTGATTGTCTTGGAGGCATATCCCTATCCGAATGTGACCATTAGCTCGACGTAACCCCGTTTGGTGGTAGCGCCGTTGAATCCTTGCAGATCAGAACCTAAATACGGGGATAAGTTTTTCTAATTGAGATGCAGTGCTCTAAAGAGCGAGGTGTACATGATATTGGCCGAGCTTCCTTGGTCGTCGAATACCCTGCAAACGTTTGCCTTCGCTATCTTGGGGCGGATCACCAAAGGGATGTGAGAGTTTGGAGAACCATCGAGGAGTTCCTCCATATAAAAAGTAATCGGTTGGGATTTCCCCTGATTTTCTTGAGAGACAAGAGCCGATTTGGCGTTAAATCGACCAAATGCTCGAGCCTTCTTCTAACAGACCCGACAATCATTTCATTGTAGCCTCCACCCGAGATGAGCATGGCCAACGAGAATGCTTCCCAAGGGTTGTGCGTCACGAAGTATCTTTTCCCTCTGAGGAGTCGAGGAATGAAGAAACCCTCATATCTAGTGACTGACAAGGCGACTTGCATGGGATCAGCTTCTTCGGAGACTTCGTCGACTCTCTCCTCCTCTGCCTGTTGAGGAGCTTCGTTTTTGACGTACTTCTTGAGGTTTCCCTCCTCGATGAGGATCTCAATCGCGTCTTTGAGATGGATGCAATCCTCTGTGACATGTATTTGACTATGGTGGAGCCGACAATATTTACTTTTGTCGATATTGGCCTTAGAAGCAGTTGGTTTGGGGAAACGAATGCCTCCCTTTTTGAACTCGGTGCTGATGCATTCATTAAGAATTTTTTTCACGGGGAGCAGTGAGAAGGGTATATTTTGAGAAGTGACCCGCTATCCCTCTACTCTTGCAAGGATGATCGTCCTTTCATTTTTCGCGTCGAGGAACCATGTTGTTGTCTTTCTACTTATGAGATCTCACATTCTTCTGATTCATCGAATCCCGTGTCTTGTACACGACTTCCTTTTCCTCATACTGGATATAGGCTTGAGCTTTGTGGAGTAGCTCAACGAGTGACTGGGGAGGCTCGATACCTACAACTCTCCAGAATTCGCTGTTAGGATGTAAGCCCTTCTCTAGGATATACCGCTTCAAGCGGTTAGTAGTGTGCACTTTCACAACTTCTTTGTTGAATCTGTCGATGTAGTCCCGCAGAGGTTCTTCTTTGCCCTGTATAATCCCTTCGAGGGTGGCCTCAGACTTTGGATGACGTCTGAATGCAGTGAAATGCGTCGTGAACTGGTTCTTTATGACTCTCCATGATGTGATAGATCCAGCGGGGAGGTGTTTGTACTATGACATTGCGCCTTTTCATAAGGTGATAAGGAAAAGTCGGCATTTGATGGCCCTTTCCATGTTGTGATAGTGGAGCATGGCCTCGAGGTTCTCTATGTGATCATCGGGATCGGTGGTCCCATCATAGGTGGCTAGTGGAGGAGGTTTCTCGAGACTGTGGGGGATGCGGGTCTCCATAATCTCACAGCTAAGTGGCCCACGATGATCCTCATTGTCGTTACTTCCAGACGAGGGATACAAGGATCTGCTTCGGTAGAGACTTCTGATATGTTGATGGGAATGATAGTCTTCATCATAATGGGACTTATTGCTCTCGTCCCTATCGCCCGATGAACGTCTTGTTCTTCGGGGAGGAGACCAAGTGCGTTTTCTGGCTCTTTCTGGGTTTTATCCTTCGGGCATATCCTGATCTCTCGAGGGAGAGAGGTGCCCTGTATCCTTCCTCTTGTGATTCTAGGGAGGGGATCATGAATGACATGGAGGCGTGCGAGAGTTTCTACGGGAATATTTGTGGTGACGTCTCTTGGATGGGGAAGGGGAACGACGGTCACCCTCGAGCATCTGTATGCATTCACTATGCTAGAAGAGAGAGAGGTTTGCCTTATTAAGGGCGGCGATGAGGGTCTGTGTGCTAGCATCCGTATTCAACGGGACAAGGATTGGTTCAAAGATGTGGTCCCTGTGAGCGACAGTCGGTTGTTTCAGATTGTTGGAAGTTGAGGAAGGAGGATGCCCTTCGTGGTGGTTGGCATTGAGTAGGGTAGTCCCATGGTTTCCTGTGTTATCTTCGTCGCTGATGATGATGGTAGGAGGATCTTTGACAATCTCGTTGATCTGGGAAGCCATGAAGACAAAAAGAAAATATGAGCTTTGATCTCGTGGTGAAAAAGAAAGGATTTTGTTAACAAAAGATGGGGGAGCTGCTAGTTTCCCACAGAAGGCGCCACTGTATAAAAATGATTCGGACAGGTCCTTGTGGCCTTCAACTGAGACTGTAATGGTGCTTGTTGGAGAGGGGTGGTGTACCTGCAAGGTACTTTGACGCTCAAGTAAGTTTAAGTGTAAGACAAACTAAAGAGTAAGAAATTAGGTGATTAGAATTGAATACCTTGTCCTCCAAGCGTGGAGGGTATTTATAAGGGCACATGCCCATGGATTATGGGCGCGTAGCTTTTGACTGAGCACAACTTCCTCCTGTAAATCCGAAGGGAAATTGGCCGCGTGAAAGGAATTATGGCGCGTTTGGGGAGGTCCCCAACGGCTATATACCAACGAATCTATCTTACAACGGTCATATCTTCGCTAGGCTCTTATTGGGCTTATGCCCAGATGAATACCAGATTGGACCTAAATTTGGCGTATGGCACTTTCTAGGCCAGTCCAGAACATTGATATTTATACTAAACTCCCTAAAGCGTTTCATATATTAGAGATACATAACTTTAAATCTCGAGAAAGACACTTTATCAAATTGAATAAGTCTCTCTGTGAGTTAAAACAATCTTAACGCGTGTGTATAATCATCTTAGTGAGTATTTGTTAAGGGAGGGATATACAAATAACTCCATTTATCCTTGTATTAAAAAATGTCTGAAAATGAGTTTGAAATAATAGTTGTTTATGTGGATGACATAAGTATTATTAGAACTCTTGAAGAGCTTCCAAAGGATATACATTATTTAAAGAAATTTTTTGAGATGAAGAACTTAGGGAAGACAAACTCCTTACTAATTGAACATTTTGACAATGAAATTTTATACATAAAAAAAACTTATTAAAGCAAAGGTCATAAATGTTTTTATATGCACAAATCTCATATGTTCTCTATCCCAATGATTGCTAGATCATTGGATTAAGAAGATCCTTTCATACCTCAAGGGGATGAAAAATAATACATGGTCCTAAAGTACCATATCTTAGTATAATTCAAGAAATTGTGTGTCTTCCTTATTATATACATCATGATATAGTTCTTCACCAACATGTATTAGAACGAAATTAGACATATACATTGTTACCTTAGAGTTGAAAGTTCATTGTGAGATCCTTATAATGGTATACCATAAACATGTTACTAGTTTACTTGAGGTGGTACAATCATTTCATAGAGATTTGCGAAACAACTCATGACAACGACTTCATCAAATTAAACATATATTTAACACTACATGAAGTCACTACCAAGTAAAACTTTTAATCAGCTATTACAAAATTTTAGTATTCAACATTGAAGAGATGGTCATTCCATTGAGGGGGTGAGTTAAATAGTTGCACTCTTTTTGACTTTACCGTGGTTTTATCCCATTGGGTTTTCCTGGTAAGGTTCTTAATGTTGCAATTCTCTCAAAAAGGATTTTGCACTCCTTTTTCTTCACTAGAATTTTTTCCATTGAGTTTTTTTCTAGTAATATTTTAACGAGACATATCCTCAACGAACATCAAAAGAAGAGTGTTATGAAATAATGGATGTTCAATGTCATTGTTCTTTTGTCCCCCAATGAATCTTCTCTACTAAATATATATTAATTGTCTTAATGTGTATGATTTCTTGTCTATTATTTGTATTCTATAAATAGAACCTAAATTACTATAAAAAGTTACACTTGAAAGGAATGCAATACAAATCATTATTCTTAGCGTTCTATTTGTTTTCTTATTTCTTATCATTTCATAATAGATATTATGTTTTTAAAAAGGAATTAATTAGGTTTATCTCCTAAGACCTAATAAAAAGTAGTTTTTCTAAATGAAAAAATTATTATATTATTCTATAACAATTACTAAATATGTGACTTATATACTTTTACAAATTGTACAACCACAATACATTGAAATGCATATTATTATAAGTTATATACATATACAAATTATATATTCATTATGAGATTAATTACTATACACTGATAGTATAAAAAGTTTTACACTACGAATCCATCTTCATCATCTGTTTGCATTATTTTACAGATTTATTAAAACAAAAATCAAACTTCTTATTACATCCAATATCTATGATTAACTGTTACACTGTCAGTCCATTCCAATTAAATCCTATCCACATACATAAATTTTACACTGTCAATCCATTTTAATTAAATCATATCCATCATACATCAAAACTCAAACTATTAAAACTTCAAACTATTTTCTATTACGCAGGTTAGTTTATTATAAAAAAGTTAAATTATATCAAAACAAATTCTCAACATATTTAAAAATTAATAAATAAATAAATTATTTATACCCACGCATCACACGGGTCTTCATTTAATGAATTATTTAAAACCTCTTCATCAAAACATCAATCAATAACTTACTTTTTAAGTCTTCTGTGGATGAAAGAAAAACATAAAAATATGGAGGACTTAATACCTACCGACATGAAAAATAGCTATGCATGGAGCCAAACAAGTTTGGAACATTGTGTAATTTAGTCATGCACGATGCAAGCATGATAGATGTGGAAGTTTGAAGCATTGCCACCACGCCTCATTTCATTATAAAACAAATCGTGCAGTGCACTACTATGAAACATGTCTGTCTCTGCTCATATTTTAATCCAAAATATTTAGGT
The DNA here is from genome assembly GCA_963966055.1 of Lathyrus aphaca. NCBI lineage: Eukaryota > Viridiplantae > Streptophyta > Magnoliopsida > Fabales > Fabaceae > Lathyrus > Lathyrus aphaca. The sequence continues at coordinate 197,902,638 of OZ014525.1, read as the reverse complement.
GTCTGTTTTAAATAGTACCGCTTTTGCCTTTTCGAGACATTTGAAAACCAATCTTACTACTACCCATAAATATCAACTCTCTCCAAGGAATAGAGAAACACACATTCACCACAGAGATACCAAAAGAAACAATGGAGTCGAAACAACTTCATGTAGTTTTTCTTCCATTTCCATCTCCTGGCCATATGATTCCTATGATTGACACAGCAAGGCTATTTGCCAAACATGGTGTTAATGTTACCATCATCACTACACATGCCAATGCTTCAACCTTCCAAAAACTCATAGACACTGACTTCAATGCAGGATACTCCATCAAAACTAAGCTTATTCACTTCCCTTCAGCTCAAGTTGGTCTCCCTGTTGGTGTTGAAAATCTCAAAGATGGTACTTCCTCAGAACTCCTTGGTAGAATCAGCCAAGGAATATCCATGCTGCAAGATCCGGTCGAGATTCTGTTTAAAGATCTTCAACCAGATTGTGTAGTCACTGATATGATGTATGCTTGGACGGCAGAAGCTGCTGCGAAACTAGGTTTTCCGAGGATTCACTATTACAGCTCAAGCTATTTCTCAAACTGTGCCTATCATTTTATCATGAAGTATAGACCTCACGATGGTTTAGTTTCTGATACACACAAGTTTACAATTCCTGGTTTCCCTCATACCATTGAGATGACCCCTCTGCAGCTTCCTGATTGGTTAAGGGAGAAGAATCCCGCCACAGCCTATTTTGAACCAATGTTTAAATCTGAGGAAATAAGCTATGGAACACTATATAATAGTTTTCATGAACTTGAAAGTGATTATGAGAAGCTTAGTCAAACTACAATGGGGATCAAATCATGGAGTGTGGGACCAGTTTCTGCCTGGGCTAACAAAGATGATGAAAAAAAGGCTAATAGGGGACAAATTGAGGAGCTTGGAAAAGAATCTTCAGAGTTGGTAAATTGGCTTAACTCAAAGCAAAATGAGTCTGTACTTTATGTAAGTTTTGGAAGTCTTGCTGTGCTAGCTCATGCTCAGCTTGTAGAAATTGCACATGGGCTTGAAAACTCAGGTCATAATTTTATCTGGGTTGTGAGGAAAAATGATGGAGATGAGGGTGAAAACAGTTTCCTACAAGATTTTGAGAAAAGGGTGAAGGAAAGCAACAAGGGATATATCATATGGAACTGGGCACCACAGCTTCTGATATTGGATCACCCTTCAACCGGAGGAATTGTGACTCACTGTGGTTGGAACTCGATTCTTGAAAGCTTGAATTCTGGTTTGCCAATGATAGCATGGCCAATGTTTGCTGAGCAATTTTACAATGAGAAGTTGCTTGTTGATGTTTTGAAGATAGGGGTCCCGGTCGGAGCAAAAGAAAACAAGGCATGGAATAGCATTAGTGTAGAGGCAGTGGTGAAAAGGGAAGAGATAGTAAATGCTGTGAAAATTTTGATGGGAAGTGGACAAGAGAGCAAGGAAATGAGGATTAGAGCAAAAAAACTTGGTGATGCTGCTAAGAAGACTATAGAGGAGGGTGGAGACTCTTACAACAACTTGATTCAGTTGATTGATGAGCTGAAATCATTGAAGAAATCTAAAGCACTTGGTGAGAAAAATGATTAGACAATTGCATGAAAGAATAGTCTTTCCAACTGTTTTTTATTGCTGTGATTTGGATTTCAATAAGATGAAACACTATCCAATCATTCTTGTGCACTGCAATGATGATAAAATAAGTTAGTTTTTATTATACAATTTTCATATTAAGCTAAGAAAAATATGTATCGATGAATTAATCTTGTTGTTTAGTATGGTTTGCCTTATAGAAAATTTACAAGTGGTCATACTATTTCATCACTACAAATGTTCTAGTGTTTCATCCCGCCATGGGCTATATTCTAATATATAAATCTGAGACTAGTAAAGTATATGTTGATGAGAATAGCTAATAATTCATTTTATGTTATGTCAAAGATGGGTTAGGAGAAAAAACTTTAATAAACATGGTCTTTTCCACGTGTCTTTTAGAGAGAAGTTGTTTAATCCTTCTCTAGAATTGCTTATCGTGTTTTTTCCCTTTTGCTCAGCAATTAGGGTTTTTCCACCTTCTATTGGGTTTATTTCCTTTTTTAGTAAAGTTTTCTACGCCATGGTGTCGTTTCTTTCACCAGTTTTTCTGGTTTGTGTCCCTTTGCTTGTCTCTCCCTTGTGTTGTTTGTTGTTTTCACCATGGAAAAATGGAGATCCATCACTTTGTCTAAGGAGGAGGAGGAAAGAGTAGTAGTTGTTGATGATGAAATCCATGAGGATGATTTGTTCCTTCGTTCCCTTGCCGGTAAGTTATGGTCTGATAGCAGCTTTAATGTCCGAGCTTTCAAATCCACCATGTTGAATGCGTGGAGGTTGAAGAACCCTGTTGAAATTCAAGACCTGAGCAAAAGTCTCTTCATTTTCAAGTTCACGTCGAAACGGGATTTGGAGTTTGCGCTGAAAAGTGGACCGTGGAGTTTTGATAGATCCCTCTTGGTTCTCAATCGCATATCAGGAGAAGAGCAGCCTTCAAATATTAATATGCATTTCTCCTCTTTCTGGATACAAATCTATGAGTTTCCTTTGAAGCTCCGTACCGAGGAAATGGCAAGGAAATTAGGGGCTATCATAGGCGAGTTTGAAGAAATTGATGCGAATGATGCTCATCGCAATGGAAGGTTTCTTCGTATCAAAGTGAGTATCAATTTGAAGGATCCTCTGAAGAGAGGTACGGTCGTGAAGTTTAAGGAGAAAACTCTGCGTGTTCACTTTAAGTATGAGAGGCTACCAACTTTTTGCTTCGTATGTGGCAGAATAGGCCATCAGATTAAAGATTGTGAGGCAATTGAGGGGATGAATGAAGAGGGTTTGAGGAAATCGAAGAGAGTGATCTTTCATTTGGGCAATGGTTAAGAGCTTCTCCACTACCCAAGATATGATACGAGTTGAAAATGTGTGATGCTAGTTCTGATACCTGTAGTAAGGAGTTGTTCAACACACCATCTTCCAGCACTAGTAGGAGTGTCACACGGGGGAAGGGGAAGGGCGATGAGATTGAAGTTGTGGAAACGTCAGTGGCTGCTATCAACATTGCTATAGGAATAGATGAGGGATGTGCTAACACACACAAACAGGTTGATGTTGGACATGTTGTTGAATCACTTGAGCTGTGCTTATTTCCGCTGAGAAGGTGAGTGGGTCAATGAATGATGAAAATCCTCCTTTACATTGGAAGAAGTTTTAAAGGAAGAAAGGGGCCAAAGCTGAAGGAGTATCACAAAAAAGAGCTCCAAATACTTTGAAGAGCAAGCATCAACTTGTAGACGTGATGATTACTAAAGGGTACATTAAGGAAGTTTCTCTAGGTGAAAAAAAGATGAAACAAGAAGAGGGAGAGGTGGATGTTTCAATTTCTTTACCAGAGGGGGTATTGGTTAACTAACACCGCCTAGATCAATGAAAATAATTAGCTGGAACTGCAGGGGCTTGGGGAGCTGTCGTGCAGTTCGAGGTCTTGCGAGACTTCCGCGTATTGAAAACCCCCAGCTGGTGTTTCTTATGGAAATTAGGCTGAAATATGATGAAATGGTTATTATTAATCAGAGGTTACGTTTCAAGAATTTGGTTGTTGAGGAGTGTAGAGGTAGCGGGAAAGAGAGGGTCGGGGGTTTGTGCTAGTTATGGATGGATGCGGTGGTTGTAAACATTTTCTCTCAGTCTCTCAATCATTTCTACTGTTCCTGTCAGGCTGAAGACGAAGAGGAGGTTTGGAGATTTGGAGGGATTTATGGCTATCCCGAGGAAGGCAAGAAGTGCGATACTTGGAGGCTGGTTAACTCATTAGTTAGGGATGGTGAAGGATGTTCTTTGATGTTCGGATATTTTAACGACATTACCAAGGAAGTTGATAAAATAGGGGGCCTGAGGAGAACCATCAACCAATTAAATGTAATCAGGAGTGTGATTGTTAATGCTGGTTTGGTTGAATTCCAATTTTAGGGGTATCCGTTCACTTGGACCAATGGTAGAAGAGGTGAAGCCAACATCCAGTGTTGGTTGGATAGAGTTTTGTATACCCAAAGCTTTCATGATCTTTTTTCGCGTTCTCAAGTTACTTACCTTGGTAGGTTCAATTCTGATCACGTTGCTCTTAGAATCACGGTCAGACGAGAAGTTGAGGAGCGTAGGTGTTCTCGTATCTTCAGATTTGAGGAAGTCTGGGCCAATGATCATAGGTGCGATAATTTGGTTAAATAGTTGTGGAAAGGAAATTTTGGGCCAGTGATCCAAAAACTCAAAGAGATACAAAACTTGCAAGACTATTTTAAGGAGTATCATACTGGAAGCATAGCCAAAGAGCTCATCAAAATTGAGGATCTTCTTAAGGAGGAAAGGAGATGGTCTAGTGAGCCTAGAGAGATTAATCATTATCATGATCTTGAAGCTCAAAGGGATAATTTGACTAGAGTGGAGGAAGTTATGTGGAGACAAAGGAGCAGAGCTATTTGTCTAAAGGAAGGGGATAAGAATACTAAATTCTTTCACGGAAAAGCATATCAAAGGCGCAAAAAAAATATGATTCGGAGGCTCAAAGATGAAGGGGGTTCCTGGAAGTATGGTTGGGATAATTGTGAGAGGATTTTGGGCAATTATTTTTATGAGATTTTCAAGTCTTTTTCACCTATCTCCATCAACGAGGTTTGTTCGCAAATTCAAGGACGACTTTCCGAAACTCAGAAGCTGGTTTTCTTGGCTCCGTTTACACCTCCAGAGACTTCTAATGTGGTTCAAGAGATGCACCCTCTTAAAGCACCTGGTCCCGATGGTTTGACGGCTTCTTTTTTTCAAAACAATTGGCAACATTTTAGTCCTGATATCACTAATATGGTGCTGGAAATCTTGAATGGTGGTAGGAACCATGTTGATCTCAATTTCTACCTTTATCACTCTGATCTCCAAACATAAGAATCAGTTGGTTCTGACTAGTTTCTGTCCCATTAGTTTGTGCAATGTCACGATGAAGATTGTAGCTAAGTGCATTGCTAATACAATCAAAAGAGTCCTCTCGGATATCATTAGTGCTGAGCAGAGTTCCTTTGTTAAACTTAGATTAATTACGAACAATGCCTTTATTGCCATGGAGTGTTTTCATTGGATGAAGAATAAGAGGAAGGGGAAAAAGTCATGATGGCTATCAAACTTGATATGTCTAAAGCCTATGATAGGCTTGAGTGGGATTTCGTGCTAGAAACCTTGAAAGTGATGGGATTTCCTAAAAATTTTATCCAACTTATCAAGAGGTGTATCACTACGGTGACCTATAGAATCCTTATCAATTGTCATCTGAGCAAGAAAATCATTCCGTTCAGGGGTCTTCATCAAGGGGACTCACTCTCACCATATTTGTTTGTTCTATGTGTAGATGTGTTATCCGACATGTTGGCGAAGGCAGTTCAAGAGAAATAGATTCATGATTTATCTATTGCAAGGAAAGCTCCATCTATTTCCCACCTTTTTTTGGCTGACGACAGTATTTTATTCACTAGGGCTAATTTAAGAGAGGCAGATTGTATCAAGGCCATTCTTCACCAGTACTATGAGGCGCCGGGGCAGCTTGTTAATGTGGACAAATCTGAAGTTTCTTTCACTAGGAATATGGATGAGGTTATCTAGGAAGAGATTTGCAGCAGGTTACTTCCGGTGGTTATTGGGAGATCTAAAAAGGAGGTGTTCCAAATGGTGGTTGATAGATTTTGGAAGAAGGTGAAAGGGTAGAAGGAAAAGTTCTTATTATGCGTCGGGAAAGAAGTTTTGATCAAAGTTGTTGCCCAAGTCATTCCAACATACATTATGAGTTGTTACAAGTTGCCAGACCAATGTTGCAAAGATATGGATAGAATTCTGGCCATGTTTTGGTGGGGTGCGAAGGAGGTGAACGGAAAATTCACTGGCTTACCTAGGAGAAGTTATCTCAAAGGAAAGGAGAGGGGGTCTTGGGTTCCGTCATATTCAGGATTTTAACAAGAGCTTGTTAGGAAAGCAATACTGGAGGCTGTTGCAAGGGGATAAATCCTTTTTCGAGAGATTATTTAAGGGTAGATACTATCCTAGGATATCCTTGTTGGAAGCTTCGATCGATCATTTAACTAGCCATGGTTGGAAGAGCATTTGCAGTGCCAAAGAGGTTGTTCTGGGAGGCATGTGTTGGAAAATTGGGAATGGGCAATCAGTGAATGCGTTTGGGGACAATTGGATTCCTACTCTATTTGGTTTTAAACCTCTAAGTGAAAGAGGAAATATTGATGTCAAGGTTACAGAGTTGATCAATCACGAGAATTTTTGTTGGGACAATCAAGCTTTGCAACGTCTCTTTGTTATCCATATCAAAAGCATTCCTATTTCTTTAAGGCTTCCGCCAGACAAGTTAATTTGGACTCTTGAAAAAGATGTTGTTTTTCTCCATTTGATCAACTCATCACTTGTTAAAAGGGCATCACGAGTCTTCTATGCCTAGTTCGTCTACAGGTCAAGACATCACTAACTGGAAGTTCTTTTGGAAGGTGGACGTTAATCCGCATGTCAAGAACTTCATGTGAAGGTTGGTAAAGAACATTATTCCTACTAAATCGAATCTTCGCAACAAAGGTATGTTGATTGAAGACTCTTCTCTTTGTAATCTTTTTCCAGAAACTGCTTTTCATCTCTTTCTTCACTGTGACGTCACCAAGAGAGTCTTCTTTGCTCTCCCTTTGAGTCTTCAGATTCCTAGAGAAGGAAATATTTTGGACTGGTTGAATAAACTTGTTGTATGTAAAGAGAAGCTTATTATTGAGACGGTGTTCACAACACTCTGGCATATCTGGAAGATTATGAATGATGTCGTGTTTAAGGCTTCGAAAATAGAACCGGTTATGGTTGCGAGGAAGGTGTGGTTTCAAGTTAACGAATCTGGTATGTTCCCTTTGATTGCTAATGGTTTTCTTCTGTCATTGGTGGTGCGATCCCGATTAGTGGCTGGAGAATTCAAACCAATGATGGGTGTTTTGAGGATGGTAGTTTGGTATTAGGATGTGTCATTTGGGATCCAGGTGTTGCACCCCAAAATTTTCCCTCACCAAGACAAGACATTGTGTACTAAGAGGTTCACAAGGTTCACAAGACATCTCATGAGGTTCACAAGGTTCACAAGGTTCACAATTAGTCAGAAAGTTTGGCAATTCCCTCAGACAATGCATCCTCCTAAGCAAGGCATCCTAAACTAGGGTTTTGACTTTCATCAGGTTAAATGGACTTCCAAGACTTAAAGTGAGCTTCATATCATCATATATGTGTGCAAGAATCCCCATGTCAAGTTTCAAGACTTTTCCCAAAGGTTTGCTCAGTCAGATGACCAGATAGGCTAAAATCAGTCAAAGCAGTTAAAAAGTCAAACTGAGGTCGACTGTGGTCAAACCAAAGTCAAAATTCATGATTTTTTGCCAACATCAAGTATATGAAGTAAAATTCATCATTTGATCAAGGGTTGATCATGATTCATCAAGGAGATTTTAGATCATCAAGAATCAGGAGTTTCTAAATTAGGGTTTTCACAGGAAAAGTCAACTGAACTTTGACCAGCCATAACTTTCACACGCTTCATCAAAAAATTTCCATCCAAAGCTAATTTTGAAGGAAATTTAATTCTCTACAACTTTGTGTCTCACAAGCCAAGCCCAAAAATGCTTCATTTGGAAGGTATGAGCTAAGACATTATAGGTCCTTTTAAAAGTCAACAAAAAGTCAACAATTTCCAAAGAGCATAACTTGAGAATGGTAAAAGATATGGACATGATACCAAAGAGGTTGCTTAGAGGACTCTTTAAGCTTTCCAAAATGTCCAAGAACACATTCATAGCATTAAAATTGAGGGATTTGTGCCCTTGCAAAGTTGGGAAAATTTTGAGAGGTTTATGAAGTAAATGGGGTCTTAAAACCATAATTCACCAAATGGGCTTGCTTTTTTATGATCCAAACACTTCCATGACATCATGCACGAATTAAAATTTATTTATTCATATTTTTACTCATTTTATTTTATTTATTATGATTTTTTATATTAAAAATCATTTTAAATCAAAATAAAATATAAAAGTGTGAATATTTGATTTTATTTTGGTTCTAGAAAGTCTTAATGATCATTTAGAGGTGATTGAAACTATACAAAATTAGATCATTCAAAAATAGTAAGGATATATCAAGATTTTTCAATTTTTGGAAGCTTATCTTTTTCAATCTCTAAATATCCAAAAGTCCAAAGTGAAGATTAATTTTTTGACCTAATTTTGTTCTATCATATATATACAACATCAAGCAATGCATTGGACACGAATTGGCAGCCTCGAGAACCAAGAACAAGCTTCAAATTTTCAATAAAAAGTGAGAATCGGATTCAAGCATCCAAGCCATCTCCAAAGCTTTTGAAGGTTTCAAATCATTCCTAGAGGACCATACAATGTTTCTGAATCATAAAAACATCAATCCATGCATCAAATCGTGCTAACCGAATCACTCTTGTTCACGTTTTATATTTTTTTTTGATTCCATACTTCCATGCGTTATTAACTGATTTTGCTTGTTGATTCATGTTTGTTTTGAAGCATAGAAGCTTTCTGGATAAACCAATTGAAGTTTCATGGCCTAAATCGTTAGATGCCATTGTTAGGGTTTGAGACTCGAATTTGGGATCTTAGTGTTTAGGGCGTCTAAATGAATTCTAAGAACATGGTCATAACGTATAAACATCATGTAATTGATCTGGGTTGCTAATTTGCATTAATATTGTGGTTTGCTTGATGTTTCAAAAACATAGGTTTTCTGGTTTATGAACACGCAGGTGAATTTGCAAGAAAAGTCACATGAATTTTCGCAGGAAATTCAAATGAAGAAGATGAAGTTGCGCGCGGTTTTGATTTTCAAATTTTGTTCTATCTTATTACGTTTGTTTGCCATTATATTTACAAAGAGCGCAATTGTTCCAATGGCAAGTACATGCGCGTATGAGGTCGAGGGAGTGGGTTCGAATCCCAGTTTCATATTTTTTGGCTTTATTTCATTCATATTTTCAGGTTTAATATATGAAGATTCATGCTCATCCCTTATTCACATGCGCGCGCTTGGCCTGGTGGTAGCCTTGTTGGTCCAAGGAAGTAATGGCCTAGGGCGTGGGTTCGATCCCTGCCCCAGGTAAGTTCTTTTTTACTTCATTTTTGTTTTATTATTATTTATCTATTTATTTTATAATTAATCCAAAATTATATTTTCATAAGAAAATTATTTTTAAATAATAATACATAAATATATACAACTTCATGTTTTTTTTAAAATCATAATTTTTTTTTAAATTTAAATTGTTTATATTTATTTTTTATGATTTGTTTATATTATTATTGTATATATTTTTTATAATTTAATTAAGTTTAGATTAAATAATCAAAACCCTAATCCTGATTTTCTTAATTGTAAAACTAACCCTAATTTCAAATCCTAATTTCTAACCCTAATTTTTATTTAACTTTAAATATTAAACTTAATTAATTTTTCTAATATATAATTAGATAATTAATCTTGTTTTGTAAATAATTATTATATTGTTTATTATCATTATTCTAATTACTTTATTATTTTCTTCTTAAAAATTCTTAAAAATTATTTATTTAATTTAAAAATATTCTCTTAAATTGTATATATTTTTGTATATTTGTGCTAACCTCTTCTTCTTATAATTATTTTGTTACTAACCATTTTAATTATAATTTCTTTATTATATATATATATATTATTTATATTATAATGTAATTGCGAAAGCCTTGTAATAGTCGTAGGTTTATTATTGTTTTTATTTTATTGTTTATAAATATTTTTGCCATGGTTAGTAATTATAGGGAGTGATAACATGTTTGTGATTTAAAATTGATTTAGAAAACTAATTTAAAAAGATAAATATTTGAACATGAACACTCACACACGTAAGTCGATCTTTGATCGCCACCTTGCACTTTCTAGGGTTATCTCTCATGTTGCCTATTTCAAAAGGTCAAGTAAGGTGTCTTAAGCAAAGTCCCTTCATAAATATCATCAAGTCCCTTCAGTTTATAAGATCAAGTCCCTTCGAGGTTGCCTACGATAAATGATCTTGTCCCTTCGAATAAAAGATGATAAGTCCCTACATATTGCTAAAGACACCTTACAGTTGCCTAAATTCAGATGTCCCTTCACATGTCCCTTATTACATCCAAGGTAATGACTACCTATTCCTTAATAATAGGGATAGTCTTACCATTGAAAGAACACATAAGAACAATAAAGACTTAGCATAGGGTAGGTTCCTCTTAAGTACTTGCTCACCTTTCTTCAAAATACTTCATTACACTTCACATCTCAAACAAATTTTCAAAACAAAGTCTTTATATACATCCATACGAGGATCATTATAAAGTACTTAGAAAATTTCTAATCACACACTACACTTTTCTCAAAACAATTTAAAGAGATCTAAGTAACTAAGAGCCCATGGATAACCATGGATATAAAGGGTGCTAACACCTTCCCTTTATATAATCTACCCCCCCGAACTCAAAATCTTTAAGGTTTTTCCTGTTCTTATATGTCCTTTCCTTTTGGATAAAATAAAAGTCGGTGGCGACTCTTGTTATCCGCAACATTTATATAAAGTCAGTTCTCCCACCGTGTTACACCAGGTGATAATATTTATTACTTTGCAACACATAAGGAAGCCAGTGTGGCGGGTCTGTTGCAAGCAAAGGCGCAGGACATTCGTTGGGGGATGCAATTGGCAATCATCTTTGGTCTTAAAGAAGTCACTTTACAATCTGATGCCAAGGTTGTTGTTGAATGTATTAATGGGTATGATTTTTGTACTAGTATCGACCCGATTGTGTTAGACGGTAGGGGTCTTCTGAATTCTGTTTGTAATTCTATTTTAGTTTTTATTAGTAGAACCTTGAACATGGGAGCTCATAGATTATTGGGTATTGGTAAAACCTTGAGTTCCCGTTCTTGGTCAAACTCTTTCCCGACGGAGGATCCGGTTGTTGTTTCCCCTGTGGCTTTTCATTTGGTTTAATGAAATATATTAGTTATAAAAAAATAAGGGTTAGGAGACAAATTCTTTTTCTAATATCACTTTGTGCAATTTTTCTTTGACTTAGGTAAGGGTTGAAATTAAATAAGGTGATATCCTTTATACTTAAGATTTTCGGGGATTACATTTGAAAGAAGAGAATGATTGAGAGAAATATGTGAGAGAGTGAAATGTATTATCAAATTGTATTACATAGGATTTATTTATCTGCAAAAGTAGATTATATTTGTGCAAGTAAAGAATCTACCTTTCAATAACTTCTATTACCATAACTAACTTCTATTAACATAGCTTGGATTATCATAACTATCTGAATTGCAATTTTTAATGGTTTTGGTGAACACATTAACTATTTGTTATTCTCCTGGACAATACATCACTTCAAGCCGACCTTTTGTAACTTGGTCCCTATGAAAATGGAACATGGTCTCTATATGTTTTCTCTTCCCATGTTGAATGGGATTTTTTTACTATATTGATGGTTGATTTTTTGTTTATTAGAAATTTGATTGGCTTTTCTAACTTGATAATCAAGTCATTCAACAAAGATTGGAGTCAATTTTCTTGGCATGCAATAGTAGCACCTTCAACATACCTAGCTTTACAACTAGACAACACAACCATTAACTACTTCTTTGAGCATCATGACACATGTGCTCTTAGGAGTTTGAAAAGGTAGTCAATTATACTTCTTTTATCAAGATTGTCATCACACTAATCAACATTAGAGAAACCAACTAACTCAAGCTCTTTATGTTCTTTTCTTAGTGGAAATAGGACACCATAGTGAAATGTGTCATTTATATACCTCGTTATATATCCTCTTTGCAAGAATAAAGTATATTTTGAGAGGGTGTCATATGAACATGCTTACCAGTTGTTGCACCCCAAAATTTTCCCTCTGATTTTCTAACTTTAATCGACTTTTCGCTTCGCATTCATATGCATTTTCATTAGATCATTAATACTTTGCATTCAATCATTTGCATCAAGCTCCCAAGACATGGGATCGATATTTTTTGAGGAATTAGGGTTTCACCCCTTATTTGTGGATTATCAGGAGAATTCAAGGTTTTGGATATGCAGCTCTCAATGACATCATTTTCTTATGTTATTGTCACTAGATTATGGTTTATTTCCCTGATTCAGTGGTCTTTAGGGATTTCACTTGCAAAGACCGTTCACTAGTGCATCAGGCCCATCATCGGTAATGAAATGTAGATTAAGCGTGTCTTCTTCATTAAGTTACAAGGCTATTCTTCTCTTCATCAAGTCCCATGCTATCCTTCTTTCTCAGCATCTCAAAAGTTCTGGTTTCAGTTCAAGCGTGTTTGTTCGTTCATGATCCAATTTAAATGGAAGTTTGACCTAAGCATGGTCAAACTATCAGGAGTTTGTTTCAATTCATGTTACCCGTTTCACAATTATATGTAGGATTGAATTTATCATATGCTTTTAAATATAAACGGGAAAATACAAACATCAATTTTTTTTTTGAAAATACAAAAAAAAATAGATTTTTTTTCCAAAAAAAAAATGGAAAATACAAAAATTTCTATATTTTTTTCCTGAAAATACAATAATCAATTCTTTTAAAAAATACAAAAAATAGCTTTCTTTCAAAAGACACAAATTTTTTGAAAAGAAAATCAAAAATATAAAAAACGATTTTTTTTTCCGAAAATATGATTTAAAACAAAAAATAATCAATATTTTCCGAAAATTATAAAAAAAAATCAATTATTTTCAAAAATTTTAAAAATCGATTTTTTGAAAATTAAAATAAAAAACAATTTTTAAAAAAAGTAAATAAATAAATTTCCAAAAATAAAAATATAATCTTTTGGATGGAGGAATATTCATCCACTAAAAATATAATAATGGATGGATTAGATGAATTTTTCCCTTAATGGATGGATTATATTAGATACTCTTAAGAAAATTTTAGTGGATTGTTAATGAACTAATGTATTGTTTTGATCCATCCATTAACAATCCAATCCATATCCATTCAATCCATCCATTTTTCCACCTCTAATAATAATAATAGTCAGAAGGAAGGAAAGATTAAAAAATAATTGATTCTTGATAACATGAAGCAGAGGGAAGTAAGTGTTGACCATCAGAAGTAACACAACGCAGACAAAGAAAGGAAATCGAATTTGAGGATTTGAGAAGAAAAGATTAGAGCTTTGGTATTTGGAAAACAGGTATGTATAAACTTGTTCTAAAATTAATAAGGTATTTACAATATTTGGAGCTTTGGTATTTACAACATTTTATTCAAATTAATAAGTTGCTTAATAATATTTTTAATTCTCTGATTCAAAGTCAAATATTGTATTTAATATTTAACTGTGAGCAGGCCACATGATTGCACTAAATGAAATTCTCTGATATATATCTCAGGAACAAGAACAACTTCTCCTCAAAAGCAATGGAGTCTCAACAACTTCGTCTAGTTTTTGTTCTTGGTCTAACTCCCGCCCATATGATTCCAATGATAGACACATCAAGACTATTTGCTAAACATGGTGTTAATGTTACCATCATCAATACTCATGCCAATGCTTCAACATTTCAAAAAACTATAGACACTGACTTCAATTCTGGATATTCCATCAAAACTCAGCTTATTCATTTCCCTTCAGCTCAAGTTGGTCTCCCTCATGGAATTGAAAACTTTAAAGATGGAACTTCCTTAGAAATATTTGGTGAAATCATGCTGGGAAATCGGATACTTCAAGATCAAATTGAGATTCTGTGATACAATGAGGATGGGCAACTATTACCAACTAGGGTTTACCAAATGGATAAGCATAAAACTATAAAGAAATAAAAGTGCAGACTTTTCTTAATTTCCATTCAAGAGAGACAAAGTCTTAAATACAACATAATATGGGCTGGGTCAACAGTCCCATAGGCCCAAAAAGATAAAACAATTATAATAAGAAAAGAACTCAATTAATTTAATACATAATCATTAAAATGGTTGGTTTTCTTTGTAATTCTTTTGGACTTTCTATCACTACTGTCCGGCCCAATAACAACCTTGTCCTCAAGGTTGGGAGTAATATTGGAGCGGGTTGGCATAAACGCTGAAGCCCATTTAATTGAAGGGGTGGATGGATGCGGATGACTAGGTGAAGAAAATATTGGGGAAGTGGGTAGGGTTGATGCATGCGGGCCAGCTGTGGTTTAAGATGTGGCCTTGGGAACACGCGGCCCGTTGTGGTGAGGAGGTGTGGCAAGTGGGGTTATGACATGTGATGCATGTGTGCCAGCTGTTGGTGAGGGAACTGTCTTGGAAACACACGGCCAGTTGTGAGGAAAAAGGTTTGCATGTGTAATTGAGCTGTCACGTGAAGAAGGCTGAGGAACGTTGGGAACCTTGGGCGGTCCAGATTGTAGGAGAGAAGAATCCAAGGCATCTGATGGTGGGAGATGAATTGGCGTGTTGGAAAAAGGAAATGGGTCAGACTTTTTGAGTGTACTTCCCAAGGCATCAGAAGACTGAACAATGAGATCTACTTTGTCTATAGTATTCTCATTTGAAGTGGTATTTACTTTCTGAAAACCCAAAGAGTTTTCACTTCTTCCTAAAAAGTCTTCACTGCTTCTTTTTTTAAAGTTTATCACCCTTTTCTGTTCGTGTCTCTCTTCGTCCCCTGACTGAGCTAAGTTCGCTTCAAGCTCCTGTGAAGCAGCCTCCAAAGGGGTTGTGTCAAGAAGATCTTCAGCATGCAAGTTATCCAAGGATGGTGGAATAGGACGATAGTGAGCCGAAGGATTTTCACCATGGTATTGCTTGAGCTGAGAGACATGTATGACTGGATGCATCTTTGAAGATGATGGAAGCTCTAATTCGTAAGCAACCTGACCAATACGACAACAAACTCTAAAAGGACCAAAATAACGTTTGGAGAGTTTTTGTGATCGGCGCCGGTGAACCGAGACTTGCCTGTAAGGTTGAAGGCGAAGGAGGACCAGATCTCCTATGGAAAAGGTACAGTCACGACGGCTCTTGTTGCTTTGTTCTATCATTCGTTCTCTTGCTCTGTTCAAATTATTTTTCAAAGTACTTAGTATTTCTTGTCTTTGAAGCAGGTTAATGTTGAGATTTGTAACAGTAGTAAGTCCCTGTTTGTACTGAGGAAAAGAAGGTGGTTCATGACCGTACAGAGCCTCAAAAGGAGACATCTTGGTAGAGAAATGATACGCCGTGTTGTGCCAGTATTCGGCTAAGTGTAAGTACTTGAACCATTGGCTGGGATTCTCACTTGTAAAGCATCTTAGATAAGCCTCTATACATCTATTCGTAACCTCTGTTTGGCCGTCCGTTTCAGGGTGATAAGCGGAACTAAACTTCAAGGTGGTGCCTTGAACGCGGAATAACTCTTTCCAGAAAGAGCTTAGGAAAAGTGGATCATGATCTGAAACGATAGAACTTGGAATTCCATGCAAACGGAAAACTTCAGTGGAAAAACGACGTGCGAGATCTCGGGCTGTAAAGTGTGTGGGTAAAGCCAGAAGATGCACATACTTTGTCAAACGGTCACAAATGACCCAGATTGTTGTGTGTCCGAAAGAAGAGGTCGGGTGAGTAATAAAATCCATTGAGAATTCATCCCAAACCTTTGTCGGTATTTCGAGTGGTTGTAACAGGCCCTGTTTTTTTTTGGAACGTATTTGTTGTGCTGACAGGTTTGGCAATGTTTGACAAAGGTTTCAACATCTTTGTAGATACCTGGCCATAGAAATGAAGCAGACACTCGAGCTAAAGTTGGCTGAGCTCCTGAATGGCCCGCTGCAGGGTTGGCATGAAATTCATGTATGATGGAGTGTCGTAGTTCTTTGACATCAGGTATAAAATTTTTGTCTTTGTAGTGTAGAATACCATTCCTGAACTGAAACAAATGCTGCCTATCTGACTCTGAATTTGCCTTTGTTACGAGGAGTCGGCCCTCTGGTGTGTCTCGATAGTAATCTGTGAGTTGAGATATGAGAAGCGAAACGGGAGAGGAAATGGAGAGCATGACTGAGGTGTCATCTTGTTCAATGCGACTTAGCGCATCAGCCACTTGATTATGCTTGCCAGGTTTGTAGAATATATCAAACTGAAATCCTTGTAACTTTGCTGCCCATTTTTGTTGCTCGGGTGTTTGTATAGTTTGGACCAGTAGATTTTTTAAACTTTTCTGGTCAGTGTAGATGTGAAAATGCCTCCCTATCAAATACTGACGCCACTTTTTAATTGATTCAGTTATTGCGTACATCTCGCGCACGTACACGGAGGAGGCCTGCATCCTATTGCATAACTTTTTGTTGAAGAAAGCCAAGGGATGTCCTTGCTGTTAGAGAACGGCACCAATTGCAAAAGCGGAGGCATCGGTTTCAAGAATGAAGGTCTTGGAGAAATCTGGCAAAGACAAGATAGGAGTTTCTGTCATTTTTTGTTTTAACTTTGTAAATGCTGCGTCGGCAGATGTACTCCATGTAAATTTAGGTGAACGAAGTAAATTGGTGAGAGGAGCGGAGAGAGAGGCGTAATGACGTACAAAGCGTCGATAAAAGCCCGTGAGGCCTAAGAAACCCCTGAGAGTCGTGAGTGATCATGGTCTCGACCAGTCTATAATTGCCTGAATCTTCGCAGGATCTGGGGTAACAGCATCACTAGAAATAATGTGACCTAAATAATCAACAGTAGGAACAGCAAACAGACATTTGGATAGTTTGGCATAAAATTGATGAGATGAAAGTAAATCTAAAATCAAGGTTAAATAAGCAGCATGGTCTAATAGGCAAGAACTATATATCAAAATGTCATAAAAAAAAACTAAAATAAACCGTCGTAGAAAAGGCCTTAATAAATCATTCATTGCAGATTATAATGAACTAGGAGCGTTAGTTAGCCCAAAAGGCATTACTAGGAACTCATAGTGACCATCGAAAGTTCTGAAAGCAGTTTTATGCGTATCCTCTGGCGTAACTCTAATTTGGTGATATCCAGATCGAAGATCGATCTTAGAAAAAATAGTTGCTGATTCCAATTCATCAAAGATTTCATCTATGGTAGGAATAGGGAAACGATCTCGTACTGTAATAACGTTTAGGGCGCGGTAATCAACACAGAATCTCCAACTACCATCTTTCTTGCGAACTAGAAGAACTGGTGAGGAATAAGGACTGTTGTTGGGTTTTATGATACCCTCATTGAGCATGTCTTGTATAAGTGATGTCATGGTGTCTTTTTGGGAGTGGGGATATCGATATGGTTTGACGTTGATGGGAGGAGTGTTAGGTAAAATGGGTATATGGTGGTCGTGGGGTCGAGAAGGTGGAAGGCCTTGTGGTTTCTGAAAAACGGAAGCAAAAGATTTGAGGATGGAGGATATTTGGTTGGGGAGATAGGTTGGTAATGAGTCTATTGGGTTAGTGGTTAAGTCATGAGTGTTTTCTTGTAGGGAGGTGGGTTGGTAAAGTAGTAGGTGAATTGAAGCGATGGAATCAATATGAATAAGGTAGCAAAGTTGGTTATATGATGAGGCTGAAGGGAGGGTTTTTGGGTCACCTGTGATTGTAATTTCATTGTTGTGGTGGGTGAAGGAGAGTTTAGGGATTGAGAAATTTTCCATAAGTGGACCAAGGATTCTTAACCATTCCATGCCAAGGACTATGTCAGCACCCTCAATTGGAAGTAAATGAAATGGAATAGAGAATAGGTTGTTTTGGAGGGTGATAGGAACTTGAGAGCAAAGACCGGAACAATTTAATTTGGAACCATTTCCTACCATAACAGAAAAGTTTGGAATTGGGGTAGTGGGAAGTTTTAGGTGTTGGGCAATGCGGGGTTGGAGGATATTATGTGTGCTACCTGTGTCGATCAAAATTGTGACCGGTAGACCATGAATAAGTCCATTAAATTTGAGAGTTTTAGGGGATAGTTGACCACATGCAGCTTGTGGGGATAATTGGAAGTATGTTTCAGTAGATTCTGAATGTTCACAAGGTTCTACTTCAGCCAAAGTGTGGTCGCTGATTGATGATTCTTCATCATCAACTAATAATAGTAGAAATTTTCCAGCAGTACATTTGTGACCAGGAATGAATTTATCATCACAATTGAAGCATAAGCCTTGGGCACGGCGTTCTTGTAGTTGAGCATTTGAGAGGCGTCGGATTGGTAATTTTGTGGTTTGTGTTGAAGGGATGTAAGGCTTAGGTGGGGCAGCGATGGTAGAATTTGGAATTTGAGGGTTAGTGGGCTTTGTATATGTGTTGGGGAAAGGTTTATGATATTTAGGTTTGGCTTCACGTAGCTTGGATTCTATGAGTTTAGAAAGGCCGATAGCTTGTGAAATGGATGTGGGTTTATGGATGGCAATTTCATTTTGAATCTCGGGAATTAAACCAGAAATGTAACAATTCAGCACAGCCTCATGTGATAAACCAATAACTTGGTTACCCAATTTTTCAAATGCAGCTTGATACTCCACAACAGAATTTGTTTGCTTAAGTTTAAATAATTCTGCTTGATGATTTGCAAACGTAAAAGGGCCGAAACGCAACTCTAAAGCTTTCGTGAAAGAGGCCCAATCTGTTAGAAATTGATTGTGGTGCATCCATTTAAACCATGCTAACGCTTCTCCCTTCATATAGAAAGACATCATGCATAATCTATTTTCAGGGGGTAAATTAAAAAAACTACAGAACTGATCTGCTTGAAATAACCACTCCAAAGGGTTGGAGCCATCAAATAAAGCAAGTTCCAACTTAGGTGTTCTGAAGGGGGGTAAAGGGGGAATCTGGTTGTAGGGTGTTTGGGGTAAAAATGGTTGTGGAAATGTTGCAGGTAGAGTATACATAGATGCAGAATGTGAGTAGGTAGGATAAAATGTGGGAATTTGTGTTGTTGGTGTGTGGGTGTAAGAAGGAATATTTGGTGGGTATGGGGGAAGTGTTGTAGTAGCAGAATAACGTACTGGGGTTTGTGTGGGTGAAAGAACAATAGAAATGGGTGAGGTTAGCATAGGCATGGAAAAATTAGCAGCTGTACCTGAAGAAGACGCAGTTTTGTGAGCAGTCTACATCACAGATGTGGTTGTTCGTTGTAACAGCAGCTTGTTTAAGGTAGCCATGACCGATTCATAGCGAGAATCCTCTATTTCCGTTCATTTTCCAGCCGGCTGTTGATAAGACCTAGATTCTGCTGTGTTTTTTCTAGATCTAAACGAACAATATCAAAACGTTCATCTAGATCAGAATGTATTTGATTGATAGCATTATCAATATGAATGTGTGAGGTTTGGACAGCTTGTTCCACAATTTCTTGAGGAGTGGGCTGTGGGGGTTTGGGAGGGGCCATGAGAATAAGATGAAAGCACCAATGATACAATGAAGATGGGCAACTATTACCAACTAGGGTTTACCAAATGGATAAGCATAAAACCATAAAGAAATAAAAATGCAGACTTTTCTTAATTTCCATTCAAGAGAGACAAAGTCTTAAATACAACATAATATGGGCTGGGTCAACAGTCCCATAGGCCCAAAAAGATAAAACAATTATAATAAGAAAAAAACTCAATTAATTTAATACATAATCATTAAAATGGATGGGTTTCTTTGTAATTCGTTTGGACTTTCTATCATTCTACTTCAAGATCTTCAACCAGATTTCATAATAAGCGATATGACTTATCCTTGGACTGTTGAATCAGCTGCAAAACTAAACATTCCAATGATTTACTTTTACTGTTCAAGCCAATTCTCCAACTGTGCAAGCTATCTTGTCAGAAACTATAGACCTCATGATGATTTAGTTTCTGATACAAAGAAATTTACTATTCCTTATTTGCCGCATACCATTGAGATGACACCTTTGATGCTAGCTGATTGGATTAGGAATGAGAATTCAGCCAGAGGCTCTTTTGGTGCAATGTTTGAATCGGAGAAAAGAAGGTATGGAACATTATACAATAGTTTTCATGAACTTGAAAGTGATTATGAGAAACTTCATAAAACTAAAATAGGAATCAAATCTTGGAGTGTAGGGCCAGTTTCAACATGGATTAACTAAGAGGATGAAAAGAAATCCAATAGAGGAGAGATCGGAAAAGAGGGAGAATTAATACATTGGCTTAACACTAAGCCAAATGAGTCTGTTTTGTATGTAAGTTTTGGAAGCCTTACTAGACTTTCTCATGAACAGATTGTAGAAATTGCACATGGGCTTGAAAATTCAGGTCATAATTTTATCTGGATTGTTAGAGAAAAAGATAAAAATGAAGATGAAGAAGGTTTTCTACAAGTTTTTGAGGAAAGGATGAAAGAAAGCAAAAAGGGCTATTTGATTTGGAACTGGGCACCACAACTTTTAATATTGGATCACCCTGCATCGGGAGGGATCATGACTCATTGTGGTTGGAACTCAATTCTTGAAAGCTTGAGTGTTGGTTTACCAATGATCACATAGCCAATGTTTGCTGAGCAATTTTATAATGAGAAGTTGCTTGTTGACGTTTTGAAATTAGGAGTTTGTGTTGGATCAAAAGTGAATAAGTTATGGCTTAGCATTGGTGATGATGTAGTGGTGAGAAGGGAAGAGATTGCAAAAGTTGTTGAGATTTTGATGGGAAGTGGTGAAGAGATCAAGGAAATGAGGATGAGAGCAAAAAAGCTTGGTGATGCAGCAAAGAGGAGTATAGAGGAAGGTGGAGACTCTTACAACAACTTTCTTTAGTTGATTGATGAGCTAAAATCTTTAAGGATTTCTAGAGAACTTGAAAAAAGAGGATTAAATAATTGAATTGATGCTGACATTGATTTTATGTTATTGCTCTATGAGTTGCAGCTGGTTTAATTTTATGCAGTTTTTTCATTTTGTAACATGATGAATAATATGCATTATGCAAGTATTTTTGAAGCAAATAATTCTCGTGTTGGAATCTGTTATTACTTGAGTGATGTATCAGTGATTGACATAAATTTCAGATTTTTATGTTGTGAGGGATTACCGTTTGCATATGTTAAAAGAGCGAAAATCAAGATATGTTCACAAAGATGAGAAGTTATATTGTCAAGGGTTGAGGGGTTACCCTTCGCAACTTTTGAATGTTAGTGTATTTCTGAGGATAACCACTTGTAAAATTGAGTAGTTATGAACCAATGGAACCACATTATACATGATTTTGAAATATGTGTTTTGTGAGGGGTTTAGTCCCAGATAAATTGCCTTAAAAATTGTTATAATTTCATGGAATGATTGTTTCCAAATGCGCTCAGTTTACTACCCAACCGTGTGCTTAATCCATTAACTAAAGTTAATTAATTTTCTTAAAGAAATTTGTGCATCAACTATCAGATTAGACGGATTCAGAAAAAAAGGCAGTAACATTTCTTGAGAGAGATGCTCCACCTTCTCTCTAGAAAAATTTCCCCCAACCCTCTAGGGTTTGGTTGTTTCCTTCCACCTATATGGTGGTTCTCTCCTTCCACCTTTATGGTGGCCACCTCCCTCTCTTTTGAGAGCACTTCTCCTCCACCCATGGTTACTCTCGTGCCCTTACCATAACAAAACATCTCATTGGAAACTCTCTCTTTCTCACACTCTCAACCGCCAACCTTCATCTTCTATGTTTCCGACCACCACCGGAGCCACCACCACCGAATCCACCATGGTTTTTCTACAGTATGAAACTACTTCTTCTATTAGATCTGTTTAATTTCAGTTCCGTATTTTATGTTCATGTCATGTGTTTTCGTAGTTTAGTCGCAAATGATGCATTCTATGTGCTTGGCAAAATGCCTCAAAAGGGTTTTGTGTCATGTAGCATGTTTATGTGTGTCCATTGGCATTTCATAGTGACTGAAGGAGCCTATAAGTTCAACCTCCATTCCAACACTATCTCTAGTCATCTTTTAGTTTGTGAACACTTTAACAAGTTGAGAAATATTGAGACCAAAGATAGTCGAAATGTGCAAACACAAGTCAAAGAAATCATCCTTAATTGGAGTGGAAAAAAGATTGTGGATTTTCACACCCTTATTGCCATTGTTGATGCTTGCAAGATAGTGGATTGCTGGAAGATTTGTTGTTGTTTCTGGTTTGGTTGTACCTTAGCTTTTGAACAATCTATGTTTAATGTCTTTTATGATTATGTTATATTTTCTCTTAGAAATGCTTCTTGGTTATGTATGGAGTATGTTCCATTCCATTTAGCTCATGATATATGTATTATCTATTGGTTTGGCTATTAATGAAATTGAGCTTTCCTATAAAAAACTATAAGATTAGACGACCTCATTAAATTGGACCAAAATATTGCTATCATTCACTGTAAGTTGGAACAAGTTTTTTTAACTTGGTTTCGTTGATTGTATGGAGCATATTCTTATGTGTCTTGCATATGAGATTTTTCTTTGTGGAAATGTTCAAAATAAATGGATGTTTTCTTTTGAAAGATTAATGGGTGATTCCAAGCGACTAGTTTAAAATAAGGCAAAAGTTAAGGGATCAATATTTGCACATTACTTGAGAAACATCACATTTTTATTCTCATTATTTCAATCATATGATGTTGAATTCAATAATCATAAGGAATAAAGTTGATGTTAGGAAAAAAAATCAATTTACATTATCATTCTTTTGTCTTCCCGGTCTTCCTTTTTTTGAAAGACGGGTGTGCATTAGTTGACTAAAAAAAATTGCAATTTGCTCATTTTTATGTATAGATTAACTATGTTGAAGTTAAACCATATATTAAGTACAAATTTATTTTTAACACTTTGGATATAAATACTTTTTATCTTATAACTTTTATTGTATTTCAATGTAGGACATTTAATACCTACTATTTTTAAAACAAGAGTTAACAAGCCTCTACTAGTTACACATATGCCTATTTTTTAGCATGGTTCAAACAACAATTATCATACATTGTTGCACCAACTCTAGGAACACTCTATTTCAGAAGTTTCTCTAAAGGCCCTCATCAACATGCAAATGAATGACACACATACTTTGTGAATAGATAAAAAATTTACACTTAAACATGGACAAAAGAGGAAAAAACCACAAATAATGGTTTATTCGTATAAGGGGATACATAGGGTGGTGAAGACAACTTATATGGTGTTGTTACACACATTTACAAGTTGGTATATAATTATTTGAACTACAAAAATAAATTTGTTTTATTTTATAGTGAATGGCATTACCTGCACCAATTCCAGGAATATTCCATTTGAGAAGCTTCTCTAAAGACCCTCATAAACATGCAAATGAATGACACACATACTTTATGAATGGATAAAAATTTGACACTTAAACATGAACAAAAGAGGGGAAAAAAACCATAAATAGTGGTTTATTCGTATAAGGAGTTACATAGGGTGGTGAAGACGACTTATATGGCATTGTTACCCATATTTACGAGTTGGTGTGCAATTATCTGGACTCGGAAAATAAAGTTGTTTTGTTTTATAGTGAGTGATGTAATACCCCATATTTTATTAATGCTTTGTATAATAATAATTGTGTTCAATTGGATTCCAATTTTCTTTGAGAGTTATCGGTTAAGATAATTAGAGCAACTGATGAGCTCATATTGAATTGATTAATATTATTCGACTATGACGTTTTTATTAATTGGTGTATTATAGACGTTTTTGGATACTCTCAATTTTGGAATAGTTAGTGTTACTAACTAAATGATATTTTCTTCTATATCATTTCTTTCCTCTCATTTTCCAAACAAAAGAAAGAAAATAGAAAGAAGTTAGAGAGAAGGAAGAGAAAGGAGAAGAAGGAGAAGAAGAAAACCTAGAAGAGGAAATTACTTGGATCATCATCTTCTCTTCATCAAATCATCTCAAAATGATTATATCAATTATGTGAATTGTGGAATTGTAAATTGTAAATTGTAAAACTAACCTAAGTTCAAATAATGAAAATCTATAGAACTTAGGGTATTCAAATGATTATATCAATTATGTGAATTGTGGAATTGTAAAACTAAACATATAGAGATTTGGGGTTGGGGAGGAAAACCTTATTACACTACAATAGTGAGACCTATTGATGTAACTAGGAAGTGCTAGGAAATTTTATGGCGATGCTTGTGCGTTCGATACCTAGGTGTGTATCTTAGATGAGTAAGTGTCTAGTAGAGAATGAGACACTATATGGAATATGTATTATCTTATGTATTGTGTGAAAAGGCGAATGCGGCCTTGTGATTATCCTATGTAATCACACTTATGTTTAATCACGTAATCAGAACTGATTCCCCTAAGAATGTTGTTTCATTAGCTTAGGGCTCCTTTGGAATGTACGCATGATTAGTTGGAAGGTTTGATTCCCGTGGTTTAGTACGAATGGTGCCTACGGGTAAAGAGACTTGTAATGGTTAACATGTCATGGGAAGTGACGATTCAAAGGTTAAAAAGCCTATAATCCGAATCCATTTTGTATGTCAAGTAAATTACAAGGAACCATGAATCATGTCAACTCTTAGACATATGAAAAGTCGGGAATAGAGGATACCTTCGTGAGGTTTCTGATTAGTGATATTTTGAGTTCGTGAGCTCATGAACATGTTTCCATATGAATGTGAGATTGAGAACTCAATGTCTTATTTCCATTCCTCCGGCATGAGTTAGGATATTTAGAACCTTGTAAAGTCGAGAGAATCCATAAGATAGAGAACTCACTGAGATTTATTATCTCACCTCATGTTGTTGATTATATTTCAGGTGCTTCAGGTTCCGCGAAAGGTAAGAGTAAAGTCATTTGATTATCCTTACTTGACTTGGCTTTTGGGGTGGTGTAGCTTCCGTTGTAGAATTTTATTTTGAGATCATTGTTGATCTAGTTCTTAGTATATGTTTAGACATCTTGTATACATTATGCCATATCTTTTAGTATTGTGTATTTGGGCATGTAATGTATATAATGTGTTAACTAGGAACTTATTGGTATTTCAATACTAAAACTTGGATTCATGTATAATATACATGCTTTTATGTATGGTGTTTATATATGGGTGTTATAGCGACATTACCCATCTTCCATAGGGACAAAAAATAACATTATTAACATTCAAATGAACAGAAGGTACAAAGAGTATGATGTGTTCATAATGTCATATTTTATTAGGAAATTTTATTACATACTTTATCCTTCGATTTATCCACGTAAACAAGGATGTTGTGTTGTAATTAAGTCCAAACGAATGGGTCATATTGAAATTGATAATTCAATGGAAGATGTTGCATACGAAGATGATGATATTTCACCAATTAATGAGATGATTGAAATTGAATAAATAACAAGTTGGTCTGATATTGTTTTTGTGGGTCATCAAGTTGATGTGACTATCTTGTTGTTAAAAAAGCTCGTGGATGAAGAGCATAAAGAGTTTGAGTATGAAGACAATATACGATCAGATAATGGAAAGGCTAAAGAGAGTGAGTTTGTACCACATGAAAAGGAGAATTAGCCAACATCACATGTGAAGGAGATTGTCGAGGAAGAAAAAGAAGAGCCATGTATACCTCCTTCTTCGTATATACCCTCATTCACGTTTCCATAGAGATTCTCATATTGAAGAAAAATTTAAGAATTTTGTTGAGCTATTGAAAAAGCTCCATATCAACATACCTTTCAATAAGGTTTTATCTCAAATGTCCTCATATGCTAAGTTCTTGAAGTAAATCCTATTAAATAAGCGAAATCTTGATAACACTGGTACAATGGTGCTCATAGAGGAGTGTAATGCTATCATTCAAAAGAAGTTTGCTCCTAAGCTGAAAGACCCGAGAAGTTTCTCAATTCTCGGTGTCATTGGTAATACCATCATAGAAAGAGCCATGCATGATCTTGGGATGAGTCTTAGTTCAATGGCTCTATTTATTTATAAAATACTTGATATTTGTGAAGTCAAACCTGTAAAAATGTCCTCACAACTAGATGATAGATCCATAAAATACTCGGTAAGAATACTGGAAGATGTTCCCGTTAGAACTGGTTCTAAAAAATATTCAAACCCTTAACCTGTCTGCTCATGAAGGATGTTGAAGTCAAGAAAGCACTTATTTTTGCATCGATAATGCAATGTTCAGATTGTAGTATCCCATTTGTAATCATGTGTGATGCCAGAGACTATGTAATAGGCGTAATACTGGGATATGTAGGATAAAAAGATGAATGCAATCTTCTATGCAAGAAGAACTCTAGACGAGGTACACATAAATTATGCAACCACCCAAAATGGGCTTTTGGTTGTGGTCTTTGCCATTGATAAGTTTTGTTCTTACCTTGTAAGATAAAAAAATCATTGGCTATACATATCATGCAGCCATTGGGTATCTGCTGAGCAAGAAGGATGCAAAGCCTATATTAATCCAGTGGATTTTGTTGCTTCAGGAATTCAATTTAGAGATTAGGGATAAGAAAGGGTACGAAGAATGTGGTTGTGGACCATTTGTCTAGGTTGTCTGATTTAAAAAGAGAAAACTTGCCCCTAGATGACTCTTTTCCTTATGATAGGCTATTTGCGCTGATAAAAAATGAAATTCCTTGGTTTGAAGACTTTATTAACAACCTTGCGGCTGAAGTTTTACCTCCATATATGAATTATCAGCGCAAGAAATTTTTTTTTTGTTGATCTAAAACACTATTACTAGGATGAACCTTTGTTTTTCAACAGAGGCACCACCATTATCTTTCAAAGGTGTGTCCAAGAATAAGAGATTGAAAATGCGATTACTAACTACCATGCTTCTGCCTATGGTGGACATGCGAGTACATGAAAGATTGTCGTTAAAATCCTCCAAGTCGACCTTTATTGGTCTGACCTCTTTAAAGATGTCCATTTATTCATTACGAAGTGTGATTAGTGTTAGCATATTGGGAATATTTCATAAAGAAATGACTTTTTTTTGAAAATATCAAAAAACTGACTTTGTTTCTAAAAATATAAAAAAAACGACTTTTTTATTTGAAAATATCAAAATACCAATTTTTTTAGAAAATATAAAAAAACTGATTTTTTTTGAAAATGTAAAAAAATCGATTTTTTCCTGAAAATTAAAAAAACCGATTTTTTTCGAAAATATCTAAAAAACCAATTTTTTTCGAAAATTTCAAAAAAACGATTTTTTTTCGAAAATATCAAAAAAACCGATTTTTTCCTGAAAAATAAAAAAAAAACGTTTTTTTTCGAAAATTTAAAAAAACTATTTTTTTCGAAAATATCAAAAAACTGATTTTTTTTAGAAAATATAAAAAACAGAATTTTTTCGAAAATATAAAAAAACCGATTTTTTTTTCAAAAATATAAAAAAAACTGATTTTTTTTCAAAAATTCAAAAAATTGATTTTTTCGTAAATATCAAAAATACGATTTTTTTTCTAAATTTCAAAAAACTGATTTTTTTCAAAAATATAAAAAAGTCGATTTCTTTTCGAAAAAAATGATTTTTTTCTAAAATATAAAAAAAAAACGATTTTGTTTATGAAAACATAAAAAAAAACGATTTTTTTTCAAAAATATCAAAAAATCGATTTTTTTCGAAAATATAAAAAAAACGACTTTTTTTCGAAAATATCAAAAAACCGATTTTGTTTTTGAAAATATAAAAAAACGACTTTTTTTTCAAAAATATTTAAAAACCGTTTTTTTTTTCGAAAATATAAAAAAAATCGATTTTTTTCGAAAATGTAAAATAATCGATTTTTTTCCTGAAAATACAAAAAAATGACTTTTTTTACGAAAATATGAAAAAGTCGATTTCTTTTTGAAAATAAAAAAAAAGATTTTTTTTTCTAAAATATAAATAAAAACCGATTTTTGTTTTGAAAATATAAAAAAACGACTTTTTTCGAAAATATAAAAAAACCGATTTTATTCGAAAATATAAAAAAAAAATGACTTTTTTTTCGAAAATATCAAAAATCCGATTTTGTTTTTGAAAATATAAAAAAAAACGACTTTTTTTTCAAAAATATTAAAAAACCGATTTTTTTTCCGAAAATATAAGAAAATCCGATTTATTTCCGAAAATATAAAAAAAACGATTTTAAAAAAAAATAACAAACATATAAAAAACAAAATTTAATAGTTTGGTTCTTAAACATATGGTTTGGTTTGGAAAAATTTGTCTTCTAATGACTTAGTACAGTTCGGAGTTCCGAACCGTTATACCAAACCAAAAGTTTTGGTTCAGTTCAGTTCTGAAAAAAATGATAACGGTTCGAATGACTTATATAATGGTTCAGTTCAGTTCGGTTCAGTTTTCTCATAGAACCATACCATGAACAGCCCTAGTGATAGGTAATGTAAATCAACCAGGATCTTCTTCTTCTTTTTCTTGTGGTATGGTGGGATGACAACTTGTTTCCAGTTGAATGGTGTCTATATCATTATACTTTTTCTTTTTCAAAATCTTCTTGCCAAACATAGGAGTTTTCTTCAACGCTTCCGATAATGTTGTATTTACCTTCAATCTTTTTAAAATGCTAATAACTTTGAATATTTCTTTTTATTTTTTGCTTCGAATTAGGTTGTATTTACCTTCAGATAATGTTGTATTTACCTCCAGATCTGTAAAAGGATTAACGTACAAAATTTTTAGTAAACGAGTTTTTGTTTCATCTTGCCAGATATTTCTTACAGGTTTGACTCTGTGAACCAGTCTTCTTGGACTATTGTGGGAAGGCATGCCACCAACAACATAGTTGGCCTGATTCTGGTTATTGTTGTTATTCCTTGCTTGATTGTTATTTTATGCCATTTCTTCTGATTTTGTAGAAACATAGGATTCTGATTCTGGTTATTGTTGTTATTCCTTGCTTGATTGTTGTTTTATGCCATTTCTTCTGATTTTGTAGAAACATAGGATTCTTCTAATTGTGTTTTTATTTTGGATAACTTTTTTTTCTTTTGCTTTTGTTTTTGCAAGCATTCGTTGGATTTCAGGATCAAATATCAATTGAATTTCAAGAATTTTTCCCCACATAAAAAGATTCAAAAGTCTAATATGATACTAAGTAGCATGATAAAAATAATGAAGATGTTTTCATAGATATAAACAATTATAAACATATACGAACATGGATACTTAAAATGATAAAAATATCATCGCAATGTGTTCAATTTCATCGCAAGACGTCATTTTGTTAGTAGAACAAATGTAAATATCTTGTTTGATTGTTTTATAACTAAGTTAAATATAAAAAAAAAGATTTCACAGATGGAACTGAGATCGGGGTTAGGTTTTATTATCATATCCTTGTGCATTTTCTTAATCAATTATGTATATTCGCCATCAACTAATATCATTACATATCGCTTCATATCTGTTGTTTTGTCTAAACAACAATGTGAAATCATTCATATTTCTATTAGGCGATTTTCCAGCCAATTAACCATAATGACTACAACATTAAGATTCGACATTATATGTGAATGTTTAACCTAAATTTGTGTCTATAGTTTAGCATCTAACTGATAAAATCTTTTATCTACTTAAAAAGTTATTTCTTCTCAATATCAATTCAAAACCATTATACTAAGTAATTAATTCATAACAAGTATTAAAAACGAAGATAAACAATATTTATGAATAACTAGAACATACAAAACACCATGATTAAGATGAGTTCATGAACTTTTTGATAACTACATCTATCTCCAACAAAAGAGAATTTAACTATTCTTATCCATAATAGCTTTACAATGATGATCGGGATGAAAGAGATGAAAAAGCATCCACGACGATTTCTTGGTCGGAAAGAGCCTCCACCTTTGATTGTTCAATATCTATTTTTGGAATATCCCTTTCAATTCTCTCCCATTGTTAGAGAATGAGAGCTTTATTTATAGAGTTATGTTCTGGTATCTTCACCCAACGAGATCTTTAGCTCGCCCAGCGAATTCTCCTTTTCTTCACCAATAAGTCTTGTCCATCATGTTCAAGTAGGCATGACAACAATAATTATAATATCTCCATCATCAAAAATACGTCAAAGAAAAAAAAAAAAAAAAAAAAAAGAACAAGCTCATAATAAAATATAAATCCATATATATTTTATTATTTTTTATTGAAATTTTATATTACTGTAAAAATCTCAATATCAAGATTCAAATGAAATTTTTACTAACAATGTCAAATAAATAATCTCATGTTACTGAACACGAGATATGAATTATGTATCGAGGAAATACGAGCTCATATAACATAACACTGAAAATACAAATACACCTGCACTTCACATATACCATACTTAACAAATATATATTCTACACTTCACACAATATACAACCTCCTCTTGATTGATACATAATATGAAATATATATTATTTACCAACACTTGTAAAAATCCTTTGTTTATAACATTATTAAGCTACACGTCAATGATGGGTGAAGAAGGCAAGACAAGAACATGATTAAAGAATGAAGGGAGAATACAAACACAAAATATTACTTATTTTTCAAAGCCAATATTTAACTAAGTGCAGGCCTTTTTTTGTTTTAGATGGCCATTTAACTTATAATGAAGTTTAGGCTTTACAATGTTTTAACACACAAACTCACATATTAGAGTAAAGCCAAACACACTTCAAAAGCAATGGAGTCTCAACAACTTCATGTAGTTTTTGTTCCATTTCCAACTCCTGGCCATATGATTCCCATGATAGACACAGCAAGGCTATTTGCCAAACATGGTGTTAATGTTACCATCATCAATACTCATGCCAATGCTTTAACCTTTCAAAAATCCATTGACACTGACTTCAATTCAGGATACTCCATCAAAACTCAGCTTATTCAGTTCCCTTCAGCTCAAGTTGGTCTCCCTGATGGTGTTGAAAATGTGAAAGATGGAACTAACTCAGAAATTCTTGGTAAAATCGTTCAGGGAATATTGATGCTTCAAGATCAAATTGAGATTTTGCTTCAAGATCTTCAACCGGATTGCATAATAACCGATATGATGTATGCTTGGACTGTTGAATCAGCTGCAAAACTAAACATTCCAAGGATTTACTTTTACAGTTCAAGCCAATTTTCCAATTGTGCAAGCTATCTTGTTAGAAAGTATAGACCTCATGATGGTTTAGTTTCTGAGACAAAGAAATTTACTATTCCTGGTTTGCCTCATGCCATTGAGATGACACCCTTGATGCTAGCTGATTGGATTAGGAATAAGAATTCAGCCACAGGCTCTTTTGGTGCAATATTTGAATCGGAGAAAAGAAGCTATGGAACACTATACAATAGTTTTCATGAACTTGAAAGTGATTATGAGAAACTTCATAAAACTACAATAGGAATCAAATCTTGGAGTGTAGGGCCAGTTTCAACATGGATTAACAAAGAGGATGAAAAGAAATCCAATAGAGGAGAGATCGGAAAAGAGGGAGAATTAATACATTGGCTTAATACTAAGCCAAATGAGTCTGTTTTGTATGTAAGTTTTGGAAGCCTTACTAGGCTTTCTCATGAACAGATTGTGGAAATAGCTTATGGACTTGAAAACTCAAGTCATAATTTCATTTGGGTTGTTAGAGAAAATGATAAAAGTGAAGACAAAGAAGGTTTCCTACAGGATTTTGAGGAAAGGATGAAAGAAAGCAAAAAGGGGTATATCATATGGAACTGGGCACCGCAGCTTCTGATATTGGATCACCCTTCAACAGGAGGGATTGTGACTCACTGTGGTTGGAACTCAATACTTGAAAGCTTGAGTGTTGGTTTGCCAATGATCACATGGCCAATGTTTGCCGAGCAATTTTACAATGAGAAGTTGCTTGTTGATGTTTTGAAAATAGGAGTTTCTGTTGGATCAAAAGTGAACAAGTTTTGGTCAAGTGTAGGTGAAGATCCATTGGTGAGAAGAGAAGAGATTGCAAATGCTGTTGAGATTTTGATGGTAAGTGGTGAAGAGAGTAAGGAAATGAGGATGAAAGCAAGAAAGCTTGGTGATGCTGCCAAGAAGAGTATAGAGGAAGGTGGACATTCCAACAACAACTTGCTTGAGTTGATTGATGAGCTGAAATCATTAAAGATTGCTAGAGAACTTGAAAAAAGCAGATTAGATAACATAATTTGAAGCATTAATTGATGTTGGCATTGATTTTATGTTATTGCTCTAGAAGTTGCAGTTGGTGTGCTTTTGTAACATGATGAATAACATGCAAGTACTTTTGAAGCAAATAATTCTCTTATAATTTGTTAAAAAAACACTCATTATCTAACTTCTTGATGAACAATATTTACTCAATTATTATGGTATTTTTAAGTAAATCATATATATGATATTCTCCTTCATCACAACGGTCATAGGTATCAATTATAGTAAAATGTAACTTTAACATATCTATCATTCGTCTCTCTCATATGGAAACCCCAAACTTATGCAGCCAACTTGTCTTCTTTGAAGAATACCTTTGTTGCATCAAATCTTAGCAAATGACTATTTTACAGGTTTGTCTAATATAGTTTATGTTTCAAAATCTATTTATGTATTATTGTTTATGTTTCAATAGTTTGTTTCATAATGTTTAAACTTTATGTTTGTTTTGACTTGTTTGTAAAGATGTTTGTTTCAACAATGAGGAAGAAGATAAAGTGAGCGTTGCAAACTTGTGTGAAAGACACAAAATGACATTCATTTAAAATAGACACAAGTTGGTAGCTCTCACTTCAGCTTCATCCTTCTTTCTTTGTGGATGTCATTATGGGACATGTACGTTTCTGAAACATTGTATGAGTTGATATGTTTGTTGTATCGTGTATATTGTTTATGGTTTGTTGTTGATGAATGTTGTTGATGAATGTTATTGTTAATGTTTGTTTAAAAGATGAGTTTATTATATCTTATGTGGTTTGAGTGTTTTTCCAATCCCTTACCGAATATATAACTTTTTTAGATTGCATTAGAAAATTATAATATGATAGGTAAAGTTATATTAAAAAACAATTACACGTTCAATTTTAGACAATAATTCTTCAATCTGTTATCTGAATATTGCTCTTTAATTGTTAGAACTTTATTTAATGATCGTAGTTCTTCAACCGTCCCTTTCTCCACCAATAATTTTTTTCCAAAGTAAATAATATTTTTCAAAGAGAACTAGAGGTGGAGGAATGGGAGGTTGAAGAACTAGGAGCACTAAACAAAGTTTTATCTGTTAAAGAGAAAAATGTGGATAAGGTGTTGAAGAACTCTTGTCTAGTATTGAACGTGAACTTGTTCTTCTAACTTAATTTGTCATATTATAATGTTCTAGATTTGATTTAAAGGTTATATGTTTAATGAGCATTGGCAAAATAAACATTCCACATAATTTATAATAAACTCAGTGTATATATCACATCGGTTGTTTATACCAACCGTTGTTAAATGTTATGCGTTAAAAAATATCACAGTGGTTGTTTAAAGTAACCATTGTGGCAGGTAGTGTGCTACATAACTTATAATCATGGTTGCACGACCATGGTGGAAAATATCATACATACAATCATACCTTACTTTACAACGATTGGTCAGGTATAGTGGTATCCCTTTTCTAACAGTTGTGATAGGTGTTTTTCGTAGTAGTGTCAATATTTTGGTCTAAACCTGACTTAGATTTACTTTTAGGATTGGGTTTAATATTTTAAAAGTCTGGTAGAATTGTTAAATTAATCATTTAAAGCCTATTTTATTTGAATATATTAACTTGACGTATATTTAAATAGATTTATGGGCTAAAAGACTAATGAGACTAAAAATTTGTTTGGGTTAACATATCTGAGATTACCAGGTGAGATAAGTTTTATGAGACTATTTTATTTTGAAAAAATGAAAACATTTTATGTCATTGTTTATAATTTGCTTTCAGCTTATAAAATATGATGACA
The DNA here is from genome assembly GCA_963966055.1 of Lathyrus aphaca. NCBI lineage: Eukaryota > Viridiplantae > Streptophyta > Magnoliopsida > Fabales > Fabaceae > Lathyrus > Lathyrus aphaca. Next base: position 197,868,564 of record OZ014525.1, on the reverse strand, counting down.
ACAACAACAATAACAATAAACCCTTATCCACTAAATGAGGTCGACTACACAGATCAAATTATGTCACAATGTTTTATGCAAGACCACATTTATATGTTATATGTATTGAATTAATGAATGAATGAATTGTTAATTTTAAAATATAGTTTACTTTGGTATGAAGGTGTCAAAAACACAAGAAAGATGGTTTGAATTTTGTTTTAACTTTTCTAAACTTTTTCTTCTTTTTGTTAATGCGCTAAGAGATTATTAGAGTCACTTCAGAGATTCTGATAAGTGGTGTAGAAGCATAAACAATATAAACACAATCAAGAGTAAAGGACATATGATATATCTTGGTTCACTTGAGTAACTCTCAATATAATCTAGTCCACCCTACTAAGATGATTTCGCCTTGAACTTAAGGATTTAATCCATTATAATCAAGTTGATTATAGATGCACGGGAAACTACCGGTGACTAACACATAATGACACGTTCAAGGATCTAAACAAATATAATGTTCAGTAACCTAATAGAATCCTAACATCAAGATCTCCTATTAGGATTTCCACAATGATATCCATCAGTGATCTCACAAGAGTCTGACCTTTACTTGGTCCTCTTTGAGATATGACTATCATTGACCCTATTTCTAGCAAGATATGAGCAATAACTCCTTGCTTTCTTCTGATTCTAATAAGATGTATGTGATTGAAAGCTTGAATACCATATTATAGAATTTCTTCATCTTCTTTGTTGAGCAAGTGATAAGCAAGCTTGAATACACTTCTTCATTTATGTATTCGTTAAGGAAAGCACTTTTGACATCCATTTAATATAGCTTAAAATTCTATGAGCATGCAAATGCAAGCAAAATGCGTATAGCCTCAAGTCGGGAAACATGAGCATAAGTTTCCTCATAGTCTATGCATTCCTCTTGGTTATACCCTGAGCAACAAGACGGGCCTTGTTGCGAGTAATAATACTGTTTTCGTCCATCTTGTTCCTAAGCACCCATTTTGTACCAATCAATCGATGACCTCACGGAGGTGGAACAAGGTCCCAAACCTCATTTCTTTTGAACTGGTTAAGTTCCTCTTGCATAGCCAAAAACCAATTTTCATCGAGTAAAGCATCTTTGGAGTTTTTAGACTCAATTTGAGAGACAAAAGCATAATGAAAACAAAAATTACTTATCCTTGATCGAGTGGTGACACCCTTTGAGATATCTCCAAGAATATTGTCGATGGGATGATCTTTAGAATTTTTCCACTCCAAAGGTAGATCATTTTGAATTAATGCTTGATCTTCATTTTTGAGTTCAGATCCTTTAACCGGCTCCTCCTCAGTCCGGAATGGGGTCAACACGAGACACATCATGATATTTAACAATCTCTTCAGAAGAAGCACCTGCACCAATAACACAACTACCTTTTCCGAAACTTTTCGGACAAGATTCATCAAAGGAGACATGCACAGATTCTTCAACAATATGTAATCTCTTGTTGTATACTCTATAAGCTTTACTTGAATTAGAGTATCCAAGAATGATACCTTCATCCGCTTTTGAATCAAATTTGCCAAGATTTTCTTTACCATTATTTAACACAAAACATTTACACCCAAAGACATGGAGATGAGATATATTTGGCCTCCTACCTTTTAAAAGTTCATAGGGCATCTTATTTAGAATAGGTCGAATAATTACCCTATTCAACACAAATCATGCAATACTTATTACATCTACCCAAAAATATTTAGGAAGACCACTATCATTGATCATAGTTCTTCCTAACTCCTCTAACACACAAATTTTACGTTCCAAAACACCATTTTGTTGCGGAGTTCTAGGAGCGGAAAAATTATGTTCAATTCCATGTTTTTCACAAAATTCTTCAAAAATATGATTTTCAAATTCACCTCCATGGTCACTTCGAATCATTACAATGTTAGTGTTAAGTTTGTTTTGAGATAGCTTGGTAAATGTTTCAAATGCCGAGAAGGTTTCACTTTTACTTGCTAAGAAAATTGTCCAACAAAATCTTGAGTAGTCATCTACAATAACAAAACCATAATAAATTCCTCCTAGACTTTTGATTCTAGATGGACCTAATAGATCTATATGTAGAAGTTCAAGAGGTCTATTTGTTGAAACTAAGTTTTTGGATTTAAAAGAGACCTTTGTTTGCTTTCCTATTTGGCAAGCATCACAAAGATGATCTTTAGTAAATTTTATTTTTTGTAAACGAACTACTAAGCTTTTTGAAACAATTTTGTTGAGCAAGTCAAATTTAATGTGTGTTAAACGTCTATGCCAAAGCCAAAAGTTATCACTCTTAGAAACTAGACACTTAGGATCATTAATGGACACCACATTCAAGTCAAGCAAGTATACATTATTCACCCTCAAGACCTTAAACACATCATTCTTTTTATCATCATGTTCAATTATGCAACCTTCTTTTGAAAAATAAACTTTGTATCCCTTGTCACATAATTGACTAATGCTAATAAGATTATGTTTAAGGCCTTCAACTAAAAGGACATTAGAGATAGATGTAGAAGAGGGATTACCTACACTACCTTTACCGAGTATATCTCCCTTGTTGTTATCACCATAAGTAACAAAACCATTCTTCTTATCCACAAAGTCATAGAATAGGGAGATGTCACCCGTCATATGTCTTGAGCAACCACTATCGAGAAACCATCTTTTCTCCGTAGTCTCAAGACATTCCACCTATATGATTAAACAAGGTAAAGAGGTATCCAATTTTCATTGGGTCCTTGTGTGTGAGTGAAACTTTGGTTTCATTTAGGCAACCATTAAAAAATGTCTTTAGGAACTAAGAATCTCCTAAATCGACATTTAGCAATAGTGTGACCCTCTTGCAACAATAAAGACAATCCAAGGTTGGTTTAGAGTTCCATTTTCTATTTTGATCCTTCACCACATAGGTGTATTTTTTATATGGATTATTCATAGAATTTCTAAAATTTGAATGTTCGATAGTAAAGGTCATTTTTGGTTGTGATACTTTCTCAAGTTTAACTTTGTGAGTTTGGACTTCTTTTTGCCAAATCCAACAAGTTTCACAACTATGAAAATTAAACCATCCTTGTTTTTCTTCTTTAATTGATTCCACCATAGATCCTTTAAGAGCCTCCAATGCCTCTTGAGAATCAGAAACCTTTTTCTCCAAATGCTTAAAAATAAGCTTATCGGAGGCTAATCGCTCAAAGGCATCTTTAGCTTCATGGTGGAGAACCTTAAAACTACTAAGAAATTCAGGATAAGACAATTTCTCAACATTATCACACTTAGAATGACTTACTTGCTTTTTGCCCTTGTTGTGAGCCATAAGACAAAGATTTACTTTCTCTTCCTCGTCACTTGAGCTTGCATTGCTAGAAGCTTCACTATCACTTTCCCATGCGATATATGTTATTCTTGCTTTATTTCCTTTCTTTTGATATTTGTCTTTGCCTTTTTCTTTCTTTAAAATAGGACTTTTCGGTTTGTAATGACCGGGTTTTCCGCAATTATAACATGATCCTTTCACGTTAGTACTTTTTCTTGGTCCTTGCTTAGAGGAGTTAGATTGCCTTCTATAGTTGACAAGAGGTTTGTCCGAATGAGAGATTTCATTCTTTCTAAGATGCTTATTGTATCTTCTAACAAACAACCTCATATCCTCATTAGATTCATCATCTTCGTCACTAGACTCACTCTCACAATCGTTGTTGGTGGATGATTTTGAAGTAAAGTCTTAAATGCAATAGACTTCTTCTTCTTCTCGTTGTCTTTAAATTTTTTATTCTTTTCTTTCTTCTCATTTTCTTCAGGCTCATGTAGATTTAAGAGCTCTTTCTCATGCTCTTGTAGCTTCCCAATCAATTTGGTCAAATCCAAGGTTCTTACGTCATTGGCTTCTTTGATTGTCGTGACTTTTGGTAACTATTCCCTAGTAAGACATCTTAGAAATTTGTTAGTAGCTACATCGTTGGGAGTAGATTTTCCAAGAGCCTTTAAGCGATTTAATAAATGAGAAAATCTATTCCCCAATTCACCAATGGTTTCCCCTTGGTTCATGTGAAAGTGATCAAACTCTTGTTGCAATGTATTAATTCTAGCTAACTTCACGTCATCAGTTCCCTCATGGGAAATTTGTAACGCTTCCCACATAACTTTAGTTGTAGTATGATGTGAGACTCTAAAATATTCATTCGCTCCCAAGGAAGCAATAATCATATTTCGAGCTTTCCAATCATAGTTATAGTTCTTTTCATCTTTTTCATCCCATTGTGCTTCTGGTTTATCTATTTTAACGTTATCCTCGCCGGTCATAGTTATTTGTATAGGACCGTCTTGAATAACCTTCCATATTTTTCTATCAACAGAATTGATATGAATACGCATACAATCCTTCCAGTGACTATAGTTTTCTCCGGTGAAAATGGGTGCTCTATTATACGCACTCGTTGGATCGTTATCCATTTTCTATAAAGTTATATGAGAAGCACTAGATGAACCGGTGCTCGTGATACCACTTGTTAGACGATGGCGCGGATCTAGAAGGGGGCTGAATAGATTCCTTTTTAAAATTTATCTTTTCAAAAATACTTTGCAAAATATCTTGCGGAAGTTACCCGGAAAACACGTCTAAAAACAAAATTAAGTAACTGGTGATCGGATATGCGTTTGAAACCAAATGGAAAATAAGAGATGATAAGAAGAATTAAAACAATGCGAAATTGATCACTTAAATTCAGAACACTTGATTACCCACTCTCAACAATGAATTATGGAAGAAAAATAAGCACTAAAAATATGAAGTTGTGTGTTTTGACTTTTTATCAAACACTTGGTGTGCACCCACACAAAGTGTTATTTGTATATTAGTGTAGTGCAGAAGTTTAATAAGTTGCTATCCAAAATTGATAGCAATAATTTAACAAATAGTTGGTGTGCACACACTAAACCAAAACAGAATTTTTCAAACAATACAACTTCAAGTAATGCAAAAAAATATAACGAATGAAACGAACAAAGAACACACGAGATTTGTTTAGGTAGTTCCTTCACCGTCCTTGCTAGAAGTACTCTACCCCCAATTCACAAACTGAATTGGGATATTTCATTAATATTGCAATTGTTAATACAAGAAGAAACTTGGAACAGCAAACCAATCCAAATTGCGATTGTTGCAATAACTCTTCTTGCCCCTTGATTCGAGAAGAACCAAGTCCTTCACGCGCGTCGAGAAAATCTTCGATTAACTGCTCCCTTCTTGAAAGAATATACAATTCTCCAAACTTTGAGCACGACTGATTTTCTTCAATTCCTATGAACCCACAACAATCTTCGTAATTCTCTGGTTAACGTGATATGAATGAACGATTCCATTGATCTTCAAACTACCTCACTCGGCTGAATCTACGAACAAAAGTTGCGTGCAAAACCCCCAAATCTTCTACGATCTTGGACGAGAAAACCTTCTAGTTTTTTACAAGAAAAACCCATAACCTCTCTACCCAAGCTGAAATCTCGATCTCACGATTGGATGTTATCACCTTAATTTTCACCTTGATCAACAAAGATTATTGTGTGTGATTGTTGATAAATGCAAAGAAGGAGAAGATGAAGAGAGCTCTATGTATCTATTTCACTTTTTTTGTTACCTTCTCATAAAACATGTATCAGCTATTTATATTGGTTACAAAAAAATAAGAATATAAAGTAAAAGTAAGTGAGAGAGAGAGAGAGAGAGAGAGAAATAATCAAAAGGGCGCACAAAAACAGTAATGCGTTGACCTCCCTGAAGAAATGAGTCGACCTGTATTCATTCCAGGAATGTGTCGACCTGTGGAACACTTTGAGTCGACCTGTACCATGTTTGTGTGTCGACCAAAAAACCTCCCTCTGTCAGCCTGTTGGGACCCGAGATTTTTGAGGAAAATTTACTTCAAATGCGTCGACCTGTTGCAAGCCATGAGTCGACTCAAATCTAATTAACAAGATGAGCCGACCTGTTTAGAAGCTTAAGTCGATTCATGCAGTCAAATTGCTCAAGGTAACTTTTCTTCATTGTATTACCAAATACCATTTCAAATACACCAAATTTTTGACATTATTCAAAACATCCTTCATGTCTCACTGTGTTAACTCAAAATTTTATTTATGCTTATTCAGAGTTTCACTCTGATCCTAAGACTAACAAAATAGAAATTTTGAATGTTAGAACATAGAATTAGAGAAGGAATACTTCCCTTTTTGTCTTAAGAAACCTAATTCTTTAGCATCTAGACTTTGTTCTATCTACAGATCTTCATAACTTGTTTCCTTTAGACATCGTATTAGAGCCACTCAAACTTCAGAGCCTTCTAAAGTAGATGCAACTGTTATGCATAACAAATGTAGCGCGTAGACAAAATAATTATCTTCTAATAACTTAGCCATGATATTTATCAGAAACATAATTTGTCCTTTTCAGATGAGAAACTCCCCATGAATCTTAGACTTGGTAAGGATCGAAAAATCCTGACTTATGAACCTTCTGGGTGAAATCCCCATGGTTGCAATATGTCAAATTGAGATCTTTGAAGTCTTGATTCAGTTTCCAGAGGTCAATTGTACCAATTGAGATCGCCAATTGAAATCTTAAAACATCAGAGCTTCTTCAAGATCAAAACACTATACTTTTTTGAGTATCAGAGTTTGTCTTGACAGAGCTTCTTCTTGTCGGTTCTTCTATCCAGATCTTCTGACAGTCTTCGACTTCTGATTTTCTCAGTTCTTCTGAAACACATCTTTGAATGTAGTACTATGCCAAAGAAGGAAAAAGATAGCGCCTTTTTTGTCCTTTAACAGCGCTGCCTAAGGTGGTGTTGCTGTAAGTAAAAGCAACGTTTTTTTTGTTGGAAAAGCACTACCTTATGTATACTTTAGGAAACACTTTACCTTTAAAGGAGCTTTCTAAAGTATGCCTTTAGCAGTGTTTTTTCCTGAAAAAGCGATTTCTAAAGTGGACCTTTAGCAGCACTTTTTATAGCCTTTTATGCTTTCAATTGGCATCTTTAGGCAACGCTTTTTCAGGAAAAAGTGCTTTCTATTGCCCCCCTTTAGACAGCGCTTTTAAAAACGTTGTCTAATGTATTTTTATTTCACTTTAAGGCAGCATTTTTAATGGAAAGAGTTTTCTATTGTGTACTATAGGCACCGCTTTTTCTAAAAAAACGCTTTCTTTTCTTTACGTAAATTTTAAAAACATTTTTAAAAAAAAAATCACATTTTAAGCATTTTTTATTTAAAACCGCTGTCTATTCTTTCTTTTTTAGGAATCATATTTTTGGAAATAATTTCATAAACCTGTATAATTCAAGTCTTTGTTTCAAACACATAAGCACTATATGACATTCAACAAGCCTTTATTTAAACACATATGTCTTATATTTTAACCATTTAGCCTTTATTTCAACAAACAAGCCTTTAAACATAAGCATTATATACCATTATAATCCGAAATATATACACCAATCCATAATTCTAATAACAAGTTGTCCACCAATCCATAATTCAACACATAAACCATTTGATATAAATCAACACAAACATGCATCATATATACACTAATCCATAATTCTAATAACAATTTGTCCACTTAGAAATCCTTTAACTTTTAAAGATTTCTAATATACAGCAACTTCCAAACTTATACAACAATTGTAATACCCCGTATTTTGATTAAGTGCTTTAGATAATATTAAGTGAACTCAATTGGGTTCCGATGTACACTGAGAGTTATCTGTTCAGATAATTAGAGCATATGTTGAACTCAGATTGAATTGGTGAATAATATTCGACCATGAGGTTTTATTAATTAGTTCAAGAGAGGATATTTTTAATAACTAATAATTTGTGATTTGGTGTTGGATTAGAAAATATCAATTGGGAATATTTTATCCTATTATATAATATAAGTATTATATGTATATATTTACAAAAGAGATAGAAAGAAGAGGTAGTGGGAGAAGGACGCGTATTTTTCAGATTTTTTTAGTTCGGTCCTAAAAAACTCGTTATCCATTAAAGCTAATATGTATGGACCGTGGGTAGTCCGTTAGGCCTACATAATTACAAATTTAAAATTTTATAATTATTTTTTTTTTCTCACTCCAAAGCAACATATTAATTTTTCTCACCTCACTAATTTTTATCTCTATTATATTATTATTTTTTAAATATTTTACATTAATATAATTAAATTAATATTCAAATTATTTTGTGTTTAATTAATTATTTATTTATATTCTATTAATAATTAAACATTTGATTACTATTATATGTAATTTTGATATATATCACATATAAAAGTGTATATAAAAGTATATTAATAGTATTTATAAAAAATAATATAGTACTTAAAATTGTATTATTCTTAAAATTGTATTATTCTTAAAAATTTGATCGTTTTAAAATGTATTAATTATTGTAGTGTCAAAATTAGTGGGAATGTAGTTGACTGAACTTGCATTCATCCTCTACTTCTACACACAGAACTTGCCAACATTTAGTGGGAATTAACCAATTACATTCATAAAACTCTATTCAGAATTCTCTACACCCTCATAGTGTACACTAGAATCATCATACTCAACATCATGATTTCACTAAAAGCCAAGCACTTCAACTGCTTAAGATGGAACATACTATAGAATAATAATATTGGTAACATATTGATGAATTAATATGGTAGCATATAAAGATCAGTGCCTCCAAAGGTATCGTGGTTAACAGCACCCTCGATTACTGGAGCAATATCAAGATAAAAAGCGCGGTTCTATGGTAAAAAATTCAGAAACATTATTTAAATCTGTAAATTGTTTTCGGATGTAATTTTTTTTTTTTTTTAAATTTGGGATCCTGATTTGCATATCTAGAAACGAGAATATTTTTGAAAACTTATTAGATGTTTAAGAAATCTATGGTGTGTTAAGAAACTCTTGTTTTTTTTTTAATATAAGATACTTTCTATTCTTTAATGTTGTACACTCTTCTGTCCTTTGAGAAATTCATAAAAAGAAATATAGATTATAACTATGTCTTGTATTTTTATATGATTTATTAGAACTAATTCAAAGTTGGCTTACACTAAATGATTGACAGCTGAACTGAAACCTTTCTGTATGAAGACATGCATGCTTAAAGAAGATTCCAATTTCATATCAAAAAAATACAAAAAGAAAAGTACAAAAAGAGGAGATAGTTCCAAGGATAGCTATAAACAAATCCCAATGACAGTGTAAAAAGAATAAAAGAAACATCCAATTATGTTAAGACTAAACAACAAACAAAAAGAGCATATGAACCGGCTTAGTAATTAAACAATTAGAACAAACACATTCAACAATAACAAATCATATAAAATTAATATCACTTACCTCAACAAACTTGCATAACAGAAATTGAAACAAAGGTAGATTCATATTGTGTTTGGCAACCAAAAAAATGGAATCACAAACCCAAAAACTCAATGTTATTTTTCTACCATATCTAACTCCTGGCCATATGAACCCTATGATTGACACTGCGAGATTATTTGCAAAACATGGTGTTACTGTCACCATTATCACTACACAAGCCAATGCCTTGTTATTCAAGAAAGCCATAGACAGTGACTTGTTTTCTGGATATTCAATCAGAACTTGTGTGATTCAGTTTCCTTCAGCTCAAGTTGGTCTCCCAGATGGCGTTGAAAACGTCAAAGACGGCACTTCCTTAGAAATGCTTGGTAAAATCAGTCATGGAATTTCAATGCTTCAAGATCAAATTGAAACTTTGCTTCAAGATCTTCAACCAGATTGTATAGTCTCAGACATGTTTTATCCTTGGACAGTCGAATCTGCTGCGAAACTCGGCATTCCAAGGATTTACTATTACAGCTCAAGCTACTTTTCTAGTTGTTGTGCTCATTTTATTAGAAAATATAAGCCTCATGAGAATTTAGTTTCTGATTCTCAATTATTTTCAATTCCTGGAATTCCACATGACATTGAAATGACCTCTATGCAGCTAGAAGAATGGTTTAAAACTAGAAATGACTTCTCAGATTTTTTAAATGTAATATATGAATCAGAAAGCAAAAGCTATGGAACACTGTATAATAGCTTTCATGAACTTGAAAGTGATTATGAGAAACTTTACAAGAGAACATTGGGAATCAAAGCATGGAGTGCAGGACCAGTTTCAACATGGATTAACAAGGATGAAGGAAACATTTCAGTAGAGTCAGAATTGTTGAATTGGCTTAACTCAAAGCCAAATGATTCTGTCTTGTATGTAAGTTTTGGAAGCTTGACAAGGCTTTGTTATGCTCAGATTGTTGAAATAGCTCATGGACTTGAAAATTCAGGTCATAATTTTATCTGGGTTGTAAGGAAAAATGACGAGGACGAGGGTGAAAACATTTTCCTGCAATATTTTGAGGAAAGGATGAAAGAAAGCAAAAAGGGGTATATCATATGGAACTGGGCACCACAGCTTTTGATATTGGATCACCCTGCAACAGGAGGGATTGTAACTCATTGTGGTTGGAACTCAATACTTGAAAGCTTGAGTGTTGGTTTGCCAATGATCACATGGCCAATGTTTGCTGAGCAATTTTACAATGAGAAGTTGCTTGTTGATGTTTTGAAGATAGCAGTTTCAGTTGGATCAAAAGTGAACAAGTTTTGGTCTACTGGTGAGGATGAAATGGTGAGAAGGGAAGAGATTGCAAAGGCTGTGGGAGTGTTGATGGGAAGTGAAGAAGAGAGTGTAGAAATAAGGAGGAGAGCAAGAAAACTTGGTGATGCTGCAAAGAGGAGTATAGAGGAGGGTGGATCCTCTTACAACAACTTGATGCAGTTAATAGATGAGTTAAAATCATTGAAGATATCAAGAGGGATTGAGAAAACAAACTGAACAATTGAAATGGAAGAAGGAACATAATCTGAGTATTTTCTCTTTGAAATTAATTTTTAATATTTGGTCTATTTTTAATGTAGAAAATGATGTTGCTTAATCTTACAGAATGTATTTTTCTTTTGAAATCCAATAGTTATAGCTAAGTGCAATTTACTTAAGAAAAGATTTTGAAATCAAATAGTTGCACTTCTTTTTCAATCAAAACCTACCAAGTATTTTTGATCCTATGCTATTTTCCATGTTGCATTCATATTGAATAAAATTTTCACTCCTGTCCTACAAAACTAATCTAGGGGTGGGTATGGATCATAAACCAAACCAAATTGAACCATATATATGGTTTGATTTGGATCTTGAAATTGTTTTCATTAAACCGGTTTAAAAAAAATCGAATTACAAGTGAATCAATTCAGTTCCAAACCGGTTTCTCAAAAAAAAAAACCAATTTTTTTTAAAACCATTTTTTTTTTAAAAAACCAATTTTAAAACTAGTTTTATAAAAAACAAAAAAAAAAATTTTAAAACTAGTTTTATACAAAAATCAATTTTAAAACCAGTTTTATAAAAAATCAATTTTATATCAAAAATAGGTTTGTTTTCTTTGATTAGCCTTTTTTATTTTAACTAGTTATAAAACTAGTTTATGTCAAAAACATTTATTGAAAAAATTGCTTTAAATTTGAATCTTATAATCTCCATAAACAATCACTACTAGAAATACAGTATTTAGCCTCGGCTATTTCCTGAGGCTACAAGGTAAAAAACCGACGCTAACAGACAATTAGCCTCGGTATAGCCTCGGTGTCGGGGGTAGTCTAAAACAATCGAAGCTAACATTTAGCTTCGGCCAAAAAGAACCGTGTCTATAGTAGCCTCGGTTTAGCCGAGTCTAATTCGAGGCTATCCCTGAAGCCAAGGCTTAAAAGTCAAGCTAAAAAAAGTCAACACAAAAAAATAGTCTGCGCCTAATTGAGGCTAAAATCAAACTTCATAAGTCAACAAAATATTTAGCCTTGGGTCTGGCCGAGGCTAAAGTTAAACTTCATAAGTCAACAATATGTTTAGCCTTGGGCCTGGTCGAGACTAAGTCAAACTTCATAAGTCAAAATAATGTAGCCTTGGATAGGTTGAGGCTAAAGTCAAACTCCATAACAAAATAATTAAATTCGGCCTAATCGAAGCTAAAATTAAAATATAAAATTCAACAATATTAGTTATCCTGGACCCTGGCGATTCTTGGTAATTTTAATAATCCTACACAAATTCTTGGTAATTCTAAAAGTCCCACGCAAATTCTACGACTTTTAATATTTTAATAATGCACATGAATGTCAAAGTTTCATGTTAGTTAATAATACATATGAATGTCAAAGGCTCAAGCTGATATGATGCAGTCCAAAAAACATATCATTTATACTAAGAAACTACCTATTATCTTTGCATATAGAAAATGTAGATAAATAGATTCATTATATTTCCTCTCAAGTAGGAGTGAACAGATATGCATCAAATAGAAATTGACATGCATAAGCACTAATCTTGTTATATAGATGCTTTTAAATTGCATTACATCACATAAGTGTCAAATAACAATAGTTATCACATTTAGAAACAATTTGAATAGAAAGCCTAAAGAAAACTCATGTAAAGGACTTAAAAAAATCTTGAACAAAAGGTATGAATATAGAGAATAGAAACTTAGAGTGAGAATCCTTTGGTGCAACATCCTTTACAACAGTGTTCCCTTTCTCTATGGTAACATCATTTGCCTAAACAGCCACACACTTGGCATTCTTCGTCGATGTCTTGGTTTCTCTACAATAGGAAGATATCAATAATGTATTTCCACAGAGAAGATATCAATTATATGTGTATAGAATCTATAGATACTAACCATGCTTACCAATAGATCAGTTAAATAGATAGCAATTTTTCATGTCATGTCTTCTCCTTCAATCAATTTTTTCAAGATCACAAACAATGGCATGTTTTCTCCTTAAAAAAAAACAACCAAAGAACATGCAACAAAATACAACTAATAAGCAAATGACACATAAAATTCAGAAACAAAAAGACATAATACTTTAACATAGCAGATTTGAAGTAACAATTATCCAAATATTACATAGATTGAAACAACAACAAAAAAGTAGTCATAGCTACAACAAAAAACAACCCCAAAAACTCGGAATACAATGAAGATCATGTCCAAAAACATATACATCCGAGACTACTTCTATTAACACTACATGATCAATCTTCACTTAATGATTAGTCATCTAAATCATCATCATAGTGAGGATTTGACGATCGAATGACAACACTAGCAGATTGACCATTTGTAGTATCAAGCTTCTGCATGATAAATGCCTTCAAAGCATTCAGTTCATACTCCATCTTCTTAGCAAACTCATTAGACGCTTGATATTATTTTGTTGCCTTTCGAGCAATCTCATTTGACGCCCTAATAGCTTCGGTAGCCTCTTGGAGTCGAGTTGTTGTAGCTGCAACCAATTATTCAGCTCTAATTCTAGTCGTTCTCTCTGATTCAAAGGATGCCCCAAACATAGATCCACGAGAATTTTGAGGTTGTTGGATAAAGGATGTTGATCCATGCTTCAGATTTATAGCTAAAACTGTCGTTCCATAGACCCGACCACGACTACGACCCCCATCAGAATCTGTCCATAATTTAAAAACAGTCCCTTCATCTAACCTCTCGACATCATCTCCGGCTTTTTCTTTAAAAGTAGATTGTAAAACAGAAAAATGAGTCATTTCTAAATATAGGTTGATAAGAACCATTATAGAAACCATTGTACCAAATAAAAAGTAAACTATACCAAATAAATTTGTTAACATGGAATCACTTGGAAAAATAAATATGTAAACATGATAAGAACCATTCAAGCATTTGTTGCAACCAAAACCACATATTAAAGAAAAATTTAAGTTTTACATGTATCAGATTAAGAAACATGGGAATTTTATTACACCATTTCAATTGTTCATACATGAGTTACACAAGACAGTACATGAGAAATCTAAATAACTAAGGATTCTTATTTTTTATTTATAGGAATACACCAATTGAAATTGAGTTCACAATGAATGAAAACTTACGTATGTAGACTCAGCACGATGATCAACCCATGCTCCATTTTTCCTTTTATGAGTCTTTAAAAATAACTCATCAGGGCGCACATCCCTTTGAAGTTCTTGGGTCTACAAATATAAATTTAAGTAAATTTGGAAGTATAAATAATTAAAGATTGAAACAAAAATCGACTTTATTACTTACAAGCTAAAGCGCTACATCAACATGAGCCTTACGGCCTGAGGTGTGGATTGCTCCTCCTCTTACTGAACTTCGATTGACCTTGTTTTGAGAGGACAATTTCAGGAATACATCACTCTTCCAATAAGTTTGAAGCACAGTCCAAGCATCCCCACCAATCCAATAAGGACGAGTCCCTTTTAACCTCACCTTCTTCATTATGTCATTTAGTCGAATGGTTGCCTTTGAATAAAAGGATTTCTTGACAAACATCTCATATCGAGGATCCCATGAAACCTTGTCCTGAAAATAATTAAAATAGTATAGAATATTACTTACATAGAGCATAATATTATCACTACTTACATTGGAATATTATCCTGATACATTTAATATCTTCTATAATTATCATGATCCATTTACTATCTTCTATAAACATTTACTATCTTTGATAAACCTAAAAGATATGACAAATCACACATAAGTAAAGTGATAACATTTATAATGCATTATGCAACAACATTACAATAATTACAAATGAAGTTTTTAATGTATTACATGTCTTGTATCCTCCTATAATGTAAGTAAAGAAAATCAAAGTTGTCAGGTTTTATTTTGAAATTCTCATATTTTCACATTATATCACCCTATAAAGCATAAACAAAGGCGTTTGGACAGAAGCAAATACATATTTTCGGAATTGTTCAATTTGCAAAGCTAACCATAATATGTAACTAAACAAATACAAAACTATATATTATTTTAAGAGTCAAAACTCAACAAATACTTACCGCAAAAAGAGCAAACCATTTTTCTCTGACATCATTTGAAACTGCAGTCCAATTATAGAAACCCCTATAAAATTGTTTGTGTATCGCATAATTAATGGCATTTGCTACTTCTTTGGCCGGAACAAGCCTGCAATATTGAATGAAACCAATGATGTCATATTATATTATGTTGAAGCCTTTTAGAATTTGAGAAAATAACATGTTTATTTTATATTACAACATTTTATCTTGTATGTTCAACAATAAAATTTTAAACTTATATTTAAGTTTGAAACACTAAAATTATTCAAGTTTGAAACATATATTTTAAACTTACCCGCTACCATAAGTTTGTATAATGGCATTCCCATTATCATCCCTTATTATCAAATGAGGGGGAATATTTCCTTCACCCACGACCACCTCATCCTCATCCTCATCCTCGATTTCCTCTTCATTTTCCTCCATCGGAATCTCACATGAGGCATGATCTAAAGGGTCAGCCACATTTTGAATGTTTAAACCTGGAGTAGGCATAAACCTAAATACCTCAGAGGTAGAGGCATGAGTAGGTGCAGATGATGATGTAGTCTGCATCACCGGTGCAGCCCGCGACATCGGTGTAGCCTGGGGCACCGGTGCAGCCCGTAGCACCTATGCAGCCTGCGTTAGCAATGGAGTTGGAGCAGGAGATGGATTTGAAGTCAGCGATGGAGTCGGAGTCGATGATGGAGTTCGAATTGTTGATTGAGTTGGTGTTGTAGTAGATTGTGATGATTGAAAAAATGCAGATTTCTTTTGAAACATGTTATTCCGATTATCAATAAGCTTTCTTGGTGCTAAACACTTAGATTTTCCTTTTTTTGGATTTGCCTTTACTCTCTCACCTCCACTTTTGTTAGTCATCTGTTGTGATAAAATACAAAATGATTATAAAAATATATAATTACAATTGAAGAAACAACTATAAAATGCATCTTAAAATGCTCCATATATCATTCACTTGAGGTGATTTATTATTTATCATAGCATAAATATTGTTATGCTTAGATGAAGAAAGCTTTAAACATGTAAACATGTTGTCATTCAGCCTGAGTTTTAAACTAACTACTTATATTATGCCTACTCATTTCTTTTAAAATATGACACATGTTTTCTTCATGTTGACAACAAAGCTTAATGTTGATATATGACCCAAAGAATTAGGAGAAAATTATCGGTCATACACTAATAGTAGCATACTATAAATGAGTTAAAGTTATGTCCCACATTATAAAGTTCTTTCAACTTCGAAAATAAAAGTGCTATGCACAAGTAATTAGAATCAGTATGAATGTAGCCACATTTAATGGTACTGGGAACATGAGCAAAAAAGAGACAATGTTTATTTCAAGGGATAAAATATCCCAAATTTAGAGCAGCAACACTTGGGAAAAAGAGAAATGATAATATCATATTCATTAAGATATTGGAATACAAAATACATATAATAAACTATAACACAGTAGTGCGTCTTCAATCAATATCCACTCTCTACTTCACTACATATCAAAAATCTCTTCAAACACATCTACTTGTGTGTCATCGTGCAAACAAGATATTGATTCAATTTCAATAGTAGGTAGAACAGGTAACATCCCATCAGACTGATAAGGCACTTCATCCTTTATGCTATCAATCATTACATGACCCTTGGTTTTGTGGTGATTTCCACACACCATCCATGCATATCTCTACACATTTCTGGATATGGGACATAATACACTTGTCTTGCATTTTGCGCAAGGATGAAAGGATCATAAGGACGATAACGCTTATCCATCTTAATATCAACAATTTTATATTGTGGATGAACCTTTGTGCCAATATTCTTTGTTGGGTCAAACCATTCACAATAAAATAGTGGAATCTTCTCCTTTAAACCAAAGTAATCTAGTTCATAGATATGTTTGATTATGCCATAAAAATCATATTTTCCTCCTTCAGCGAGACCTTTTACGTGCACACCACAATTGACAGTTTTTTTTTACCTTTGCTCCATTCTTCAGTATGAAACTTATACCTATTTACAAAGTACATGTTCCAAGATATTGCCAATGATGAAGGACAGTGAGATAAGTCAATTATGTCTTTGTTGGTAACTCCGTTTGTCTTCTCATTTACATATTTCTTAAACCATATGGGAAACTCTGTATGTATTTGTCCAGACGAATCATCTATAGTTATAGAGTGACTCTCTAAGAATATGCTGCAATTAACCACATGATTCATGAGTAAATATTTATCATGATATACATCGAGATCTTGATAGATGTGTTATGATGCATGCTTACTCAAGATATGGTTTGACCTCGACGCAATTTATCAAGACATGTACATGTGAAGACTTCCATTCCTTATCTGATAGATAATGTTTTCCAGACTTCCCACTTTGGGGACCACCACTTTGTAGTAGGGACATTGTAGGTAGGATTTCATCATGGTCCGAACAACGATTGTTACAAATATTTATGGTTGGCATCAAACCGAATGAGTTGAAATAATGAGAACAAAAGTAATTTGTCTCACGATGTATATAATCGGTGCATATGGAACCTTCAACTCTAGCCTTATTTGTCACTGCCCTCTTTGAGACTCCCATAAATCTACACATTCAATCATACCACGTCTATTAATTTATGATAAACAAGTAATCACTAAATAAAATCAACCATAACAATTACCTTTCGAATGGATACATCCATCGGTACTGTACTGGACCACCAAGCATTGCTTCTTTAGCAAGATGGATCGGAAGATGCTCCATTGATTCAAAGAAACCCGGTGTAAAAATCCTTTCTAACTTGCATATGATAACTGAAATGTTTTCATCCAACATAACTAAGTCATCCATCCGTAACGTACTGCAACAAATATCTTTGAAGAATCGACTTAACTCGGTTAATGGTTTCCAAACAAAATTCGGCAATGAACGAAATGCAATTGGGAGTAAACACTCCATGAAAACATGACAAACATGACTCTTCATCCCATGCACCTGTACCCTTTTCAATATTGGCACACCTAGAGAGGTTTGAAGCATAGCCATCTGGCATTCTCAGTTCCTTCAACCATTTACAAACCAACTTGACTTCGGGTTTGGTCAGAGTGTAGCTTGCCTTTGGTTTACCCCTATTTTCGTTAGCTAAGGGTTGAAGCTCCAAGTCCCCACGAAAGCATAACTTAGCCAAGTCTTCTCTCGCCTTTTCGTTATCCTTTTTTTTGTCCTTAACATTCATGACAGTGTTAAATATATTATCAAAGACAGTTTTTTCTATGTGCATCACATCGAGGTTGTGCCTTAACAAGTTATCCCTCCAATATGGGAGACCCAAAAAATACTTCGCTTTTTCCAATTATGATCAACTCCATACCCTTCGAACTCTTTCCATTTTTCTTCCCATCCAATTTCAGTCACTTTTGGAAAATTACTTATTACTGACCATATATCATGCCCTGTGGAAATGGGAGGTGGGTCATCTTTCACAACCCTATTTTTTATGAAACTTCTTTTACTCCTTTTGAAAGAGTGATTAGTTGGCAATAAACGACGATGACAGTCAAACCATGAATTCTTATGGCCACTTTTCAAGGTAAAAGCATTTGTGTGTTCCACTTTGCAAACTTTAATCTCAAATTTTAATGATTGAACATTACTCTAACTAACAACACATTCATATCATCACAAACTTTAATCAACAATTGTATGTAGTACTCACTGCAATGCATTTAGCTACAATTAAATGGATGACTTTACAAAATTTAGTTTGGCAAGAATACTATTTCGTGGAATGATTATGAGATGCAAGATTCAGAGTAGTATAGAAAATTCAGAAAAATTTGATGGAAGTTGATTTTCTATCTTCAGAAGGATATGAATACACTAAAAAAACAGATTCAATAATAAATTGTATCAAGTTACAAATCAACTAAGATTTGATTGCAAAACAACAGAACCAGTAACAAAAAAACAGCACAGAAAAATTACACACTATTCAATATTCCATTAAAACAAATCAATATATTAATGTTGAACATCAGTAGAATGACAATTAATAAACATGAAGCATAATTTGTTTATAGAATTTTAATATGATTCATAACAATAGTCATGTACCTCAATTTCTAAGATATAACTAGTTCTTGATTCTTGGAAATGGTAGAAGGCTCTCCTTGTAAACCACTATCCTACACTTTTAGTTTATACCTCTGCAAGGGTAATTGGATTAGACAAATATTAGTATGGAGTCATGACCCATCACTACTCGAAAAGAAGTAATTCAACAAACTTATGTAAACATGTTGTCATTCAGCCTGAGTTTTAAACTAACTACTTATATTATGTCTACTCATTTCTTTTAAAATATGACACATGTTCTCTTCATATTGACAACAAAGCTTAATTTTGATATATGACCCCAAGAATTAGGAGAAAATCATCGGTCATACACTAACAGTAGCACACTATACATGATTTAAAGTTATGTCCCACATTATAAAGTTGTTTCAACTTCAAAAATGAAAGTGCTATGCACAAGTAAGAAAACCGCTAATTTTTGAAAGGCTTAAAATGCCTAAAATTGACTTTAATAATTAATTTTGATGGTTACACACACTGTCATTTTCTAATTAGCTTTTGTAATTTATAAACTCTATAAAAAAATTTAGCACGCATACATAGCATTGTATGCAGTCATTTGTAAGGCACTTGAAAAATAGAGTAGAAAAAGATATGTTTTGGTCAGAGATTCTAAATTAGTATATGTTGTTTCTTGATAAGGAAATACAAATGGAATTAGCTTACAGATCTATAATATTTCAAATAAAACTATGATGACTAAAATTTACAACAATAAAAAGGAATTAGAATTAGTATGAATGTACGTAGCCACATTGAATGGTACTTGGAACATGATCAAAAAAGAGACAATGTTTATTTCAAGGGATAAAATATCTCAAATTTATAGCAGTAACACTTAGGAAAAAGAGAAATGATAATATCATATTCATCGAGATATTGGATCATGATAGCAGATCCCTACAATACAATTTGATCAAAGGAAGCCAGGGACTGTAACACAAAAACAAAACCAACAGATCTTTAATAAAGTTATGCAAGAATCATTGTAACCAAGTTTGAAATTCCCATTTATCCTTCAATAAAGTTATGCAAGAATCAAGACGAATACATGAAAAACAATGGAAAAAGAAAAAAGGAAAGGGGAAAAAGTACCTGATGAACATGAAACAAACAAAATTGATTTAGTTCACCCCATCTCTCAACTATCGTACGAAGAGATGAAAACAAAGTGATGATTTTGAATATGGGAATTGATGATCTTGCAGATGAAAATGAAGTGGTGATCTTAACTATCGTACAAAACCCATTTTGTTTGATCTTAGGGTTTTTTTCTTCTGAAATCTATTTTGTTTAATTTTAGGGTTTTGTTATGAAAGTATCACATCAGAGGAAAGAAGAAGAGGGAAAGGAATTAAAAGGGAAAGGGAAAAAAGAAGAGAGGGAAAATGAATTTTGGGATATTATTAGAATAAAATAATAAATAAATAAATAAAACGCTTAAAGAACATTTACAATTAAATTTGATAGTTGAGTTAGTAGAAATATTATTTGATACTTAAAACGTCCCAGGTTCAATACCTTCTTGGGACATATTTCAATTTTTTTTTATTTTCAGCAATATTAGACTCGAATCATCCGTGTCTACTTAATAATACAAATAAAACTAAAATATTTAATAGTTAGCCTCGGTTGAACAGAGTCTATTAAATAAAAAAAATTTTAAAAAAATATTTAGCCTCGGTTCATCCTTGTCTATTAGATAAAATAAATATATTTTAAAATAATAATAATAATTAGCCTCGGTTCTTCCGTGTCTAATATTAAAAAAAATCAAAAATTAGAAAATAACTAGTCTCGGCTTAGTCGTGTCTAATGAATTAAATAAAAATAATTGTAAAAGATAACGTTAAAATGGCTTTTTTTGCCTTAAAATAGCATGGGTTTTGTCGAGGCTATTTAGCCTCAGTGTCGGTGGCCGAGGCTAAATTCACAACTAAAATGTAAATTTCTAGTAGTGAATATCTCAATTAAAAACAATATCAAAGTATGATGTGTTACATAAAAAGGATCACAAAATAAAGTAATTATCAACATGTCTCTATAAATCATAATTATTCATAAAATATATAACTCATGAAGAAAATTATCAAAGCTTCCAACATCTCTTTGCATCATCTAACTTTCCAACATCTTTTTGCATCATATAAGTTTTCAAACATATCTTTGCATCATACATCACATCTACAAGTAAAATAAATAAAGTGGAAGATCAATGAAGCTGAATTAAGAAGACCATGTTAAGATATCATATAACACTAGATTGTTGCAATGTTGTTCTAGAAACAACCATAAAATATTACAAAATAGGTATACAACTAAGCATACATATTTAAACACATAAAATAAGTCATTAGTAAAAACACCAAAAATCATGACCTGTCAAAATTCATGAGTAAATTCATAGAAAATATTCTTAGAATATGGATCCATGGTCCTTCCAATTAATTTCTTATAAGAACATATTCTTAGCTCATTCATGGATATCTTTAATTCTCTAGCTACATATAAGATATAATGTGTAGCAAAAGAAGAAAATCTCAACATCATGTATTAAAAAATCATGACCTGTGAAAATTACATTAGCAAACTTTATTATACTAAAAAATATTATTTTCATGTGGCTATGGTACTTATTAAAGAATAGCCTTTGCCATAAAGGATAAAATACCTACTCAAACTTATCAATATGGGAATACAATTCATAAGTAAATTTCATGCATAAAAGTTTTCCACAGTTCAAAATAGGAACATACTACTTGAAAAGAGAGTTTCTTTCTATGTTGGAGAAAAATATGACAATGATGAATAAATGCACAAGATCCAACTCTAAATTGTTCAATGGCCATTTTAATCCTCTAGATCATGTGAGAAAGGCTATTAACAAAAACTTAATCAATAATTAGTGCTTTGAAAGAGGAAAATTTAATCAATAATATCGTTAAGTCATCTTCGAGTGCAACTGAGGTTGAAGAGGTTGAACAGCTAGCACCATCTTCCGTATAAAGTAATTCTACAAAACATATAAAGACATTTCATTATGCCTCAAGTATAATAAATTAGGCAATATAGTTAGTTATCATACCTTGCTCAAATCTCTCGAGAATATCTAAATCTTCATTTGTAATCAAGGATGAAGATGTTCCTTTGAGCCAATCCTGGGCGCATATCAATGCTTCGACTGTTGTAGGTGTTAACGAGCTGCGATATGGATCAAACACTCTTTCACCTGTGCTGAATGCAGATTCAGATGCCACTGTGCTTATAGGAATAATCATCACGTCTCTTGCAATGTTTGCAAGGATGGGATATCAATCAGAGTTAACTTTCCACCACTTTAGTACATTTATCTCCATGTTATGCTCCAACTTTTCTCCAAGATAAGTATTTAATTCATTATCTGCATTGTCACACCCTTCTGAAAGATAGAACTCAACAGTTCCATAAGGATGACTAACACTACCAAAAGCTTGCGGCTCATCTGAATTACCTTGAGGAGGCATAAAACCAACAAAATGTTCCTCATAAATAGATTTCATACAAGAATCTAAGTTTGCTTTTAAGGCATCGACATCTGCCAATCGACCAATCTAATCTTGCGTCTAGGGTCGAAAACTAGAGCAACCAACAACATCATGTTAAGCTTCTCATGAGGTTCCTAATACTTATCATACTTCTTCTTCATCTTTTGAGTTGCTGAACGTAAATGTTCATCTTCATACGCACACATATCCACAATGCTCTTTCCAATACCAAGACCTCAAACATATAAATATTGATTGTAAAATAAGATGACCCTGATATGTGTATCGTGGCATCATAAAGGACTCCAACTCCATTCAGGTGATATTCGAACTTTTCAAGGATCCTTTGTTGGCCTTTCTGGAAAAGAGATACATGTGAAGGGTCACATAACTCTCGAGACGACGTTCGGGTTAAAGGTCAACGTAAGAATTATCAAGGTAAAATATCATGTAGTAGATAATCTTGTGAACATCTTTATCCTACTATTTTCAATCACTTTTATCATGAAATCCACTTGTTGTTGGATGTTTTACAACAACAAATATGTATTTTTTTCCTAAATTGATCATTCAAAGAAGCAAATTTATGATAAGTTAATGCATGATAAAATAAAACACTAACAACACACAATTTTAACAAAAACAATTATTTCATATTAACTTCATATTTCTAAACATAAAGGAGTTTAGCTCATGATGAGCTTAGTACATACAACAATACTGGATTTTAAGCTAAACATTCTTAAACACATAATGAAAAAGAAATGAAAACCTACGATTAACTTCTTCGTCTTCTTGAAATCTTCAATCGACAAGAGACAAACCTTATCACGCCAGATACTAGTAGCATACACTTGAGATGATGAAAAAAATCCACTTTGTTCAACTCATTCTATGTCACCAAATTCCATTAAGTTCTCTGAATTGTTGAACCTCTTTGCATTCCCTCTAAGAGGTCCTTTTATAGTTACTTCCATCTAGGGTTTTTGTGGTGTCTTGGATCATGGGCTTTTGGATATTCGTGAATTATGGCCCAAAGGAATCATCAAGTTTCCTGTCAATTCTTCCTTTTCGTACCATTGCATGTACAATCAACATGTGGGAAACAAAAAATGTCTTGGGGAAAGCTAGTGGTGCAGGTATTGAGGTGGTAGTGTCTTGATGTAGTCCTTTGTTGCATATGGGGCAACCTGGGCGTTGAAGTGGTTGTACAACGGTGTAGAGTTTTGTCTCCTAGCGCCTTGATCTTATTCATTAGTTATTGATTCAAATGCACTCCATTTCTTTGGTTGGTGCCACGTAAGCCCTAACTTATGAATGTATACTCTTTGTAATTTTCATTGCATCATCCATTTCGTCCAACTGTCTTCTCAATTATGGGGTTAAATTCATGTTTGATTACTTTTGCTTCAGGATTCATCAGAAGTCATCTCTATACAAGCTTGTAATACCTCAAAATTTTCCCTCTCATATCCTCAACATTTTGCATAGCATTTTACATACCTAGATTCATAAAATAACCAAAAACATTGCATCATGTGTAGCATAGCTGAGGCATAGGCATGTGATCAATGATTGAAGCAACTGAAGGCATTACAAAGGCAATCAAAGGGTCACAAAACTTCTCAACCGTGCGCAAAGGGTTCACAACATCCCACAAGTCTTCACTTGAAGCCACGAGCCATGGAAGGATTTGAGTTGATCAAAGGAAGCAAGCAGTGCAATATTTCCTGATGAAAAGGGGCCAAACTAGGGTTTCACTTTTACTGGACTTCGGCATGAGGTTATGACTCAAAAAGGATTCTATTGCTTTATATATGATGTCAAGTGCCTAGGGTTCAAACTTCGTCCACAAATTCATTTTGGAAGAGGTTCGATTGGCCAGACGACTGAAATTCGAGGAATCGGGGAAAAGGCAACCGAGCTAGGTAAAAAGGGGTCGACTTCTGACTTTTAAGATCGAAATCATGAAATTAGGGTTATAATGATCCTATGATTCGAATTTGGTCAAGAAATGATGGAGGAATCATAAAAAATCAAAAGAAAAATAATTTGAAAAGTGGTTGATTTCACATTTCCCTCCACTTTTCCTTCCACTTTCTTTCCACACTTCCTTTCACTCTTTCCCTCTTGATTTTCCACTTCAATTCCACTCCATTTCCATTGGAAACTTCTACCATATTCTAGAGTGTTCCAAGGAATATTCCAAGGAATATTCAGAATATTCCTTCTCCAACCCTAACCCTAACTAACTACCTAACCTAGCTCCATTCCTAATCCTAACCTCATTATCAAACCATAATTTTGGATCCCAAGCCTAATTTTTGGGCCCCAAACCTAAACCATATTTAATCCATTTTCATCCAAACCAAAGGGACTCTCACACAATTTTCATTCACCCAAGTTTCCAAATTTTTCATTCTCTCACAATCACTTTTTTCTCTCTCACTTTTCCTCCATTTTCCCTTCTTTCACTAAAGCTTTTTGAAGAAGCTCTTCAAGTTTCACATTGAAACTTGAAGATCTTGAAGCTTAGCTTCCAACCTCCATTGATTTGTGGATTGTGGAAGAAGAAGCTACTGAATTTTGTGAGGATTTCGGATTATCGGAAGCGCATGAAGGTTCAAGCATCAAGAACGCATTTATTTTGCGGTTTCGCGGTTTTTGTGGTTTTCTCTTCGATCAAGCTCTGATTCTTGCAACATTCACTGAAGCACTTCTCCGCTTCGTAGATTGGTGATCTAAATCACTTCTTCTTTAAGTTATTCTCTTCATCTCGCCATTTCGGCATTCTTTAATTGCTTTCCGTTTTGATTGTGATCGATTACGTTTCGTTATGTGTGGCTTGCGATTTGTGACTTTTAATGATTTAGAAGTTAAGGTGTAGATAATTATAGGTTCTATCATATGTAAATAAGCTCCAATTGAGTAGAAATTAGTGTTAGCATGTTCCTAGGTATGTTAGGAATCATTAGAAGTGAGTTTGTGGCCAAAAGCACTTATTTCCTAACTTTTTTCACATTTTGGTTCAGTGTTAACCGGTTAACCATTTGGTTAACCGGTTAACGGGTGCGTATTAGCCACAAACAGTGCAGTTTTAGGTCCGTTAACCGGTTAACCATTTGGTTAACCGGTTAACGCTGTTAATTTTTGGATTCTTTGCTTATTTGATAGCTTAGTTCTTGTTTCTAGTGCCTCTAATGTTCATACATGTTTAGGTATTGATTTTAGGGAATTTTTGGATCCATTTCCAGTAGCTCATTCCCCCATTTCGAGTCGTTTCGACGCATTTCCATTCATGTTGCGTGTTATGCATTTTTTGTATTCCTTTGAGTATAGCTTGTTTTCTTGCATTTTTGTTGCCATGTTTATGCATCATTTGGCATGTGAGTAATCATGTTGTATTTTGTTTTTACATGTTTCACATTGCATTAAGTCATTTTGCATTTCATTGTATCAAGATATGTTGCATTTCACATGTATGTATGTATGTATGTGCATTTGGTTGCATTTGGTTGCATGCTTGATCATATCATTCACATCAATTTGAATTTTGCATTAAGTTTGACATTATGTTTGAGCTATCATATTACATGTTCATAATCAATAATCATCATGTCCATATGCCATATTCATGTGCCACATTTTTGCATTACTTGTTGCACAATCCACCATGTGATGCATTCTTGCATAATTCTTCAAAAATGTTCATGTTCTTGCATTTATATATGTTGATTTAGGTTCAAGTGCATGTTCATGATGAATTCGTATATGTTTCATTGAGTTTGTGCATTAAAAAATGAAAATAATCGAATCTGGATTTTGCATTTCACAGCTGACTTTGCATATAGGTGCTGTAAAATACATGTTGTTTGTTATGCTTGCATGCTGTATTTAACTTTCTACACCTACCTTTTCATGCTACATGTTGGCTGTAAAAAAATGGCATTTGTGTTATGCATTGTTTCCATAGCTGTTTGGGTAATAGGGGCTGTAGTAGGTGCTGTATTTTTTGTCTTAGCATTTTTTTAGTTCTCTAGAATTAAGAGAGTCATTAGGATTTAATTAGGGTATGTTTGCTTTATTATTTTAAATAAAAAATGCACACTAATCTTTGTTTTGTAGAGGGGAAGATTGAGGTAAGTTTCCTTCAACTTATTCTTTTACTTTCTTTATGCATTTAATTTGCATTTAATTTCCTTTACTTTTCATACTTGTGTTTGGTAGGATTTCCCCCTCTTTTGTAGAATCAACTTAACTTCTCTAGGAAGTAAGTTGCATTCCATTCTTTTCTTATTAGGATTAGAAAACCTCCCAAACCATTAGGACCACCTTTGAATAAATAACTAAAATTAGGATTGAGTCTTAGTCCCGTAGTTTTTACCTTTTGCAACTTGAGTCATTCTTTCTCTTCTCATAAAAGGAAATAATAAAATACTTAATAAAAATCGAACGTTCTTGTACGACACGAGACTTTGTTGCGGAGTACTTGTACGCATCCTGTTTCGGGGCGAGGTGTAAGTATTTACCACGATGGATAGTTCTTAGTATGAGAATGTTCACAAACAAATTCAAAACATTTCTCATAAAAGACAAAGACAAATAATAAGCGACTTTTCTGCGGGAACTTCTCTTTCTCATCTCATTCACTCTGAACGCGAACTTGCGACGACTTGTCTCATTTGCAAGACGGTAAACGCACTCGTACCAGACGAGCCTGCAACACCTGAGCATAGACATACGCAGTTCCAGCTATAAAAAAACACAAACAAATAGTTCCTGCCTTAGTTAGGCGAACTACGTCGACTCTGATCCTCATTATCCCGATGAGGTACGTAGGCAGCGGGGTAGGGCCCGTTCGAGCACATTCTTTATTTTCCCTACATTTCTCTATTTCTTTTCATTTTCTTATTTCATTCTCATTCTCATTCCAGTTAGCAGTTCATTTTTTCAGCAGCAGTTATATTTTCCTCACCCCTTGAAACAAACAAGCAAGCATGGATCCCGTCGGGTACGGCGGACGATCTGGGGTGCTAATACCTTCCCAGGTCGTAACCGACTCCCGAACCCAGATCTTTGGTTCGCAAGGCCTCGTCCTTTCCTTCTTCCTCAGGTTTGTGCAGCATTACCTTTCCCTTTCTTTTGGGATAAAAATGTCTGGCTGGCGACTCTACCTTTTCTGCGCCACTTTCGCGTTTGTACTAGGATGAAAATCCCGGGAGCGACAAAGCTACAAACATGTTTTATTTTCACGCCTTTTATTTCTTTTAAATTAAATAGAGTTCATCTTCTTTGTACTCACTTAGATTAAATAAGTGAACTCTTTTTCACGGTCAATATTTCTATTAATTCTTCTTCTTCCATTAGTTCAACGTAAATTGTTGGTCAAAGATTCAACCTTTAGCAATATTTCTTATCTTTTATATTTTATTATTTATTATTCATAGTATATAATATAAATATTTAAAAATTTATTAATTTAAAATGAAAAAATGTATTCAATTTAATTAAATTTAAATAAAAAATTGAAAGTTGTATGTATTGGATAAGTTTTCTTTTTAAAATAAAAAACTCTTTAACATAAAAATAAAAAGTTGAATATGTTTCATATTAGTCAAAATATTGTCACATTCTCTATATTATAAATGTAGTACTCTATGAGTCTCACAATGAAGAAAACAATTGATCATTTCACAAATTAAGAGAAAAGAATAAATAAAAGAGAGAATAATATTTTTATTAAAGTATAATATTGAGAATGATAAAAATAATAGTAAAAGACGAAATTGAACTAGAAGAAGCTGGCAATGTTTTTGTCTTACTTCAAACTCATCCACCAATGCACTCATTAACTTAACGCGCTCTCACATTGGCCCTTATCTAGAAACCTCTTCAACAACATTCCATAACGATTTTACCGATATATTGCCACCTCGACACAAACAATAAACAAACTATGCAACACACGAAACTAATCTTATAAAGTAAAATAAAAAGACAACCCAACAAAACAAACTTCAGTTTCTTGTTCTAATCTTCTTTTCAATTTTCAATTTTCAATCCTTCGTATCTGAATCGAGATACTTCAATTTTTAACATTAAAAAAATAATAAGATCCTTAGAAAATGTCGAACATCGAACAAGATTCGTCTCCCCCGAAGATACACATTCAGAGTCCACCAGCGGCGCCAGATGTGACTGATCTGGAAAACCAGCCGCCGCCGACCGGAGGAATTGTAGGGATATTGAAGCGGTGGAAGAGAGAAGACTTGATAAAGAGAGGATCCTTGGGATTGAGAGGGATCGCTTTGCTTTTCTCTCTGATTTGTTTCATTGTAATGGCTAGCAACAAGCATGGCGATTGGAGGGATTTCGATAAATATGAAGAGTATAGGTACTAATCATTAATCCTTTTTGTTCATTTTGCGTTAAGATTAATGGGCTTGGATCAACAAAAAATTTTTTGTTTAATGTTCATTTCGGTTATTGCGTTGTTGAGCTCTGAGCAAATGTGTGTTTGGTGTTTGAATGTGTCACTGACACCGATACTGACACGACTAATCCATATGATTTATGTCAGTGTTATGTTTCTGTATTAATGTTTCAACGATGAGCTTGAATATGATTTTGGAGAATTTTTATAGGTATGTGCTGGCAATTGCGATTTTGTCAAGTTTGTACACTGGAGCTCAAGTTTTTCGTCAAATTCACGAACTTTCGACCGGAAAGAAATTGATTAAACCAAGTGTGGCAACTATCATTGACTATTTTGGTGATCAGGTTTGTCATGTCATTCATTTCTCTATCATCACATTCATTTCTATATGGTGTTACATTTTTTTAACATGACTATGATACTGTGGATAGTGAGAGTGTCATGAATCACACTCGTGTATCAAATTAGCATTTAATTCTCTGAAAATCAATGCGTTGGTTAGATTGAAATCGATTCAGATTGTGATCAAGTGGTTGAATGTGTTTTCGGTAGCAATGTTTGAATGTTGCAATGTTTTTTTTTGTGTTGCAGATAATGGCATATTTTTTGATATCATCGGCATCTTCAGCAATTCCAATGACAAATCGAATGAGGGAAGGTGCAGACAATATATTCACAGATACTTCATCTACGGCCATTAGCATGTCGGTTTTCGCCTTCTTGTGTTTGGCAGCATCAGCTCTCATTTCTGGCTACAAACTATCAGCTCAGTCCTATATCTGAAACCACAGCAAATTTCTCCACATTTTGTTTCACACTTCAATTTCTGTTCTGTAAATCGCATTTGATGTATACCATTGTTGTTCAAGGGAGTCAGAAATTTTCCTCCCTCTGGCCGTGTCCGTTACAGTTACAGTGAAAGAGTATGTAATACTGACTTCGTATACAAATACAAATAATATGTAACTTCTTCATATAAATACAACAAAAGAATAACAGTGTTCATTAGTCAACTCATTGTTTTGTATCTTCTATGGATGTAGTAGTGCCTGTGACTAAGATCATTCAAGTAAGCTAGTAAATATTGATGATTCTTTGTTCCTAATCTCCTATGAATTGAATAAATAAAATCCTACATACGAAGTTTTGGTCCCAAATTTAATAGTCTTTCGACAGAAACGACCGAATGAATGAGTCGTCTTTCCTCTCATCCTTAGCCTTTAAGTATGCAGCGTCTGAGTATTGTGAATGATTGGTAGATGAATCCATTGATCTTCCGTGAGATGAATATCCAAGACTTCCGTGACCCTGCAACATGTCTGGTTGAAATGACTCGTGGTTTCCGTTGGTAGGAAGACCGGTTTTATTATAAAGTGAATTTGTGAAACTTGATGCGTTTGAATAACAGTTCACCGCTGAGGGCCTAATAGGTGCTGGTATGATGCTGTTGTTCATGGAATTTCTGTTCATGTTGTAACCACCAGCACCGCGTGCTGCTGGTACGTCGTGGTTGTGTTTCCCTTCGTAAGTTGTGATCACGGCTTTGATATCATGTGCAGCTCGCTCAACGTGTTTTCTCACTGAACAACCTGGGGCAGTGCATTTGTAATAGCTCCTGCAGATTTTAAATAAACGAATACGTTAAGGGTTTGGTATTGGTAACAAATTGAAATGCATTTGTAACAACTAGGGTCTTTGTTTTCGTCGATTAATTTACCTTGCGTTAGGATTTCCTTTAACGACTTTCTGTCCATATTTCCTCCACCTAAAGCCATCATCGAGTATATCAATTTCACTCGTAGTTTGAACTACAACTCTAGGTTCTTTAACCGTTCTACTACCAGCAGCCGAATAGCCATCATTTTCAACATCACCCTTCCTGCAACAACGGGAATTATAATTAGTTTTACGTTAAACAAAATGCACCAAACAATTCCATTCTTAAATCGCAAGTAAAGTCATTAGACTTTAATTTTCTCTTATCTTACCATCTTTTGGCATCCGGTCCAAGAGCGTCGTCATTTCCACCAGAATAACTAGTTTGTGATGTTTGCTCAAACTCTTCCTCACCCAAAGACGCCGAAGAATCTTCTTGTATAGAAACACGGTCCATCACTGATTGATCAGAAATACCCGAGTTCGTGCACGATGAAGAAGGTTGAGAGTTTGTTCTTCTGTTAGACTGAGGCTTAGGATGGTTATGAGTTCCCTTATACACAATTTCAGTAATTTGTCCATCCAAATCCCTCTCAACTTTCTTCTTCATCGAGCAACTCGGATGCGTACACTTGTAATAGCTTCGTGGATTTTCGCTTCCTTTTACTTGTTTCTGTCCATATTTTCTCCAATTGTATCCATCTTCTGATCTCTTCTGTTCTCTAACAGATTGCGATACATTATAATTAACATAGCCAGATCCATTGACCGAGTTACCATGTGTTTCTGGTTTACTTAGTACTATTTCTGTCGAAAAGCTCTGAGTTGAAGCGAATTCAGATTTTGTTGCCGTCCTTTCGGACGAAAAATCGCTTATCTTTGCAGGCTCATTGAATTTCCATATGTCTTGTTTCTTAACCGGTTCCTGTTGTTAAAGTATAACAAATATCCAATTAGAATACAAATAAGAAATCTATGACAAGTCCAAAGCCATCAATAAACTATGTTATAGATTCAAAAAGCACTTATACAATAAGCACTTAACAAAGTTGTATATTCAATCAAAAAGTACCCAAATAAATTTCACAAAAAAAATGATTAAAAAAAGCAGTGCTTACCGGTTGAAACATGTTTGAGGAAGGTTGAAAAACAGGTTCATGTTTTGTTTGAGTTGGAAAAGAGAAATCAGAGAAGTTTTTCTCATCCTTCTTGTCACCACCTTGTTGGTGTTCTTCCTCTAAACTGTTCTTATTCCAGTTGAAGCTTTGGTTAGCAAAAGCCTCAGTAGTTGGAGAAGCAAAAACCTAAGACATAAACAGATAAGAATTAGAAACGTCACAAAAAAATTGTTAATTTCCTAAACAAAAAAAACATGATCAAGTTAGAAACTTACATTTTGAGAAGAAAGAAAGAAAGGTGAGATTAAGAAATCAGTTGGGCTAAAAGTAGATGAAAAGGGTAAGTTAAAAGAAGATGAAATTGGTGATTGAGAAAGAGGAAGAGAAGGTGGTTGAACAGATTTGAATTTAGGAACATCATTGAGTTCAGAAACTTCCCAGTTATGATGATGATGATGTTGATCATCCATAGTCATGTTTATATTACTGTTATGATAGAGAATGAATGAATGGATTTTTATGTGTTAGTCAAAAGAAGAATTTTGAAGTCTTGGTTTTTGAATTGAGGTGTAAGAATAGGAAAGGAGAGTGGTGAGATATAAGGGAGAGAAAATAAGAGAAGGTGAATGATTGAATGTGTTGAAGGGATAGCAAAAGTCTTGGGAGATGTTGTTTCCAAGAAGGTGAAGATATGTTTGACTGTTGAATAAACATGGTTGGTCAAAAGTCAAGAGTTGTGGGTTTGACTAGTCTAAGGGAGACAAAGGGTGTGTTTGGATTGGAAAAGAAAATGAGAGGTCTAAGGAAAACAAAGGGTGTGTTTGGATTGGAAAAGAAAATGAGAGAAGAGAAAGGGAGAAGAAAGAATGAAAGTAAGAGAAAAGTTAGAGGAAAATAAGAAGATATATATGGGTGTTTAAATTCTCTTAAATGAGTATTTCTTATGTGAACCAAGTTTATATTAGAAAGTTTGAGGAAGTGAAGTCAGGAAGTATTAGTGGATTCATCTAAAATTTCAAAATAATTTGATGAATCATCTCTTTTATAAATTCATCATTTTCTACGTAGAGTTTTAGTATTTTTACACTTAAAACCCAACCAAAACTTTCTTTGATTTTAAACAAATGAGATTGGTTTCTCTGGATTAGACAATCACAAAGTTAAAATAGTGGAAAGAAATAAAAAAAAAAAGTTTTCTTATGAAAAATCAGATTATATATTTATTACTTTGATATATTAATTTATCTTTAAGGAGTAAAATAAATTTATGTCCCGGATTTTCACACATTTTTATATATTTTTTAAAGTCCATATGTTTACTTTTTATATGTATATTTGACATTTTAAATTAATAAAATATATATTAAAAAACAACTGTAAGTATTCATCACGTGCAAAAAAGTATTCATCACACCGAAAATTAATCGATTGTTTCCTTTCAATTTGCATGAAAAACCTTAACATGAAGTTTTGTCAATCGATTTGACCCTCCCTCATAATCAATTGACACCTTGAAAAATTGTAAAAAATTATTGAACAAAAGGTTAGCTGAAACCTATTATTTTCTCTGATTCTTTTCACCATAACTTTAGTTTTGTAACTTCAAATGAGATGTGGTTTGAAGCGTTGGAAAGATGACGCATATGGATATCCCATAGTGATTTATTAAGAGGCTAGATGTGTACTAGAATATGTGTGAATTAATTTTGTTCTACTTATTATGTAAT
Organism: Lathyrus aphaca; assembly: GCA_963966055.1. NCBI lineage: Eukaryota > Viridiplantae > Streptophyta > Magnoliopsida > Fabales > Fabaceae > Lathyrus > Lathyrus aphaca. Next base: position 197,834,931 of record OZ014525.1, on the reverse strand, counting down.
GGTTGAAGGTAAAGAACGAATGATTAATCGTTGTAAATGAAAGAATTAATGATGAAGCAATGATAAGATAAATTGATATGATTGAGTGTTATGTGGATGTTTATTCGATGTGTGAATATGTGTTATGAAGTGCAAGTATAATTATGTGAAGTGTTGTAAGCACTTGTTAATGATTGTTGATATGTGTAGTTCGGAGTGAGAACTATTGTTGAGGCGTTTAAATGCATGATTGAAAAAGGCGAGTCAGGAGTTCAGATGAAGGGAGAGTGACTTATCCAGAGCTCATATATGGGGGTCGAGGTTCAGATGTTGGGACCCGATTAGTATGAAGAAACATTGTTGAGTTAGTACCATATGAATATATAGTCGAGGTGTTGTCACATTGCATACAAGTATGCATTTGATAATTGATGATTGGCGTGTGAATACATTATCAATTGATGATTGTTGTTGCTATAGTTTATGTTATCCTTCCTGGTCTTTTGCACCGCTAACATATTTGAGAGTATTCCCACCCCGTTGTTGTTTTGTTTGTGTGTTGGTGTATGATGTGTACAGATACTCGGGAACAGGAGTAATAGCTGTTATGAGTTGGAAGATGGACTTGGAGCTCATCTTCATTTACTTTATCGTTTATTGCTTTTAGTATGTTAAATGATATGATCTGTAACATTGGGAACGAGACGTCTTATTTTATCTTGTTGTTGAGTTAATCATTGGATGATGATATTTTGATTTAGCATTTAAAATTGTTGAGATATTTGAAGTTTATGAACATTAATTTGAAATTTCGTGGTGAGTATTTTGATTTAAATGTGAAGTATGCATGTTGTTTGAGAGTGTCATCCTAAATATGTTGCATGATTATATTAATATAAGTTTCGGAGTTTAGTGTGTTACATGTATGACCTAATAGATAGGGATGGCAAAAAATCCATATCCGCGGATATCCGCGAATAAAATTTGTCACAGGTACGGGGTAGGTAGTTTAATCGATATCCACGAATAAAATAAATGGATATTTAAATATTCGTTTTTTAATGGGTATGAATATTGGTTTAGTGATATATGTGTCCGCGTATATCTGTATCCGTAAGTAAATTATAAAGTAATTTGAATATCATTAGTTTAAATCATCTAAAGAAGCAAATTAAACTTCTGATGAAGGAAAATAATGTGACAAAATTTTGTTATTAAAATATGAATGAATTGTATGGATTTTATGTCATAATAACTTTTTGTGTCTTTAAAAGAAGTTGAATAATTGTTTTATAAAAAAATAATTTTTGAAAAAATATTATTCATGAATATCTGTGAATATTTGCGGATATCTTAAAACCCGCAAATTACTCGCTTAGCGGATATCTTAAAACCCGCAAATTACTCGCTTAGCGGATATCTGCATGAATATGGAGTGGATATGAATATTATATTTATCAAATAAGACGAACATATATATCATATTATATGTTCCCATGGATATCCATTTATATCCCTACTAATAAACATGGTTCTTGACTTCTAATCAACTATTGGTTTGAGTCCCACAAAACTTGATAGTCTGGGCTCTTATTTTCTTGTATAAATTAAATTAAATTAAAAATAAATATAGATAATACTTTAATTTTAAGTATATTTAATAAATTGATTCTAAAAAAAATATTACTTGACAATATACTTATTATATACAATTAAATAAACTAATTTTATTTAAATAAAAACAAATAACAAGGCGCTCATGGCCTAATGGATAAGGCGCTTGACTTCTAATCAAGCGATTGTGGGTTCGAGTCCCACTGGGCGTGATAGTTTTGCTCCCTTTTTATCAATGATACTAAATTTTAATAGATATTTATTATATTGAATAAAAAACATATTATTAAGAAAACATTTATTTGTATAAAAAATTAATGTTATTTATATAAAATCAAATAAAGCAAACAAAAAGAAATATAATAAGGCATCTATTTTTAATAAATATTGTGTGTCATCTCCTCAGAAATCTCGCATAATACCAAAACATGCACAATAATATTCACACTTAATTTATCAAACTTTTGAAATAACATTTGTGCTCGACCATTGATAGTGATTTTGAGCCATCTCCTCAGTTAAAACATATGCCTCCTTAATGCGTTTATTCATTAATGGCCTTCCAATGATGGCATCCATTATCATTTGAGTAGTATAAGTGACACTATAATAGAATGTGTGTAATATGATATATTTTTCTAAACCCGTGGGGGTGTTCATCTCTTTGAATCTCTTCATTTTGTCTTGAATGAAAATCCATCTTCCTTCTAAGCAAGTGTGGTTATATTATTTCTCATTTGTGATTTTTTGCTCTGATGGAACTACTTGGACATGAATGCTTGGATATATCCTCTATGCGGTGATTGAATCTGAAGCTAAATAAAGTAGCTAAGCTCTCACTCTGCCCCTTAATGAAAAAGGAAGATACATATTCTTCCAAAATCATTAGTAACACCATTTAACTTACAAGTGTCACAATATTTCAAAAAGATGGTGTACTTGTGGTGAGAAAAATAGTGGTGACTGATATGCAATTAACTAAGCAAAAGGTCTATATGATTCTGGTATAGTTATATATTTGAACTAGCTTGCGAGGTAGGTATATATAGCCTCTTTCTGACTTAACTAAATAAGAAGATTTTGGATGTTATAATCTTAGGCATGACTCTCATGAACCACACTCTATTAGATAACAAGGTGGACTACTTTGTTGGTGTAAGTCCTAGAGGTCAATACTTTTGGTACATGTATCAGATTATTTATTAATAATAATAGGATTTATATATTATGTTTGTTTTTCCAAAATAATAAAGTCCCTAGAATAGCTAGTCCACTTAATGAAATATTGTGAGATATTGGAACAAACTCTAGGTTTAACATGTTGTCAAAGTCCATTCACATGATGTTGTCTAATTGGACCTTGTGTTATGGATCCAATTGTTTAAGTTAGCTTGTACCATAAGTTAGCTTGTAATGGGTAATTTTTAAAAAGCTCATTAGGTTAGTATGTTAGTTTTCTTATAAATAGCATATTCGTCTCTCATCTTTTGTATAAGGGAAAATAGGAAGATAAAACTCTAATTCAAAAGTGAGAGATGTTATTTGTTATTCTTGTAATCTTGTTTCAAGAGAAAGGAAAGAATAACAGTTTATAACCAATCATTGTTGTTATCCTTGGTTACCCTAAACCCTAACCCTTGTGATATTCTTAATCATAAAGAAACATGTTATACTTTGTTTCTAAGGTATCTGATTCACAACAAAATGGTGCAGTGAGCGTGGAAGAAGATTCCTTCAACAAATTTCAAAGATGCATATGGTATCGATTCCAACATATGATGGACACTGGTCCATCTACCCTCCATAAGGGAGCACAACATAAACAACATCACCCTGAATCCACACAATAGGATTTGAAGCCTCAAAGCAACATAGGTATGACATGAATGCAGGACACAACAACATCATCATATCAACATGTTAAACTAACAGTTGCATCAACATTCATGAATTATTCTTCGTAAGCATTCAACATACTCCTCAACATGTCATCTATACATCATTAAACATAATGAACATTTTTCACATAGTATTCCTCTTCAAACATCATCAATTATCTTCTAAAATATCAAGACAACACATTTCAACAAGTATAATACATCATAGCATCATTACATCATGTATAGGTATTATTCCCTAATTTTCTGCAATTAAAACAACATTTTCCCACTTCTAGGTCGCGCTAAGAGCCTTGGCATCGCGCTAAGCACGCTGCTCTCGGCCTCAAAGAAGCAAAAATTCACTAGAGCGTGCTAAGCGGGTTAGACCGTGCTAAGCGGGCTCTGCGATTCTGGCAGAAAACCCTACGATAACAGCATCACACATGCCACGAAATCTACACCAAAATTCATCAAATTTGCACATTTAATCGCAAAACTCATCATTAAATCATATATCTAATACACATACAACATTATCAACAAACATCAACCATCAATTCACCAAAACTCATCAAAATCCTAGGTTTATACCCAAAACCCCAAATACCCATATATCTCAACCATACATTGAAAACATTGAAAAACGATACTCCTCATACCTTAGATTATCGCTTCCTAATCATCTTCCCTCGAAATCACTGAAGATTCTCTAGCCCTAGCCTCTTCTCCTGGTTCTTTCAGACCTTTTCTTCTTTTCTCCAAAAATATTACGATACCTCAAACTCTTCTCACTACTCAGTATGATACATATTCCTAATACTCATTCCCCATAATACCCTCAACTTAACTTCAATAATTACCAACATGCCTCCAAGACCTCTAGTTCTTTTATTTAATTAAATAATAATAATTTGGAATAATCTAATATAATTACCCTTACTATTAATATTTATTAAATAATTTCTATTAATCTCATAAATCAACCTAACAACATCAACAAACATCAACTAATCGACAATAACAAGCTACAAAATTTAATCATGAAATCAGGGTGTTACAGAATGTATGTTGGTTTTGAAGAGAAAGTTCCGCTTCAGTTGGATTTGGCGGTACGAAGAACGGTCGATGATATCTTGAAGATGTGCAAGCGTCCACTGGGATATTGAAATGTAGTATTTAATTTTCTGTTGAAATCATCATTGTAATGTCCATTTTATTTTATGAATGTTAATTTTATGGTTGCAATGTTCATTTTTGTGTATATTATCTCTGATTTTTATCTGGAAATATGACTACGGATACATTCTGGATATGCATTTTCGGAATTAATCAAAATCAACTGAAACAAGGGTGCATCCGAGTATAGCCTATACATGATATACATTCTCTAAACTAATTATTTATTAAAAAATTCGGGCTACCAGACCACCCATAGCCTATACAGGCTGACCCATTTTTTTAGGGTTTTTTTCGGGTCGGGTGAAAAAAGGCCCAGAGTAAAATGTGCTCCAAATATAAAGTCCAAACCCTAACTTTTCTCGGGCTCGATGAGTCGGTCCATAAACTTCGGCCCATTTTGATGGCTCTAATCATGGGAGTCACACTTTCACAATGATTAGTCTAAACCCAATAGTTAGACATGAATTTATGACCGTATACATTCAATTTTATTATTCTTCACTGCAAAAATATCTATTGATAAATATCACACATACATCTAATTCTCCCTTCACTTATATGATAATAAGTTGCCCGTAAAAATATATTTATATTAAAATTATTCCATGATATATGTAGAATATTTAATTTTAATCTTTTAAATATAAACATTGGAGGGACCAATTATAGTCTTGCATATATATATATATATATATATATATATATATATATATATATATATATATATATATATATATATATATATATATATATATATATATATATATTACACATATCAACTAGTAAGATATTTGCACTCCCGCACAGGTAAAATTATTTGATACAGTATAAAATATATTTAAATGTGCATGTAAATTTGGAACGTTATAAAATGTATTTATATACGTATCTAAATTTGAAATTAGCTATTAATTTTAAAATGAACAATAATTATATAAATATAATTGTATTAAAATATAAATAGAAAAAAAAGGACTCGTGAGATGAAAAAAATACTTAATATTTGATAATAATGATTTTATATTTCCAATTAAGATAATTATTGATTAAAATAAAATATGTATTGTGTTTATAGTGATTCGTGAAATAGATATAATATTTGATACAATATAAATGTATTTATATACATATGTAAATTTGAAATGAAATATTTAATTGTAAATTGAAAATTTATTATATAATCTCAATTGTATTAAATAATCATGCAAAAAGAAAAAAAAAGACTCGTGAGATGAAGAAAGACAAAAATGAAACTTTTGATTCGATAATAACCCGTGAGATAAAAAATATTGATGTTGTTGCACCCCAAAATTTTCCCTCCCACAATCAAGACAACCTCTCTCAAGACTTCTAGATGATCATAAGATCCTCAAGACTCCATATTGATCAAGAAGTGTGGAAGTTTCCCCAGACAATGCCTCCTCCTAAGCAAAGTGTCCAAAACTAGGGTTTTGTGTTTCCTCAGGTTAAAATGATTTTCAAGGCCTCAAGTGAGATTCATAACATCCCACATATATTCAATAACCCCCATGTCAAGTTTCAAAGCTTTCCCAAAGAGCTTGCCCAGTCAGATGATCAGATATGCAAAAATCAGTCAAAGTAGTTAAAAAGTCAAACTGAGGTCAACTGTGGTCAAATTAAAGTCAAACTTCAAGATTTTTGGCCAAAATCAATTTTATGAAGTAAAATTCATCATTTGATCAAGGGTTGATCATGATTCATCAAGGAAGTTTCAGATCATCAAGAATCAGGAGTTTCTAAATTAGGGTTTTCTAAGGAAAAGTCAACTGAACTTTGACCAACCATAACTTTCACATGCTTCATCAAAAATTTCCCATCCAAATCTCATTTTGAAGGAAATTGAACTCTCTACAACTTTGAGTCTCACAAGCCAAGCCTAAAAATTCTACATTTGGAAGGTATGAGCTAAAACATTACTGGTCATTTCAAAAGTCAACAAAAATTCAACATCTTCCAAAGGGCATAATTTGAAAATGGTAAAAGATATGGACATTAGACTAAAGAGGTTGGTTAGAGGACTCTTTAAGCTTTTCAAAATATCCAAGAACACCTTCATAGCCTTAAAATTGAAGGATTTGTGTCTTGTCAAAGTTGGGAGATTTTTGAGAGGTGTATGAAGAAAATAAGGCTTTAAAACCAAATTCTTCCAAATGGGCCTATCATTTTGCAATCCAATCTTTATGATGACCTCAAGCACGACCAAATTCAAATAATTTCTGATTTTTATAAATTATTATATATTTATTTGGATTTTATTCATTAAAATTCATTTTAAATCAAAATAAAATATAAAAATACAATTATTTGATTTAATCCTTCTTCTAGAAACTCTTAAAGGTCATTTAAAGTTGATTGAGAAGTTCCAATTTCGTGCTAAGGCATTATGGCATGAATATATTTGATTTTTTGACCAAATTGGTAAAGGGATTTCTTCATATTCAAGTTATTCAAAAAGCCCACAAATCTATCAATGTTTCTGACCTAAACCATTCTTCTATAAGTACATAAGTTAAACACAAGCAAAGGAGAGGAAGGGGAGAACCAAAGAAGCCATTGTCACATTCAAACTTTTCCAAGAAAATTCAAGATTCGGTTTTGGCCTTCCAACCCCTTTCAAAGCTTTTCAAAGGTTGCATTCGCATCCTTGAGGGATTTTGAGTATATTGTCATCATCACCATCATTCATAGCACCTGGAAATGCATAAACCGAACTCATATTCTTTCTTTTTTTAATTTTTTCGATTCCGCTTATTTATACATAATCAATTGATCTTGTTTGTATAATATTGTTTGTTTGAATGTTTAGAACGATTTTGGATGCCTTAATTTGGTTTTCGATGCAGGAATAATGATTCACCATATTTAGGGTTTGTGAATTCAAATTCGGGAATTCAAGATGGAGGCTATTTTGTATGGAATTGATGACCATTTGGGACTTAGGAACCTCTCATTAATTGATTTAAACCCTTAAAACTTATTTATCCTTCATATTTTTCACGTTTGATTTCGCAGGACTTGTATTGACGGACAAAATCCGTCACTACAAGCTTTAGTGACGAACGTCTGTCACTAAAAGTTAAATGGACGGCTGAAGGTTGAAGGAGATGTTTGGCGCGTTCAGAATTTCAAATATTTGATATTGCTTATGTTGTTTTTGTTTCACAGGATGAACAAACGTGTGGCATAGCTCAGCTGGTTAAGCACGCGCGCCTTGGACTTTCAGGGTACGGGTTCGATCCCCAGATCCCCATTTTTTTTCTTATAATTTGTTTTGTTTTGCAGATTGAATATATGATGAGCTTGGTCTATATCATCAACACCAACGCGCGCTGGCCTGGTTGGTTTTTATGTTGCGTGATTGAGGTAAAGGGTCTGGGTTCAATTCCCAGGTCCTATCTTTTTGATCAATTTCTCCTTTTCTTCCTTATTTTCCAATTTTCTTTTATTATTAACTTTGTTTTAACTAATTTATTAAAATTAAAACACAAAAAATAATTCTTTCTTAAATTAAAATTTTATTATTTCTTTAAAAAAGAGAGAAACATTTCTTTTTATAATAACCTTTTTTTATATATAATTTGTATAAAAAAAATTTATTCTTTTATTATTATTATTATTAAATCATTAAAACTTATATTTTTCTAATAATCTCTAAAAATCTAATTTATCTAACTTAAAATAATTTCTTTTAAAATTCTAACCTTATATTATTTCTTCATTATTACTTTATCACTTTATTATTTTTGCTTTATTTATTATTATTACTTATTTACATTTACGATTCTTGCTTTATTATTATATTTGCTTTATTATTATTATTTATTTTTATCCGATTATTTTGTATCTGCCCATAAGCCTTGTAATAGTTTAGAATCTTCTTTTCGTTTTTTTTATAAATTGTGTGGTTAGTAAATAAGGTGTGGAAACTTATTTGTATTTAAATAATTTAGATCATTAATTTAAAAAAGATAAATATTTAAAAATGTACACTCACACACGTAAGTCGATATTTGATCGACATCTTGCACTTCCTAGGGTATTCCTCTTGGTTGCCTTTAAATGGTCAAGTCCCTCGAACGTGGGGTGTCTTAAATAAAGTTCCTTCAAGTATAAATCATCATAGTCCCTTCAGTTTAAAAGATCAAGTCTCTTCGAGGTTGCCTACGATAATGATCTTGTCCCTTCGAATAAATGATGATAGTCCCTACGAATTGCTAAAGACACCCCTACCTGTTGCCTTCTATGACCATACAATGACCATACGCATGTCCCTTAACAAATCCAAGGTAATGACTACCTATTCCTTAATAATAGGGATATTCTTACCCTTGAAAGAACATACAAGAACATGAAAGACTTAATCTAGGGTAGGTACCTCTTAGTTGCTTGCTCACATTTCAAAATACTTTTTACACCTCACTTTCTTAAACATTTTTCAAAACAAGGCTTTGTATACATCCATACGAGGATCATTACAAAGTACTTAGAAAAATTTCTAATCACACATTACATTCTTCAAAAACAATTTAAGTGAGCTAAGTAACTAAGAGCCCATGGATAACCATGGATATAAAGGGTGCTAACACCTTCCCTTTGTATAACCGACCCCCCGAACTCAAGTCTTTTAAAATAGGTATTTCTTGTTCTTTTATGTCCTTTCCATTTGGATAAAATAAAAGTCGGTGGCGACTCTTGCTATCCGCAACATGACTAAAAGTCAGTTCTCCCACCGTGTTACAGAACTGACGACTCTGTTGGGGACTTACTAAGTAAAAGAGGGGTACCCTTAGGAATTAGATCACTTAAATTGTTTACTTTGTTTGCTTTACTTTTCTGTTGGGCTTTTTGTGTGATAGATCCTAACCCAGATCTAGTGTACCCTAGGTAAATGGCAATAGACCAAGGAAATTGTACGGCGTATACTGATATGGTTGATCTCGTGGCCATAGTTAGTGTGACTTCTTGGTTGGTGCTTATGTTCCTTAAGTAAGTTAAGGATAATATGGGGCTGCCATATGTTGTCAATACAATAACTGACTTTTAGAACCCTAGTTATCCCATCTTGGCATTTAGAAAGTAGTGAGATAGCCGACTTTGGTAAAGACTGAAGTTGGTTGATACTCGATACTACGCTCATTAAGATCCTAAACTTGGAGGGTTTTGGTTGGCAAGTAAGTTGCCTACTGAACAACCACCCTTGGGAAGGATCAGTGATATTGAGATCCCTTAGAACCTGGTTACTTTTGTAGGACAGGATGAACCAACTAAACTTCAGGGGAGGGTACTTACCTTTAAACCACATGCAAGCCTTCAAACCTAGGGCTATTGTGTGACTTTTTTGTGTGTGGCACATGTTTGTGATTGAGCATAACATCATAACATCATCATGACATCATAAGCATGGCATTTTCACTAACCATTTCAAGGACCAAAGGATTTATCTTTGTTCTTTGTTAAAGGTCATGGCTTCTGCTTGTAGGAACACTATCCGGATCAACTTTGTAGAGATACCTTCTAAGCTTAAGGAATTGGTCTCTCAAGTTTCTGAAAACTCCCGATTTATCAAGAAGCATGGTCACCTACTAGATCTATTCACTTCACGATTCAATGAAGACATGATGAGTGTCCTATTTCAGTTCTTTGATCCTAAACATCATTGCTTAACATTCCCCGACTATCAGCTGGTTCCTACAATGGAATAGTTCTCCAAACTACAGGGTATACCTATCCTTGATCATAGACCCTTCATAGGCTTAGAGAAGGAGCCTAAACCTGAAGTCATTGTTGCAGCCTTACATTTGAAGAAATCAGACATTGTCCTAGAAACAAAAAGCGGAGTTAAGAGTATTCTTGCTAAGGTATTGATGGAGAAAGCTCAAGTGTTCTTGAAGGCTATGAGTTATGATGCTTTTGAGGAGATCCTGGCCCTATTGATCTATGGCTTAGTGGTGTTCCCTAATCCAGACTAGTTCATAGACGTACATGCCATCAATATATTTCTGACTCGCAATCCAGTGCCTACATTACATGGAGATATCTTACATTCTCTTCACACTCGTACTACGAAGGCGAGAGGAACTCTGATGTGTTGCATACCTTTATTGTCTAGGTGGTTTATTTCTCACCTTCCTCGATCAGTGATGAAGAATGAACAAAGGTTAAGGTGGTCTAAGAGGATTATGTCACTTTCTCATTCAGACATTCATTGGTGCTCTTGATCTATGGAGAATGTTACTATCATTGACCATTGTTGGGAGTTCCCTAATGTGCCACTTCTAGGCATAATATGGGGAATTACCTACAACCCTTCTTTAGCACTACGTCAATTTTGTTATGCTCAGAGTAATGGTCCTCATGACATGTTTATTCAGGGTATTGTGTTCGACTACGACAACGATCTTCAGGGTTACCGTCAAAGGTTTATCCGAGCTTGGACCAAGGTAAATAAGATTGATAGTAAGACTTTGGAGCCCAAGTATTCTATTTTTATGGAGCCTTATCTCAGATGGGTGTGATCTTGTGATCAGACTCTTATGATGCCATATCCTGCTGTTCTACCAATCATTATAGAGCTTGTTGCTGAAGGAAATGTTCCTTATACCGTCCTTCATCTGGACATGCCCACTAATTTGGAAGAATTGCGGAAGTCCTGGATTCAATTGAAGGAGCAAAGGGATACTTTTGAGACTCATTTCAGATCTGGTCAAGAAAGAATTATGGAGCTGACAAGGCAACTTCACGAGGAGCGGAACCTTAACAAATACCTCCACACAAAGAGGAAGCGTCCATGGGAGACTTAAAACCCCATATATTTATTTTTGTAGTTTATTATTTCCTTTCATTGTAAGCCCAAGGGACAAATTTATATTAAACACTTACTAATAAAAAATTTTGTTTGTCCTGCGGTCCTTAAAAACATTGCATATGCATCTACATACCATATCATTGCATGACAGGTTTCTATAGTAGGTTTCTCAATCTTCTCGCTGTTTATTTCAGCAGAAATGACTCTCGAACAAACTGTCAAGGATCTCCAAGCTCAGAATGCTCAGTTTCAAGAAGTGATCCTGAATTTGTCCAAGAGGCAAGAAGAGTTGAAAGCATCCCTCTCTGAAAGCTGAGATGACAGAAATGAAGATCCAGATGAATGGTCAGGTGGCTCTTATTCAAAGTTTAGCTCAGGGGCAAGAAGAGCTAAGAACCTTTGTCCACAAACTTCAAAGTAATGGAGTCAGGAATCTAATTGCCAGTCAACCTCCGTTAAAATAAGTTGACTTGGTTTAAAGGAAGATGAGGATAAAAGAAGGTAAGAGACAGGTTGCCACTGATTGTTCTTCAGTTGAAGAAGAAAGACCTGGTAAGGTTAATCCACCTCAACACAAGGAATGTAGAAGACAGTTTATCAAATTCAGCACTCCAATGTCGCAAGTTCTGCAATGCTTGTTGGAGATGAAGCTAATTTCCTTGAAAAATCCTCCTCAAAATCCTAATACTTCCTCTCCCCGCTATAATCCCAAGGCAAGGTGTGGGTATCACTCCAACTGTCCCGGACATGATACTAATAGTTATTGGACATTGAAGAAAAAGATTTAAGACCTGATTGACGAAGGAATCCTCGAGGTTACGCCTGAAGGCCAAATTGAATTCTACTATCGTCCATCAAACATCAAAGATGCAAGACAAGTTGCCCAAAGTAGCAAGAAAGAAAGCCTACCTATTCCTGTTGAGATATGGGGCACCTTGGGACATCCAAGTGGCAAATTTTATTTCATGGTGAAATATACTGCTCCTGAAAGTTCACAGATTGCAATTGAAGACATTCAGCCAACTGGATGGGACAACATTTGAACTTTCATTTATAATTTCTTTTATTTTGTTTAAACACTTACTATTATGTTAAAATTTTGTTTTCATTAACGCATTGCATATGTTTGTCTTAAATTAATCCATTTGTTTCACTATATTTTGAACTATGCTTCATATTTCTATTTTGTGATATTTAACTCCTGATAAAGCTATAAGTCTGTAGAGGGAGGATGACGAAAACAATACCATAATCTTATGCAGTATGCTTTTGAACAGACTATGTTGACGATGTACATGCATTGTTTCAATTCCTAAACAGTGGATATATAAGGAAGTTAATCCCTAATCAACCCTTTTGAGCATATGAGGTAGGAATTTTCATTCTCATGCAAATTAAAACCCTTATGCATAACCTGGGGCAAGGTAGTTACTCGGTTAACTCAACTATGCCAATTGTTTATGTTGTACACAACTAATGATGTTTCCATGTAATCACTAAAGTCTGCAAGTCAATATATAGCAAAAGAAAAGCTCACTAAGTCAAAACCTATGAAGGAGACTTAGTAAAAAATTAAGACATCCCGCTGACTGTAACCTTGAAATAAACAGTTCAGGCAAAGAGAAGGGATAACAAAGTCAAAAGAAAAAAGGAGGTCACTATAGATCCTAAATAAAGAAAGATGACTGAATTTTCAAATAAATTTTTTGATTCCTGAATCATCACAAATGTCAGTGTTACAATTCCAAACTACTTTGGAACCTCAATCCATAAGTTAACCGAATATAGGACTGAAAAACATCACGAAGAATGGGTTGGGTACAAATAAATTTGAGCTTGGATAAAATTTTTTCTTATAATTTGTTTTGTTTTGCAGATTGAATATATGATGAGCTTGGTCTATATCATCAACACCAGCGCGCGCTGGTCTGGTTGGTTTTTATGCTGCGTGATTGAGGTAAAGAGTCTGGGTTCAATTCTCAGGTCCTATCTTTTTGATCAATTTCTCCTTTTCTTCCTTATTTTCCAATTTTCTTTTATTATTAACTTTGTTTTAACTAATTTATTAAAATTAAAACACAAAAAAATAATTCTTTCTTAAATTAAAATTTTATTATTTCTTTAAAAAAAAGAGAAACATTTCTTTTTATAATAACCTTTTTTTATATATAATTTGTATACATTTTTTTTTATTTTTTATTATTATTATTATTATTAAATCATTAAAACTTATATTTTTCTAATAATCTCTAAAAATCTAATTTATCTAACTTAAAATAATTTCTTTTAAAATTCTAACCTTTTATTATTTCTTCATTATTACTTTATCACTTTATTATTTTTGCTTTATTTATTATTATTACTTATTTACATTTACGATTCTTGCTTTATTATTATATTTGCTTTATTATTATTATTTAATTTTATCCGATTATTCTGTATCTGCCCATAAGCCTTGTAATAGTTTAGAATCTTCTTTTCGTTTTTTTATAAATTGTGTGGTTAGTAAATAATGTGTGGAAACTTATTTGTATTTAAATAATTTAGATAATTAATTTAAAAAAGATAAATATTTATAAATGTACACTCACACACGTAAGTTGATCTTTGATCGCCATCTTGCACTTCCTAGGGTATTCCTCTTGGTTGCCTTTAAATTGTCAAGTCCCTCGAACTTGGGGTGTCTTAAGCAAAGTCCCTTCAAGTATAAATCATCATAGTCCCTTCAGTTTAAAAGATCAAGTCCCTTCGAGGCTGCCTACGATAATAATCTTGTCCCTTCGAATAAATGATGATAGTCCCTACGAATTGCTAAAGACACCCCTACCTGTTGCCTTCTATAACCATACGATGACCCTACGCCTGTCCCTTAACAAATTCAAGGTAATGACTACCTATTCCTTAATAATAGGGATAGTCTTACCCTTGAAAGAACATACAAGAACATGAAAGACTTAATCTAGTGTAGGTACCTCTTGGTTGCTTGCTCACATTTCAAAATACTTTTTACACCTCACTTTCTTAAACATTTTTCAAAACAAGACTTTGTATACATCCATACGAGGATCATTACAAAGTACTTAGAAAAATTTCTAATCACACATTACATTCTTCAAAAACAATTTAAGTGAGCTAAGTAACTAAGAGCCCATGGATAACCATGGATATAAAGGGTGCTAACACCTTCCCTTTGTATAACCTACCCCCCGAACTCAAGTCTTTTAAAATAGGTCTTTCCTGTTCTTTTATGTCATTTCCATTTGGATAAAATAAAAGTCGGTGGCGACTCTTGCTATCCACAACATGACTAAAAGTCAGTTCTCCCACCGTGTTACAGATGCAATATAAAAGTATTTAGATATAAATGCAAAATTTAAAATGATATAATTAATTGTAAAATGAAAAATAATCATATAAATAAATTTGTATTAAATAATTATATGAAAAGAAGAAAAAAAAGAATTATGAGATGGAGAAAGAAAAAAATTAATATTTAAAAATAAGAATTTTGTCTCTCAAATTAAGATAAATGTTGATTAAAATAAAATAAATATTATGTTGATAGTAACTCGTGAGATAAATAAATTTATAATTTTATTAAAATTAAAAATAGATTATTATTATTATTTTTAGTGATAATAAATAAATAGAGAAAAAATTAAAATAAAAGTGAGAAAGTGTGAGAAAAAATATGAGAGATTTGAAATTTGAATGAAGAGAGAGAATATTGAAATGAGTAGATATCTTGTTGAAACTAAGCATTAACCAAAATCTTATGAACATTGCCAATTCAATATAAATTGATAGCATAATAATGGAATCTATAAGGCATTGAAAAATGATTTCAAAACCAAGAAATTGGATATGCAAAATCAAGATAAACATAAAGTCATAATACAATACATCAAGGAATGATATAAAACATTACCATACAATTGCAAATGTTATATGAAGTCATAGAGTGTTGATTTGACAACATTTAACATATGTATTTGGCGTGGGAGCATATTTTGAAGACATATGTGGAGAAAAAGTTCGAATAAATTTGAGCATACATTTATATAACTCCAAGTGAAGAAACTTCATATTACTCAATGAAAATGATGACGACAAAACCTTACAAACAAAAAATAGAAGGTGTGACAGAACTGGTGAATACACAAGTGTTGAAACCCAATTATAACACAATCACACCATATCGCCTGCAAGAATTCAATTTTTGTAACACCCCAAAATTTTCCTTCTCATTTCATGGCATTTAGCATATCATATTGCATACATAATTCCACATCCTTGCATAAAATTTGAAGCATAACAATCATAACTAGAGGCATAGTGCGTGTGATCAATGACTGATGAAATTGATGATCATCCAAAAGCCATAGAAAGGTCACATGGCTTCTTAACAATATTCAAAGGGTTCTTAACATCCCACAAGATATCAAATGATCCCTCAAATCTTAGAAAGAGGTGGATTGATTAAAGAATTCAAGCAGTGCAACCCCTCATAACAAAAGGGGCTAAAATTAAGGTTTCTAATTAATGGAGCTTCTTAATGGAATTTTGGTTCAAACTTGATCTCATTGTTTTCCATATGATGTCAAGTGTCTAGGGTTGAAAAATCATCCATTGAATCATTTCAGAAGGTCTTCAATTGATCAATTACTTAAGAATCAAGAAATTGGGAAAAAGGCAACTGTGTAGAGGAAAAAGTCAACTCCTGACTTTTTGAGACCAAAATCATGAAATTGATGTTACAAGGAGTCAATGGACATAATGTGATCAATAAATGATGGATGAATAATCAAGAATCAAGAAAATCAAAAACTTACCATTTTGGGAAATTTAGGGTTTCTTAAAATGGCAAGTTTTGGCCATTTTGCAACCATGTTCAAGAGAGGCCTTCTCCCAAAATAAAGTCAAACAAAAGTTCCCCTTGGACTGTTTTAAAGATGGCATCTTAAGCTTCAAATCCATGGGTGGATCATGTTCATGGGATTAAAATTGAGAAAGTTATGATCATTCAAAGTATGGTCAAACTAGGGCAAAAAACTTGGCAAGGCAAGCCTCATGCACGCGCCAGGCAAGGCATTTTGACAAACATGTGAGGGGAAAAATGTCAAGCCATTTTAATCCATCAAAAAGACATCAAATGAATTTTTTCCAAACATCAAAGTTGTTCATTGTTACATTCTCTACAACTTTCATGTTGGCCAAAAATTGATTTGATCAATGGTGTGAAAGTTATGGAGGCTCAAAGTAGTGTTCCAATCCTGACAACCATAGGCATATTGGCCCAAGGCAAGCCAATTCCATGCAGGAAAAATATGCAGTTTTGATCTCTTGATTTCATGCACATATTTGAATGGTTTAGAGACATTATTTCACCATGGTGTGAACTCCAATCTTGTGGTATGAAGTTTGATCTTTAATTTGAGTACAGGATTACATGATTTGATACCTTGGTCATGAAGATATACCCCATTGAAGGTTACAAAATGTGACTGGTTTTCTTGCTGCATAAGGCATTAAGTTATTGTTGATTAAATTCAGCCAAGTTTGTATTCACCATTCCACCATGTCATGTTCTCAAGGCATTATGTTTAAAGAGTGCAAATGATCATCTACCTGCATGATCACATCCATTGCCATGCATCCCATGAAGATTCAAGCTAAATGATAAATTCCAAGCATCGCATACATGCTGCAATTTTTGATGATCAAGTCAGCTTCACTTCATTAGATCAAACTCACCTTAATTAACATGAACATCACCATACCTGATCAGCTTTGAGAAGGACAAACTCAACATTGCACTTCATTGCACCACACACCCTTCAATTGGTTCATTCACTTTAAGTTAGAACTAACTCTAGTTCTAACTATTAACTAGAGTTAGTTAGCACTAACCATGGATATATAAGCATATCATCTAACTGAATTGTACCACAATCATCATTTGCTCGAAAAACTCCATAACTTTTTCTCTGAATTCTCTCAGCATTCTAGCAAGAAATCTCACTGCATTTAGCTTCAAGCTCCATTGTTCTTCATCAACCACACTTCCATCTTCATCAAATCCTCATCAACATCATCTTGTGAGCATCCTTCATGGTTGAATTAGCTTTAATCGTCAAGAATACACTTCATTGCACTTCTGCATTTTCCATATTTTTGCCAAGAATTCAAAGCTTAGAGTGTTTATTTCACTCCATTGAAGATCAAGAGTGCATTGCCTCAAGATTTGGAACCTCACCTCTGGTTTTCTTCAACAACCTGAAGCTCTGCAATTCATGTTTGATCTTAAATTCAAGTGCACAATTTCATTGCTTTCTTGAGTGTTTTATGTCATTTGAAGCTTGATAGAAGCAATCGTGGATCTGGCTAGTTGATAGGCACACTATGTGTAAAGGTTCAGTTTTTAGGCTTGATCTTGTTGGCTCCGATTTTCCTTATTTGTGCATGATTAATGAATTATGAACCTGGATTCTTGTAGTACTCAACCTAATGAACATTTCTATGGTTTTATATTTCATTTTCATGGAGGTTTACGTTTTTCCCTAACTGAGTGTCACCGGAGAAGATGACCCAGGGTCATCTCCGGTGACCTGAATAGTAGCCCTAGCATTTTTATAACTTTAAGTCGTGGTTGTTTGATACTTTCCATTCAACGCTTCTAAACTTGCCAGCACATTAATGATCCACTTGCCCTTCACGTGACCATTTTACAAGCCTGAGTAATTGTGTGTGTTTCTTCCACCCCATTGCCATGTGTATCCCAATCTGATCCACTTGATTTTCATACTTTGACTTTTGTTGAGTGCGTTAGATCAATCCTAAGGCCTAAATGAAGTCAACCAATTGACTGAATTCCACAATAAAAGTTATGTTCAGCGTGTCCCTGGGTTGGGCTTCTTTTGCTAATTCCACCTCCAGCGTGTCAAAGCCCAATGTTTTGTACTTCATTTCATTGTTGTATACACCCATTTGCTTATTTTCTTTTCTTTTTATTTCCATTTCTTTTCATTTCCAATTTTGATTTAATAAAAATATCAAACATTCACCAAAAATTCTCAAATAATTCAAGGATCATTTTCACAATATTCCAAAATTTTCTATAACTTTTAATTTTATTTTATTTTATTTTTCTGTTCAGAAATTAATTTCCCTTTTATTTCTTTTTGGATTTTTTATGTCCATAAGTATTTACAATTTGGTCCTTCTTTTCTCATCCTTCTAATCTCATTTTAGAAAGGCATTTATGCCATTCATTAGAGGTCATTCACACAAGTTTTTAGGGTTACTTTAGATGTTTATAATTCATGTGTGTCCAATTATAGGTCATCCCTTTTTATTTTCAGGTTACTTGTGCCTTAAGCTTCACATGTGTCCATATGTGTCTCATTTGACCTAATTCTCATTCTTCTTCCATTCTAATCAATCTAAATTGACTTTGTGAGTCTTGTATCCATGTTATACACTTCTTATACATCTCATAATATGTTCCCATCCATTTTCACATCATGTTACCAAGTCATGAGTCCATTTACTTCATTTGGTAATCTTTGTGTACATAAGAATTTCCAATTCACACTTCTTTGTCACATAACCCTAATATACTTCATGCTTGTTTATTTGTGGTTAATTTTTAATTCTAATCTTCATTTTATCTTACCATCTAGCCTTTGGTTTTTGTATGGGAGATTCACATTTTTTTTGTTCATGTTTGACTTTTATTCTAAGTCATTTGACTTCTTATGACACAATGTGTTCATTTTTTTCTCATTCTTTCTCCATTCAATCTCTTGTACTTGAATCTCTTTGCTCACACTTTTGTACACCTTTTAATGCACTTTCAATTGATGTTAGGTTCTGACTTTAACATTCAACCTTGGTTTAATTCATGTTTACCTTGTCTTTTCATTCAAACTTCTCCATCTCACTTCACCTTGAGCTTCTTTAGGGTTTAGTATCTCATTAGGATATAGTTTGTTAGGGTTTGATATCACAACCTTAGAACACTTTAATAGGGTTTAGCTACTGACTTTAGAAG